>OZ014519.1:83788862-85013696 GCA_963966055.1 Lathyrus aphaca
AATATATATATATATATATATATATATATATATATATATATATATATATATATAAAAGTATAAGTATATATAAGTATATATATATATATAAGTATAGGTATATATATATAAATATATATATATATATATATATATATATATATATATATATATATATATATATATATATATTTATATATATATACCTATACTTATATATATATACTTATATATACTTATACTTTTATATATATATATATATATATATATATATATATATATATATATATATATATATATATATATATATATATGTATAAGTATATACTTATACATATATATATATATATATATATATATATATATATATATATATATATATATATATATATATATATATATATATATATATATATATATATATATATATAACAAAAAAATATGAAAAACAAAATTAACCACATAACACATGCACAACATTCCAATTGGCGAATTGGTTGTAGTGTTGCATGCATTCGCCAAATGGTTTGGCGAATTGGTTGTAATGTTGCATGCATTCGCCATTCCATTTGGCGAATTAGTGAAGAATCTCACATGTTCAACAAACAATTTGGCGAACATGTTACCAAACTATGTTATTTTGGTAATTTTTTTCAAATATATGTTAGTTTGGAATTTTATTTTATAAAGTATGTTATATTAAAAAAAAATTCGAAGGTATGGGGGTGCCAAGTTTCATTAGGGTGTCGGAAAGATTTCTCAAATTGTTTAACACTCTATCCCAACCCCATTTTCTTAAAAAAAAAAAAAAAAAAAACAGAACGAGTGCAAAATGAAAATCTCATGGGGGTAGTGGCAGAATTCCAAAACATAAATATTTACAAAGAAATTGATATTAGAATTTTCTGTCTTCCTCTGTCTCAGCATCGCTTCTCTAAAACGCAGCGTTCTAAAACCCTAACCGGTACGATTCTCTAACTCCCCCTTTCAAAAATCAATTTCTTAAACAACAAAAGAATAATTTTTTTTCTTCCTGTATTTCAATTCAAACTTGGAAATTTAACTTGCAATTTTCATTTCAATCTCATGAGTTAGATTTATCCCCAATTTTATAATAGATTAATATTATATATTCCTACTATAGTATAGTATGAATCACGTGTTTTCATTTCTGGCTACCCATTTCACTTATAATTATCATGAACTAGTATTGTTTATTTTCTTTTGAGCTAATTTTTATGTTGTGATATGTTATTATGTTAATCTCACTTACTTACAAGGTATGTTTGAATTGTTTTTTTCCCCAAATTATTTTTAGGGTTTGTGAAAAGAGAGGTTAATAGCATGTTCTTAAGATTTGGAGTCATTGTGGCATTGTGATGCAACTTGTTTACGAGCTCGTACTAGTTAAAGAGAATGTATGGAAGAACGTCGGGTCTTGATAGGTTTAAGAAAGCTGAGAGTTTGGAACCGTTTTCTATTATCAATTCGTCTTCGAGAAATGTTGCTCAGTCCTCTAATAAAGTAGTTGGTCATTCGTCTGCTTGGCCATCACAGTCTCGGAATTCTGTACACCAATCTCATCCTCAACAGCAACATGCTTCTCATAAAGCTGTGGGAGTTGAAGCTGCCCCGTTGTTGGGGCAGAATCAACACGCAACTCAGATTGGAGGAGGGCAGTCGATGTGGCAGCCGCCGGATTGGGCGATTGAGCCGAGGCCAGGTGTTTTTTACTTGGAAGTTATGAAGGATGGTCAGGTGCTAGATCGGATTAATTTGGATAGACGGAGGCATATCTTTGGGAGGCAAATTCAGACTTGTGATTTTGTCCTTGATCATCAATCTGTCTCACGCCAACATGCTGCGGTCGTTCCTCACAAGAATGGGAGGTTAGAACTTATCTCCTCCTTCTCTATATAAATATAATGTCATTTTCTTTCTGAATATTTATTCTAAATAATGTCTCAAAGTAAGCACGCAACAATAGGAAAAACTAAATATTTTTTTCCAAAAGCTTGCATCTATTAGCTGGATCAAATGACACCATATTATCATATATCAAACTAAAGTATTCAAACATGCTTATTCCTGTTAATCAGTCAATCTCGTAAAAATGAATTATAGCTGTGTTTGGAACCACTTCAGTGTTTTTTTGGATATTGAACTAAAATATGTCTAATATAAGTTAGGAATGAGGATTCCCTAGCAAATGGTGGTTTTATTGGCTTGAACAATTTTTATTTTATTTTTACTTTATTTCAGCGTGTATGTAATTGATTTGGGATCTGCACATGGTACCTTTGTTGCAAATGAGCGATTGACCAAGGACTCACCAATTGAGTTTGAAGTGGGACAATCACTGCGGTTTGCTGCATCCACGAGAATATATGTATTAAGAAAGAATGATGCAGCTCTCTTTCCTCGTCCTCCACCACCCACAGAGATTAACTTCCCACCACCTCCTGACCCGTCTGATGAAGAAGCTGTTGTTACTTATAATACGCTGCTGAATCGTTATGGCATCAACAAGTCCGATCTAGTGTCCAAATCCAATGAGCTTGGTGGTTCAGCAAGTGGCCAAAACAAGGATCGGCATTCAGAAAGAGCTGCTAAGAGAATTAAGAAGACAAGAGTTTCCTTCAGGGATCAAGTTGGTGGGGAATTAGTTCAGGTTGTTGGAATATCAGATGGTGTAGATGTAGAAACAGAACCTGGTCCAGTTGGTGTTAAAGAAGGAAGTCTTGTCGGTAAATATGAATCTCTTGTACAGATAACTGTAATTCCAAAGGGGAAAGAGCAGTCCTCTGTTAAGGAGGCAGATTCATCCCAAAAAGGCGTGACTGATAAACTACAAGAAGTCCTAAAAAAGATCAAAAACCCTGTTAAAACTGGGATTTATGATGACCTTTATGGAGAATCATTATCCGTCAAAGTTGGATCAGCATGGGCGTACCCACCTATCAATAGTGGTGAGCAAGCTCAAGCAGCTAAGGAGAATGGAAAAGATATTACATTAAGTGGAAAATCTGACAGTAATCCAAGCAATGCTGATGAGGATGATGACGATGATGATGATGACTTGTTTGGGTGAGACTATTGAACCTATGCAGACTGCATTTTGGAATAGATTTGTGGTATTTTTTGAGTTTGACACTTTTACATCATAGGTAGGGAGTTAAAAACATGCATAATATTATGTTGCACACATTCTTATCATCTGGAATTAGTGTTCCATTGTGTTCATAATTAATGTTTACCACTGCAAACTCCACAAACTCTGAAAATGTTGCAGGTTTATGATTAAATGGTAAGTTACCCTTTTTATAAAGTCCTTAAATAGTTCATTCAAGTAATGGATCTGCGTCATCGTGTCTAATATGCTTCTCCTGGTATGTCTCCGGCATTAAGGATTGACCGGTAAGCACATGGTTGCTTAGGAGCATATACTAATTTCTGGGTTTAGAATACTCTACTAAATCTCATGGTTTGAGCTGTTAATGATTGAGTTCAAAGCTTGTATTTTTGATAAAGCTTTTGTCAATTACTTATCTTTTTGCCAAAGCCCCCTTATCGAAATTGATCAATTGAGGGGAATACTCTCTTTTCAACACTCTAACACTCGTTCTTTTATTGGTTGAAATCCATGAGTTCCACCACTTTAAGAAGGTATGCGAGACCCATATAGATTTCACCCAATAAGAGAACACATGTTGAATGTTCATAGCACTTCAGTACCTTTATTTCTTCATATCTCAGTACACCCAAACAAAGTTGAATGCAGTAGGGTGACGAAAATGCAAACCTCCTTTAAAAAACATCTAAGACAATTTTTGAACTGTATGTTTGGGTTCATTTTTATTAGAGATAAAAATTATCCTAACACAATTGATGTTGATAATTTGAAAGTTTATGTAGAGTTATTTTTGCTTTCTAAATGAATTTTAATTTGAACCTAATATTGAAATATTTTGCCTTCAAATTAATTTTTAGCTTAATATACTTTGTTAAACTATTTTTATATGAATGTGGGTTTATTTCTACGGGTGTAATGATTTTTCAATTAAAAAATGTCCAAACCATTGAAATTTACATTGGTCTGGTCTTGGTCTGGTGTGGTTCAGTTTTCATTATTTTTAGAAAACAGAAAACCGAATGAAACTGTTTAGTTAGGTTCGGTTAAGCTCATTGGTTTGAAATACTTTTATTTTTGAAAGAGAATTTTTTCTAAACAAATTGCTCAGCAATTTATTTTTTCGCACGGATAAAATTATTTGATACAATATCTGAGTTCCCGCACATAAAATTATTTGATACGATATCTGGGCTTCCGCACAGATAAAATTATTTTATACGGTATAAAATATATTTAAATATATATGTAAATTTTAAACGTTATCAAATGTATTAATACACGTATTTATATTTGAAATTGGCTATTAATTTTAAACTGAATAATAATTATATAAATTTAATAATATTAAAATACAAATAGAAAAAAAGGACTCGTGAGATGAAAAAAAACAATATTTAATATTTGGTAATAATGATTTTATCTTTCAAATTAAGATAATTATTGATTAAAATAAAATATGTATCATGTTTATAGTGACTCGTAAAATAGAAAAAATATTTGATACAATATAAAATGTATTTATATACAAATGTAAATTTGAAATGAGTTATTGAATTATAAATTAAAAGGTAATTATACAATCTTAATTGTATTAAATAATCATACAAAAAGAAAAAAAAAAGATTCGTGAGATGAAGAAAAATAAAAAAAGAAAATTTTATTTAGATACAAATACAAAATTTATTAGATGCAGAATAAAATGTATTTAGATATAAATGCAAAATTTAAATAATATACTTAATTGTATGATGAAAAATAATAATATAAATTAATTAGGTTTACTTACAATTTATTCATAATTACTCCACCACTTTGAATTCGGTTTATGAATTCCAATTTATCCCTAAGATTGATGTAGCGTGCTTGTTATTACATTTTAAGTCCAATAGAATTTCAAAAGGCTCTATTCTAAAAAAAATTAAGAAAGAGTTTCAATATCTACTCTCTTTAAATGTGAGCTCTTTAGCCATAGTTCCTCATGTATGTAATGAAAAAAACAATTCATGTAAGAAGAAATAATGGAAGATTCAATGGAAAACAATGAAGAAGAATCAATAGAGGATTCATTGGGTAACAATGGAGAAGAAACAGTGGAAAAATCATTGAATAACAACGGAGAAGAAATAATGAAAGACTCATTGAACAACAATGGAGAAGAAACATGAAAGACTCATTAAACAACAATAGAGAGGAAATAGTGGAAGATTTTTTGGACAACAATGAAGAAGAATGAGAAAGAGCAATATTGAATTTTGATTTAAATGAAAATGCTGAATATGAATTTAATTTGAATAAATTTTCAGAAGAAGGAAAAGAGGGTTCCCAAGCTGCTGAAGAGTTTTGTCCCGTGATTAGAAAGATGCTAAAGAAATTCTTCCTAAATTTTACTTCCATTGTTCCTTTATATGTGTCATTTTTCTAAAATTCTCTATAACCAAGACAATCAATAATGAAAAAATATAGTCCATTGCTCAACTTTCTTGATGAGCCCAGCTGGCCAAGAATGTATTAGAATACTATGTAAGATCATACCATGAATGACACTTTTAACCAATTGAGCTCTTCCCGCCATGGGCAACATAAAGGCTTTCTAGGATGAGAGCTTGTTTTTAATGGAGTCGGCAATATGCATCAGATGTCTAGTCTTAGGCTTGCCTCTAAAAATAAGAATACCCAAATACTTGAAGGATGAACCCCCAATTTGAAATCCAAGCTTCCAGGCGATGATCTACAGCCTATTACTTGTTATAAAACCACCATACACAAAATATTTGGAGGGATTAATGCACTGCCCGGAAGAAACGACATAATCCTGAAATAACTCCAAGAGAGAGTCAATATTAGAATGATTGCCTTTACATAAAATAACTATGTCGTCGACATAGAAAGAGTGAGAAGGAACAACCATGGTTCTACAACCTTTGATTAAATCCAACTTTTTTTGCACTACTAGCCACTTTAAGCCTCGACTCAGAACTTCTTCAGCAACATATAACAAGAGAGGGGATAAGGGATCCCCTTGTCTAACTCCTCTATTACAAGCAAAATGACCATGGAGAGACCCATTAATATATATGGAAAGCCTTGCTTAATTCATAATAGTATTTATCCAATTACAAAAAATGGTACAGAAGCCAAACTTCTTCAAAACATTGATAAGAAACCCCCAGTCCAAAGTGTAAAAAGCCTTAGCCATGTCAATCTTGAGACAAATATTCCCATTGCAAGATTTGTTAGAAAGAAGGTTAAAGGCCCCAGAAGTGATGGCTATGCAGTCCTTTATACGCCTTCCATGAATAAATCCCTTTTGCTCCTTAGAAATGAAAGTAGGCATAATGGTACCAAGCCTATCAACTAAGATTATAGAAATGATCTTGGCCAACAACTAGTTAGAAGAGAAAAACTCAAGAACGACATTGACCACATCCTCCTCAACAATATCCCAATGAGATTGATATAAACACCCACCAAAACCATCTGGTCCTGGAGCACTAGCAGGATTGAGAGCAAAAACAACATTCTTTATTTCCAGCACAAAAGGAATCATGGAAAGCATCTTGTTCACCTCACCGGTGATAACCTGAGGAATAACTCTTTGGATCAAATCATTTTCCTACAGAGAAGAAGAGTTATTAAAAAGATTAAAGAAGTGTTCCAACAACATGAGAAGCAATGTGAGTTTGATTAGTTATAATACTATTATCCACTCTAAGGGCAACAATCTTCTAAGTAAAATGATTAATCTTAGACAAGTTATGAAAATAGGAAGTGTTTCTATCCCCTTCTAAAGCCCATTTGATCCTGGATTTCTCCCTCCAAAAGTGCTCTTCCACTTTCAGAGCATGACCCAAATTTATCATGACACTTCTCTCCTATTCAACAAGGATGTCAGAGTGTCCAAAAGCATCCAGTAAGGATTGCACATCATCAAGTTTATTTTCAGCAGCCTTTAAGGTTATCCTGTACATTCCCAAAAGTGTTCTTGTTCCAATCTTTAAGGTTTCTTTTGAGAATTTTGAGTTTAAAGCTTAAAATGAACAAAGGGCAGCCAACCACCATGGTGTTCCAACTATCTCTAATAATTCTTTTACAGTCAGGGTGTAAATTCCACATATTAAAAAAAATCTGAAAGTGGATGACAATCTGAAATCAGAATTTTGCACCTGCAAGAGAATAGGAAAATGATCTGATCTAGTTTTGGTGAGAGTAGAAACGGAAATAGAAGAACAAACATTAATTAAATCAAAATTGCAGATTTTTGTAAAAAAAAATAATCAAAATTACAGATGCATCTATCAAATCTTTTCTGAATATTGTTGTTGTCTTTTCTCCAATTATTCCAGGTGTGAATTTCTTGCCCAAAGGAGATATTTACATAAACTAACCAACCCATTGAGATAATATCATATACTTTTGTATTAATTTTAATTTAAATAGAGGTCTTATCACCATTTTACAACAATACCCTATATAACATAAATATATGGAGAAAAACTCTTACCTATTTTTTTCTATATAATGATAATACTCTTGAAGACTCTAAAATCTATTTACAATCTATTTTTGCAAACTAAATTCAAGAATTACACTTCGAATTGAAGGATGCAACTCATGTTTTATTTCCATACTTCTCTCCTTTCTTAAGGGGTAGAATTTGAGTGAAAAGAAAATTGTGGAAGAGTGTAATATATTTTTATTTTGTTCTAATCTCACTCCTATTTCATATCCCCTATCATAACCATTGTTACACACCTTTTCTTTCCTTTTTTTTTTTACTTAGATTATTATTATAATTTATTCTCTTTAATAACTACTTGTGTATCACTTAATCACACTACTGGCGGGTATCTTTCAGTTCTTCATATATATATATATGGGTATCTTTCAGTTCTTCATATATATATATATATATATATATATATATATATATATATATATATATATATATATATATATATATATATATATATATATATATATATATATATATATATATATATATATATATATATATATATATATATATATATATTAAATGAGAAGAATTAAATATGATTTTTTTTTTAATTCTAAAAGATAATTATAAAAGTAATGAAATCTCGATTTATATATCAAAGTTTGAGTTAATTTTTTTTCGAGAAACTTTTTATAATGTTTTAAACATATCTACAAAATAATCATTTAAAAATATACTCATTAGTTTAATAATAGAGACTAAAATTATGTGTATAATTATTTTGTAGGGACCAAAACATGTTATTTTTCTTATAAGGACATGAGACCAAAAACATATTTAACTTTTATAATAATATTTGAAATAATTATTTATTATTTTTCTGTAATTTGATATTATTTATACAAATATTTGAATCAATAGTATAATTTATTCCATATAAAAAAAATACTAATAAAAATATCTTTTACGTAGTGATATGGTTTATTTTCGTATGATTATGATTATATGAAAGTTATATCACCAACGTTATAGCATGAACTGCGCGAGCATAGGTCTTTCATTTGTAATTTAGTTTTTTTTTAAGGCTAAAAGATTAATTTATTAAAGGATGGCATTGCTAATGCCTAAAGATAACATGATACAGCAAACACCAATCCTGAGATAGTATACAGTTAAAAAATACAATAAAAGGAGGGTGGAGATTATTAAGTTTAAGTCTCAACAGCCTATAATACAACTTTATTGTATAGTACATTTTAGGGCACTGAATAAAAAGTTTAATCTTTTTTCCTTTTTTTTTACTAAACCTCTGCGACTCGAATCTTTGTTTCTCTAATTCCAACGTCTCGGCCTGAATTTGTAGCTCTTGCTCTACCAATTATTGCTACATTTCTGCATCAAAGAAACACGCAATGCAAATCATATAGCTATAAGATAAGACTATTGGCAAACCAGCTCACAGCTTTCCTTAAACCACAATTAGGAAATTCCGACACATCCAACACATGCATCATATACACATAGAACCCACAAGAAACAATCTTGATATTTAAAAACGATTTTAAGGGCGTGAAACATAGCTACCGGAAACAACGTCAACATCCTTTATTTTCTGTTCCAATAAAAGGATCTTTCACATCTAATTCCGAAATCTTTGCATAATGTCAATGAATGGAAGAAGAAAATCAGTAAGTTTTCCATTATCTTGATAAAGACAATAAAGACCCTTAACGTGTACGAGATTGGCACCTAAAACATAAAATTTAATCAAAAGAAACATATTTTCTACAGCAGAAACAAAAGAAACATATGTTCAAGATCTAACCTCTTAGTCATTCAATATTATCAAAGATAATCTCAGTTATAACTTGTATATAGTATTTTAAGTAAGTTTCAAAGCTTCAAGTGATTTTAAGTAAACACTGATCAAACCTCAAAGCTTGAAATACCGAGTAAACCTGTAACACCTATATAATATATAATATCATACAAGGGTTAATTTGGTACTGACACCATTATAAATGCCTACTAGTATAATTCACATTCTTAACCAATTCTAATATTCTATATAACATTGGTACATGACATGAAAATCATACTAAAATAAAATCACTAAGATCAATACAATATTCATTATTGTACAAAAGATAGAAAATAAACAGCGGAAGACTAAAACTATGCTTCACTTGAAACATCCCGAGCATAACTCCACTTGTAAATCAAACCTACAAAAGAAACCTGAAAAGCAACAACAATAGTGGGGTGAGATATCAACATCTCAGTGGGTTCCCTATCTTAGAGTTCTCTCGGCTCTAAGGGTTCAATCTAAACATTCTCTAGTCTTTGGCCACTTCTCGTACAAGAAATAAAATAAAATGGAACATAAGTCCAAGCCTACTCTCAATGCCAAACGAGTGGAACATGTACCTCAAGTCTTTACGGATGCTTCACGCGGGACTAAAGGCAACCCACCTCAAGACTTAATCAAGACCTTACGGAGGAATCGATATAACACTCACCAAAGTCTTTACGGATGCTTCCCGTGGGACTAAGAATAACCCACCTCAAGACTTACTCAAGACTTCCTGCGTAAATCAGTGTAGTATTAACCCCAAGCTTTTACGGATGCTTCCCGTGGGACTCAAAGAAACTCACCTCAAGACTTACTCAAGACCTTACGAAGGATCTAGTAACATACACACCTCAAGTCTTTACGGATGCTTCCCGTGGGACTCAGAATAACCCACCTCAAGACTTAATCAGACTTTACGGAGGTCCCAATGTAATACATAAATCAAACCACTATCCCTGTCTCACTATGCGATACCTCAAGCCTTTATGGATGCTTCTCGTGGGACTAAGAATAACCCACCTCAAGACTTACTCAAGACTCTATGGAGGACACTGTGTAATACACACCTCTAGTCTTTACGGATGCTTCCCGTGAGACTAAAGATAACCCACCTCAAGACTTACATAAGTCTATTCCGGAGGCCTAGTGTATAGCACGCTAATAAAAATAACCATTAATTATCAGTTAGTAACACTAACTGGTCCAATTTGAGAGTATCCAAAAAATATCTCTGAGTCGAATAATACTAATTAATCTTAATTAATATTATCCAGAGCACTTAATTAAATACGGGGTATTACATCCTCCCCTCCTTGAATTGAATTTCGTCCTCGAATTTCCCTTACTCATCCACAACGACAGTTTTCAACATTGTCTTAGATCCACACTTATCCTTAATTCTCTTACATATCCTGACATACTTATATTTCAATTCGACTCCGCGGCTCAAAATCCTCGTTTCATAACAAATCAAACCTCGCGTCCTTACTCATATGCTCGTTTCCAATATTGGTTTAACTTCCAACTTATTATTTCCGCGATTCATCTGTTGCTTCATACCGAAACACTTAGCCTCATTCCTCCCTCGGAGAAAACATACCACTCTAATTCCTTTCATTGAATTACAATACAAAACATAACACTCCAACTTGATTTTGGAACATTCAACACTCGACAAGGTTCCACAAGGTATCTTGGCGAAATCTTAACCATATACAATTTTCCAACGAAACTCTTATTACAATCCTTCAATCACTAAAGCCATTTCAAAAGTTGTCAAACGAGTTCCTTACCAATTCCACTTGGTCTTATATCAAAATTGTAACCATTTACATCAGACACTTCATTCTTTCGGTATCTTACCATATACAACCCACTTAGAGCAAAATTCTCTTACTTCGGCACTTATAAATAAATCTCTTCAAATTCTCATAATCCGACTGAACTCTTTTATCTGTCTACCTCCACTATGCTTCCAAAGCCTAACAGTGGAGATACCACGAGTTCTCAAGCAATACCAAGTAATTGGTAGTCTGCGGAGAAAACACTTATCCATCAGAGCTCTCACCAACCAATAGAATAAGAACTTGCAAACATGAAATGATAGAACAATTCACTTGTCGACTACACAATAATAACATCGGACCAAAACTCTCCAACGACAGAGATACATGGGTTGCGTTGCTGCAAACATAACTTACACAAACTCAATTCCATTATAAACTCGAAACAATCCATCCAATTTAAACTTAACCAATCTAACCATAGTTACTATTCTCCATATCAATTCTCTTTACAAAATTCCATTCACTCGAGATTTCTGTTGACACAAGGTCTCCATCAATAATAACGCAGTAACGCCACAAAACTTACAATAACCAGAGAGTCACCAATACCAAACTCAAATCATCCTTAGAACACTTGCGGATTTCCATAACACTTGCCTTTTGCATACAATATTCCACTTACTCACCCTTTTGGATCACACAAAACTTATCATTCAAATTCACTTCTCTCAAGGTCTCGTTCCTTAATTGATCCAATTTACATACTTAACTTCAGGACATTCATCTCCCACTATACTTATAAGGTAACTTAAAATTCTTATCTCTGCATAAGGTTCAACTACACACAACCGGTATTACTCTTACGGGTTTCATAACTTGATGTTAAGAATTTATGATACTAAAATTAACCAATGGTTTATCTATTATCCACACAATAATTCAAATTTCAAAACATTTCCGGAAAGATCAACACTTCATGGTCCTTGTATAGCTTTGCAACTTAATTCCTCAATAGTCACAACGACGAAACACCAATTATCCAAATCATTTACCGCCTACTAGAACATGCCCAAAGGAATATCCAACACTTCATTCTCTGACACTTCGAACGGAAGCCAAAACAAACCTGCAGTTCAGAAAGTACAACTCTCTAAAAATCCTCCACAAAAGTCAGGTGTTAATCGATTACCTATCAAAGGCTAAACGGTCCAACACAACTGAACATGTTCTTCTTGTTAACAACAATCCAACTCAAAATTACCAATCAGTCCACACTACTTGCAAGATGATTCTCATCTGCGGTCTCTAAACACGTGCAACAAGCGCCCGCCATTCACCACTCAAAATAATACATAATGGGCATAACATGCAGATCACAAACTCCAACAAGTGACAAAGTAGAACTACCATTATGTTACGGTCACAATACTAATACTCAATGGAATGACTCGATTCCACTTGTACAATGATGTTATCAAAAGGGTCTTATCCGCAAGCTAACACTTGATTCGCCCATAAACAAAACCAACACATAATCCTTATCGGGTAAAACAAAATGATGAACAACTCATCTCTAGTATACAACTTTGTCCTCTCTCTCTCTCTCTCTAAATTCCTTGGCGAGAATTAGTATCAATAATAACATCCCCAATCTCGCTAGAGGCATATTCCAAATACTTTGATTGTTCACAAATACAAGAGTTTTCCCTTACACTTGAACACTGAGGTAAAACACTCCCCTGAAAAACCTTATTGTCTCTGCTTACATAACAATCGGTGTTCCCTTAGCCGCTGCTAATCATTATATACAACGTTTCCACAGCTTCCCATCGGTACCAAGAACGCTTCAATCGGGAATTCAAGTCCAAATCTATGCATCTTAGAAAAAAAATCCAATTTTCCAAAACTTAACAATGATAACCGGTCACTACCAGGAGGGTAATCGATTACTCAGTTCAATCCTGGACTTCCAGTAGCTAAAGGAGATTTAGAAACACAATTCTGTAACTGAGTACTACCTAGAGGGCAATCCAATTACTCAAACGCAGAAGCAAACTTCTGGTCTTCATTGTTACATAAACCTCTCAAACTCATCCCAATCACATCCAAAAGTTACAGCCATACCCACCAACGATTCCACACATATAATAGTCACACCACCAGAGTCCTAATGAGCGAACCGTCATTGCTCATACTTCCTTAACTTTAATCTTAATAACAACTTAACAACTCAATAGTACATTCGTCTAAGAATATTTTCCTATATCCTTTTTCTCATAATACACTGTCATTACTGTTCCCATATCGTGTTCACTTCACGCTCTGTGGTAATCCTCTCATACTCAAACATAATTCATCTTACTAGAACTCTCCTGAAACCAAGTGGCTTACTTTATCACTTATCACAATCTTATATAGTCCATACCAAATACGCCTCAAGTCACTATATAAAGCTTGTTCTTTCTTCGACACTATACTTTATACTATTCCTTGGGTAGTTTCATCACTTACTGAATTGATCCTTTATTAAATATAACACCTTGATGCATCACTCTAAACTTGTCTCCTCGATCATAACCAAAAATAAAACAACAACCTTCTATTCTTCGTCCGGGGTACGCTTGTCTTACCTGAAACGTGTAGTCACTTCCTTGTGTTTCTCTTCACGCTTCATCGCGACTTTAGGTTCTCAAAAGAAAATTAACATTCTTAACTTATAGCTTCTATCCATCCGTAAGGTATTATCCGAATACATTCCTTGAAGTACTCTCGTTCATCTATGATGCCACCACGATCTTAGAACTGAAATACTAACAATTATCTCACTCTCGAACCTACGTCGCACGTTCCATAAAGCATCTTCTCTTCTCATGAAATGAAACTTCTCAACACTATTGTCCATACCGGTTACCATTATTGATCCACCAATGACTTTACGTAATCCTTGATACACTGACCGCTCCTCCTGCAAATATTTGTACCCTTCAGACTTTTCCATTCCAAAGGATTCCTCGAACAACACACTACTCAGAAAATCCATGTTACAGGAAGTAAAAATCTTAAGAAGACTCAACATGAGTTGACCAAAGCTCCTTCTACTAACTCTTGACTTGAGCCCACTCTCACAACACAAGTTGCGACAACACTTCGGAGTCCTCATGGTCGCAAAACCATGATTCTACCTATCACATAGATATCATTAGGTTTATCAGGCCCAATACTACATAATATGATATTAAGAACCATGCCGAGCAGACACACTTAAGAGGTAGGAAAGATTTACTTATGATGTTTCAAGGCTAGGTCGAGGATACGAACTGCTCTAATACCAACTATAACACACATATAATATATATCTAGAATAATATCATACAAGGGTTAATTTGGTACTGACACCATCATAAATGCCTACTAGTATAATTCACATTCTTGACCAATTCTAATATTCTATACAAAAATGGTACAAGACATGGAAATCATACTAAAATAAAATCATTAAGATCAATACAATATCCATTATTGTACAAAAGATAGAAAATACACAGCGGAAGACTAAAATTATGCTTCACTTGAAACATCCCGAGCATAGCTCCACTTGTAAATCAAACCTGCAAAAGAAACCTGAAAAGCAACAACAATAGTGGGGTGAGATATCAACATCTTAGTGGGTTCCCTATCTTAGAGTTCTCTCAGCTCTAAGGGTTCAATCTAAACATTCTCTAGTCTTTGGCCACTTCTCGTACAAGAAATAAAATAAAATGGAACATAAGTCCAAGCCTACTCTCAATGCAAAACGAGTGGAACATATACCTCAAGTCTTTACGGATGCTTCACGTGGGACTAAATGCAACCCACCTCAAGACTTAATCAAGACCTTATGAAGGAATCAATATAACACTCACCAAAGTCTTTACGGATGCTTCCCATGGGACTAAGAATAATCCACCTCAAGAATTACTCAAGAGTTCCTGCATAAACCAGTGTAGTACTCACCTCAAGCCTTTACGGATGCTTCTCGTGGGACTCAAAGCAACCCACCTCAATACTTACTCAAGTCCTTAAGGAGGATCTAGTAACATACACACCTCAAGTCTTTATAGATGCTTCCCGTGGGACTCAAAATAACCCACCTCAAGACTTACTCAGACATTACGGAGGTCCCAGTGTAATACATAAATCAAACCACTATCCCCGTCTCACTACGCGGTACCTCAAGCCTTTACGGATGCTTCTCGTGGGACTAAGAATAACCCACCTCAAGACTTACTCAAGACTATATGGAGGACACTGTGTAATACACACCTCTAGTCTTTACGGATGCTTCCCGTGGGACTAAAGATAACCCACCTTAAGACTTACACAAGACTATTTCGAAGGCCTAGTGTATAGCACACTAACGGTTCGCAACAACCTAGGTAAAACTAGGCACCTCACAAGTCATACCATCTAACAATTTCTAGTTACAAAACGTCACACTATTGGTTTATGGTAAGATTTTCTCACTCTTCTCCATTCTTGATGATTTTAATTATATAGTTCTCAAACATATAATTCTAATATTTTTAATTGAATTGTCACCATTAAACAATTCTCAAAATAATCGCATTGTCTCTACTTCCATTCAATCCACATGATTCAGCATATACAACACAAACCGATTAGCACCCCAATTCTCTAATTGGCATAATCACGGTTAATCGGAAAAGTTGGGTAAAAATATAATTTCTCGGCATCATGTGTTAGTATATAATTTTAGCTTCAAAACGATATGCGGAACACTAAAAACGAATACCCGGATCAAAAGTTATGAAAAAAAACATAATTCAGCTGAAAGCTACAGTTCGCGGGGCGAACTCAGAAAATTTCTACAGTTCGCGGGGCGAACTCAGAAAAATTATGCTAAAAACCAGCTACGGGAAACCATTCCCAAAACCTCCAAATTTCACAAAAGTGCACCAAAATAGAGGAATCCAATCACAAATATGCATATAATCATATACCAAACATCATACTTAGGTTTTATCGAGTTTTTAACCGTTTATTATTTCGATTTCAAGCTTTTCTACCAAAATCCCTAAAACTCATAAACCCTAAAATTCAACCAAAAGTTATAACAAAAGTATCTAACTACAAAGCCACCTTGCAATCGACGAGGAGCTTGATGAAGATGAAGATGAAGATTCGATGAAGAAATGGTGATGATTCTTGATCTTGAATCTTCTAGGTTTTTCCTTTTCTTTTCCTTCTCTTCCTTTTCTTTCTCTTCCTTTCTTTTCCTTTCTTACCAACTTTCTTCTTCTTTCTTTCTTATAAATCCTTCTTTTCTCTTTTAATAAAAATAACCATTAATTATCAGTTAGTAACACTAAATGGTCCAATTTGAGAGTATCCAAAAAATGTCTCTGAGTCGAATAATACTGATTAATCTTAATTAATATTATCTAAAGCACTTAATTAAATACATGGTATTACAAAACCTATAGTATTTTGTACCAGCTGGGCGAACGCCCATGATGGCCGGACCAATCTCCCATCATATCTACAAAAATTAAGTAATTTCAATTTAACAGAATATCCATATTATGTTAATTCAACATGGTCAAAAGGGATATTCTGTTAATTCAACATGGTCAAAAGCAGAACAACTCACAGGAAACAAAAATACAGACCTTAAAGATGAGGCTTTATCCGATTTTACCGGCGGGATGATTCACAACATGACATTTTCGAACACCACCACACTCAGTGCCGAAAACGTGGCATTGTCACTACATATCTACCATTGTCAAACCTCTAAATGAACTAACCTTATACCATTTGAATCCATGAATATCATACCGATCCATGAATATCACACAGATCCATGAATATAAGACCGAGTCCATGAATAACAAACAAATTTTCGCTATAAGAAACACATTAGTCGAACACTGTATTCATAAAAGCATAACCTTGATACCATTTTGAACATGAGATCTTGTAGACAGTGGATATGAAGATTCTACAAACCGCTGTCACAACTCTACAGAGGTTTCAACAACAAACTTGATGGCATGAAGAAGAATAAGTTCTCACCAACAGCAAACTTGATGACATGAAGAAGAAAAATTTCTCACCAACAAAAAACTTTATCGCATGAAGAAGAAGAAGTTCTCAGCAAACATGTGGTATTGGAGAGAACAATGTTTTCCAAGTCTAATCCACTGAAAATGAAAATCGAAAAATGAACCCTAAAAAGCAAAAAGGTGTTGTACCAAAAAGTTGTACATTGTCTGGTTGCAATTGGACAAATATAGTTACTATTTGCCCACAAATGGGTATAAGTATTGCAATTTGTGTACTTAAGATACAATTGACCCATTATTTAGTTGTAAATAGTTAGATTTAGACACAAATTACCCCTAAAATGCTGACATGACAGCCTAATGGTGAAGGTTAAAACAAACTTTTCCAGAATTAAAGAAATTCAAATATATATATATATATATATATATATATATATATATATATATATATATATATATATATATATATATATATATATATATATATATATATATATATATATATATATATATATTGGCGGTTCTTGGGCTTGGTCAGGCTGGACACATATCCAAGTTTTAGGGGACTCAATTTTCAATTTTTTCCGGATGTTTTATTAAAAAGAAAAAAACAGTTTAAAAAATATAAAATATAAAAGAAATAGAAAATTGGAAAGAGGAATAAAAAAAAGGTAAATTCTTAGGTACTCATGATAAGTAATTGGGTACCGGTACATCTAGTACAAATTGTAATAATATTTTAATTTATTTAAAAATAAAATAATACAATAAAATGACATGACATTGAATCATAGTTTTTTATTGGTTAAATGTATTGGTACCCAACTAAATTCAAGGAAACCGGAGTGTTCACTGTTTGTGTTATTTTTTCTTCACGCAACACAGCTCCACATCCAGCAACATACGAGAACTTCTTCGAACACCTCCATCGAAGAACGCCTTCACTCTGTCGGATCGGAACTCCACATTTCGCAAGTTGCAATGCCGCGGCCGACGTCCGACTCTGCAAATCGACGTCCGTCTGTAAGATTGTTTTACCGTTCAAATTTTTATAGTGGATTGTTTATTGATTTAGAATAGTTAGGAGAAATTGTTTATTGATTTGAAATTGTTTGGAGAAATTGCAAATTTATGTTTGGAGAAATTTGGAATTGTAGAAAAATTGGAAATTTGGAATTGACAGTGAGGTTGGATTGTTTTATTGATTCTTTTTCAGTTCAAATTGCAAATTTGGAATTGACTGTGACTTTAGAATTGTAGATGTAGAAAATTTGTTGACAATGTGAGTTTTGATAGTGATAAATCCTATTAGTGATAAAGCCTATTGTTTATTGTTTATTGTTAATGTAGAAAAATTGATTTTACTGTAAGGGAATGTGAGTTTCTAAATTGAGATTATAAATTGGAATGTGAGTTTGTATTAGATTATAAATTGACAATGATAAATTGATATTGATAATGTTTCAACAAATTTAAATGTTGGAATGCATTAGCTTTGATTTATTATGTTATGTTTGAATTTTTTTCCTGAAGAGATTTTTGGTTAAAGTGCCTCATGTTTTTATTTATCACACTATTGTAAATTAATATTTCATTTTTTTTTATCTTTTTCAGAATTTGCGGTCTTAAATTTTTTTTCCAAACTTTATAAATTTTCTAACTCCCCATATATATATATATATATATATATATATATATATATATATATATATATATATATATATATATATATATATATATATATATATATATATATATATATATATATATATATATATATATATATATATATATATTTCAATTATTTTAAGAGATAGAAATAATAATATCATATCTATTATTATTAGAAAGATTAATTTAACATTCATTCAATTTTGATTTATTAAAGATTAATAACAACTACACATGTACTTAAATTTAAAACTATTTACTTTTTCATAAATTAATTATTTTTATTTATTATAGTCACATTAAATTAATAACTTATTTAATTAAATTAAAAAAAATGAAATTCTTAATTAAAATAGAGGGTGTTACAATATTTTTTTCATTATTAATATAATAATCATAGTTATATATATTATTTTTGTATGAGAATTTAAGAAAATCGAAGATCTAAGAAAATCGAAAGTTTAACGGTTAAAACTAGATTAAAACTTAACTAAAATACTCATATGATGTCTATGAATATGTTTGGCTATGTTTTTCTGCATTGGTTGATGTTTGGAAGTGATTTTGGGTTGGAGAAATGATTTCCCGTAAGTCTGGAATTTCCTGAACTGGTGTAGCTCGCTCAGCGAGCAGTCCTCGCTCAGCGAGAGTTCCAGGAGATTTTTCGCTCAACGAGACCTATAGGTTCCAACCTTGGTAATTAATTCGTAACTTCTGATCCGAATATCCGTTCTTAGCATTCTATATATCGTTTTGAAGCCAATGACATAATCTATCTTTTAAAGTCAAGAAATGTTATTTTTACGCCCAACTTTTACCCGACTATTCGATTAAAAGTAACAATGCGTAAATATGGAATTGTGAGTTTAAAGAGAAGGAATGACGATACTTGTGAGGTACCTAGGATTCCCGTAGACAAGTAGGATTTGAGGATCGTATTTTTGATCAAATCCGAGTGATGGTTTGAGGTGGGTATTACATTGAGTCCCACGGGAAGCGAGTGGTAGCTTGAGGTGGGTATTACATTGAGTCCCACGGGAAGCGAGTGGTAGCTTGAGGTGGGTATTACATTGAGTCCCACGGGAATTGAGTGGTAGCTTGAGGTGGGTATTACATTGAGTCCCACGGGAAGCAAGTGATAGCTTGAGGTGGGTATTACATTGAGTCCCACGGGAAGCGAGTGATAGCTTGAGGTGGGTATTACATTGAGTCCCACAGGGAACAAGTGTTGGCTTGAGATGGGTATTTCATTGAGTCCCATGAGAATTCTAGTGGTCCATACTTGAGGTGGGTGTTTCATTGAGTTCCAAGGGAAGTATCGTACGAGGTATTGCTTGAATGTTCCGTTTCGATTTAGTTACTTTTGAGAGGAACCTTTCGTATTGGTGGAATTATTATGTTTGGCCCTTAGAGCCGAGAGAACTCTAAGATAGGGAACCCACTGAGATGTTTTATCTCACTCCATGTTGATGTTGTTATTTCAGGTACTTCAGGTTACGTTAAGGGTAAGGATAAAGCGACTTGATTGTCCTTACTGGTCGATGGCTTTGTCTTCTGCTGTTGATTTTGAGATCTTCAGATCTAGTTCTTAGATCTTTTTGTAATTTGAACATCTTGTATCATTTTATAGCCTTGTTTAGTACCTTATGTTGTAGTGACTATACTTATACAATGTGTTGCTAATAACTTATTTGTATTTCAGTACCAAATTTCTAATATTATATATGAAAAATATGCTTTTTGTATGTCTTTTGTATATGGGTATTACAGTTGGTATCAGAGCAGGTCGTATCCTCGACCTAGCCTGGAAATATTATAAGTGTTTCCTTCCGTTCATACACGTTGACTTGCGGTAGGACTAAATGTTATGTTTATGGTATTGAGCCTGATCAACTTAATCCTGTTTTGATGACATTTAGGAATATGGCTGGTAGGCGTGGATTACGTGCTCGACCCAGTGTCACTCCGCCCGGTAGTGATCAAACAGGTAGTGATGGGAATGCTCCTATGTTCCAATTTATGCAACAGATGCAGCAACAACAACACCAATTCATGCAAGAAATGATGCATCAGATGAGTGGGGGCCTCCACCCTCACGTGGTTGCTCCTGGAGCTGTGGGTGGAACATTTAGAGACTTCTTTCGCATGAACCCTCAGGAGTTTCATGGCGGATTGGACCCAGTTAAGTCCCATGAATGGGTGACTGGAATGGAGAGGATATTCTAGATTGTGATTTGTAGTGAAGACAAGGTGACTTTCGTGTCCCATTTACTAAAGGGTCCTGCTGCTAGGTGGTGGGAGAGCGCTTCCAACTTGATGATGGTACAAGGGATTCCGCGAGTGTGGCAACAATTCAAGATAGTTTTTATGGATAAGTATTTCCCGAGTTCCTTGAGGACACAAAAGGAGTTCGAATTTCAACAGTTGAGGCAAGGGAGCATGACTGTGGCTAGTTATGCTAAGAAGTTTGAGAACATGGCAGCCTACTCTAGGCAAGCTATGTATTCCCCTGATGAGAGGTGGAAAATTGACCAGTTTTTATTTGGGCTAAGGGCCGAAATCTCACATAGTGTCTCTCAAAGGGAGTTCACTACCTACTCCTAGATGTTGAGACAATGCTATGTTGCAGAACATAGTTTGATGAAAGTGCAAACCGAAGCAAGTTCCGAAAGGGCGGTTCAAGGAGATCGGGGAAGAACTAGTAAATCTCTTAGGTCGAGGCCTCAACCCTTCAAGGGGAAACAAGTGTCGAGTCTTAGATTCAGTGCTCCTTCTCCTTGCTCCCGATGCCATAAGAATCACTTTGGAAGATGCAATCCGGGCGTCGTGATTTGTTTCCTTTGTCAGAAAGAAGGACATTTTGCTAGAGATTGTCCCCAGAAGAATGACCAAGTGCAAGCGAGAGTTTATACTATGGACGCTAGGAAGGCGAAGGGCGACAATTCCTTGATTGCGGGTAATTGTCTTGTTAACAATCATCCTTGTCTTGTTTTATTTGATTGTGGAGCTACACATTCTTTTATATCCACTAGTTGTGCGAAACGACTTGGGTTGCGGGTATTTCCTTTATCTCCTCCGATGGTGGTTACTACCGCCATGGATGAAGCTATCGAGACACCCTTTAAGTGTGAGAATTGTACGTTGTCAGTGGATGGTAGGATCTTTCGGATTGACCTCATTTATTTGCCTCTTAGGAAAATTGATGTTATCCTGGGAATGGACTGGTTGTCCGCCAATTCTGTGTTTATTGAATGTGAAGAAAAGTTAATCCTTATTTCGTCCGTTGAAGTGTCTCCGAAGGATGTTTTGACAACGATCTTAGAAGGTACGGTTGGTATAGTAAATTTTCTGTTTGAACAAGAGAAATCCGTTTTGCATGTCCTTACTAAAGAGGAGAGTAGTGACCAACAAGTTTTGAACATTCCGATAGTTTGTGAATTTCCCGATGTTTTTCCTGAAGATGTCACTTCCTTACCTCCGGTGAGGGAAGTTGAGTTCTCAGTCGACCTGATACCAGGAACGGCTCCTATATCCGTTTCTCCTTATCGGATGGCGCCGCTCGAGTTGAAAGAGTTGAAGGATTTGATGGCAAAGAATTTTGTAAGGCCTAGTGTTTCACTGCGTGGAGCTCCGGTGTTATTGGTAAAGAAGAAGGATGGTGGTATGCGTCTATGCATCAATTATCGTAAGTTGAATAAGGTTACAATCAAGAATAAATCCCCCTTAACGAGGATAGACGATCTTTTAGATTAATTGAAAGGAGCCTGCGTGTTCTCGAAGATTGATATGAGATCGGGCTATCAATAGATTCGTGTGAAGAGTTCTGATGTTTCGAAGATTGTGTTTAGAACCCGTTACGATCATTACGAATTCTTAGTGATGCCTTTCGGTGTGACGAATGCTCCAGCTGTTTTTATGGACTACATGAATCGGATATTTCAGAATTATTTGGATCAATTTGTCGTGATCTTTATCGACTACATTCTTATCTATTCTCGTACTCCGCAAGAGCACGAAAGCATCTAAGGATTGTCCTATCGATACTGCAGGAAAAACAACTTTTTGCTAAGTTTAGTAAGTGTGAATTATGGATGTCGGAAGTCAAGTTCCTTGAACAAGTTATATAACAGGGAGGTGTAACAGTAGATCCGTCAAAGATAGAGGCTGTAATTAATTGGGAGAGACCGAAGAATGTTACCGAAGTGAGAAGATTCCTAGGTTTGGCAGGTTACTACATGAGATTTATTAAAGGTTTTTCTCAGATGGTGTTACCGTTAACTAAACTCACTAGGAAGGACTTCGTTTATGAATGGGATTCCAGTTGTGAGCAAAGTTTTGTGTGGTTGAAGGAGAAGTTGACAACTACCCCAGTCTTGATTGTTCCCGATCCTAACAAATCTTATGAAGTGTTTTGCAATGCTTCGAAGATGGGTTTAGGAGGTGCCCTCATGCAAGAAGGTCAGGTAGTAGCGTATGCTTCTAGACAGTTGAGAGTTCATGAGAATAATCACCCTACGCATGATTTGGAATTGGACGTCGTGGTGTTTACCTTGAAAGTGTGGCGGCACTATCTGTATGGTGTGTATTTTGAGATGTTTAGTGATCATAAGAGTTTGAAGTACCTCTTTGATCAAAAGGAACTGAATATGAGACATAGGAGATGAATGGAGTATTTGAAAGATTATGACCTTGAGTTGAAGTATCATCCAGGAAAAGAGAATAAAGTGGCAGATGCTTTAAGCAGAAAAGTGATTCATAGTGCCGAATTGATGGTGTTGGAGTATGCATTATTGGAAAAGTTTCGAGATCTTAATCTTCAGTTTGTTTGGACTCCGAATGGTGTAATCATGAGAAACTTGAATATTAATTCTACCTTGAGGAATAATATTCAACAAGCGCAAGTTTTAGATGAGAAGTTGCAAGGATTGTTACTCCAACCGGGTTTTGTGAGATCGTTAGATGGGATCATCCTTTTCAACCAAAGAATTTGCATTCTGAATGATGATGTGTTAAAGAGAAAAATTCTGGAAGAAACACATAAAGGTTCTTTTACGATACATTCGGGTTCTTCGAAGATGTATCAAGACTTGAAGAGGGAGTACTGGTGGTCCAGAATGAAGAAGGACATTACGATTTTTGTGTCAGAATGTGCGGTGTGTCAGCAAGTGAAGATTGAGCACCAAAGACTAGGTGGATTGTTACAACCTTTGGACATCCCAATTTGGAAATGGGATAGTATCTCTATGGACTTTGCAGTAGGTTTATCGAGTACTCAGGGTGGCTATGACTCCGTTTGGGTGATTATGGACCGACTAACGAAATCTACGCATTTCTTAGCCGTGAAGACTACATATAAGGCAAGTCAGCTTGCAAGGTTGTTTATTGCTGAAATTGTGAGATTTCATGGTTTCCCGTCTAGCATTGTGTCAGATAGAGATCCGAAGTTCACTTCAAGATTTTGGAGGGTGTTCCAACAAGCCATGGGTACGAATTTGCGTTTGAGTACTTCTAATCATCCTCAATCATATGGTCAGATGGAACGTACAATTCAAACAATGGAAGATATGTTGAGAGCTTGTGTTTTAGAGAGTATAGGAAATTGGAAGGAACTTTTGCCGTTGATCGAGTTTTCGTATAATAACAGTTACCATGCGAGCATCAGAATGGTTCCGTATGAGGCTTTATACGGAAGGAAGTGTAGAACACCGTTGTGTTGGTCGGAAGTGGGTGAAGATAGGATTTTAGGACCGGAAGTTATTCAAGAGACCACAAAAAAGATTCGTATGATCTGAGAAAAGATTAAACAAGCCCAAGATCATCAGAAGAGTTATGCTGACAATCGAAAGAGACCTTTGGAATTCGATGAAGGCGATCATGTATACTTGAAAGTTACTCCGAGATTGAGATTGAAAGGACCGTTCAAGTCGCGCAAGCTAAGTCTGAGATACGTAGGACCGTATCAGATTCTAGACAAGATTGGTGAAGTTGCTTACCGTTTAGCTTTGCCACCCTCTCTGTCTGAGATGCATGATGTTTTTTATGTATCTCAACTTCGTAGGTTCGTTCCCGATCCTCTTCATCTTATTCTACCAGATTCTATAGAGATAGAAACAGATTTGACTTTTGAACCCCAACCGAGCTGTATTGTTGGGAGAGAAACCAACGTGTTAAGGAATAAAGAGATACCACTTGTTAAGGTGCAATGGGATGAGACGCATCCGGGCGATGCTACATGGGAGTTGGAATCAGAGATGCGGGAATCGTATCCTCACCTGTTCAGGTAATCCTTTAAATTCGTGGACGGATTTTATTTAAGGGGGGAGGATGTAATACCCCGTAATTTATTTAAAGCTCTGAATAATATTAATTGGTAATAATATTATTCCGAACTACTCTAAGAAATTTTAACGGAACTAAATAGAGTAACCAACGGGATATTATTTTATTAATTGATATTAGCTGACTCAGAGATTTTTATAAAATATCGGATTAAGTGACATTTTTGGATACTCTTTAATTTTTGACCCATTGGTAAAAATATAAGTTTTTATATATTTATATATATATAGAAAGAATATGGGAGGAAGAAGAAGTTAGGAAGGAAAATAAAAATAGAAAAGAAGAAAGAAGAGAAGAAGAAGAGAGAAAAATCCTAAAGCTTCATTTCCTCATTCTCGATCATCCGTCCGTAGAATCGACTCAATCTTTCCGTCAATCTTCATCTCTCGAGGTGGGTTCTTAGTTAGAAACTTTTATCTTTGATTTTGGTTGAGTTTTAGAGATTTTGTGGTTTAGGGCTTATTTGGAAAATCTAAGAAAATCGAAAGTTTAACGGTTAAACCTCGATTAAAACTTAACTAAAATACTCATATGATGTCTATGAATATGTTTGACTATGTTTTTCTGCATTGGTTGATGTTTGGAAGTGATTTTGGGTTGGAGAAATGATTTTCCGTAAGTCTGGAATTTACTGAACTGGTGTAGCTCGCTCAGTGAGCAGTCCTCGCTCAGCGAGAGTTCCAAGAGATTTTTCGCTCAGCGAGATGAGAGCTCGCTCAGCGAGACCTGTAGGTTCCAACCTTGGTAATTAATTCGTAACTTCTGATCCGGGTATCCGTTCTTAGCAATCTATATATCGTTTCGAAGCTAATGACATAATCTATCTTTTGAAGTCAAGAAATGTTATTTTTCCACCCGACTTTTACCCGACTATTCGATTAAAAGTAGCAATGCGTAAATATGGAATTGTGAGTTTAAAGAGAAGGAATGGTGAGACTTGTGAGATACCTAGGATTCCCGTAGACAAGTAGGATTTGAGGATCGTATTTTTTATCAAATCCGAGTGATAGCTTGATGTGGGTATTACATTGAGTCCCACGGGAAGCGAGTGGTAGCTTGAGGTGGGTATTACATTGAGTCCCAAGGGAAGCGAGTGGTAGCTTGAGGTGGGTATTACATTGAGTCCCATGGGAAGCGAGTGATAGCTTGAGGTGGGTATTACATTGAGTCCCACGGGAAGCGAGTGATAGCTTGAGGTGGGTATTACATTGAGTCCCATGGGAAGCGAGTGATAGCTTGAGGTGGGTATTACATTGAGTCCCACGGGAAGCAAGTGTTGGCTTGAGATGGGTATTTCATTGAGTCCTATGAGAAGTCTAGTGGTTCATACTTGAGGTGGGTGTTTCACTGAGTCCCACGGGAAGTGTCGTACGAAGTATTGCTTGAATGTTCCGTTTCGATTTAGTTACTTTTGAGAGGAACCTTTCGTATTGGTGGAATTATTATGTTTGACCCTTAGAGCCGAGAGAACTCTAAGATAGGGAACCCACTGAGATGTTTTATCTCACCCCATGTTGATGTTGTTATTTCAGGTACTTCAAGTTCCGTTAAGGGTAAGGATAAGGCGACTTGATTGTCCTCACTGGTCGATGGCTTTGTCTTCTGCTGTGGATTTTGAGATCTTCAGATCTAATTCTTAGATCTTTTTGTAATTTGAACATCTTGTATCATTTTATAGCCTTGTTTAGTACCTTATGTTGTAGTGGCTAAACTAATTTATTTTCTCAAATTAACACTAATTGAATCACTTTCTCATAGATAAAATTGATCAGGAAGAATAATAGAAGGGCATAAGAAATGAGGAAAAATGGAGGGTCTTAGTTTTTTATTTTATTATAAAATGATACTATTTTGAAATGAGGAATTCAAAAGTTATGTTGAATAGTAATTTTGAATGGTTTTAAAAAATACTTATAATTTAATTTAAATTATTATAATTTTTTGAAAATTAAAAAATATTAATGGTAAATATTATATTTATTATTCACTGAAAAACCTTTTTTTTTTTAATTATTTACTTTTTCCTATATTGCTTTGCTCCAATTTTTTTTTTTATCCTACAAACTTCCCAACAAAGAAGACATGAGCTATCATTAGAGTTTTTGAGTTAAAAGAAAAGCCATCATTTTTAGTGATTTTGCTTATACAGCTTAGAACCCCAAACCCAATTATTCTTTTTCTGCTTTTGTAACTACTTACTGCTAAGCCTTCTTAAACAGGAGTAGATGTGAGCTGAACAATCAATGCATGAGTGAACTAACCGGAACCGAGATAAAAAGCCTTTACGCATAAATAACAACATTAAGCAAAATTCATAAGACAAGAGACATATGAGTAGAAACTTGGCTGGCTATATTTGGTCTTATAAACAACCAACAAAGACAAGTCATGCCGATCTCATCGGTTTCACATAGGATTGACACTTAGCCGCAAATGGGCCCTACCACTAATTAGTTTCTTGATATTTACTCGTTTTATATTCAGTTGACTATTTCATACATATTAAAAAAATAATAAATAAAGAGATAATGATATTATTATTAAAATGGTTAAATATGTTTTTAGTTCCTATAAATATCTCAATTTTGATTTTTAATTTCTAAAAAAAATGTTGAGTTTTAGTCTCTATAAAATTACTTTTGTACGCAATTTTAGTATCTCTATAGAGATTAAGTCTACGTGCAAAAATAAATTTATATGGACTAAAACTCGATATATATTTTTATAAGAATTAAAAATCAAAATTGAGATATTTATAAAGATTAAAAACATATTTAACCCATATTAAAATATCCATTAAATATTGAGAATGATGATTTTAATATTAGTTAGAGGGTAGAATTGAAAAATATATATTAGAAATTGAAATTGATCATTCATTTTGAAACACTTTTTATTTAAAATTAGTTATTCATTGCGGGACAAAGGGAGTAAATATTAGTGTTTGATATCATCACTAATACATGTATATAATATTTTTTTTTGGTAAAATTATATCAGAGGTCCTTTAAGCTATGTTTGGATACAATAAAACGAACAAAGCAGAATGAAGCGAAACATATTGGAATGCAACGGAGCGAAATGAAATAAAGATATCATTATACTGTTTGGATATTTCAGAATGTAATAGAGCAATTTTATCATTCCATCCAAGTTGGAAGTATAAAAAGTGATAGAATGTATTCCGTCTGAGATTCAGCTCAATTCCATCCATTTTTAATTAATTCAAACAATGCAATTTAAGTTTATACTATTTCATTTTATCCCATCAATCCAAACTTGGTCTTAAGTTATTATTTTAACGTATTGGTCCTTTAAGTTGTTTTTATAATAATTTGGTATTTTAGAGTGATTTATATGTCATTTTTCTCACATTTCTCACATTTAGAAATATGTGAGTGTTGCATTTCATACCACTAAAAATAATTACATCTACAATTAATCCATTCACTATATTCAAAATGATAATAATGCATACGTTTGGTAACTTCAAAAATTAAGTTTAAAAAAAACCTTAAAAAAATCAACTTGTTAGATAAAAATAACTTAAAGGACCGCAAATATAATTTGACTAATTTTTTATAATGACTAATTTTATGTTATCTTTTAACAGTCTTGAATAAAATATAAAATAAATGGTACCCATCTAAGGCGTAAAAAAAAGGGTTAAATATGTTTATCGTCCCTGTAAATATACCAAACTTCGCTTTTGATCCTCATAAAATTTTCGTTCAAAGTTTCATCCCCCTAAAGTTTTCCGTCCCCAAAATTAGTCATTGTCGTCTATTTTGTTAAGGAGTACAATGTTGATTTGTAATACACGTATGATTGTAGTCCTCATAAAATATTGCCTTAATTTCATTGACATTTCTCACGTTGACTTTCCTTTCCAAGCATTTTCAACTCTTGGTCTCCACCGTTCTTCTCTGTCGCTCTCATAGGTACTCCTTCTCATCTCTTTCACGTACGTTTTGTTACTAATTTGAACTGATTCCGTATTAAATGTTATTCCTTTTTGTAGTTGCAGTGCGTGGAAGCTTGTGGTCCCAAAAACCCTTTTTGGAAGCCTCTGAAAAGGATTGCTCCCTCGACAAGGAAAAATAAGGTAGGTCCATTTTCTCTCACTTAGAATCCGATTTATCATATAAACTTATGGTAGATATAGTTGTTTAATGTAGGTTGTTGAGTGCTTTGAATGTGTATTAGGGTTTCTATGTGGGTCAATTATTGACCTTAAATTATGTTTGTAATTGTAGGGATGAGGTTCTTTAAAGTAATATTTTTCAGTAAGGGTTGTTTTGTAAAAGACACTAGGATAAAGTATGTTGGTGGGGATGTGTATACTTTTAAAGGACAGGATGGACAATGTTGGTCTTTTTCCGATGCATGCGATTTAGTCAAGAGTATGGATCCTTACTTTGAGTATATTAGGGTTAGAATGTGGTGGAAACATGTTGAAGGAACCATAGAGAAGGATCTAAAAATTTTAGGGATGATAGTGATGCTTTTGAGATGGGGGAATTTATGAATGATTCCAAGGATGATGTTGAAATCTACATTGAAGACAAACCAAGTGAGGATGCTGAAACATTTATGGAGACTGCTAGATGGAGGGAAAAATGTCAAATACCTGAACCTAAGGTTGATTGTTCTAGTGATGAGTCATTGGAAGATATTAAGTTTGAAGATATTGAAGATGAAAGGATGAATCCTATTGATGATGGGTTTGATGATGGTATTAATGAGCAACATGATACTCATCCATCAGTGGGGAATGTTGATTTTGTAGGGGTTGGTTCTAGTGATGTTGTTAAAGAAAGATTGATTACTCTAGAGATGGGTAAAGAACATCTTATTGAAGATGATTATTTAACAGATGATCTAGATAATGGAGATGAAGATGGTAGTGATGATGATAGACCAAGAGCTGTGAGGTTTAATGTTGCAGATGGATTATCTAAAGAGTATAAGTTCAGGTTGGGCATGGAATTCTCATCACTAAAACAGTTCAAAGAAGCTATATTGGAGCATAATGTTTTGAATGAGAGGGATGTTAGGTTTGTGAAGAATGATGTTGTGAGATGTAGGGTTGTTTACAAAGACAAAACCCAATGTGATTATATTGTCCTTTGTAGCAAAGTGCTTTCATCTACTACTTTCAGAATTAAGACATTATATGATAAGCATAAATATGGTAGATAGTTTTTTTAACAAGAGTGCAAAGGAAGATTGGGTGGCTAAGGTGATTGTAGATAGGATGAAGAACAACAACAAAATGAAGTTGAATGATGTGATTGCTGATGTTAGGGTAAGGTACTCTACTGAAATTCCAGGATGTAGGGATTTTAAGGCAAGTCAAATAGCTAAGAGGATTATGGAGGGAGATTCTAGCAAACAATACAATTTGATATGGTCATATGGGGCTGAATTGAGGAGAGTTTCCACATGGAATACTTTTAAGATGAACATACAAACACTTGGTCCAGGTTTACAACCAAGATTTGAAAGATGTTATATGTGCTTTGATGGAACAAAACAAGCTTTGAAGAAAGCTTATAGGCCTTTCATTGGACTTGATGGATGTCATCTAAAGCACAAGTATGGTGGAATATTATTGATAGCAGTGGGAAGAGATCCGAATGACCAATACCTGCCTATTGCATTTGGAATTGTTGAAACCGAGTCAAGGGATACATGGAGTTGGTTTATGCAACTACTCATTGAAGATATTGGTGACCATATGATGTGTTTCATTTCTGACCAGCAAAAGGTATTGTCCAACTTTGTGTATATTAGTTACATGTTAGTAAATTTATGTTCATAGTGTTTTTTTTTTGTTTTCAGGGGCTAGTACAAGTATTTGAGGAGGAGTGTCCAACATTTGAGCACATATTCTGTTTGAGGCATCTCTATGCTAACTTTAAGAAAAGGTTTGGTGGTGGTACCCTATTTAGGGACCTAATAATGGCTGCAGCAAAGGCTACTTATTTGGAAGCTCATGAGTAATTCATGCAAAAGATTAAAGAAGTCAGCATTAATGCATTTGATTGGTTGAAGGCCATCCCAAAAGCAAAATGGTGTAAGAATTCCTTTCCTTTGTTTTCAAAATGTGATGTGCTCATGAATAATCTTAGTGAGTCCTTTAATGCCACAATTCTTCTTCAAAGAGACAAACCTATAATTACAATGTTTGAATGGATTAGGTCATATCTAATGGGTAAATTTGTAACATTAAGGGAAAAAGTTAGTGGCTACAAAGGTAGGATTATGTCTAAACCACTTAGGAGGTTAGATAGAGAAATAGAAAAGAATGCTAGTTGGACAACAACCTATGCTGGACAACTAACATTCCAGGTCACTCATGTTATGTTCACTGATAGTTTTGTAGTGGATTTAAATAAGTGGACATGTTCATATAATTTTTGGGAACTCATAGGAATTCCATGTAGGCATGCAGTTTCTGCTATACATAGGAAATGTGATGATCATCTAGATTATGTACACAAATGTTACCACGGGGAAACATATGTTAGATGTTATTCAGAATATATTACTCCTTTGAATGACTAGAATAAGTGGCCTAAAACAGATGACCCAGTGATATATCCTCCAATGTTCAAGAGAGGCCCTGGAAGGCCAAAGAAACTTAGGAGGAGAGAACCTGATGAGGGGAGCCAAGCAAAATGGAGAAGGACTAAAACGTTCCAACAACAAGTCAAGTAATGCCTACTCAATCCAGTCAAGTAAATCCTACTCAATCAAATTAAGCAACCAATGTCAATGAGACACCAAAAAAAAGGGTAAAGCCTGACTGTCCTATTGTGTTGTTTATATTGATTTCAATGTGAATAAATTTTAAATATTGGTTTTTTTGGATTCTGACAGGGGAGGCCCAAAGGACCAAGGGAGGCAAATGCACAAAAGGCACCAAAGGTACCAAAAGCACCAAATGCTGCAAAGTATGTTGTGTCTGAAACTATGACTGAGAATGTGCCTGCACCAATGAATGAACATGCACATGTGACTGACAATATGCCTGCACCAATGAATGAAGATGCACCTGTGACTAAGAATGTGTCTGCACCAATGAATGAACATGTTTCTAGGCCTGAACCTGATAATGAGACTGAAACTGAGAATGTAATGCCTGAGAATGCAATGTCTGAACCCGCACCTATGAATGAGCCTGAACCTGAAAATGAAATGTCTGATGATGTTCCTGAAACTGTGAAGATTGCAATGAATGAACCAGAGCCAAATCATGAACCTGAACTTGTACCTAATCCTACTTACTTGGATGATACTATGGCAGCTTTGTTGGGGCCTGATGATGTATTGAACATTCAACCTTTGAGGGTGGACAAATCACCCATCAAGGCAACTAAACCTAAGCTTGGGCCTTCAGGCCCCAAAGTTTTCTATGGTAAAGTTCTCAAGTCTAAGAAAATGCCACCATTCAAGCTACCAGGTATACGAACTGTCCTCTCAAAACCAACAAGCAGTGAGCCTCTAAAGTTTAAAACTCAGAGCAGGTACAAGACTGCATCACAGGGTTCAGTTGAGAAAAGGCAATCAGACAGGCTTAGTTGTTTGAAGACCAAGAATATTGTTGGCCCTGGAAAGAAGGTTGATGATCCAGTGGTCATAGAAGAAGAACTTTGAAGACCATTTATGTTGTTTTGATTGCTGTAATGTTGTTTCTAATGACTTTTGTAATGTTGTGATGGTGTTTCAAACTAGTTATTTTTTTATGTCATATGTTTTGGTATGTACTACATTTTGGTGTGCTCTATGCAGCCAATGACTAATGTCAGATTATATCCTATGTGGCATACTGACTTCTATTATTAGAATATTTTGTTATCTTCTACTATGACTGATATCTATTTTAATGAAATCTATTTTGGTTCAACAATATTTTGTTATCAATGAAATCTACAATCTCATTTCTTACTGGTTCATCAATATTTTGCTATCAACAAATCAACATTATACTTCTTACTGGTTCTATAACAATCAATATATCAACAATCACAATTTGATACAATCTCATTTCATTAAAATTCACTAAATTCAGTGCATTACACATTAAACACATTAAAATTTGGTACATTAAACTAAAACAACAATAGTACATTCAACACCCCCTTTTCATTAACAGGAATACATTAATCATTATTGATACAACAAGGAATGTGAGCTTTAATTTCCCAGCCCGAGCCTCTGATCTCAACTTAGTTTGCAACTTTAAATTCTTCTTCTTCGTGCCGTCGTACAACTCCCTAAGCAACTCAATTGTCTCTAATTCCTTCGACCTATTCTTCTCAGGTTCTTCAACAACATCAACATCTGGCTCGACAAGATCGTCACTCCAAACAAAAAGATTGCAAGTTTCTTCAAGCTGCCAATAAGGGCATCTCCAAAAAAGCCTACCTTTGTTGCGTTCATTTTTACAGACATAAGACACCATTCGAGCATCACAAGCACAATTTCTTCCCCGTCGGATTCACATGGAGCAGTTTGACATGTTGATTTGTTTTGAATCACTTGTTCTTGAACAAGCCATAGACGAATTAGAACAAGAATGAGAACGAATTAGAACAAGAATGAGAAAAGGATGAGAAGAACACAAAGAGATGAAACATGTGAAGAATACAAACTGAACAAAATCAGACGCATATCAAATTAGGTTAAAATTGAAAGAGGGACAATGCTTAAATGGTTGAGGATGACCATCAATATCTCATATTCCAACTGTGTATTAGAATAAGATGCATAGAATATTAAAGAATTGCCAATTCACTTGCCAGGTCAGCGTCTGTTAACTAAAATAGACGGCAATGACTAATTTTGGGGACGAAAAACTTTAGGGGGATGAAACTTTGAACGAAAATTTTAGGAGGATCAAAAACGAAGTTTGATATATTTATAGGGACGATAAACATATTTAACCCAAAAAGAAATCACCAAGTCAATTTTATAAAATTGGTTTAAATCTCATTTTAAGATTATCTCTTCATTAATATTAGAAGGGCTAATAGAAAAAGAATATCCCAAAGTTTAGTGGAAAAAAGCATGATGATGAGTACACATTTGATATTTTCACCTATTTAGTGAGACTTGGACCCACACAAGAATCTTCACAATTAGTATAGCAACACTCTCCAATGCATTACCCTACTTGCATTGCATGCTTTTTAAGTAATGTAATCATACATCACAAATTTTCAAATGATGTTCATCCGAAGACTTCTTTTTCAATTTTCCTTCTCTATTCTATTCAAACAAGTTTATCATCATAACATGCTTTTGACACATTACTATGTTGACTAATTCAAACAAACCACACACTCTTCTTTCACTCTTTGTACCCTATAACACTATCAATGCTCCCTCATCTCTATTTCTCTGTCTCTCTGGATTACTTGCATGAAACTAGTAAAGCATATTCCACTTTCCTTTTTCACATGTCATGCCATATATGCTTTCTTTATCTCTTTCATCACTTCAAATTCTAGTGCTTCTGCTTCCTTCCTCTATAGCCACTGGTTTCTTCCTTTTACATATATTGTTCACGGGTATGTTTTCTCCTTTGTTAACTTTTTCAATTTTCTTTAGATGTTGAGTAACTTGATTAAAAGCCTTTTTCTTTCTGTTAATTATATTTATGAAGAGTACTTTTGTCAGATAAATATATATTTATGAAAAAGCAGCATATACCAAAGTATATAGGTTCTATGTACCTATATAATTCCAATAGGAAGAGGACGAAATGAAATGATAGAACTTTCTTATGGAGGGAGAAAAAGAAGTGTAATAAGTGGTAGAAAACTTTATGAATTGGAGAAGAAAAGAGTCACATAATTGGCTAAATTTCTTGCTCACTAACATCAGATATGTTAGTGATATATTTGCAAGGGTCCACAAGGAGTCGATGAGATTGTATAAGACTCTACTCTGATAGCAACTTAAGAATGTGTGGTTGTGGTTGAGTCTAATTCAACCCTACAAAACGACTAATAGGATGAGAATTATTCTCACTTGTGAATATATGTTCAGACTATAGATTGTCCGACGTGAGATTTTTAAATGTTTTTGACTATGCACTTTGTGAACATTCACTATGATCATTATTAAATTAGGATCTATGAAAAACTGAAAATTGCCTCAAAAAAGAAAAGGTGACTTCTAAAGCCTGTTAAAGCTGAAGCAATCTTTTTTGGAAGAAAAACATGAAGGCAATGCTTCAGTCTTGTGTAAAGCAATGGATGTTATTCTAAAAAAAAAACATAGTACTTTTTTTTACTTTACCATCATTTGTCTGTGAAAGCACAGACCAAAGTGTATGTCAGATTTAAACAAATGAAAGGTCTGCACTAACATCATAGATAGATATATCCTTAACCTCAACAACCATTATAGGTTCTTCTTTATAGATCCTATAGATTAGTATTTTATTGATTTCAAAATTTAAAAACCTGTCTAAAAAGTTGCTTTTATGAAACTAATGCAGTGCTCTTTCATCAATTATATGAATAAAACATGGAAGAAAGAAAAAGATATATCTTCCATGTTTCTTGCTTCTTAGATAGTTGAGAAGACACTTCATCACACACTCACTTGTTAGAAAAGAATTACAATTTGATTACGAAGTTCGGTTAATTGTGTCTACGTTTTATATTACATAAGGAAGTGTTAATAGGCTAAACGTCTGTAGTCCAAGAGACTTTGACACCGCATATCCACCCAAAATCTTATAAATCCAACATTCTTAGTCAATTTGAGACTTTAGCACTTTCAGTCTTGAAATCCAACAAGTTATGCTTGATTCAATTGAATAAAAATTCCATGTAACTTAATTTATATGTAAGAGTTGCTTTTATGAAATTAATATGCTAAGCTCTTTCACTAAAACAATAAATGATACTTTTTATTATCTTATGAAGGTTTTGGTCACACACTAGTTATTGTTGCATCACTTTTTTCCTGATTTTCATGCCCTTTTCTTAACATAATCATACATCCCTCTCAACTTCAACAACATTATAAATAGTCTTAACTATCTATGCTCTACTTAGGTACCATTAGTCAAGGTAAATCATGTAGTAAACTTCATGTTCTACTTAGGTAACATTCTACTATGCAGCTTCTTTTCTCAATTGCTTTTAAGTGCATGAAGAGAAAAAGTTACCATTCTTTAGAATTTATGCAGGCTTTGAAGTAGATCACAACAAATAGCTATGAAGTTCATGAAACTTGGAACTCGGTCTGACTCTTTCTACACAGAACAAGCTACCAGGTAATCATGTCCATTTTTGGCCTAAAATTAGACCAAGTTCTTTATATATTCTCCAACATGATTTCGTTGTCAAGATATAAGTATAGGAAACTTGATCCGACTTTACTCATTTTACCGTAAACATGAACACAGGAGCCTAGTTTCAAAAATACCTCCTGATTTTGAGATAAAAATCAATGATACAACTTACCTGCTACACAAGGTATTGTTACCTGTTTATTTTTTATTTCTGTATAAACTTGATTATATTTATAAAAGTATACACACAAAAATATATTGGTTAGTCTATAATTCTACTTTTGTTGGTTTCAGTCTCCGCTTCTTTCGAAATGTGGCCTTCTACTAAGACTTGGTTCTGATACTAACGATTCTGAGAGTGTTCCTCTAGAGCTTCATGATATGCCTGGTGGAGCAGAAGCTTTTGAACTCTGTGCTAAGTTCTGCTATGGAGTTTCAATCAACATTAGTGCACATAATTTTGTACCATCACTTTGTGCTGCTAAGCTCCTCCAAATGAATGAGTCCATTGAGAGGGGAAACTTTGTAGGTAAACTTGAGTCTTTCTTCAGTTCTTGCATTCTTCAAGGTTGGAAAGACTCCGTTTCGACGCTGCAGGCTACCGAGAAGTTACCAGAGTGGTCTGAGAATCTTGGCATAATAAGAAAATGCATTGATTCAATTATTGAAAAAGTTCTTACACCCCTATCCCAGGTAAGAAAAAATCGAGACCGAAAACTTCGTTCGCATAATATTTGATAATGTCTCCGTCTCATGCATTGATTATGTGCAGGTGAAATGGTCCTACACCTACACTAGGCCTGGTTATAACAGAAAAGAGCATCATTCTGTTCCAAAGGATTGGTGGACTGAGGATATATCCATTCTAAACATAGATCTTTTCAGATGCATAATAATGACTATCAGATCAACACATGTGCTTCCGCCACAGCTTATCGGCGAAGCTTTGCATGTTTATGCATGTAAGTGGTTACCTTGCATCAAAAAGGCTAAAAGTTCAGGAAGTTCAGCATCACAAACAGAAGAATCCAAGGAGAAAAACAGAATAATTCTTGAAACAATTGTGAGCATGATTCCTTCAGATAGAGGGTCAGTTTCAGTTGGTTTCTTGTTAAGACTTTTGAGCATTTCAACTCATTTAGGTGTCTCTACAATGACAAAAACAGAACTGATAAAAAGAAGTAGCATACAGTTTCATGAGGCTACAGTGAGTGATTTGCTTTACCCTTCAACATCATCTTTGGACCAGAATTTCTATGATATAGAGTTAGTTCAAGTAGTGTTGGAAAGTTTCTTGAAGTTTTGGAAAAGAATCTCCCCCGGTGCGGTGGACAATAGGCACTACTTGTTAAGATCAATCAGAAAAGTTGGCAAACTTGTTGATTCCTATCTTCAAGTGGTGGCAAGGGATGAAAATATGGCAGTGTCAAAGTTTGTAGCTCTTGCTGAAACTGTGCCAGCTGTTGGAAGATTAGAGCATGATGATTTGTACCAAGCAATCAACATTTATCTTAAGGTGAATTTTCAGTATCATACATGTATTGTCTTATAACCATAGTTTGCATTAAACCGCGCCCACGTTCATCATATAAGCAATGTATTTGCCAATTTTCGCACGATTGTATCTTAATTTTAACCGTATCAATGTACAAACAGGTGCATCCGGACTTGAGCAAGGTGGAAAAGAAGCGGTTATGTGGGATTCTAGAGTGCCAAAGATTGTCATCAGAAGCGCGTTCACACGCTGTCAAAAACGAGTTTCTGCCATCAAGAACTGTGGTGCAGCTCCTATATTATGAACAAGAAAAAGACTCTAAGGTAGCAACAACTAGTACAAAGTTGCAAAAACCACATGAACTAAATCTTCTAGAAGCAGAAAAGAAACCTGACACAAGAGATAGCCATGGAAAGAAATCTCAATACCTTGACAAAGAAGCAATCACAAGGAGAACATCAATTGCTGAGAGTAGAGAAAAGGGTCAGCAGAAAACTAAAAGGTTGGATGATAAGTTGGCATTAGACATGGAAAAAAAGATGGTTATAAGAGGAGGCAAAGAAGAAAGTATGTCAGGAATCAAAGTTAACTTAGATCATAAGAAAATCATAGGAAGAACAAGAAGCAATAAATCAGAATATGGCAGTGAAAAGAGAAGATAGATTGAATAATAGTATTATAATAATCTTCGAAAATTTCAAAGAAAATCAGTGTCATCCCTCTCTATCTATTTTTGTCTCCTCTATTCTTATCTTATTATCTCTTCTTACCTTTGTCATAAATGTAACAATGGTGTGATCAAGTGTAATTTATATTTCATTTAAAGGTTGTAACTGTATTTATTAGTATAAAAATATATTTAAAATATTTTTTTAATAAATCTTTTTATTAAGAAGTAAAAAAAAAAAAGATGGGAACATGTACCTAACCCATCAAAACTAACAAAAACTGTAATTAGTTAGACCAAAACAATCTCTACTCAAGAACATTGTGTTACAGTAGTCTACCGTGTGTAATGAGTCACAAAAATATTTTGCAGTGAGCCAATCTATCTACACAGATATTCTCTTAGCAAAAGATATGAGAGCTTTTTAATTTAAATGAACAAACAATGCATGTAGAAGGCTTGTTTTGCATGTGATGAATCACTATCTAACCATAAGTGGTTTGTTGTGAATCATAGTTGTCAAAAACTAATCAATTTATGAGAAAGATTGATTTTCTTGAACAAACTGAAGAAACTCTATTAGGTTTTATGAAAGAAATAGAGAAAAAGAAAGAAGAATTAGGATTTGTTATAACTGCTTTACTATTTGCTTACTTAATAAGAACTCAAAGATAAGTGAATAACAACAATTAACCTCTCTCAACAATCTAAGAGAACTCGTCTATTTCTAGACTACTAAGCTAACTTAGATTACAAGTTAACTTAAAAATTTTCCTAAACAAACTGGCCTAATTCAACATGCTAACAATCCTAAAATTCTGAATACTGCATACTTGAGTATACTTCGACTATAGCATGCAGATCAATATGTGAATAAACTTCGACTACATATTAAACCTTTGTCGAACCAAAAAGCTACTCTTCTCGACACCTGAGCTTGGTCATAAAATACCACATGGTTCCATCCTCTTGTGTTTGCATGGTGGATGGATAACATAACACCATGAAATTCCCCTTAAAAATAGGTCGTTATTACCACCTTAACCCAAAAAGCTCAAAAGAAAGTGCATAAATAATCTCTTAATATGCCACCACATGTTAAGATCCCTAGATTTCCTCTAGAACATTCATTTATATTGCACTTGATCCAACCAAGATTAAGACTACTTCAATTTATTTGAAGAATTTTTGGTGCAGGTGGATGCTTGCATATTATGTAAAATGCTTTAATAATTGTAAACTCTGACATTTAAGAGTGCATATGTCGTTTGAAAGATGGTGAGTAAAGAAACATCAACTTACTAATGTGGTTAATCTCTATGTGAATCATTGATGTACCTACCACAACTAGAAATACACGAATTTGTGAAATTTCATGCAAAAATTTATCCTAAGGTATACCTGCGAATTTAGCTGCAATTTCTTATTGTAAAAATTTATTTCCTTCAAAATTTAAATTCTCAGCAATTTTTGCAGGAATTCCTAGGATCTTACCTGCGATTTTAGATTTAAAAATAATATATTATTTTGCTGTGAATTTTACTGTGATTTGGTTTGCATGGTAATCCCCCTTAAGAATTGTTGCGACTTTTGCTGCGATATTTTAATATCAATTTTTTATTATTTAAAATTTAATAGTATTTTTAATATTAATAAATAAAATTATAAAATATAATTGAAATATTGATTTCATGTTTTTGAGATATTTTAATTTTATATTAAATCTTATTTTTCTAATTTTTTTATTATATTAATGAGATGTTTTTAGGTGAACACTCTGATACACTTGAATTTAGTTGGGGTACCGGTACCGGTACCTTTAGCTAATCAAAACCTATGATTCAATGCCATCTCATTTTATTGTATTATTTTATTTTTAAATAAATTAAAATATTCTCACAATTTACATTAGAGATACCGATACCCAATTACTTATGGTACCTAAGAATTTACCTTTTTTTTTTTATTATTTCTTAAACGAAAATTTATTTATTTAATAACTTTTTTATTATAGTGAAAATAAGAAAAATTAAAAGAATATACAAAAAATAATTAAATTATACAATTGAGCCAAAGAACCAATGATGGATTGGTGAATACCATGATGACTAAATAGAGCCTAATTCTAGCCAAATTTAATAAAATAATCTTTTTATTCAATAAATAACATATATTTTTTATATTATTTTATATTGATAAATATTTTATCCTTTTATTCATTTATTCATTTTGTGTATTAAAATATTTTGATAAAATTAATAACTAAATTAATAGAGATCAATTTATTAATTTACAACTCAATTTTACATTTTAAAACATAATAAATAAAATAAAAATATTCATTTACCATAATACAATTTTGGAATAAGAAAAACAAAAGATTTCAAACAAATTATGAGTTAGAATAGTATCCAAAAAAAACAATACAATAAAGTGTATTAAAATAAAATAATATTATATTATAATAATATCTCCTAGCAGTATCAAATTAAATAATTTCTTATTACTTTTTCTCTTATTATTATTCAAATACATTCCTTCTATTAATATTTATGAAATAATTCTAAACTAATATTTTCTACATGATTATATTATTATTATTATTATTTATTTAATTTTTTAAGAAAAATTGAAAACTAAGATGTTGTTAGTTGCGAAAATTTTACTCAAATATCCCAACTTTAAAAAAGAAAATTCCAAATAATCCATTTTTCAAATTAATTCTTTATCTAACCAACTTTACATAACAAAAACAAATGAATTTGTAGGTAAATACAGTTACACGTGGATTTTCCTATAGATTTGATCACCTGCAGATTTACTTGCATATTTAGTTATATCCGTAGGTAAATTTACAAGTAAATATGTGGATAATCTCGGATCTGAAAAATTCGTAGTTGATTGAAAATTTAAAAAAATATAAAAAACGTCAATTCAATTGGCAACTCCCCTTTAATTCATGTTTTCTTAAAAGTATAATAGATTGGTAATTAATTTGAACAGTGGAGTAGATCAAATTTAAAAGTATAATAGATTGATAATTAATTTGAACAATGGAGTAGATCGAAAATAAATTTAAAAAATAGGATAGTTAAGGATTAAACTTGAAAAATAGGATAGTTTGATAAAATTCTAGTTAGATGCAGCTACATGGTTATACATCTTAAGAGAAATAAAACAAAACACGATTACATCTAAAGCTATTCCAAAGCTAATTTTATACCAATTCAAACTATTCTACCCGTAAAGACTCTCTATTTCTTCTTCGCCGAGCTTGCAGTTTTCCGCCGACGGCCAATTTGCATTTCTATGTGGTCGTGCTTCAAAATCCACCGCATCCACCGCATAATCGTAAGTCCCTTCTTCATTCCTCACAGCTTTCGAGTTCTGTTTTTTTACTATTATTGTCGAATTCGAATTTCCCTAATCCCTTTCTCCTCCACCGCTGAACCCTCTTCAACGTCCCGCCGCTGATCATACCCTTTCAATTTCCACTGTTTTTCGCTGAAATCTCAGTTTTTCAACTATACATTTGGGAATTTGGCTTTGATAAATTGTTTTTTCTTCTAGTTCTATAATTTTGGAATAACTATTTTGTGTTATTGTTATGATTGATTGATGCAGTAGTTTTATGACTTGTAGCTGTTTGATGAAATACACAACTGAAACAATTGGGTTGATATAACTACTTAGTCACTTAATTAGAGGGAAAACTATGCATCTCAAATATGAGTTTAATACACTAGTTTTCTCATGAAGTTGAAATTTAGTGGTGATCCCTGTGTGATTGTGATTGTGTCCCAATCTAGCGGAAACTCGAGGTATTTTTTCATTACAACTTGTCTACTTTACTTTCTAATACCAAGTACATCTAGAGTGGAGAATTAGACACAAAATAGTATTCATATTATCATATGATTAAAAGCAAGATATAAAGGTTATTAAAAGAGGTTTCACCCTATATAATAAAAGCAGGGACAGTTGTAATGTCTTTCTGACCATGATCTAAAGATAGCGTATTTGTGAAACAGACCTTGGTATAATTTCACAATGCTGCCTAACAAATTATGTGTTCAATATGACCAAACAGTATTGACTAACATGACTCTAAAGATAAATGTGAAGGTTTGTTAGCTCTCAATCACATCAAAATGCATAATTTCCTTCATTAAATAGTGTTCTGCCTAACAAATCCGCCACAGACTTCTGGCATAGCTTCTGTTGAGACAACTAATACAAACAGTAGCTGAGGTATAACTTAAGCCATTCATGCTCCCCCTATCACTGATAGAATAGTTGTCTTGTGCTAAATGCTGAAGGCAAAATGTAATTTTTCATCACCCATAAATCAGATACAAAGCAGAATATGGTTGATACATTGAGTCTGTTCATCTTTTTCAACCATGACAATGGAAGAACACTGATAATTGATCTATTATTAATTTTGCAGATCTTTCAGTTATTTGAGCATATCTAGCATTGGAACTGGTTTTGGATTGAGTATTGATGTTGATCCCTCTTTTGCCGGAATCGAAATTGACGGTGGTGCATGGTACTGTACCTGGCATCGTCTTCAATGTCATTAATACTATAATTGGATCTGGAATCATGTGGCGACTCAAGGGTGGTTAATTGCCGCAGGACTCAAACACTCCCACTGACAGTAGATCAGAAGGTCTACTCATAACCCATTTATATTTGTTGTTGTTCTATGCATTCTTTAGTTTCCATTTATAAACTGTGGTTGCTGTCACAACAGTGAATATGCTTAGTGGTATTGGTTCTACCATAGCTCAAGGTATATACACTACTAGAAATAGCTCAGGGTAATGTTGTTTGGTTGTCCAATGCTGGAACTTGTCATTTTGCTTACGTATTTTCTCAAATTCACATTTCTGACTTTTTATTCCAAAAACTAGAAATACTGATGTGTATATTTCAAACAATCTAGATGTGAGTGGCTGCGTGCAATCACAATGCACACAATCTAAATCCTTTGTTTATGCTTTAAAATGGAACTAGCTTCTACTTGTTTTGGGGTAGAAATGGAATGAGTCAAGTATCTTATTATTCTTATTTACCTTGTTTAGAGTTATATAAATCTTGGTTTGATACTAGGTTCATAAAGAAAATGTTTTTGATACCATTTTGCAATTGTTACTTTCAGTTTTTGTTTAGAGTTATATCAATCTTGGTTTGTGGGTTTAAGATTCCTGAAATTCCTCAGATTCCTAAGCCACAGTTGCCTACTGTTCCAAGTATGCCTCAACCATAACTATCTATAAAGTTAATGAAATTTATGTACTATATTTTAGCTATTAAATGTGTGTGTTAAGATTTGTTTATGTTATCTGAGGATGTTTTATTTGTACTTTATGATTTGTTTATGTTATCTGAGGTCACAACACACATAAAGCATATGTTGATAGTCAGAAGTGGATCTTAAACCCAACAACATACACAATAAACAAATACTCCCAACAATAACTCAGTCGTGAACAAATACTCCCAACAATAACTCAGTCATGAACATAATATTAAAATATAATATCCAATATACCATTTTTTCCCCCATATATTCCAATATGTCATTGTTTCAAAAAAATCAGATTTTTTTTTGGTCTTTGCCGCCCATTGAATGGGCGGGAGTGTACAAAATTTATCTATACCACCCTTTGAATGGGCGGCAGTGTTGAACGAATTTTTTTATTTTGTTTTGTGTTTTTAATAATTAATTAGATTATTAAGTAAATTAAAATATTAATAATAATATTAAATAATATTAGTATTTGATAAATTAATAATATTAAAAATTAATAATAATAATTTGTTAATAAATAATAATAATAATATAAATTAATAATTAATATTTAAAAATAAAAAATAATATTTAATGTTAATTTAGTTAATAAATAATTTTATTAAATTTTTAATCGGAAAACAGTTCCGCCACTGCAATGGGCGGTACATTTTTAATATTTTATTATTTAAGTATAGTGCCGTCCATTCAATGGGCGACACCTTTTTAATATTATATTATTAAAGTACAGTGCCGCCCATTCAATGGCGGTACCTTTTAATATTTTATTATTAAATCTCAGTTCACATCTAATATAAATAATGGTGTTATGTGGTCCATTTTTTTGCAGAGAAAAATATCAGTTAAGATGCATTACTATCGTCGTTGGGGCAAAGTCATTTTTTCTAGAGAGAAACCGGTATTGGATATGCTCTTCTGGAATATATGTAGTTTAGATCAGATGATGAGGGAACTGAAACGTTGGTTAGAAGTAGAAATTGAAGAAGGGGAGAAAATCAGAAGTGTTGAGAGGTATGATTTTCGTCGTGGGTGGGTGCGAATCAGGACCGACAAGGAAGCGAGAGAAATGATGTTTGGAATCAATGAAATCAAGCTGCTTGTTGTAATAAGCTAGAAATGTTGTATTAAATGTTGTGTTCGTATGTTCTAGTTTAATTTTTATTTTTGCTGTAAAATGTTTGTGTTGTATTGTTATGTTTGTGTTCTGTTGCTGAATTAATGTTAAATGTATTTGTGTTGTTTTGTAACTTTGTTGTGGTTAAATATATTTAAATCTAAATTATTAATGATTAAGAAAATTGAGAGACTTGATTGCAATATGAAAGTGATACATGATAATAACATAAAACACTAACTATTACTAGTTCCGGCATTTGGACACTTAGTTCAGTTGTGACCAGTTTGACGACACCTGGAACATTTTCTCTTCAGCTTGTCAACGATATCCATTTTTGTTCTAATGCGTGTGCTGACTGGGCGTCCTTTCTTGTTCATTCACATTCTTGGATTATGGCAAATTTGATCTCCCTCGTAAACTGGCCAATAGTCACTGTACGGGAGCACCGGAAAACTTGTGATGTATACTCCAAATAGGTTTGAAACCCTGTAAATGCCCGACAAAAGTGCGTATGCGTCGTTGCGAGCATTTGAACATGCAGCGATAACATGTGAACAAGGGACACGGTATGCCTGGAAATTTCTGCAATCACACCACCCTTCTATTAGGTTCACCCTGTAACGACCCATAGGTTTCCCTTCACCGTGATCCATTGTTTCCCGCACACTAAAAGTATTGTTATTGTAGTAAAAAATGTTGACTTGATGTGTGTTGGATTTCGCGGTTTCTTCTTTCATAACCTTTACGCAGTTGTCTGTAAACATTTGTCCTGAATTCAATACTGCACTCCACTTTGCACCCCTCTCAGCAAATTGTGTACCCAATCTATAATATGTTGCACTAACCAATGTTGTAATCGGTAAATTACGGGTGCCTTTGAATACTCCATTCAGTGACTCAACAAGGTTGGTTGTCATGTGACCCCAACGTCGACCCCGATCAAATGCTCTTGTCCATTTTTCAACAGGAATATTATTTAGCCACCTTAAAGCATCACCATTTGCCATAGCTATTTCATTCTGGTAATACTGAAACGTTGGTTGGTTTAAAGCATTACCCTATATATATAAAAAATGTTTAAGTTAATAACATAATTGACAAAGATATAATGTTAGAGAGGATGAAAAAAATTATTACCCATGTTAATGTTTGAATTGATTACCTACTGTTATGTCTCCTTCCATCGGAAGACGAGGCATGTGCGGCCAATCATCTGATGTTTGATCTGCATCCGAGGAAATGCTTGTCATGTGGGCAGGTGGTGAGAAAATATTTCCAACTGGAATGTGTTGTTCATCGGTGTCATCCTGAACATTGACTCCTTCTTCGAATATTGTTGTGTACAAGTCATCTACCTGTGCTTCGGTCTCTTCTTCAACATCTTCTTCCTCAACATTTTTGTATGGTATTATTGCTAGTTCATCTCCTTCAGATGCATTGATAACTTGTGACTGTTGGGTTAGTTGACATTGTTCAAATTTGATATATACCTCAATAGATGGAAATCCATAACATTCATGATTCGAAAACTTGGATTCAACATCTTCATCGTCACGAACTTTCAGTGGAACAAATTTAAAATTATTGTTCCCAAAATGGACAACATTTCTGTATGTAATTTGAGAAATGCCACCTGCTCCCATCTTTATAACCAGTCGCTCTTTAAAATGTTGAAATGTTGATCTTCTATTAATATTGAAACGACAAATTTCAGTATTTTCGAAGTTATTACAACCACACTACCATTGTAATGTGAACAAATAATATAATTTTCTCTTTGAGCCATTTTTGAATGTGATGAATTTTTTGAATGTTTGAGTTAGTGTATAATGTGATAGTTTTATAGAATTTCTATTGGATGTTTGAGTTGGTGCACAAATATTATACACATAAATCGTTGGTCAAACATTCAGAAATGTTTAACACACCGCCTCCTATTGGATGTGCGATATGCTGCAACGTGTCAGACAACATTACACACTGCCGCCCATTGGATGTGCGGCATGTTGCTTCGTGTCAGACAACTTTAGACACTGCCGCCCATTGCATGTGCGGTACACTGACACATATTTATTTCATTTACACTCTGCCGCCCATTGGATGGGCGGTGGTCAACGTAATTTAATTTGCTGCATGCATGCTTACCTCCACGTAAATGCCATGCAAACCTACTTCTTACACCTACACATATCAACCAACTAATACAATTTAATCACACTTCAACCACCTATACCAAAATATTTATTACATATATAAATTACACATTCTATAAATACCAACAAATCTCTATTACAAATTCATATCTAACAACACATCTCTATTACAATTTCATCTTTATCACTCTTCATCACCCGATATTCTAAACAATGGCTCTGCTCGTGCCTCTGCTAACACTCGGAGAAAAACATCGAGGAACACTTTCAAATATTGCAGAATACGTAAGGGTTATTACATTTTATTTTATTAAATTTTATTTATTACATTTTATTTATTACATTAAATTTTTATATGTTACATTATATATCATGCATGTTTTATTTGTAGGATGAAAGAAAATTCAAACCACGTACACACAAGTACATTACAGTCGATGAACATATCCGTCCATATTTGATTCAAGCTGGTTTCGGTCACGTCATCACTATTGATTCGTATGGAGTTGATCGAAAATTCTGTCTCACCCTATGCGAGAGATGGAGACCAGAAACCCACACGTTCCATTTTCCAACCGGTGAATGCGCCCCGACTTTGGAGGATGTCCACATGTTATTGGGGCTGCGTGTGAATGGCTCAACCGTTGTTGGTTGCACATCTGTGTCATACCAACTTGTTGAGGAACTATTGGGGATTACGATGGATCCTTCTGAGAGACGGGGACACTCTTTGAGAATAGTAGTACTACGGGACCAATACAATTCTATCCAATTAGGCGAAGACTCCCCCGAGGAACTAAAAATAATGAAAGCAAAAGTATATATTATGTTACTTTTTGCTTGTTTTTTGTTTCCTGATACTAACGGTAATACTATACACCTTCAATTTTTACCGTTACTAGAAGATTTCGACCAAATAAATAGCTATAGTTGGGGCGCAACAACTTTAGCACATCTATACCGAAATTTGTGTCGATGCGCTTTGAAGGACGCTCACAATTTTGCTGGATGTGCAGTGTTACTTCAAGCTTAGGGTTGGTCCAGAATGCCTAGACTGGCACCGATCAACGAAAATCCATTCCATTTTCCCTATGCAACAAAGTATGTATATTTAAACTCTATTTATTTTTCTATTTAATATATTTATTGCTCTAATATTTAAACTCTATTTATTTTTTAGGTGGTCTGCTTATGGGATGAATTATGACAAAACCCCCCATCATTGTGTTGTTGGATATCAGGCTTTCTTCGATCATTTTGAGCCCAATGATGTAATATCTCTTAGAATTATACATTTTAATATTAAAATATTTTTATTATCTCTATTTAATATTTTTATTGCTCTAATCCATTTTTTCAACTTCATCGCAGTTTATATGGAGACCATATCTTGGACTCGAGGATGAGGACCCAACCGAAAGTCATATTTGGAGTGCAACGACATATATCTTTTGTTTCACTTATGTTGAAATGCACCAATCGAATCGGGTTAAGCTTCAATTTGGGATACAACAAGAAATTCCAGGTCCACCGAGATGCATGAAAAAATATCACAACAACAAAGTAAATCAACAATGGGCTTACGAAGATTGGAAATACCACAACAGAGAAGAACGCCAAGAATGGATAAACTGTCACCGCGCCGTCATACAAGGAAATGTAATGGATACTGAATGTAAACCAAATAGGGAATACATGAATTGGTATAGATCTGTTACCAATTTGTACCTATTGGTCAATAGAGATTTATTTGACCCTCGTATCCAACCCGCATTGAATGTCAACCAACAACACATTTTCCTCCCAACAAACATTTAACCCCAACCAACCACACCCATTTTCCTCCCAACAAACATTTAATATCAACCAACAACCCACACAACAACCTTATACCTCATGCCAACACCCTTACAATCAACCAAACCCATCATTTAACCCAACCCCCTACAACACCCAGCAAAACCTAAATTTTACCCCCTCCCCATCATACACACAACAACATTCATTCTCTCAACCTACCCCACAAGAACACAATTATCAAACACCTCAATCTACCCCACAAGAACACAATTACCAAACACCTCAATCTACCCCACAAGAACACAATTACCAAACACCCCAACCACAAATGTCATTTTATCCATCGCAAACTTTCACCTTTAATTCATCCCAAGACCAATATTCATACATCCCCTACATGAATTCCTCAATGCCACCTACTATCCAACCAACTTGGAGTAACGAGGGAACACGTCTAGATTATGGCAGTGCGGCGGCGATACATGACGACTTTAGTGATGATGTGCTAGCGAATTTTATTAATCCTCTGGGCGAAGCAGGACCTTCTACTCAACCAACAAACGTTGAACAACCTGGTTTAAGAAGGACTACCCGAATAGGACGTCCTCCCGGCTGTGGAACTCATCAGCGACATCGTTGTACGGGTCCAAATAGGGGATAGAAAAAATTAATGAATTATTTAATATTTATATTATTATTATTATTTATATTAATATTATTGTAATTTAACATTTATATTAATATCATTATTATTCAAAATTATTAATATTATTATTATTATTTTATATTAATATTAATATTATTTTATATTAATATTATTATTATTATTATTTTATATTAATATTATTATTATTATATATTAATATTTTAAATTATTAAATAATCAATTTTTATATTAAAAAACCAAAACAAATAAAAAGATATATAAAAAAAATACGATTACACACTGCCGCCCATTCAAAGGGCGGTATACAAAAAATTTCCACATTCCCACCCATTCAATGGGCGGTAAAGGCAAAAAAAAACTGATTTTTTTTTAAAAGATGGCATATTGGGAATTGTTTGGAAACATGTGTTATATTGGATATTAATTTAATAAAGGGTGGCAGGACAGTAACTTTTTCCAAAACATTGATTAGATATATTATTAAGGTTGTTGTTGTGAACTAATGTTGTTAAGGATGTTGTTGTATGAAATTTGTTGGTAGACTTAGCTGAAAACTAATGACACAGTAATGTTATCCTACGTGGAACATTTTCCATCTGATATTTGCAGGATAAGGTTATCTCTTATAAGGTTATATATACTACATGCTTGCAATAATATTTCTGTAATTTGGACCATTGTATTTATATAAGTTGTGACATTGTAAATTATATTTCTTTTCCACTATCAACTAGACAGGGAGGAATATATTGGTTTGGTTTGTAGTCGGAAACATAAGTATACTTAACGAACTTCGTGATCAAACATTGTGTTCTATTGTTTTCTGCTGAAACCAATTTTTCGCTTGAATAATACTTTTTGAATATTTTTTCTTTTTCAGAGATCTCAGTTTTAACAAATTAAGTGGAGAAATTCCGAACACCTTGGGTGGCTTGGAGAACATAAATATATTGTAAGTAATATCCTCAGATTCTGTCCCATTTTCGACCTATGGTATTGGGGTAATTAGATGGTAGTATTGACCTATGATATGAGTTAAACATATTGTATCATGTTTGAATGGGTTTTTGTGTTTGTTTTTAGCTATGTTGATATTGACCTGTGTGCTGTCTTTTGCTCCAAACATCTTCTATTCCTTAAAAACCAGTGACTTTCTAATAGAGTCCTTCATAGCAGTAAACCTGATCTCTAATACAGAAAAAAACTTCAACTATATCATGGCTCTTAACGTATATTTAATTTTTATCTTTTAGCGGTCAGAGGTATTATACTGTCTGAGGTATTATACTGTCGGGAAGTGATATCAATTGCTTATTCTATAATATCTATGTGGAATCTTTGTGGCACTCCTTTTTTGGTTGTTCGGTTGTTAAATTGGTTTGGAAAAAAGTGTCAGAGTGGATTGATTTTTACAATTCAGGCGATACAACTTTCAAGGTGAGTTTCTTGGATTAGTTCCACTTTTGTAAATCTTATCGGTTAAGTCCGGCAGAGAAGGTTGTATTTGGTTGATAATGTGTTGGAATCTTTGGATCCTTAGAAATGACATCATTTTTAAGAACATTGGTTGGAATATTATTGATATTATTTGGTAGGTAAAGTATATGGTTTGGAGATGGAATTTCATTGGAAATATTTCTCATTCCAAATGTAATTTATATGAATTCAACAAAGACCCTTTGTTCTATTTGTCTTAGGTTCAATTGAGGTAATTTCTTCGTTTTTGTCGAGCTTCGCCTCGTTTCCTTTTGTAATCAAGATTGAATACACTTTGTACTCTGATTAATTACTCATTGCTTAAAAAAACTAGTTTTCATTAGTTTTCCAGAATATAGCTTATGAAAACATTTATAGATTACATGAAAACACATTTATTTTACTTTATCTTGTGTTATAGAAATGGATTGCTATTCCCTGTCGTTGTCAATTTGACAATTTGACGTAATCACACATTTATCATTTTTTAGATCCGAATGTTGGATTAAATTCAAAAGGTTAAAATTTAACAGAACCAGGATTAAAAAACAATCCTATTAAAAATGGTTCTGGATCAAAGATGGCGTCCTTAAAAATAATATTATTTCTAAAACTCCATATGCACCAATAAGAAACCAACCAAATAATCATACTATTGCCTTAATACTAGGGAGAATGAAATCCAACAAGCCACTCAAGAAAATGCAAATGAGAAAGATTTCTTCTAGGAACCGGTAAATCCAACCACTCCGCCAATACATTCCACACAATCAATATCTTAGGACAAGAGAAAAAGAGATGAAAAGTGTGTTCAATCGAATCAAGACAAAAAGCACAAACCTTGTCGTGTTCATTAGAAATAATTCCTCTATGGGCTAAGGTACCACAAGACAGAAGAGCATCGAGCAATAATCTCCCAGCGAAGACTTTCACCTTTAATGGAGCTTTCGATCCCCACAAATAATCTAGAGCAGATTTAAGATCAGAATCTAACAAAGGAATTTCATCGAAATTGGAAATCACTTTAAAGCAAGACTTAACGAAAAACCTTCCATCCTCTTCAAGAAATCAAATAAACTCATCAACAACATTACATGTAAATTCCAATGCTAAATGTGTTGTAACAATGTGTCGATTCTAGGCTGCAACTGAAGAAAATTGAAAAAGTCAGTTGAAGAGAACTGCCATTGTCAGACAGCGTTAATCATGACAGAATAATCATCAATGGATGTTGATTTATTGGCAGCAACCACAAACAGGATGGGATATGTGACAACTAGTGGTTCGTTCAAGCACCATGATGCAGTCCAAATGGGGTGTGGCTGCCATCGCCCACCTTAAATCCCATGTTATTCGAAAAACATCCGAATCCATATTAAATGCAATAGAAAGTATGTCTCGCCACCACAATGTTTGTATTTTAACCGCAATATTTGCTACACTCGACAAACAACAAAGAGATAAATTGTCATATTTAGCCTCCATAATATCTCTCCACATTGCCTTTGAATCAGTAACTATCTCCAACACCATTTAGATAAAAGTGCTTGATTAAATTGGCCAATGTTTCTAATACCCAATCCACCAAGATCTTTCGGTTTGTAACACTTTTCTCAACTTATTAACATCAAACTCTTTTAATCCGCTACACTCGACCACAAAAATCTTCTTTGAATACTAATGATTTGATGCACAACTTTCTTTGGAGTCTTAAAGAAAGAGAGGTAATGGATTGACAAGCTAGATAATACCGAATTAGTAAGGGCTTGATGATAAACAAGTATGCTAGAAGTTGAAAATTCAATTGTTTACTCAAACATTTCCTCTATTAGAGTTTATGTTAAGTGCTTATGTATAAGCTATTTATATAACATAAGATAAAATAAATTCAAACAACTTTAATATAAACTATAAGTTGATACAAAATCTATCCTGGACATCTAATGAAAATAAGTCGAAAACAACTTTACATATCCTAAGCTACTTCTATAAACACTTCCAAATAGTCTCACATATATGCTTAAGCAGGAGTTAAACTCAAACTAGTCAACCTAAGTGGATTTAATGATTATGGCAAACAAAAACTATTCTAGTTTGTACTATAATAATCTTATGTATATAGCTATTGCTAATAATTTCTATGATATTCAAACATTTGATGAAGTGGACACAAATGATGATGGGAAAATTAATAAATAAAAATGGAGCAACCCTGTGATGCAGCATCCATCCCTTCTCAAGAGTATGACTTTTCACTATCTCACATAAGTTTCTTCTTATTACGGTCGTTGTTATGGTTACCCTATAATCCTTTATATTTAACTGTGTATTTACTTACTATATACAAGCCTAATCAATGACTCTGATTTTTTCCTAGTTAGCATCATGAATCTAACATTTCACATGTTATTTTGTTTGTAGAGAAATCACAACTACATTTCCTAGCTTCATATTTCCCTCTACAATTTATGATAGTTGAAGCAACTAAATCAATTATTTTTCTTTGACGTGTTCTTCTACCTTCATATTTTCCGGATCAAGCACATTCATTTTCATGTCTTCCTCCTTGCCATCTGTTTCATCTTCATCCTCTATGATCTCAAATTTTTTTCCCATGACCATATCCTTATAAGATTTTTCTTCGGTACTCTTACATCTCTTTAGGGTTTATCCATGTTAGTTTTGTTGTATCTCCTCCTCTTCCATCATGAATTCCTTTCCATTATTTTTAACCTTTTTAGTCTTGCTTTCTTTAAGATCTTCCTCATCCTTGCTACTGTTGTTTCTATAAGTCTGCCCTAGTAGATGACTTATCGCTGCCATGTTTTTTTACTATCCAAACTTAGGGGTGGCAAAATGGGTCCGGCCCGTTGGACATGCCCGTTTTGTCCGCAATTTAGTGCGGGATGGGTCAAGGGTTTATGCCCTCACCCTCTAAAGTGTTTGCCCTGTCTGCCCTGTTTTCGTCGCGGACTTTTGTGGGCATGTATTACATAAATTTTTGTATTTTCAGACTTAAAAAGTGCAATGCCTGCAGGGTTTCCCCTCCCCGCCCTCACTTTTTTTGCGGGGGTGACTTAGGTTTTAGGCCTGCATCCTCAATTTTGACCGTCTCGCTCCGCCTCATTTTTTTACGGACTTTTGCGGGGCGGGCCTAAACAGGGTGGGCATGCTCGTTTGCTACACCTATCCATACTTCATGTGTATCATCCTAAATATTCTCATATTTAATATTACAAATACTAGTAGTGATTAGTATCTGTAATACGGTGGGAGAACTGACTTTTTAGTCATGTTGCGGATAGCAAGAGTCGCCACCGACTTTTATTTTATCCAAGTGGAAAGGACATAAAAGAACAGGAAAGACCTGTTTTTAAAAGACTTGGGTTCGGGGGGTAGGTTATATAAAGGGAAGGTGTTAGCACACTTTATATCCATGGCTATCCATGGGCTCTTAGTTACTTAGCTCACTTAAATTATTTTTGAAGAGTGTAGTGTGTGATTAAAAATGTTTCTAAGTACTTTGTAATGATCCTCGTATGGATGTATACAAAGCCTTGTTTTGAAAAATGTTTAAGAAAGTGAGGTGTAAAAAGTATTTTGAAATGTGAGCAAGCAACTAAGAGGTACCTACCCTAGACTAAGTCATTCATGTTCTTATATGTTCTTTCAAAGGTAAGATTATCCCTATTATTAAGGAATAGGTAGTCATTACCTTAGATTTGTTAAGGGACAAGCGTAGGGTCATCGTATGGTTATAGAAGGCAACTTAAGGGGTGTCTTTAGCAATTCGTAGGGACTATCATCATTTATTCAAAGGGACAAGATCATTATTCCGTAGGCAACCTCGAAGGGACTTGATCTTTTAATTGAAGGGACTATGATGATTTATACTTGAAGGGACTTTGCTTAAGACATCCCTATATTCGAGGGACTTGACCATTTAAAGGTAACCAAGAGGAATACCCTAGGAAGTGCAAGATGGCGATCAAAGATCGACTTACGTGTGTGAGTGTACATTTTTAAATATTTATCTTTTTTAAATTAATTATCTAAGTCAGATTAATCACAAATATGTTTTCACACCCTATTTACTAACCACACAATCTATATTAAGAAATCAAAAGCGAAAAGAAAATTCTAAACTATTACAAGGCTTGGGCTGTTACAAAATATATAGGCGGAAAATAAATTACAAATATATTAAATAACTAAAGCGAGAAATAAATGAAATAAGATTATAAAGCAAGAAATAATAAGAGTTAATAAAAGAAATAAATTAAAGAAATAATGATTAAGAGAAAAAAATTAGGTTAAGAAAGTTATATTAAAAAATCAGGGCTTAGGGTTTAGAAATAATTAGGTTAAATTTTTAGGGTTAATGAAAAATTAGGGTTAGAATTTAGTTTAAGGCTTTAATTAAAAAAAACAATAAATTTATTAAGAAAAATAAGAAATAATTAAAATATAAAAGATTAATTATATACAAAATTTAGAATTTTAAAATTCAAAAAGATTATAGAAAAAATAGTTATATAATTTAGTTATAAAATAAGAAATTTAATTAGATATTTACAAAAAAAAACATATAAATGTTTAAATAAAAATAGTTAATATTTATTTACAAAATATAATTATATGTAAAAACACATTAAAATAAAGTTATTATATAAAAAAAACTCTCTATTTTCTTTAGAAAATAATGAAATTTTAATTAAGAAAGGAATATTTTTATTATTGGTTTTAGATTTAATAAATTAATTAATTAAAATAAAGTTATAATAAGAAAAAAATAAGAAAATATGACAAAAAGGAGAAAATGACCAAAAAGATAGGACCTGGGAATTGAACCCAGGTCCCTTACCTCAACAGCATAGCACAAAACCAACAGAGCCAGCATGCGCTGGTGATAATCATATGGGGACACATCATTATATATTCAGCCTGCAAAATAAATGGATTAAAACAAAATACACAAAACATGGGGATCGAACCCAGGTCTAAGAGCATTAACGCGCGCCTCCTTGCCAACTGAGCCATTGGACCAATCTGAAATTATAATACAAATAATACATAATAAAATAAACAAGATTTCAAATTCAAATTTCCGCGCCACACTTCTTCTTCTTCCTCTAGTTGTCGTATTAGGCTTTAGTGACACTTTTCCATCACTAAAGCTTATAGTGACGGATTCTTTGCGTAACTAAAAGTCCTACAAGCTTAAACATAAAAACACGCACGATAAATAATTTCTAAAGGTTCAAATCGATTAATGTGAGTCCCTTAAGTCCAAATATCTTATTGATTTGGTCTAAAATCATCTCATTATAGAATCCCTAATTCACGATTTGAAGAACCCTAACCATGGCCGTTCTTGATACCTGCAATGAAACTCCATACAAACCAACCAGAAACCATCCACAAATCATGATAAACAACATTCAATTGTCAAAAACAATTTAAAACATCGGAACCTATGCAATCTAAAAAATGAAAATTGTCTCAAAAGTGAGATGCGATTTATGCATTTTGATGTGTTTTTGATGATGCAAAGTAAAGGGATAGCATCAAGGATGATCAAGGATCATGTTTAAACCTTCAAAGTGCCTGGAAAACAACAAAATATGAGAATACGATTTTGAACTTTTCTTTGAAATCTTTGACTTTGTTCTTGTTCTTAGAGGCAGAAAATTTGGGTCCCTTGTGCCCTGGTTGACTTCATCTACTTATAGAGAAGTAAATTAGGTCAAAAATCTGATGGATTTGTGGGCTTGTGAAGTAACTTGATCACGAAGAAATCAATCACCATTAAAGTTCAAAAATCAAACGAATACTTGCTATTTTAGGTCCAATCTATTTTTAACTGATTTCCAATCATTCTAAATATGTCTTCAATGATTTTCAATCAAATATCTTGGCCATTATTTGATTTTTCATATTTAATTTATATTTAAATTGAATTTTAATAAATAAAATCCAAATAAATAGTAAATAAATAATAAAAATCAGAAATTCTTGCCATTGGATCGTGCTTGGTGTTTTTATGAAGATTGGATTACAAAATTACAAGCCCATTTAGAAAAATTTGGTTTTAATGCCTTATTTTCTTCATACACCTCTAAAAAATCTCCCAACTTTGACAAGGCACAAATCCTTCAATTTTAAGTCTATGAAGGTGTTCTTAGACATTTTGGAAAGCTTAAAGAGTCGTCTAACCAACCTTTTTGGTCTCATGTCCATATCTTTTACCATTTTCAAATTATGCCCTTTGGAAGATGTTGACTTTTTGTTGACTTTTGAAATGACCTGTAATGTTTTAGCTCATACCTTCCAAATGAAGCATTTTTAGGCTTGGCTTGTGAGACACAGTTGTAGAGAATTAAATTTCCTTCAAAATGAGCTTTGAATGGAAATTTTTTGATGAAGCATGTGAAAGTTGTGGCTGGTCAAAGTTCAGTTGACTTTTCCTTAGAAAACCCTAATTTAGAAACTCCTGATTCTTGATGATCTGAAACTTCCTTGATGAATCATGATCAATCCTTGATCAAATGATGAATTTTAATTCATAAAATCGATGTTGGCAAAAAATCTTGATGTTTGACTTTAATTTGACCACAGTTGACCTCAGTTTGACTTTTTAACTGCTTTGACTGATTTTTGCATATTTGATCATCTGACTGGCAAGCTCTTTGAGAAAGCTTTGAAACTTGACATGGGGGTTCTTGAATATATGTGGGATGTTATGAAGCTCACCTGAGGCCTTAAAAATCATTTTAACCTGAGGAAACACAAAACCCTAGTTTTGGACACTTTGCTTAGGAGGAGGCATTGTCTGGGGAAACTTCCACACTTCTTGATCAATTGAGAGTCTTGAGGATATTATGATCATCTAGAAGTATTGAGAGATGTTGTCTTGATTGTGGGAGGACAAATTTTGGGGTGCAACAGTATCTATTAATACATTAGTGTTATACTTAAGTGACTAGAATTTTAAGTGATCTTAAGTCAATTTTATAAGATAATGATCAAGTACAATTAATATTTTGCATTTTTATTTATATTGAACACAATACATGTCACATTTGTATAGTCTAATAGTATATTTCTTGATATTCAATGATATTTAGTAACAAAAAATAAACTCAATATCACATTTTTACTTATTTGTGCACGACCATGCATTTTTCAGTCATATTCAATCAAGGGGCTCAAAAATATTACTCTTGTATATGTAGGAGGTAAAAGTCCATCTAGATCACTCATGTCCCTCTACGTGACTCTTTGAGTACCTATTTACTCTGCTTTTATAATCGTCTTGTTACATATGATGTTTAATGATACTAAATTAATCAACTCATCAAGTATGGACCATAGTGGTTTCAAATCGAATAATTACATACACCACTATCACTATGAGAATTACTTATGACACTTACAAAATATATTTTATAGAATTATCATGATGAATCAGTATAGTATAAATGTTACTCATAATATTTATACATATGAGAAGATTTGACATCTCATATCCATGACCCATGAGATACAACTATCAATCTACTCACATAATAATATTTATGCATCATTATTTTTATAAAATAGCGTTTTTATGTTTAGTGATATTTAACAATTAAGTCACATTTAACATACCATCAAACATACTAATTACTCTAATAACTTTATTGTGTAATATACAAATAACACAATTAATAAAATGTCTAATATGTATATTGTATTCATGGCCTTGTGGAAATGTCGCGCTCTACCCAAGTCTACATAAATTGTCACCGCCTCTTCATGAATGTTGTAGTACTTCCTTCAAATGGATAGTTGATGGAATGAGTCTAAAGCTATGTTTAAGATGGAAGAACTCATTAGTTTCATGCCCATGACACTTATGAAATCTACAATACTTTGTATTATCATTATATGTGGGATATTTCACAACGTAAGAGTATTTCCCCCTCGACTTCCTTGAATTTGGTAATAGTGCACTTTTGCAATTTTATCTCTTCGGACGTGTTTAATAGATTGTACTCGAAGAACCTAGACATGGATATTTTGTGTATTTCCATATATTTATCTTCATAACGTTTGTTTTCTCCATGCTTTCCATTTTCATGATGCTTCGTTTCTCTCAATATCTCCGACTAGCATTTTTTTCCATAACTGATATAAGGTTGGGATCGAGAAAGAAGGTCATTAATGATCTCTAGCTTTTCCAATCATAAATTTTCTTTGAACATGCAATTCGACCTCAGTCCCTTCTAAAAATTCTATCATTTTAATTTGTTGTTAGTTCTTCTAAGTTCTAACTTCCACTAATTATTTAGTGAATTTTTCAATGTACTTTTGAAGCCTCTCTTTCTCCCTCTAGTTAATACTTAATACCAATGAGCACGACCATTATCTATGGCTGACTTACATGGGAAATGAACTTCAAATTGAACTTGTCACATAATTTCCTCTAAGAAATAATTGAGTTGTTTTCTTAAGTCTTGAACAATGTCATAGAGGATCTTGTGAGTGTGATAACAAAAAGCTTACACTTCATTGCACTCCTAGCTTGGTATGATGTATTTTCTTCTCTATGATGTATTCCAACGGTTTTTTTTATTGAGTTCTTTGTTCTTCTGGTTAACCTTTTAGCCATCTCTTACCAAGGTTGTTCATGGTATGGTGTTTCAAAAAAATTGATCGAACAAATTTGAATTATGTCAACGGTTTGAATTGTTAATAACTCAAAGTGAACTGAACCAAACCACTTAATGATTTGGTGATCCGGTTCTTTCATTTTAAATCAAATTGAATCGAAATCAGACATAAACCAATTTGTACTTGAAATGCAAATCAGAACTGGAACTGTGAATAGGAAGTTAGTTTGTTCCTAGAATAAGGGAAATAAATCAGAAATTAATTTGTTTTCATTAATTGTAATTATTTAGTGTAATGACCTGTATAGCCCTGTAATATATATATATATATATATATATATATATATATATATATATATATATATATATATATATATATATATATATATATATATATATATATATATATATATATATATATATGAGAAAAGAAAGAAGTCTTCTAATATTTCTCAACCATGGTTTCTTTATTCTAGTGCATTCAATCACATGTCGGGTTTCTCTGAATACTTACACAATTTACATTCTTATAATGGTAATCAACAAATTCAAATTGTTGATGGTTATAAACTCTCTATCATTGATGTTGGTGACATAAACTCTAACTTCTGTGATGTGCTTGTATCACTCGGATTTGCTTCTAACTTATTGTCGGTTGGTCAATTGGTGGATAAAAATTATAATGTTAATCTTTCTCTTGTTGGTAGTCTTGTGCATAAGCACTTGTCAGGGAAGGTTATTGCAAAGGGACCTAAATTGTAAAGATTGTTTCCGCTCCAGTTTAGTTCTAGTCATTCATCTTTTACTTGTAATATTGTTTTGAACTCTTATGAGGATTGATATAAAAATTGGACCATCCAAATTCAGATGTTTTGTCTCATTTATTTAAAACGTGTTTGTTGGGAAATAAATGTGTTTGTACTACTTCTATTTTATGCACTGTTTGTAAATTGGCTAAAAGTAAAACACTTCATTTTCTGTCAAGTGATCATCGTACCTCCACTTGTTTTGAGATGATTTATAGTGATATGTGGGGAATGTCTCATGTAGCTTCTTGTAAAAATCGAATTTTTGTCCCTAAGATTCTTTGCATTTCATCTTTATTATTGCATACAAATAAAATGACACATTGGTTCTTATATCCCTTTCATCATTGGGTTTATGCCTCACAGGGATAAACAAGCATATGTGTGTTTCTTATTTGCTTTTATGTTTGTTTATGTTTACTAACCCTTAATAAAAATCTAAAAATATGTTTGTTTTCCCTTAACTAACTTTTTCAGGAAGAGGTCTGGATCAAGAATAGTTCCCCAACTCGAACGTAATTCATCTGAACAAAGTTAAAGTTTGGTCAACATTGATTTTCAAGTATTATCCAATCTCAATTGGTCAAGATTTTACCAATATTTGATTGCTTATTACTCAAGAAACTCCAAGGTTCATATGTTTATTTCTATGTCTTCTTTGACAAGTCAATAATCAAGCCCAGAGCCAGAGCAACATAACAAAAAATCCATTTTTCCACATATTTTCATTGTGTTAATTGATTAACACAATATGGTTAAGCGATTAACACGTGCAATTTTGGCAAAAATCAGCATTGTACAAATTCTGCAACAAGTACACCTCATTTCAACTTTGTGACCTCATGTAAAATATTCTAGAAGCATGCAAATTATTCCTCTACCTCATCATAACTAAATTCCATCATACACCCTTATTTAATCACACATGTGCACCACTTGATCTTGATTTTGCCTCCAAATTCAAGTTCCAAGCCTAATTTTATTCCAAACCAAATTCCAAGCCATTTGAGCAGTAAATTAACAAGTGAACTAATATGTCATTGTAGTAATAAAAGGGAAATTTCCCTAAATGTCGATCTCAAGGATCGTTTGACGATATAGAGTTCGGGTTTTACTTTAGTTAAACAAAAGCTTTAAGGGTTTTTGATTTGGTTTTGCAAAGTGGAAATTAAAATACAATAAAAAGTAAATAAAGCAAATGAATGATCTGACTTAACAACAACTCTGAATTAACACTACAACAACTTATTTTCACTAATTAGTGTCTGATTCTTTTGGGTGTTTACTCCTAAGTCCTTAGTGAGAAAACCTTTAATCATCCAACCTAATTCCTATGTCCATGGAGAATTACAGTTGAAATTAAGTAATCAATTATCAAGAATACTCCAGTTTCTATAGGGTATCCCTAGTCCTAAATGATATCTACTACATAATAATCTTAAGCAAATCATTAACAATAGTGGTCAAGCATAATCATTAACCGAAAATCAAACTCGTTTGTCCGACAAGGAAAGCATGAAGAACAACAAGAGATTAAATCAATTAAATAAAAGAGATTGTCATTGCAATAATAATACCAAAGTCATTACATAATCAAATAAGGGACACCCTATAGCAGTGGAGGGGGGGTTAGTGTTGGTGTAAGCCCTAGAGGCCAATACTTTTTGGTACTTGTATCGGATTATTCGTTTAATAATAAAAGGCATTTCTTTATTATGTTTGTCTTTCAGAATAATAAAGTCCCTAGAATAGTTAGTCTGTTTAATGAAATGTTAAGTGTGACTTAATCATGAGATCCCATTAAACATAAATACATTATTCTTAAAATATCCGTAGTCAAGCTTTATTGCAAAGTGGGATAACATTAAAGCATTGAGACTATTATGAAGATAGACTGATGATCACATCTCATGGATCATGGATAAAGAGTTATCAAGTCTTGACATAGGTATAAATATTAGGAGTAATATTTATACCAGATTGACCCGCTATGAGAATACTACATAGTATGTTATGCAAAGTGTCATAAGTTATTCTCATGGTGATAATGGTGTATTACCACCCTTCGACCTGAAACCACTATGGACCCTAGATGTAGAGTCGGGTGCTTTATTGCTGATCAAACATTATCCGTAACTGGATGATCATAAAGACAGTTGATGGGCACTCCACGAAGCATGCTGAGGGACATGAGTGTCCTAGATGGAATTTGCCAATCCTGCATAACAGGAGAAATGTCTAAGGGCCCAATATTGAACTGGACAAGGATGACACAGTGTATGCCTTGTGTTCAATATAGACATAGGGGCAAAAGGGTAATTGTACAAACATATATTATCACGAAAAAGGTTTTGTCAGATCACATGACATTTTCGTGACTTGGGTAGCAGTGATGTGTTGCTAGATACCGCTCACTGTTTATTATGTTAAATATATAATTTAATATAATTACCAACGTTACGAAATCCTACAGGGTCACACACATAAGGACAGTTTGATGAGAGATAGAGAAATCAAAGGAACACCGTAAGGTACGGTGCACTTAAGTGAAAATAGAAATTCGGATAATATAATAATAATTATTGTTATTTTATAATGGTTATAAAATAATAATAAAATAAATATATTTATTATAATAATAGTTATTATAATAATATATAATATTATTATGGATCATGTGAATTGGGCTTTTAGCCCGCAGCCCACAAGAGAGTCTATAAAAGGAACCCTTGTGATGAAGTTTTCACTTGATGCAATTTCGTTTTCGATTCTCTTTTCTCACTCAAATAATTCCGTTCGTAAGCAGCTAGCACTGTGACCGGAAGCTGTTCGTGTGGACTGAGTAGAGGCGTTGCACTTCATCAACGCTTGTGATCGTTGCATCAAAGATCTGAATCGCCACAAAGAGGTAACGATTTTATCACTGACCATGCTCATTCGTAAGGATCACTAAAGGAAAATTTTGTTTTCCGCTGCGTTTAGATCGCAATTTTCCTTCAGTGGTATCAGAGCCACTTACGAAACCATGGATCTGATAGCTGTTAAATTTCCGTCTTTTCTATATTTGATTCGATTAAAACACAGAATGAATTTAACAATAAACGATTAATTAAATTTGGCATCTGTTGTGTACGATTTGGATGATTGATGTTGATTATGCTTCAGAAACCGACATTAGTATGGTGAAGTTGTGCGATACATTGATCATCCATAGGTTACACAATTAGATCGATCACTTTTATATAAGATATAAGAAATTCTGATGCAAAGATGGTATATGGGATATACTGTTTTGATTTCATCCATTCAATCACATAAGGATTGTAATTCTTTTGAAAGATCATCATTTTCATTCGCTTCGGAATCCGACGTTAGTATGGTGAAGCAATGACATGTTGATCTATCATATTGAGTTATCAATCGAGTTGTGTTTGACGGCATGAAATTGTTGCATTAGGATTAATGGCAGTACAAGTGTTGTATTGCCGCAGACTTTTCCGGTTGGGGTTGTAAATGCACAAAAGTTGTGCAGGAAACGACGTGAAATACAATGAAGTGTTCATAAAAATTTCATGAAAAGTGTGATCAATCAGCCGAAATTTAATTTAGTTTATTTAATTATCGGAATTTTAAACTAATAATAAAAGTGTGTTTATTATTATTTATTTGTGGTGATCAGTTATGGCCTTAATTTATCCTTTATTATTGTTTTGGGATTTTTAAATACGGCCTGCGTGTCGTGCCTCTCTCTCAATCTCTTTATGTAACTTCTTTTCTCATCTCACTCCCTCGTATGTAAAACGAGTTTTCTTATATGTAATGTAATATTATGTTATGAAGAAAAAGGAAGTATTCAATATTAAAGGAGGATAACCTTGGAGATCATGCTTGGAGAAGCTTAGATCGTTATTAGGTTAGCTTAGGTTCTCTCATTGGCTTGAGAGAACTATTGCGTTAGGGGCCATAATTGTATCTTTTTATATGTATGTTGATGCATGTAATTGTATGTTGATGCATGTGAGAGACGTTTTGCATGTTAAGCCGGTGAGATCAAACTAATAACAAATTCCCTCAAAATTAAATATTAAGTTTATGCTTTCCAATTTTTAGCACTCATCAAGACTAGTATCGAGCATTGTAGGTTTTGCCTACGCGAGATGCATGTTCTATATTAGCAAGGTGTGATGGGATAATTGTAATATCCAATTGCTAAAACAATGGGTCAAACTTAACTAAACAAATTATAATAAGATTATACATGTTTAGAAGCAAGAATTGGGAATGATTCATGTGATGGATCAGAATAAGGAGTTATTCACCCAATTGAAAATATTCGAGAGTTGTATGAGATACAATTGGAAGGAGTTCCTACCTAAATAACTTAGTTTTGTGTAATCAACCTAACGCTGACTTAAAACAAAGTGAAACATGGATCTCGACCCACTAGAAAGTCTTCCAACGGGATTTTCCGAATCAAATGATGAGGGTCATTTGTTTTGAATAAAATAGTGGGAGCATATTTGATTAAAGGCCTAATTAAATATGTTGTTTTTAATGATACTTATATTTTCATATTTCTCTTGTAGATTACCATGACAACAAACACATCGAACAATATTTTGCGATCCATCCTAGATAAGGAAAAATTGTCTGGGACAAATTTCCTGGATTGGCACCGTAATCTGAGGATTGTCCTCAAGCACGATAAGAAGCTGTATGTCTTGGAGACACCAGTTCCTGAGGAGGAACCTCCTAGTTCTGCACCAAAGGCAGAAAGAGATGCTTATAAGAAGCATTTCGATGATGCCAATGAAACCGCTTGCCTCATGCTTGCTACCATGAACTCTGAGTTGCAAAAGCAACACGAGAACATGTCTGCGTTCGATATGATCGGACATCTGAAAATGCTTTATCAAGAGCAAGCAAGAAATGAGAGGTTTCAGGTTTCAAAGTCCCTTTTTAACAGCAAGTTAGCTGAGTGAGCCCCTGTAAGTCCCCATGTACTCAAGATGATTGGGTATGTGGAGAACCTTGACAGATTAGGGTTTCCCCTTGGAAAAGAACTTGCGATTGATCTGATCTTGCAATCGTTGCCAGAGAGCTTCAGTCAGTTTGTCTTGAATTTCAATATGAATGACTTGGACAAAAGTCTTCCAGAATTGCTAGGCATGTTGAGAACTGCTGAGCAGAATATGAAGACAAAAGGGAAATCCATTCTGATGGTCAGTAATGGAAAGAAACAGAACAAGAGGCCCATCAAACAAGATGGTAGAGGGAAAGGCAAGGAAGTTGCCAAACCCAAACCCACTCCTCCTGTTTTGAAGCCTAGTGGAGGAATAGCAAAGGAGGGCACTTGCTTCCATTGCGGTAAGACCGGACATTGGAAGAGAAATTGCCCAAAGTACCTGGAAGATAAGAATAATGGAGTAGAGACTTCAAATTCAGGTATTTTTGTTATTGAAATTAATTTATCTACTTCTGCATCATGGGTATTAGATACTGGATGCGGTTCTCACATTTGTACTAATGTGCAGGGGCTAAAAAGGAGTAGAGATTTGGCAAAAGGTGAAGTTGACCTACGAGTTGGCAATGGAGCAAAGGTTGCTGCTTTAGCTGTAGGAACTAATGTTTTAACTTTACCTAGTGGTTTAATAATTCAGTTAGAGAACTATTATTATGTACCTGCAATTAGCAGGAATATTATTTCCGTTTCTTGTTTGGACAAGTTTGGTTTTTCATTCATAATAAAGAACAATTGTTGCTCCATTTATTTGAATGATATATTCTATGCTACTGCAAAAATGAATAATGGACTATATGTCCTTGATCTTGAAATGCCAATTTATAACATTAATACTAAAAGGTTGAAACCTAATGGGTTGAATCCAACTTACCTTTGGCACTGTCGATTAGGCCACATAAATGAGAAACGCATTTCCAAACTCCATAAAGATGGACTCTTGGACTCTTTTGATTATGAATCATATGAGACATGCAGATCTTGTTTAATTGGAAAGATGACAAAGTCCCCATTCACAGGAAAAGGTGAAAGGGCTAATGATCTTTTGGCACTCATACATACTGATGTATGTGGACCACTGAACATACCAGCCAGAGGAGGTTTTCAGTACTTCATCACTTTTACTGATGACTTCAGTAGATACGAATATGTGTATTTAATGAAACACAAATCTGAGTCCTTTGAAAAGTTCAAGGAATTCAAGAATGAAGTACAAAACCAACTAGGTAAGAATATTAAAGTTCTTCGATCAGATCGAGGCGGTGAATATTTAAGCCTAGAATTTGATGACCATCTAAAAGAGTATGGGATTCTATCCCAACTTACTCCTCCTGGAACACCACAATGGAATGGTGTATCTGAGAGAAGAAATCGAACCTTGTTAGACATGGTCCGATCCATGATGAGTCACGCCGATCTTCCAAACTCCTTTTGGGGACATGCATTATTAACAGCAGCTTACACACTTAACCGTGTTCCATCCAAAAAGGTTGATAAGACACCATATGAGATATGGAGTGGTAAGAAACCACATATGTCTTACATGAAGATTTGGGGTTGCGAAGTTTACGTCAAACGACAAATTTCAACCAAGCTTGAGCCCAAATCTGACAAATGCTTATTTGTGGGGTATCCTAAAGAAACAAGAGGATATTACTTCTACAATCCTTCTGAGGGCAAAGTGTTTGTCGCTCGAACTGGAGTCTTTCTGGAAAGGGATTTTATTTCCAAAGGAAACAGTGGGAGGAAAATAGAGCTTGAAGAAATTCAAGAATCACAAAACATTGAAACACCTATGGAGGAACTAGAGCAGGAAACACAAGTAGTTGTGGAAGAGCAACCTGCTCAAGTAGAACAAGACCAGCGTAGGTCAAGCAGGATACGTCACCAACCTGAGAGATATGGATATCTCATAAGTGATCAGGGTGATGTATTACTCATGGATCAAGATGAGCCTGTGACCTACAAAGAGGCCATAACTGGTCCTGAGTCTGAGAAGTGGCTAGAAGCCATGAAATCTGAAATGGATTCCATGTACACAAACCAGGTTTGGACCTTGGTAGAACCTCCTATAGGAGTTAACCCTATAGGATGCAAGTGGGTCTTCAATAAGAAGACTGACATGGATGGTAAGGTACATACCTATAAAGCAAGACTGGTTGCAAAAGGCTATAAACAAATTCATGGGGTTGACTATGATGAAACCTTTTCACCAGTTGCAATGCTTAAATCTGTTCGGATTTTACTTGCCATCGCTGCATATCATGATTATGAAATATGGCAGATGGATGTCAAAACTGCTTTCCTTAATGGGAATCTTCTTGAGGATGTGTACATGACACAACCTGAAGGATTTGACATACCACAAGATGCCCAAAAGATATTCAAGTTACAGCGATCAATCTATGGATTGAAGCAAGATTCCAGAAGCTGGAATCTTCGTTTTGATGAAACCGTAAAACAATATGGATTCATCAAAAATGAAGATGAACCTTGTGTCTACAAGAAGGTTAGTGGGAGCATGATCGTGTTTCTGGTATTATATGTAGATGACATATTACTCATTGGAAACAATGTCCCTACCTTGCAACAAGTGAAGACTTGGTTAGGGAATTGTTTTTCTATGAAAGACCTAGGTGAAGCAGCCTATATATTAGGAATTAGGATCTATAGAGATAGATCACAAAAACTGCTTGGCCTAAGTCAGAGTACATACATAGATAAAGTGTTGAGACGCTTTAATATGCATGATTCCAAGAAAGGATTCATACCTATGCAACATGGTCTGTGTTTATCAAAAACACAATCCCCTTCAACTAAGGAAGAAAGGGATCGCATGAATAAGATTCCATATGCATCTGCAATAGGATCTATCATGTATGCCATGTTATGTACTCGACCAGATGTCTCGTATGCATTAAGTGCAACGAGTAGGTACCAATCTGATCCCGGTGATGCTCACTGGGTAGCTGTCAAGAATATCCTTAAGTACTTGAGAAGGACTAAGGATTCATTCTTGATATATGGAGGTCAGGAAGAGCTTGATGTAATTGGTTACACTGATGCTAGCTTCCAGACAGATAAGGATGATTTTAGATCACAATCTGGTTATGTGTTCTGTCTCAATGGTGGCGCTGTGAGCTGGAAAAGTTCAAAGCAAGAAACAGTTGTTGATTCTACAACTGAGGCCGAGTATATTGTTGCCTCAAATGCATCAAAGGAAGCTGTTTGGATCAAGAAGTTCATTAGTGAACTTGGCATAGTCCCTAGCATTGTGGATCCCATTGGTTTATATTGTGATAACAATGGTGCTATCGCACAAGCTAAGGAGCCTAGATCTCACCAACGATCCAAACACATACTTAGGCGTTATCACCTCATTCGAGAGATAATCGATCGGGGAGATGTGAAGATATGCAGAGTACCTACACTTGACAATATCGCCGACCCATTAACAAAGCCTCTTGCGCAACAGAAGCATGATGGTCATACTAGATCTATGGGTATTAAGGGTATGCCTAATTGGCTCTAGTGCTAGTGGGAGATTGTTGGTGTAAGCCCTAGAGGCCAATACTTTTTGGTACTTGTATCGGATTATTCGTTTAATAATAAAAGGCATTTCTTTATTATGTTTGTCTTTCAGAATAATAAAGTCCCTAGAATAGTTAGTCTGTTTAATGAAATGTTAAGTGTGACTTAATCATGAGATCCCATTAAACATAAATACATTATTCTTAAAATATCCGTAGTCAAGCTTTATTGCAAAGTGGGATAACATTAAAGCATTGAGACTATTATGAAGATAGACTGATGATCACATCTCATGGATCATGGATAAAGAGTTATCAAGTCTTGACATAGGTATAAATATTAGGAGTAATATTTATACCAGATTGACCCGCTATGAGAATACTACATAGTATGTTATGCAAAGTGTCATAAGTTATTCTCATGGTGATAATGGTGTATTACCACCCTTCGACCTGAAACCACTATGGACCCTAGATGTAGAGTCGGGTGCTTTATTGCTGATCAAACATTATCCGTAACTGGATGATCATAAAGACAGTTGATGGGCACTCCACGAAGCATGCTGAGGGACATGAGTGTCCTAGATGGAATTTGCCAATCCTGCATAACAGGAGAAATGTCTAAGGGCCCAATATTGAACTGGACAAGGATGACACAGTGTATGCCTTGTGTTCAATATAGACATAGGGGCAAAAGGGTAATTGTACAAACATATATTATCACGAAAAAGGTTTTGTCAGATCACATGACATTTTCGTGACTTGGGTAGCAGTGATGTGTTGCTAGATACCGCTCACTGTTTATTATGTTAAATATATAATTTAATATAATTACCAACGTTACGAAATCCTACAGGGTCACACACATAAGGACAGTTTGATGAGAGATAGAGAAATCAAAGGAACACCGTAAGGTACGGTGCACTTAAGTGAAAATAGAAATTCGGATAATATAATAATAATTATTGTTATTTTATAATGGTTATAAAATAATAATAAAATAAATATATTTATTATAATAATAGTTATTATAATAATATATAATATTATTATGGATCATGTGAATTGGGCTTTTAGCCCGCAGCCCACAAGAGAGTCTATAAAAGGAACCCTTGTGATGAAGCTTTCACTTGATGCAATTTCGTTTTCGATTCTCTTTTCTCACTCAAATAATTCCGTTCGTAAGCAGCTAGCACTGTGACCGGAAGCTGTTCGTGTGGACTGAGTAGAGGCGTTGCACTTCATCAACGCTTGTGATCGTTGCATCAAAGATCTGAATCGCCACAAAGAGGTAACGATTTTATCACTGACCATGCTCATTCGTAAGGATCACTAAAGGAAAATTTTGTTTTCCGCTGCGTTTAGATCGCAATTTTCCTTCAGTTAGCTACTTATAACAAGAAAATAAAAACAAAACATAAGGTTAGACATTACAAGAATTCTGATGAAATTTGATCTTCAATCACTTTCGTTCATGAAAATCTCCTCCGTACCAATGCTCTGTAATTTTCCTCCCCTGATATTTTATCGTGTCAAGAAGAAGAAATTCCCTCAAAACCTAGCAAAACTACATAAATAGAAAAAGATCTCCTCTGAAAGTTGTCAAAAATACCATTCAATTCCAAATCTTCACCCAAAAAGGAAAGAAAAATATTTTTCACATCTTCCTGCTACGACCTGTAGCAGGTGCTACGAGTGGTCGTGGCAGCCCTTTGCCTCTTTCCTCTGAAACTTTGGAAAATGGGGAAATAGACTTCATCTTGCTACGACCCATAGTACATGTTACGGGTGGCCGTAGTAGGCCACTAAAACTAGGGAATTTCTCTGATTTCAACAATTTTCCCTAGCTTTTGCTACGATATTTTTCTACACCTAAAAAACAGTAAAACAACACAACCAAGCATAAAATGTGGTAAATAGAAATTAAATGTGAATAAAAACATAACACGATTAACAAAAACTAACGGTAAATGAAAGCATAAAAACCACCGATCACCACCACTCAATTCTAATCCTAAACTCTATAAATTGAGCCTTCATTTCATTCATTCAACAAATTTTTGATAGCCAAATTCACCTTGTCAAAATTCTTCCTCACACAAAATTTTCTACCCAAATTCACTAAAGTTCTTTCTCCATTAAAGTTTATAAGCTTTTCATTGAAGCTTACTAATCTTTAAGTTAAACCTCAATCCAAACACTTCATCAACATCAAATTTTGTAGATCAAAGCTTTGAAGAGTGATCCTTGAAGTTGATTTGAAGCAAATTCAGATTTGGATTGGTAAATCTCTAGATCCACCATTGTTATGCTCAATTCTCATCTTTCACAATATGATTCTTTGTGATTTTTGTTGCTTGATTCTTTGATCTAAATTTGTTGATTCCATTGGTGTTATTTGTTGTTGATTTGATGGAATTTTTGTACTCAGTTAAATTCATGATCATGAGGTGTTTTAAGAAATGATTGAATCATGGAAATGCATTTTTCAAACTATTTTTTGTTGTCTATTCAGTGGTAATCGATTAAAATTATGTTGTTAATCGATTAACATTATGTTGTTAATCGATTAACACCTTGTTTCCCCACCAAGAATTGTTGTTTTAACTGTGTTAGTCGATTAACACCAGAAGGGTAATCAATCTACACGAGGCAAAATGTGTTTTTGGACTGTTTTGGTTCTTTTCACTTCTTCTTCTTCTTCTTCCCTTTTCTTTTGATCTTTACCTTGGATTGTTGTTTAATACCAATTTCTCTTTAATTTATATGGACTTTAGATGTAGATGAAGTTAGATAAACATTCATTAGTTAAATCTATCTTTAAAATGAATTGTTCAATTCATTTTAGGTGCTTTGAATTAGTGATGCATTTTGTACTTTAATCCATCAATTAAGAGTGATTAAACTTGAAGATGGAAGAATTTTGAAAATTCAATTCAATTTGTGAAGGCTCTTGTGAGTCGGCATTGATTTTGGTAAAACAAACTATTTGAAGATGTTGGACAACATGTCCTATGTTGGTTATTATGGAGATATCAGACAAGATGTCCTAACTTTATTATTCGACATCTTTGTATGCGAAATGATATATGTCAGTATTTTCTGTTATGAGTATTTTAATATTTCAGGTTATTGGATGATTATCCTATGTGGCACTTAGATTAAGGAATCATGAGGATTCTCATAAGTGCAAAAAGATGCACAAGGGTTCCTAAATATGTGGAGACATTTTAGGAAACTTGTGATTGAAAAAATCGGTTTTTGAAAGAATATTCTACAGGATTCGTGGTTGTTATTAACTACAGATTGGAAGCCCAAGTCCAGTCCTATTAGTGTTTTAAATATGATGGTTTTGACCTAGTTTTTGTAACGAAAATAAGGATTTGTATTTTCGTAGTGCTAGGGTTTTAGTTGTTGTGAGTGTCATAACCTAATTTTTTTTCCCTAAGATTTTTTGCATCATTGCATACAAACAAGATCGTGTGCTGGTTCTTTGGTCCTTTTTGGTTGCAGGTTTATGCCTCACAGGGGATCACCATTGCTTTTCTGTGCTTTTATTTGTTTATATTTTACTAAAATCTAATCAAAATACAAAAATATTTTGTTTTCTTTTATTAACTTTTTTAGGGGAAGAACAAGTCAAAAATACCAATAATAGCAGTCTCATAACTCGAATGAATTTCATCTGAACAAAGTCAAAGTTTATCGCAAGCAATTCAAATTTATCTGGTCATGGATTTCCCAAATTTTAATTGGTTTATTCAAGGAATTCCAAGGTTCATTTGTTTATTTACATGCCTTCTTCGACGCGAAAAGAATCGACCATCAGTAATCTTTACAAGCACAAGCAGGGGAACAGAAGGAGATCAACCATCAATAGTTAATCAAGCTATCGGGCCAAAATATGAACATGTGCAGCAGTATGAACATCTCAACAAACTTCTCCTTCAGACTCAGTATACAGATTGTCTGTCTTGAGATGTCTTCACACCCAATATAGCAACTGACCATCTATATCCACATCAATCAACTCCACAAGTTGATACATCCCCACAACTTGACCTTCATGTACACGGAGTCTCTTAGGGGTAATACTCCTTGAAACTCAGGTACTTCTCTCCTGCAGCAAAGACCATAAATAAACTGTCCTTGGGAGAACATAACATGTTGATCACTCCTTGACCAACACACACAACTGAGATAAGTTCCAGGGCTAGAAACTTCTCAAATACACCACACAGATGCCTCCTCTTCCAAATCAGGAGTAGGTTCCAAACACATGTGATTCAACCACATTAGTTTAGCACCCAAAGCATCTATAAAATCATTCCTTTAGACCATAGAATTATGTATAATTCTGATGTGATGTCCTATCATGGGATATGGCATCATTCCAAGGATCACACAAAGAGAACTATTTATAATACTCATTAGAGTTCAGAATATAATATGAGTTTGGGAAATTGAACTATTTCAGTTTACAAAATGAATCTGATTCGAGAATGAGATGGGGCGTTGGTACCCGAACTTATTTTTGGCGGGTTTGGGTTCTATTATTTATTATCGTTTGAGTTCGGGGAGGGGAACAAGTATTTAACTAGAATTTGAATTTGTACGAGAAAGGTAAAATTCATCATCACCTCATCCTATTGACATGTCTGGCCATGTAAAAGATTTTGGTATGATGAATATGGTTTCCTAGTGAACAAAAAAGGTTCTTGTAAAATGTTAACACTTCAACGGTCAAGTATGTATTTAAATAAAGTAGAATTTTACAAGTGTGTGTAAAATAATACGTGGATGTTACTCAATTTCACACTTATATTGAAGAGAAGTTAGAATCATTCTTGATTTGTATGATATGGAGTATGTGACCAACAATTAAGATTAGGGGGGATCCTGTGCTCCTATGCAATGTACAGAAATGAAGATCCATCCAACGTCAGGTAGTGAAACAGTCTTTTTTGGACTGGAACTATTGATTTAGTCGGTCTTAATGGATGTATTTGGCCAATCCAAAACAATTATTCTCTCAGTTCCTTTTTAAGTGTCACTTTTTTTATTTTTTTACACATACCAAGAAAGTTAATCAATATTGTTACTTTTCATACAATAATTCTCATTTTACCTATACTACCCCTAGTTATTTATTACAATCATTTTATTTTTTCTCTCTCTGTAATAATTACTTAGGGGTAATTTTGACAAAAGTACATTTAATATTATCTTAAAATTTACTAGTGACAATTAAAAAGAAACATAAAATTATTCAAAAAGTAACACTTATAAAGGAAATAAGGGAGTAATATTCTAATTAAATTAAGGATCTTACTAATTAGTGCCTCAGAACTCGTTTTAATAACTTTAAATAGTAAAATAGTATAAATTATATTAGAAATATTTTAATTAAATAAATTCTAAAATTGTAAATGTTTCTATAACCTTATAATTAATTTCCTTTGATATTATTATCAAATTAATTAAAAAGAAAGTTAGTGCAAAATTATTTTTAGTACATTTTGTTGGGGTGATTTGAGGGTGTTAAAGAAGGAGTATTTTTACTTGGGACACATCTTTGTGAGAGAGACACCATATATTCATCTAAAATTTAAGGTGATAGGTGTGTGAATTCTCTTACTTATATAGTGTTCAATTTTCTCTTTTCTAATCAATGTGAGACTTCTTCCTCACACTTGATTTTCAACACTACCCCTCAAGTGTAGTCAATTCCTTCACTTGAAACCAAAGTCTCATGATACCACAGTTGAGGGGATTCGGGGACTAACGAGAGAACATTTCTATTTGGGACACACCTTTGTGAGAGACACACCACATATCCACTTAAAACCTTAAGGTAATAGGTGTGTGGGTTCTCTCACTTATATTGTGTTCAATCTTCTATTTTCTAATCAATGTGAGACTTCTTCCTCACATTTAATTCTCAACACATTTGATGGGTTAATTCAAAGACAAATGTTTAGTCTTTTATTTTTAAATAAGAGAATTCAAATATTTTTAAGAATGGATTTAAAATGACAATTAATATTATTTTTATTAATAAAATATATTTTATTATCATTTTACATTTTATGCTTTTCATTATAAAAAAATTACTTTTATTTTTTATTAGTATTTTTTTAAAAAGCATTTGTTTTTATTTTGTATTGATTTTAAAAAATTTACAAAAATATTTTAAATAACATAATAAAAAATAAAAAAGTTGAAAGTAGAGAAGTGAATGAATGAATATTAAACTTTACATTAAATTAGTCTAAGTTGGATTTAATTTTAAATTTTATAATTCAAAATAAAAAGCAAACTCAAAATTAAATCATGGTTACGTTACGTGAATGAATGGATGTGTAGAATTTGAGTACAATCACCTTAAAAAACTGAAACCAATATGGGACTTATTAGAGAAGTGAATGAATGAATATTAAACTTTACATTAAATTAGTCTGAGTTGGATTTAATTTTAAATTTTATAATTCAAAATAAAAAGCAAACTCAAAATTAAATCATGGTTACGTTCGTGAATGAATGGATGTGTAGAATTTGAGTACAATCACCTTAAAAAACTGAAACCAATATGAGACTTATTCCTTACACTTGATTTTCAACACTCCCCCTCAAGTGTAATTGATTTCTTCACTTGAAACTAAAAAGGCTCATGATAGGTGTGTGAGTTCTCTCACTTATATTGTGTTCAATCTTCTATTTTCTAATCAATGTGAGACTTCTTCCTCACATTTAACTCTATGGGTTAATTCAAAGACAAAAGTTTAGGATCTTTTATTTTTAAATAAGAGAATTCAAATATTTTTAAAAATGAATTTAAAATGACTATTAATATTATTTTTATTAATAAAGTATATGTTATTATCATTTTACATTCTATGCTTTTAAATTTTAAAAAACAAATTACTTTTATTTTATTTTTAGTATTTTTTTAAAAAAAGCATTTGTTTTTATTTTGTATTGATTTTGAAAAATTTACAAAAATATTTTAAATAACATAATAAAAAATGAAAAAGTTGAAAGTAGAGAAGTGAATGAATGAATATTAAACTTTACATTAAATTAGCCTGAGTTGGATTTAATTTTAAATTTTATAATTCAAAATAAAAAGTAAACTCAAAATTAAATTATGGTTACGTTGCGTGAATGAATGAATGCGTAGAATTTGAGTACAGTCACCTTAAAAAACTGAGACCAACATTACTTTACTTTGAAAATTTTGAAATATATTTGTCTTATTTTGACAATATTTTGTACCCATACGGTTTTTTTTAAAGCAAGTTATAGATTAAACAAATAAATATTTTTTTTTGAGAGAATTTAGAAAAGAGCAACTTTACTTCTACTTTAAGGTTGTTCTTTTCCAAACTCTCTCGAAAAAATATTTATTTTTTTCTTTTTAATATAAGTTTAATTTATTCCATCTTTATCTTCTTTCCATTGTTTGATTTCACTCCCTTTTCAAATACATTTTTATCATTTTCTTTACTTTTTTGTGATATTCAAATATTACAATTAGTTATTTACTTAAAAAGACATTTAAAAAACCTTTTTCAAAGTATATAATTTATTTTCTATATTATTCTATATGCATATATAAATCAAAATCCTCATTTCCTTTATTTCATTTTTTGCTAAATTACCAAAAGAAAAAAACATGGCCACTCCAGCATTTCTCAACTTTTCTGAATGGTAAACGTCACTCCTCTCCACTTTAATAGTTTATTTATACACAGCTTCCATGAAAATTCTTAGAAAATTGTTATTTTTTCTTGTTCTTCACTTCTTCTTTGTGTTTTCAATCAAAGATGCAGCAAATCGAAATTCTTTGAAAACTTTTTTTTTCTCGTGATATTTTGCTGTGCTTGATTGATAATCATCAAAGAATATAAATCAGATTAACAATACTCTATGGTTTTGCCCTTTTATTTTCTTTAAGATTCAACTAAGTGTCACAAAGTTGACGTAAAAATAACATTTATCTGGTGGCATTGTGTCTGGATGCTTCAAATTGTTCTTGTGCTATTGGAACTGTGAATATTATTATATTTTCTTAGGTAATCTTTTTTTTTTCTCAATAATTAATTTGATTACCTCTAACTATTTTTTTCTTCAAAATCCTCATAGACATAATCAAGGTCCATAGATCTATCTAGGTTGATGACATCTAGGGCATTTGATCTCAAGAATTTTTGAAAACTTATTTTATAATATATGTCTTGGTAGTCATATATTGTATGTACAATTTTAAATTTTTCAATCTTGATATCTGATCTTGCAACCGACTATTGAAGATTATTGATTGTGTCTGGTGTTGTTTCAGGCTCTGATAAATTATTTCCATTTGGTGTGTGAGTTTCATCATGGCTGGTTGCTTAGACGGATTGAAAGGATTATTTACCGCTGTGACAAATTGGTGTAATTCTGAATTATCAGGCTCTAAACTGCCGCCTAAAGGTTTAAAAAATCCAGAACTAATCGCGAACGAAACACTGTGTAAGTTATCATTTCCATTTTCATTTACTACCAATAAACTTCTTGTTGATTAAACGAGAATATCATTAACTTGTTTTAGTGTTAATGCAGTTAGTGTAAGCGAGATTGAAGCGTTGTATGAACTTTTCAAGAAGATTAGCAGTGCAGTTGATGATGATGGACTCATTACTAAGGAAGAATTTCAGTTGTCCTTATTCAAGACAAGCAACAAAAGAAGTTTATTTGCTGAGAGGGTATGTACTATGTACAATAAAAGCTTTAAATCTTTCAGAGCGTGCAAAACAGGTTACCGTATCACGTTTAAATTTTGTCTCAATTAAATAGGACTTCAAAATACTGTTAAATCGTGGTTAAATAGGGTTTTTAATTAGTTAAACTATGACTAAACTACACATGAACTTGATTAATTTGAAACTATGTAGGTGTTTGACTTGTTTGACACAAACCATCATGGAGTACTTGATTTCAAAGAGTTTGCATCTGCTTTGTCTGTTTTTCATCCAATTGCATCAATGGATGATAAGATTGATTGTAAGTGTAACAAAAAGACTTTACCATCTTATAATTCATATGCTTGTTGTGGATTTCTAACTTTTATTTCTTGCAGTTTTGTTCAGATTGTATGATCTGAAACATCAAGGACACATTGAGAGACAAGAGGTAATTTAACTTCTTTTTATATGATATTGAAGAAATGGAATTTCAAGTTTCAACCACTCACTTTTTAATATAATAATATGATAGTGATGGTGTTATTTTTTGTGTTTAGTTGAGACAAATGGTGGTGGCTACTTTGACAGAATCTGGCATGAATCTTTCAGATGCTATGATTAATGGCATCATTGACAAGGTGAATTATTTATCTTATAGCATTGTATTAATGTCAAATCTATAGGTGTATGTATATTTGTTTAAACATTAATGTGTTCTTTCTTTTTTTTGTTAACCTAATTTCAAATTACTGTTTTTCTTTTCACTCTTCTTGATAATCTATTTGAAGTGAAATAGAACTTAATAAGCATGCAAGTTATATTCATTGCATTGCATGCACACCATGAAAATTAGACGTTAACTTGATGATTATGAGCATGTTTGAATTGTAGGTCTTATCAATGGTCATAAACACTTGTGATGCTATTTTCAACTAGTTTTCATTAGTTTTCCATAATATAGCTTATGTAAAAAAAAATTATATATTACATGAAAACACATTGATTTTACATTATCTTGTGTTATAGAAATGGATCACTATTCTCTGCTGTCGTCAATTCATCAAGCATTTGACATTTTTTTCGATTCGGTCATTGGGTTAAGATCAAACGGTTAAAATTTTAAGTTAAATATTTTTTATTTAATATTACCTCTGGTTTTGTGTATGCGAAAAAAATTATTTTTTAGATTCATTGAATAATCAATGTATCTGGTCTATTATACAATTCAGATACATTGATCATTCAATGAATCTAAAAGATATATTTTTTCTTATAAATAAGACCGGAAAAAATATAAATTAAAAATAATATTTAAATTTTAATTGTTTAATTTTGATTCAATGACCGTAAAATAATTGAATGCTTGAATGTGACAAAGGTGGATTACACTGAATTTCAATTCTATAAAACTAACTTATTCTTAATTCTTAAGGGCTTGTATGATAAACACGTATGCTACAAGTTGCAAAATCAATTGTTTACTCAAACATTTCCTCTATCAGAGTTTATGTTAAGTGCTTATGAATAAGCTATTTATATAACATAAGATAAAATAAATTCAAACCGGTTAAATATAAATTATAAGTTGTTACAAACGCTGTCATGGAGAACTGATGAAAATAAGATGAAAACAACTTTACATGTCATAAGCTACTTTTATAAATTCTTCCGAATAGTCTCACATATATGCATAAACCAGTAGAAAAACTCAAACTAGTCAATCTATGTTAACTTGATGATTATGGCAAGCAAAAATCATTCTAGTTTTGTATTATAATAAACTTATGTATAGAGCTATTGCTAATAGTTTGTATGATATTCAGACATTTGATGAAGTGGACACAAATGATGATGGGAAGATTGACAAAGAAGAATGGCGTGACCTTGTGATGCAGCATCCATCCCTTCTTAAGAATATGACTCTTCACTATCTCACGTAAGTTCCTTCTTATTGCGGTCGCTTTTGCAGTTACACTATAAACCTTTATATTGGACTATGTAGTTACTATATACAAGCCTAGTTAACATCATGAATCTAATATCTCATATATTGTTTTGTTTGCAGAGAAATCACAACTACATTTCCGAGCTTCATATTTCACTCTACAGTTGATGATAGTTGAAGCAACTGAATCATATATGTCAGATAGAACTTTCATGGCTGCTTTTGAGTTCTGCAAAATGGATCTGAACTTTGTTTTTATTTTATCATGTTACAGAATTTCGCTTTGCCTTATTGGCTAGGCAAGGTTTGTTTAATAAATAAGTGGAATTGAGGAATCTCCACATAGAATATTCAGGTGCTTCAGAATTGGCTGCATGTTTTTTATTGGATATGAATATATTTGACATTATGGTAAGAAATATACTTTTAAATTAAGAAATATACTAGTTCTATGAAATCTTATATATAAATCTTGTTGCATTTGTTAGTTCTTTATTTTTAGGTTTCGCAAGATTTTAAATAATCTGACTACTATCACATTTTCAGCATTTAAAAATTGTTTTTCATGCATTGTAAGTGTTTGAAGTTGTACTATTACCATCACATTATGAATATAAAAGAAATTTGTTTCACAAATTAAAAGAAACATAGGACTAAAAAGTATAATATATAGGAGAAAATATCTTGTAAGAAATAACTACAATCAATCAAACCTCACCATAGTAAGTAGAGTCGATTACATGGATCATTTATTGATATGGTGAGAAATTTAAAAGATATTTTCTCCTATTTAAGAGACAACACTAAAACTGAGAAATTCTTATGAAAGGATCTGTATTGGGATGATAAAATGGTTCATAACTTTCGAGAATAATACTTAATAACAAATGGTTTAACCACATTCTGGCATGCCTCTCATCCTACCATTTTGAAGAATGTAGCACAATCAAGTGTGACATAAGACCTCTCTTGTTGGTTGAAGTGTCATTCTTAACTTTATCATAGAGTATGGGAGAATAACAAATTAGATGTGCTAATTTTAAATGCTTAAGCTACATGTGAGGAAAATAAGAAGAAAGATCTCTAGGAGGAGCTATTGATGTTCTTGGGCCAGCAAAGAGTTAAGAGATAGTGCATAGCGAGGGACTTTAATTCCATTAGAAATGAGCTAGAAAGAAAATTGAATTCCCCTTATCAACGCCCTGGCAAAATGAGACAGGTTGATGATTTCAAATCTCACTAAAAATAATCGGTTAATTGTGTGGTTCAAATTGAGATTATTACGGCAGTTTCAACCGCCACAAGTTTTAAATACGACGTTTAGCCACAAAGAAAAAAATGTCGATTTTCTAAGAAGCGTCGTACACACCATTATAATTTATTGTGTATAAAATGGCGGTTATGTTTTTGTATATAATGTCTGTTCTAATCTCCACAATTTTCATTTTATTTTTTTAAATTGAAATATTATGCCTGTTATGACCACCCTAATATAAAAATTAACAAAATGGAAATTTAGACTATCGTAATATTAAGTTTTGAAATAGGGCGGAAGAACTTTTTCAGGTGATTTCTTCAGTGGATTTGTATTGCCACTTCCTCGGTAGTTTACTGCTAGTTTTTGCTAGTCCGTTTATTTTTATGCAAACATGTTATGTACACGATGACCTAGTTTTCTTCTTCAAAATCTTCGGCTTAAATTCCTAACCTTAAGGTTAGGGGCCTTGATTTTGAAGTCGTTTTAACTGGGTCTTAGTGTTAGTACCCGTGTTGTGACGTTCTTTCGTTCTGGTCTTATCTGCACTAGCAATCTGGTTCTTACTGAAATGAAGCTCAATGATTGGCAACAAGGGGTGGACGGAGGTTAAAAGGAAGGGTTTTCCCAGGGAAGTACTTAGATGAGATTTTTTTCCCAGTTGGAAAAGGTTAATATGGTGAGGGAAGAAGGGTTTTTTTTGTTTTCTTCTCTGAAATCCCTGATAGGATTAAGGCGAAAGATATATTCGCTCATTTCGGTTGTGTGGGGGGAGATAGTAGAGGTGGTTATACCTCCAAAGAGGAACAAATTTGGTAAGCGTTTCGGTTTTTCGAGGTTTAGGGAGTCAGAAGATACAAGATTATTGGCGGTCAAACTCGATAATATCATCATTGACGGTAAGAAAATCCATGCTAATTTGTCGCGATTTGGAAGGGATTTTGGGCCTCAAAAGGAAGAAGTTTCAAGGAAGGTATGGTAACAAATCATTTGTTGCCGTAATGGCAAACAGAGGAGCAGGAATACAGGGTGTCGCTCCCGGGATTTTCATCCTAGTACAAACGCGAAAGTGGTGTGGAAAAGGTAGATTCGTCAGTCAGACATTTTTATCCCGAATGAATGGGAAATGTAATGCTGCACAAACCGAAGAGAAAAGGAAAGGATAAGGTCTTGCGAACCAAAGATCTGGGTTCGGGAGTCGGTTACGACCTTGGAAGGTATTAGCACCCCAGATCGTCTGACGTACCCGACGTGATCCACACTTGTTTGTCTGTTTCAAAGGGTGAGAAATAAGATGTCGCTGAACAAAAGAATTGCTAACTGGAATTGGAAATGAGGAAGGGAACTGGAAAAAGAGAATAAAAATAAAATGGGGGAAATGTAGGGAAAATAAAGAATGTGCTCGAACGGGCCCTACCCCGCTGCCTACGTACCTCATCGGGAAAATGAGGATCAGAGTCGACGTAGTTCGCCTAACTAAGGCCGAAACTATTTGTTTGTGTTTTTTATGCGCTGGAACTGCTTATGTCTATGCTCAGGTGTTGTAGGCTCGCCTTGAACGAGTGCGTTTACCGTCTTACAAATGAGACAAGTCGTCACAAGTTCGCGTTGAGAGTGAGTGAGGTGAGAAAAGAAATCTTGCAGGAAAAGACGTTTATTGTTTGTTGTTTTGTCTTTTAGAGAAGTGTTTTGAATTTGTTTGCGGAACATTCTCATACTAAGGCTTGTTCATCGTGGTAGATGCCTTACACCTCGCCCCGAAACAGGACGTGTATAAGTAACCCACGGTAAAGTCTCGTGTCATATGAGAGCATTCGACCTTTATTAGGTGTTTTTGTTATTTTCTTCATGAGATGAGAAAGAAGGACTCAAGTCGCAAAAGGACAAATTATGGGGACTAAGACACAACCCTAAATTGTTTATTCAATGGAGGTCTTAATGGTTAGTGTGACTTTCTATCCTAATGATAAAAGGAAAAGAAAAAGGAGAAATAGAATACAACTTACTTCTTAGTGAAGTTAAGTTGATTCTAAAGGGGATTAGCATGAAGTTGTGAAACTATGCAAAGAAAATGCTAAAGCATACACACTTTGAAAGCATGAACAATGTAAAAGATATTAAGGTTTGTGAACTTACCTCCACCTCCCTAAAAAACAAGGGTTAGCATGATAAATATGATAAGAAAAGAGGTAAACAATTACCAAATAAATCCTAAGGGATCTAGGACCTAAACTAGACTTAATCCTTAGTTTTAAGGGACCTAAAAATATGCTAAACAAAAAATCCAACAGCTTATTACAACTCCTAAGTGCACAAACAGCAATGAAATGCAATGTAGAGTACCAACAGCTTTTTACAGTCCACGATCAGCATGCCAAACAGGTGTAAAAAGTAAGAAAATGCAGCAATCAACATACATTTTACAGCTACTGCATGAAAACACAGCTATGAAATGCAAAGGCAGAATTGGTTTATTTTCATTTTTTATGCACAAAACCAATGGCAAATGCACAATTAACATGTAACATGATCAAGTGGAATCAAAACGCATGATTAAATGAATATGATTATTTTTAACGAGTGATTATGAAAGAATGCACCAAATGGCAAATATGCAACAAGTATGCATTCAAGTATTGGCATATAAGCATAATGAACATGGATTATGATCATGCATCAACATAGATCAACAAAAATGACATGTAACTTGATGCAAAAAATTAGAATTGGATTAACATGAGTTGTGTAATTAAATATGCAAACAAAATGCAAGAATGTGCATACTCATGGTTATGTAAAATGAAACATGCAATATACAATGCAATTATGGATCATGAAAATGAAACCAAAACAAAATGTGAACAAATATGAGCATGCTAAATGAAAGGTTTGAACATGGCAACAACTATTCACAAGTCAATTTATGCATCTATGAACAAATAAGCACAAAATATGCAAAAGGTAACGGAAACATGTCGAAACGACTCGAAACGATGGAATGAAATAGCAAAAATAGTCTTAAAAATTCCCTAAATTTATGATCTATCACTACATGAATAATCAAGATACATGCAATGTAAACATGGAATAAAACAAAACATTTTTCAAGATTTGAACAGCGTTAACCGGTTAACGCTATAGGTTAACCGGTTAACACCTTCAATTTTTCAAATCCAGAGGCATGTTTTTAATGTGTTAACCGGTTAACCAAATGCGTTAATCGGTTAACACTGAACATAATGGTGAAAAAAGTGAAGAAATAAGCACTTATGGTCATGAACCTACTTCTAAGAACCCCTAACACATACATGAACATGTTAACACGAATTTTCACTTAACTAGGGTTCTCTAACACCTATTAGGATCTAGATTAAGCTACAATTCTAGCTTCTAACAATTGAAATGCACAAATCGCAATCAAAACGTAATTGAACGGTAAAACGCAAACACAATCAATGAAACATTGAAGAATGCCGTTACGACGAGATGAAGAGAATAAGTTAAGAATGAAACGGTATCGAATTACCAACCTACAAAACGGAGGATTGCTTTGGTGAGTGTTGTAGTGTGAATCGAAACGAAAGTGAATAAGAAAATCAAAGATCCGTGAACGAAAAAATTAATGTGATTGATGATGCTTCTTGATGAACACTTGATTAATCACTTCCAATAAGCTCAAAACCAATCCAAAAACAGAATTGCTTCTTCAAATAAGCTTCACAGTTGATGATTGATGAAGGTCTAACTTCAAGTTCTTCAAATTTCAATGAAAAATTTGAAGCTTCTATGGAGAAGCTCTTGTGATTTTGGAAATGGTGGAGAATTGAGAGAAAAAATGAGATTTGGAAATTGGAAAATAGTGAAAATGAGGTTGAAACCCTTTGCTTTGGAATGATTTAGATTTATATAGAGGGTAGGTGAGGAGCTAGGTTTGGGTATGGACTTTGCTTGGGTATTAGGTTAGGTTTGGAGTTAGGTTAGGAGGTAGTTGAAGTTAGTTGGAGTTCTAGAATATTCCTTGGAATATTCGTTGGAATATTCCTTGGATTATTCCTTGGAATATGCTAGAAGAGTCTAGAGGGTGGTAGAAAACTCTAAAGTAAAATGAAATGTGAGTGAAATGTGAAAATAAGGTGAAAAATGTGAAGAGAAAAGGAAATGGTGGAAAATGGAAACAAACTGATTTTTGAAATACCTTTCCCATTTTCGCGCCTGTTAACCGGTTAACCATATGCGTTAATCGGTTAACAGAAGGAAAATTTGTTTTCTTCTTTTCTTTGGTAGGTTAACTTGGAAATGGATTGGGTTATTTTTGTGCATCATCTTTCTTCTCTTGAGCTCCAATACTTGATAAGCCTTGCTCGATCACATGCCTCATGCACATGCAAATGATCATGATTTATTTTATTTTTATTATTTTTTGAATGCAATGTGATGCTCGAACGATCATGCGAAATGACGAAGCATACACCACTTGCGGTTGGCAATAAGTTAAGAGGGAAAATTTTAGGGTATTACTGTTGCCCCTATTCAATAATTTATAGACCTGGATGAATGATAGCAACGGCTTTCAGACCTTCAAGGTATGGAGTGATTGAATACCCGAATAAACCGGAAAATTTAGACTTTGTGGGTAATGAAAGGTATTGAGGTGAGTGCCATTCTTGGATGGCGAAGCAAATAAGACACCGCAGGGGGGTCGAAAAAGAAACCAACCTAACTTGGATGACAATTCAAAGACGTGAAACTGATTGTGGTAGATTCAGCAAACATTTATCCCGCGTAGGAGATAGGATCTAGAAACGATTATCATAACATGGAAGATAACTCGAACAAGCGAGACCAAGCATGGTGGAATCGACGAGAATTTATCCCGCGCGGGAGATAAAGACCCAAAAAAGAGACTATCATAACATGGATGATAACTCGAACAAGCGAGACCGAACGTGGCAGAATTGAAAGGAATTTATCCCACGTGGGAGATAAAGACTTGAAGAAAGAGACTATCATAACGTGGATGATAACTCGAACAGGCGAGACCGAACGTGGCAGAATTGAAACGAATTTATCCCACGTGGGAGATAAAGACCCGAAAAAGAGACTATCATAATATGGATGATAACTCGAACAGGCGAGACCGAATGTGGCAGAATCGAAAGGAATTTATCCCACGTGGGAGATAAAGACCTGAAGAAAGGGACTATCATAACGTGGATGATAACTCGAACAGGCGAGACCGAACGTGGCGGAATTGAAAGGAATTTATCCCACGTGGGAGATAAAGACCCGAAAAAGATACTATCATAACGTGGATGATAACTCAAACAAGCGAGACCGAACGTGGCGAAATCGAAAGGAATTTATCCCACGTGGGAGATAAAGACCTAAAGAAAGAGACTATCATAACGTGGATGATAACTCGAACAAGCGAGACCAAACGTGGCAGAATTGAAAGGAATTTATCTCGCGTGGGAGATAAAGACCCGAAGAAAAGACTATCATAACGTGGATGATAACTCGAACAAGCGAGACCGAACATGGCGGAATCGAAAGGAATTTATCCCACGTGGGAGATAAAGACCCAAAAAAGAGACTATCATAACTCTGATGATAACTCGAACAAGCAAGATCAAATATGGCGGAATCGAAAGGAATTTATCCTGCATGGGAGATAAAGACCCGAAGAAGAGACTATCATAATGTGGATGATAACTCGAACTGGGGAAACAAACATTGACTTGTAAAATTAATGGTGTTTGGAAAACTAACTTGGCGCTCTTTATGGGGAAAATCCCAGTCTGATTGGAGTACTATGCTTCGGGCTTCCATGCAGGGTACCACAACTGGATTATGCTCCGCATGCATATGTTCCATAATGATGGAAATGTTACGCTTTTTGAGGATGCAAATGTAATGATGATTACTAGATGCAAATGCAAAGATGATCTCCTAATGAGGAGACAACAGATATCCTGGACAACTTCGCTGGAGAAGAGGCAAGTGTTGCATTGATTACGGTTAGTCCATGTGGGGAACAACTTTGCGGGGAGATAGTGTTAATGATCCACCGGCTCTGAACTGTCGTCATTTCTAAAAATAAATTGGACTTTGAGATTGGAGAGCCAAGACCCTGTAGAGGATGAACTTGATCTGCTGAGAGGTACGCTACTCGCCAAAATCGGTTGGAGAAATGATATCCTACCAACTTAGTTAGGGAATCTCATGTGTCGGTACTCTGCTGAGGAAGGAATCTGCTGGGGAGATCCTTCGGATGCACGATCTTCTGCTTGGGGAAGAGATGCCAATGAGGATTGGATTTTACTTGGAAACCTTGCTGGGGGAAACGGCGAACACTGCTAGGCAAGGAGGAGGACTCTCGGGCTCTTCTGCACCTTCATCTCTGCTAGGAAATGAGAAGTTAACATCATAGCCAAAATCCAAATTTCAAGGGATTTTAAATCAATACCCAACACTAGGTAAGAGAAAACCTATCAACTGACTTCTAGATCAATACTTCTGTTATGGGATATTTCAATGCTGAGGAACAAATCAGAACTCGACTGAGAATTCCCGTAAAATAAAATATTGCTTCTCCAGTCAATGACAATTTTGTTGAGGAAAAGATCGAAACTCAGATAAGGATACTCATGCAGTAAATAGTCTTCAATCCTACTAACTGTTGGAGAAGCAAAAATCACTAATACTTCAAAATCCAAGACTGCTCGGGGATTCTGTGTGAGACATTGCATGTGTTTTGAATAATGTCAAAAACTTTGGCATTTGAAATGGGGTGTGGCAAGACAAGAAAGAAGAGATGACTTCATGAAGAAAAGTTTTCATGAGATTTTTGACTGCGTGAGTCGACTCATGCTCCTAAATAGGTCGACTCAAACTGTACATTTGATTTGAGTTGACTCATGGCTTGTTATAGCTCGACTCATTCAATTTGATTTTTCCTTCAAAACACATGGGTCTCAACAGGCTGACTGGGCAAGGATTTTAGATCGACTCATTACCTTGGTATAGGTCGACTCATCCATATGGAAAGGTCGACGCATTACTGCATTATTCATTTTTTCTGTTATTTTTTTTCACTTACTTTTACTTTCATTTTCTACTATTGTCTAACCAATATAAATATATGTTTCATGTTTTATGAGAAGTTTAACATGAAAAGTGAAATAGATACACATATTTCTCTTCATATTCTCCCTTTTTGCATCAATCAACAATCGCACACAACAATCTTTGTTGATCAAGGTGCAACTTATGGTGATAATGTCCAATTGAGATAGAGAGATTTCAGATTGTTAGAGAAGTTGTGGGTTTTTCTTGTAAAAACCTAAGAGGTTTTCTCCTCCAAGATTGTAGAGGATTTTGGGGTTTTGCATGCAATTATTGTTCATAGATTCAGCCGAGTGAAAATTTTTGAAGATCAAGGGAATTGTTCATTCATATCACGTTAACCGGAGGATTACGAAGATTATTGTGGGTTCACAAGCATTGAAGAAAATTAGTCGTGCTCAAATTTTGAAGGATTGAATATTCTTGCAAGAAGGGAGCTTTTAAACGGAGGTTTTCTCGACGCGCGTGAAGGAGTTGGTTCTTCTCGAATCAAGGGGCAAAAAGAAGTTATCGCAACAATCCCAATTCGGATCGGTTTATTGTTCCATTTTTCTTCTTGTATAAACAATTGCAATATTAATGAAATATCCCAATTCGGTTGAGAATTGGGGGCATAGTACTTCTAGCGAGGATGGTGAAGGAACTGCCTAAACAAATCTCGTGCGTTCTTTATTCGTTTCATTCAAATATTTTCTACATAACTTGAATTTTTGTGGTTTGAAAAATTTTGTTTTGATTTAGTATGTGTACACCAACTATTTGATAAATTGTTTCTATCAATGTTTGACAGCAACCTTGTAAAAATGCTGCACTACTTTAACATACAAATAACACTTAGTGTGGGTGCATGCCAAGTGTTTGAGAAAAAGTCAAAACATACAAATTCATATTTTTGTGCTTATTTCTCTTTTATAATTTATTGTTGAGAGTGAGTTATCAAGTGTGCTGAATTTAAGTGGTTTAATTGCATTGTCTTAATTCCTCTTATCATCTCTCATTTCCCATTTGGTTTTAAACGCATATCCGATCACCGGTGACTTTATTTTTATACGTGTTTTCTGGGGAAATTCCGCAAAGTATTTTTCGAAGTATTTTTGAAAAGTTAAATTTTAAAAAGGATCTATTAACCCCCCCTCCCCTCTAGATTTGCGCCATCGTCTAACAAGTGGTATCACGAGCACCGGTTTATCTAGTGCTTCACATATAACTTTTAGAAAATGGATAACGATCCAACGGGGGCGTATAATAAAGCACCTATTTTCACCGGAGAAAACTATATTCATTGGAAGGATTGTATGCGTATTCATATCAACTCTATTGATAGAAAAATATGGAAGGTTATTCAAGATGGTCTTATTCAAATAACCATGACCGAAGAGAATAACCTTGAAATACCTAAACCTGAAGCACAATGGGATAAAAAAAGATGAAAAGAACTATAGCTATGATTGGAAAGCTCGAAATATGATTATTGCTTCTTTGGAAGCGGATGAGTATTTCAGAGTTTCACATCATACTACGACAAAAGATATGTGGGAAGCGTTACATATTGCCCGTGAGGGAACCGATGACGTGAAGCTTGCCAGAATTAACACTTTACAACAAGAGTTTGATCGCTTTCACATGAACCAAAAGGAAACCATTGGTGAATTGGTAAAGAGATTCTCTCATTTATTAAATCGCTTAAATTCTCTTGGAAAACCACTCCCAACGATGTAGCTACTAACAAAATTTTAAGGTGTTTTACTAGGGAATGGTTACCAAAGGTAACAGCAATCAAAGAATCCAATGATGTAAGGAAATTGGATTTGACAAAGTTGATTGGGAAACTACAAGAGCATGAGAAAGAGCTCTTAAATCTACATGATCATCAAGAGAATGAGAAGAAAGAAAAGAATGAAAAACCAAAGGACAATGAGAAGAAGAAGTCTATTGCATTGAGGACATATACTTCAAAATCATCCACCAACAAAGATTCTGATATTGAATCAAGTGACGAAGATGATGAATCCAATGAGGATATTGGGTTTTTTGTTAGAAGATACAATAGGTATCTTAGAAAGAATGAAATTTCTCATTCGAACAAGCGCCTTTTCAACTATAGAAGACAATTTAACCCCTCCAAGCAAGAATCAAACAAAAGTACCAAGGTAAAAGGATCATGTTATAATTGTGGAAAATTGGGTCACTACAAACCGGAATGCCCAATGTTAAAGAAAGACAAAGGGAAAGACAAATATCAAAAGAAAGGCAACAAAGCAAGAAGGGCATATATCGCATGGGAAAGCGATAGTGAATCTTCTAGCAAAGCAAGCTCAAGTGATGAGGATGAGAAAGTAAATCTTTGTCTTATGGCTCACACCAAGGGAAAAAAGCAAGTAAGACATTCTAAATATGATAATGTTGAAAAATTGTCTTATCCTGAATTGCTTGGTAGTTTTAATGTTCTCCATCATGAAGTTAAAAACGTTTTTAAGCGATTAGCCTCTGATAAGATTATTTTTAAGCATTTGGAGAAAAAGGTATTTGATTATCAAAAGGAATTGGAGGTTCTTAAAGCTTCTATGGTGGGATCAATTAAAGAAGACAAATGAGAATGGTTTAAGTTTCATGGATGTGAAACTTGTTGGATTTGGAAAAAAGAAGTTAAAACACTTAAAGCTAAACTAGACAAAGTATCACAACCCAAGATGACTTTTGTTATTGATCATTCAAATTTTAGAGATTCTATGAACAATCCATATCAAAGATACACCTATGTGGTGAAGGATCATAATAGCAAATGGAATTCTAAACCAGCCTTGGAATGTCTTTATTGTTGCAAGAGGGGTCACACTATTGCTAAATGTCGATTTAGGAGATTCTTGGTTCCTAAAGGCATTTTACAATGGTTATCTAAATGCAACCAAAGTTTCACTCACACACAAGGATCCAATTAAAAGTAAGTACCTCTTTCCCTTGTTTAATATATAGGTGGAATGTCTTGAGACTATGGAGAAGAGATGGTTTCTCGATAGTGGTTGCTCAAGACATATGACGGGTGACATCTCCCTATTTTATTACTTCGTGGCTAAGAAGAAAGGTTGTATTACCTATGGTGATAACAACAATGAAGATATACTCGATAAAGGTAGTGTAGGTAATACATCTTCTACATTTATCTCAAATGTCCTCTTAGTGGAAGGCCTTAAACATAATCTCATCAACATTAGTCAATTATGCGACAAGGGATATAAAGTCTCCTTTTCAAAAGAAGGTTGCATAATTGAACATGATGATAATAAGGATGATATGTTTAAGGGCTTGAGGGTTAATAATGTATACATGATTGACTTGAATGTGGTGTTCATTAATGATCCTAAATGTCTAGTCTCCAAGAGTGATGATTCTTGGCTTTGGCATAGACGTTTAACACACATCAACTTTGACTTGCTCAATAAAATTGTTTCCAAAAACTTGGTAGTTGGTTTACAAAAAAATAAAATTTACCAAAATCCATCTTTGTGATGCTTGCAAAATGGGAAAGCAAACAAAGGTATCTTTTAAATCCAAAAACTTAGTTTCTACATCTAGACCTTTTGAACTTCTACACATGGATCTATTCGGTCCATCAAGAATCAAAAGTTTAGGAGGAAATTATTATGGTTTTGTAATTGTGGATGACTACTCAAGATTTTGTTGGACAATTTTCTTAGCAAGTAAAAGTGACACCTTCTCGGCATTTGAAACATTTGCCAAGTTGTCTCAAAACAAACTTAACACTAATATTGTAACGATTCGAAGTGATCATGGAGGTGAATTTGAAAATCATATTTTTGAAGAATTTTGTGAAAAACATGGAATTGAACATAATTTTTCCGCTCCTAGAACTCTGCAACAAAATGGTGTTGTGAAACGTAAGAATCGTGTGTTAGAGGATCTAGGAAGAACTATGATCAATGATAGCGGTCTTCCTAAATATTTTTGGGCCGATGCAATAAGTATTGCATGCTATGTTTTGAATAGGGTAATTATTCGACCCATTCTAAATAAAACACCCTATGAACTTTTAAAAGGAAGGAAGTCGAATGTATCACATCTCCATGTCTTTGGATGTAAATGTTTTGTGTTAAATAATGGTAAAGAAAATCTTGGCAAATTTGACTCAAAAGAGGATGAAGGTATCTTCCTTGGATACTCTAATTCAAGTAAAGCTTATAGAGTATACAACAAAAGATTACTTATTGTTGAAGAATCTGTGCATGTATCCTTTGATAAATCTTGTCCGAAAATTGTCAGAAAAGGTAGTTGTGTTATTGGTGCAGGTGCTTCTTCTGAAGAGATTGTTAAAGATCGTGATGTGTCTCATGTTGAACCCATTCCAGATAAAGCTGAGGAGGAGCTGATTAAAGAATCTGATCTCAAAGATGAAGATCAAGCATCAATTCAAAATGACCTACCGTTGGAGTGAAAAACTTCAAAAGACCACCCCATCGACAATATTCTTGGAGATATATCAAAAGGTGTTGCCACTCGATCAAGGATAAGTAATTTTTGTTTTCATTATGCTTCCGTCTCTCAAATTGAGCCTAAAATCTCCAAAGAAGCTTTACTCGATGAACATTGGTTCTTGGCTATGCAAGAAGAACTTAATTAGTTTAAAAGAAATAAGGTTTGGGACCTTGTTCCATCTCCACGAGGTCATCGAGTAATTGGCACAAAATGGATGTTTAGGAACAAGATGGAGGAAAACGATATCATTACTCGCAACAAGGCCCGTCTTGTTGCTCAAGGTTATAACCAAGAGGAAGGCATAGATTATGAGGAAACTTATGCTCTTGTTGCCCGACTTGAGGCTATACGCCTTTTACTTGCATTTGCATGTTCACATTATTTTAAACTATATCAAATGGATGTAAAGAGTGCTTTTCTTAACTGATACATAAATGAAGAAGTGTATGTTTGTCAACCACCAGTATTTGAAAATTATGAAATAGCTTATTATGTTTACAAGCTAAAACGTTCTTTGTATGGTCTCAAACATGCTCCTAGATCTTGGTATGAGCGCTTGAGTAAATTTTTGTTAAATCAAGGTTTCTCAAGAGGAAAGGTTGACACTACTCTTTTCATTAAACGAGAAGAAAATCACTCAATATTAGTACAAGTGTTAGTATATGACATTATTTTTGGGTCTACTAATATGAAGTTAGTTAAGGAGTTTTCACGTTTTATGCAAGGTGAATTTGAGATGAGTATGATGGGGGAGATTAACTACTTTCTCGGACTCCAAATTAGACAACTTGAAGAAGGCACCTTCATAAGTCAAACAAAGTATTGTAATGAACTTCTCAAAAGGTTTGATATGACAAATTCGAAACCTATTGATACACCAATGCCTACGGCAGCAAGTCTCAATCGTAATGAAAATGGTAAGGTTGTGGATATAAAAAGGTATCGAGGTATGATTGGTTCTCTTCTTTATCTTACCGAATCTCGTCTGGATATAATTTTTAGTCTTTTCATGTGTGATAGATTTCAATCTTGCCCTAAGGAATCACATTTAAAATCTGTTAAACGCGTTCTTAGATATCTTTGTGGTACTTCTAAGTTTGGTCTTTGGTATCCTAAGGGTAGTGATTGTTCATTGGTAGGTTTCTCCAATTCTGACTTTTCCTGTTGCAAAGTAGATAGGAAAAGCACTAGTGGCACTAGTCATTTATTTTCTAACTCTCTTATAAGTTGGCATAGCAAAAAGCAAGTTTATGTTGCTTTGTCAACTACGGAGGCGGAATATATTGCGGCCGAAAATTGTTGTGCCCAAATTTTATGGCTAAAACAACAATTGCTCAACTTCAATATTATTCTCAAAAATATTACGATCCTTTGTGACAACACTAGTGCAATAAACCTTACCAAAAATCCGATCTTACACTCACGGACTAAGAATATTAAAATTTGAAATCATTTCCTTAGAGATCATGTAGAGAAAGGAGACGTGGTATTTGAGTACGTTGAAAGTTCAAATCAACTTGCCGATATTTGTACAAAACCACTTTCTGATGAGCCTTTCTTTCATATTCGTAGGGAACTTGGTGTTCTCGATATTTCGAATTGGTCTTAATCTTGAATATGTTTATAATATATTATTATTTGACTTAATATATTTCTTTACTAACAAATCGTCTATTGAAGTGTTTGTATTTGAATATTCATCTTACATTTTCACATCTACGAGGTAATAGCATTCCCTCTATGAAAATCTCAATGTAATTGTCTCAGGAAACTTGGTTGATATATGTCTATTTGTGAGTCATCTTTGATATAAAATAAATATGTGGGTGTATGCGTTTATATGTGTTCTTATTTATCTCTTATATTATTCAAAATATCAAAATAGTAATGAGTATGTCATTTGGATGTATTGTGGTGTGATATTATGATGATTTTGTATGATATTGTTAAAAATTATGGTGTTTTCTTCATCAGCACGCTCGGGTCCCAACAGGTCGACCCATGTGTCGACTCATGGACCTATTTACGTCGACCTTTAGCTTTGACGAGTCGGCTCATGTCAAATTTTGAAATGCGTTGACTCATTAACCTATTTGAGTAGACTCACTGTCAATTTCGCTACCATGTACGCTTTGAAACATGCGTTCTTTTTTATTGTTTAGGTTACCTAGGTCGGCGCATCTTACTTTTGACCACAAATTTATGATTGATGTTAATTTCTTTAATGCCATTTATCATTTTATTTTCATAACATACATTCTCTTTAATAATTCATTTCATCTTCATCAAGCATTCTTTCATTCTCTCAAAAATCCCTAAAACCACTTTTCTCACAAAGTCTCTATCTTCTTCAAAGTCTCCAACAATGGCTACCAGAATTACAGGTAAAAGAACTACAAGGGTTTCTTCATCTTATTCCTCTCTACCGGTAAATGCTCTTTCTCTCCTTCCATCTGATTTGGGTGAAATTTATGATAATAAATTCAAGAATAGGAAGATTATTCCTTAGTATGTTTATTCCAAAACAACAGCAAATCAGATGCACATTCCTCTCATTGTTGACTTGATTGATTTTCACGAAATCATTCCATTTTTATCTTGTCATGAAGAGTATAATTAGGATTTGGTGAGAATGTTTTATGCTGGTCTTGTTGGTAAATTCAAGGGATTTGATTTTAATTTTCGCATGGATGGAAGAATGTTAGTTGTAACTGCTCAAGTTTGGAAAGATATATTTAGTATTGATCTTGAGGCTGCAAGTATATTGATGACTGACTCTGCTCAAGTTGATAACTATGAATTTTGAAAGAAGTTAAATGGTATGCTAAAAGAATCATTCATTGAGGTTGCGGTTAATTGTGAGTTGTTTTCGTCATCTACTACAACCGGAAAAGTTAAACCTACGAACTGTATTCTTCATTGGATTGTGTCGCACAATTTGCGTCCCAAGAAAGGAGGTTTTTCTCGTATTGATATGGCTGAAATTCATCTTATCTACATACTTCGGAATAAGGTAAAAGTCAACTGGCCACACTATTTTGCAAGTCGTATCTTTGCTTTTAAGGAAAAGAAAGGTGTGGCTCTTGATTATCCTTCCATTATTCAAGCAATTATCAACAAGGCACAAATAGTTGTTGAAGGTTTACCTCTAATTTCTATTTCTGAAAATAACCGGTTCCAACAAAATACACTTAGTTTGATGGGCCATGTGTGGGATTCTAAAGAAAAGCGTTATAGATTCCTGGTTCAGGCTGGTTATGGCAATGACAATGAGGATGATTATGAAGCTGAAGATGTTGAGGATCAAAATGTTGAGGATCAAAATGTTGATGCTATGAACACTTATGAAGTTAATGTTGATAATAAGGATTGGTATCGTGCTTCATCTAATGACTCTACACTTTATGAAAACCAAGGATGATGTGAATGGCAACATACAGGATGGACTAACATGGCCACTTCGTTTTCTCCTCCATCACCACCTCCTCCTCCTCCACAAGACAACACTTCTAATATTATGAACTTGCTTCAAAATATGCAGCTTCAACAACAAAACTACTACGACACTCAAACTGAGCGGTACAATGAGTTGGACAGAAGGTTAAATGAGCAAGATAAGGCATTTGATGCATATGTATCTGTTTAAGATACCTGGTATATCAAGTTGCAAGCCCACTTTCAAACTCAAGATACTACTTTTGAAACATTTGCATCTACCTCTTTGGGCCGGATTCATGAATTCCATGGTTTTAATGTTGTACTTGCAAACTCTTTCAACACTCTCAATAGGAATTTCATTCACTATACTGGAGGTGATACAGATGATAATCAACCGGCTATTTATCAACGTCGTTATCCATCACATCGGGGTCGGGTCCAAGGCCTTGAGAGAATCATTGCATCGCATATCATTTTCATTAGCATTTTCGTTTTTTTTTTTGTATTATCTTCATGACAATTATTACTATTTTAGTATGTTGTTTTTGTTTTGTTTATCATACTATGGATAATGCTTACTTCAGTTATTTTGTTCCATTATCTTGTCGTGTTTATTTTATTGGTGTTTTTCATTTCATCCCTTATTGTGTGTTTGTGGATAGTTGAATCTTATTGCAAATGTGTTTCTCATCATATGTTATTGGTTATTGGTTATTGGTTATTGGTTATTGGTTATTGGTTAATTATCTTTCTCTCTTTTTTATGTTGTCAAAGGGGGGGATGTTGTTAAGATGTAGAATATAAAGTGTATATGATTGGTGGCACACATTCAGGGGGAGCATGTAGATGATTATTCATTACATTTCAACAAGTTTTTGTCATCATCAAAAACGGGGAGTTTGTGAGACATTGCAGGTGTTTTGAATAATAAAAACTTGGGCATTTGAAATTGAGTGTGGTAAGACAAGCAAGAAGAGATGACTTCATGAAAAAAAGTTTTCATGAGATTTTTGACTGCATGAGTCGACTCATGCTCCTAAATAGGTCGACTCAAATTGTACATTTGATTTGAGTCGACTCATGGCTTGCTATAGGTCGAATCATTCAATGTGATTTTTCCTTCAAAACTCACGGGTCTCAACAGGCTGACTGAGCAAGGATTTTAGGTCGACTCATTACCTTGGTACAGGTCGACTCATCCATATGGAGAGGTTGACGCATTACTGCATTATTCATTTTTTTTGTTATTTTTTTTCACTTACTTTTACTTTCATTTTCTACTCTTGTCTAACCAATATAAATATATGTTTCATGTTTTATGAGAAGTTTAACAAGAAAAGTGAAATAGATACACATCCTTCTCTTCATCTTCTCCTTCTTTGCATTAATCAACAATCACACACAACAATCTTTGTTGATCAAGGTGCAACTTATGGTGATAACGTCCAATTGAGATAGAGAGATTTCATATTGGGTAGAGAAGTTGTGGGTTTTTCTTGTAAAAACCTAAGAGGTTTTCTCCTCCAAGATCGTAGAGGATTTAGGGGTTTTGCACGCAATTATTGTTCGTAGATCAGCTGAGTGAGAATGTTTGAAGATCAAGGGAATCGTTCATTCATATCACGTTAATTGGAGGATTACAAAGATAATTGTGGGTTCATAAGCATTGAAGAAAATCAGATGTGCTCAAATTTTGAAGGATTGAATATTCTTGCAAGAAGGGAGCTGTTAATCGGAGGTTTTCTCGACGCGCGTGAAGGACTTGGTTCTTCTCGAATCAAGGGGCAAGAAGAAGTTATCGCAACAATCGCAATTCATATTGGTTTTTTGTTCCAATTTTCTTCTTGTATAAATAATTGCAATATTAATGAAATATCTCAATTCGGTTGTGAATTTGGGGCTGAGTACTTCTAGCAAGGATGGTGAAGGAACTGCCTAAACAAATCTCGTGCGTTCTTTATTCGTTTCATTCAAATATTTTTTGCATAACTTGAATTTGTGTGGTTTGAAAAATTCTGTTTTTATTAGTATGTGCATTGTTGCTATCAATTTTTGATAGCAACCTTGTAAAAATTCTGCATTACTTTAACATACAAATAACACTTAGTGTGGGTGCACACCAAGTGTTTGAGAAAAAGTCAAAACACACAAATTCATATTTTTTGTGCTTATTTCTCTTTTATATTTCATTGTTGAGAATGGGCTATCAAGCGTGCTGAATTTAAGTGATTTAATTGCATTGTCTTAATTCCTCTTATCATCTCTCATTTCCCATTTGGTTTCAAACGCATATCCGATCACATATGACTTTATTTTTAGACGTGTTTTCTGGGGAACTTCCGCAAAGTATTTTTCAAAGTATTTTTGAAAAGTTAAAATTTAAAAAGGATCTATTCAACCCCCTTCTAGATCCGCGTCATCGTCTAACATTCTGTTTGAAGAAAAAGTCAAATCAAACCATGTTTTGGGAGAGACAAGTTATACACTTCAAGATTTTGTCGTCACTGGAATAATTTTTGACATTCTTTCCTTATTCATAAATCAAGAGAAAAATATTCTTATAATCTTCAAAAGTTCAATTTATTAAATTTGTTAAAAAATTATCATAAAAAATAAATGAAATTATGTAAGCAGAAACATAAAGAATTGCAAACAAATGGACAAAAGCTCAAATTTCATTGATAGAATGGTAGTCAGCAAATGACGTGACTCCATGGATCATTACAAGTTTGAAAAATGGTAAATACATGGAAAAGGACTACATTGAAATACAATGATCATTATTCTCCCTATCAACTTTGAACTCCACTGTTTTCGGAACTTCGGTAGAGGATGAGTGAATAAGAATCTTTAATGTGCAACCTATAACACCCTAATTTTTGCCCCTAAGATTGTGTTTTGCATTTGCATCATTCTGCATACAAATAAGATCACGCACTGGTTCCTTGGTCCTACCCGGTTGCAGGTTTATGCCTCACAGGGGATCACCATTGCTTTTGTATGTCTTCTATTTGTTTATGTTTACTAACCTCTAATCAAAATATCAAAAATATGTTGTAGTTCGCTTGTTCTTCTCTCTCTGTGGGTTTCAGGTTTTGCAGGGTTGTCAAAGGCGAGGCAGTATCTTCAGATCTAATATGGTTGTTTGTTCATGATCCAATTCAGATGGAAGTTTGACCTAATCTTGGTCAAACTATCAAATAATTGCTTCAAGTGCATGTTATTTGTGCCAATGGTTTATTTCTCAGACAATATGTATTCAAAGTCAAGTTGTCTTGTATAATATTTCTTCAGGTTATCAAACAGTGATCCATGTGAGGTTTGGTTTAGAAATCCAGGTTCATCGTGATCATAGTTTCAGCTGTGTGTATCTGTGGATTTATTTCCCCAGAGATTGATTCAGACAAACTCAAAACGATTCAAGATTTACTTCGTTTTTATCAGAGATTCAGGGATTTGTCTGAACAATTCAAGATTGGTTGTCATTCAGTTGGGTGAATCAGTGGATCTTAATAGTGGTATTTCATGAGAATTGAAAATTAAAGTTGATGGTCGTGTCCCAACTGTGAATTATTTAGTGGTAGCTATGGTCGTTGTTGGTGGAGAAAACTCGAGTGTGGTATTCAATCAATATGTGCATTTGTGGTTGTGGGTTCAAACGCGAGCCTTCTACAAGCTGACCCCACATCGAGCCTGGTAAACCATTCCATACACAACTTGAGCCAAGCTAAGTTGATACTTTCATAGGCCTTCATGACAAACAATACCAAGATACTATCTAAGTCTACTTCATCAACTTCACACAACTCACACGCACAACAAAACGCAGACAAGCAAATAGAATTCGTGTGAATCAAAATGCACCCTTACACAAGCCAAACACAGCAATACATGAAGGAAATGACTTGAGGCAACGTCACAGCTTTTCAAAAATACAAGCAGTACCACATGAAGTTTGTGTGACTCTGAAATGATTCCAAACCGAGCAAAACAACTTCATCAATCTCTTATAAAAGAAGCCTTCATCTCATTCATTGAATAAGCTTGAATAGTCAGAACCACCCTAACAAAATACCATCAAGCTTCAAACCTTCATCCTTCCATTCACCTTCACCACAATTAACCTTCAACTTTCAATTAACTTCACACCTCAATTTTCTTCATCCAAATCTTCATCATATCACAAATTGTCGCGATTTGAAGAAGAATGGAACAGTGATCGGCAATGATAGGGTGAGGTTTGAGTTGACAACGCTGGTGAGAGAGAGGATTTGAGGTGAAGCCAGCATGAATTGAAAGAGATTCGAGAAGAGAGACACGACGATTTTGTTGTTTCTTTGTGCGATGCAATTTGAGGGAGGGAGTTCGTGAACAATATGTTGCATGTTTGTGTGAAGAAGAAGAAGAAGAGGTTATCACGTGATTAATCTTTTTCTCCTCTGGTTACTGAGTTTTTTTAAAGAATAATTCTTGTGGTGTGGCTTTGGGCCTTTGAGGCCAATTAAATTGGACTATGCTGTTTACACCGTCTCCATTCTTTGCGCATCACTCCTTCCCTATTTTCCTTTCTTTCTTTTAATTTTTTTTTTAAGAAAACAAGGTTTTCTCTTAAATTTGTATCATTTTTTATATTAATTTTTTTAAAACTTTGAAAGATGATTTTGAAAAACTCTTGAAAAATATTTTAGTTATTTTTTTATGGATTATTATTTTGGATCTTGATTTTTTTGATAAGATCTCATCAATATCAATGGATTGTGGGTGTTGATTTTATCCACCAAAAGAGATGATTGATATTGATGATGATTTAATCGATTTGAGATTCATCTTGTTGTTGGATCCATCTTTCTTTTCATCTTATTTTTTCTTTTTGGTCGATGAGATCTCTAAATCGATGATTGTTGATTTTCCAAGATGTTTAATCTTAATTATTTCAAATTTATTTGATGAATGATCTTTTGGATCATTCTCCATACTTTGGAATCGTGATAGGTTGTCTTTGATAAATCAATGTGGAGTCTCGATTATGATTAGACCATTACCATTTTTCTTTTCATGTGGCATATTATATCATTTCTCTAACATGTGTTAGCACTAATATTATTAACTTTAATTGATTTTGGTCCTTTAGCCTTTATTTGGCCATTTTCTAGCTCATGCTTATTAGGATGGAACTCTTTTGGTTATGCTTTGAAGTATCATCAAGTTGGTTAGATCCTTTTTCCCTTATCTCTTTTATTTTCTTTTTTAGGATAACCTCTTCAACTCCTCCATTCTTCAATTTTCAAAACTTCCCTTCTTTTCCAAAGGATTCTTATTTTAAACCTTCATCTCTTTAATAAACAAAACCTTGAATTTTTGTCAAGTGGCTTTTACTTCTTCTTTTCTTTAATAAATGTCAATGAACTTAATCATTTTGACTTCAATTCAAAAATTAAAAAGAACCAAACTCATTCAAGTTCGTTTGTGCCTTTGTGCACCTTTTTTTTTTGTTTTCTTTGCAAGTTTAGACTATGAGCCATTTTTTTCTAGTCGGGTGCAAGTCTCTCAATTTTCATGGTTGTAGTTTGATGTAATTGAGTCTCTTGTCATTCGTAGGAGTTTAGTGGCATACTCGTCGATTTTATCCGAGTTGGTGTCCTCCCCATGATGATGTATGAGTCCATGCTCTCACTCTCATGGTAGATTTGTGAGGTTATCCACTTGAAAAAGACATATTATATTCACTTAATAAAATCAATCAAAACCAACTATTTTTCCCTAATTGTACCACGAACTACGGGATTTTGATCTTACATTTCACTTTGTGGGTACATAGGCATGAGGTGGTAAACCTCTCCAAACACAAAAACATTAAAAATAAATTTTTTTCTCATCCCTCACTCTCGTTTACCAAATCATTTTAAAACCAAAAGCAATAAATTTTTCAAAGGGCTCCCGTGGAGTACCACAAACATTTTGGGTGCTTAAAACCTTCTCATTTTTTAACCAACCCCCTTACCCTTTCTCTGTTTATTTATTTAGCTTTTTGCATTTAGATTCATTAGGATTTATTCGCTTTTTTTTCCTTTTCCTTTTGGAATAAAATAAAAGTGTGGTGGCGACTCTTTTTATTTTGAGTTAAGTTAATTGATATCTTACACTCATGATTTCCCCGCCACACAACCTTATTGGGAAATAGAATCCAGAATCCTCGGTCTTTTCAAGTGATCCAATCTGATTTGATGTAGTTACTTGCCAAGATCCCTAACTTTTGCCTAGATTGCCCTTGCGGGTTTTCAATCTACCAGGATAATCATTTCTATTTTTGTCTCTAATTATTTCCTGGACCGCTCTTTCGGATTTTCAATCTATCGAGACGCCTATTTTTTCCTAAGTCACCCTTTTGGGTTTTCAATTTATTGAGTTGTTCTTTTATTTCTTTTAGGCGAAGTATTTCTTGACTGCATCAACATTTATAGGACGAGTGATCTCCTCACCATACATAGTTGCAAGAATCAATGAACCGCTAGAGAAGGTTTTCTTAACAACATATTAGCCATCATAATTAGGAGTCCACTTGCCCCTAGAATCAATAATGAAAGACTGGATCTTTTTTAGCACGAAGTCAACTTCTCTGAATACACGAGGTTTGACCTTCTTGTCAAAAGTTTTCTTCATTCTTTACCGGTACAACCGACCATGGCATAAAGTCATTATTCTCTTTTCCTCAATCAAATTCAATTGATTAAATCTAATTTGACACCATTCAGCCCCAGACAACTTGGCTTCCATCAGAACTCTCATTTATGGGATCTCAACCTCAACGGGGATCACTACTTTCGTACCATATACAAGCGAGAAAGGGGTTACGTGTAACACCCCATTTTCTACCCGAGATTTATATTAAAATTAGAGTTATAAAAATTTCAACAATAAAACGGGATATCACATTTTCAACTTAAAAACTTATCAAGATAGATACATAACACGTTCAAGGAGAACCTCAACAATCATTTAATCTTCAAAATAATTCAACTTCATTAAATACTACGCAACGAATTCAATGCTCAAATCATAACATCTTTAATCCACAAAATTCAACTTAAAATAAAGCAACAAGTAGTCTTCGACAATTCAAATTAAAAATTCAGCATTTAAAACAACTAAGTAAAACAAGACACCTGTCATCCCCCCGAGTGCTACGTATCAGAGTGACAACCACTGACTCGACTAAAAGGTAACCGGATACTCCTCTTGATTACATGCACGTTGCCAACATATGGACAACATTCAAACAGAAGGGGTGAGATATCGAAAGTTATAAACGTAATATGATAAATAATACATAAGCAAGGTTCACACAATTATCACCACTTCACATCATCAATAAAGCAACAATCAACAACAACTTGAGAAATGCATCTTTAATGCGACTCAAATCTGTTATGCATGTGGTACCATTCGAAGTAAAACTCCCAACTTAAAATTTTCCAATTTACTGAGGCATCAAGGCATAAGCCTTCAACTTTCAACTTAGTGCCAATTCAGGCCAATGTGGCATGAGCAACAGCCCCAACATAAATAATGATATGATATGCATGATTATCAACAATAGCAACTAATGCAACGTGACAACATAGCAACATTCAAGTTATCAACGTCGGCCAAGGCCTTCAACATACAACAACAACGACAAATCAACGTTGGCTCTACGCCTTAATTCACAACAACAACTTATCACTAGCCTATTCCTAAGTCTCTATTAAAACTATGGCAGTAAACAACTCACCAAACCTGCTATCATTTTTATGGCAATATTGCATAATTTAACTTCTAGTAAATTCATCTCAGTATTTGCTATTTAACTTCTTACTGCATCCTAAGCTAATTAATTAATTTGTTGTACTTAGTGACTTGGTTTAATCATGGTTCTGCAATAAAATCGAAGCATAATAGCAATTCAGGCCACTCAGTCTAGCTAACACGAAACAAAATGTCAAAATAAACCACCCTCATCAGTGTGACTATCGTCACATATGTGACCATCGTCACGTTGTGACGAACGATGCAGGGAAGTGACGAGCGTCACCTCTCCCTGACGGCCGTCAGGCTCATGGGACGAACTTCCAAGCCTCAAAATCTCTAGTTTTCTCTCTTTGTTTCCTTCGTATTCTCTGTATTATCAGTTTCCTTCGTATTCTATGCACTATTTCCAAATACCTCACAATACCGACTGTCTAATTAACTCCATACCACAACACACATTACTAAATAATTTGTTTATGGTTTATGCAACATTCCCAGCCAATTATTTTATTCAACCTAAACAGCTTATCAACTAAATAACTTAACAATAATGATCAATCACAACTGTATGAAAGCACAATTATCACAATAACATCAACAATTCACAACAACACACAAATTACCCAATCCTACATACCAATTATCAAACTCGATTATAAAATTTGAACCACCCTTACCTTGGATTAAAGGCAGCTCTATCTGGATCGGATTCCGAGAAATTACTCTGATTGCAATTTCTCGCCCACAGCCTCTTCTCTCGCGATCGTGCTATGCTTTCTTCTACTTCCACTTACTGATACAAACCTAACTCTCTAACTTTTATTTCTTTTTATCAAATTTTATTATTCTACTAATTTAACTAATGGGCCTAAACAATGTACCCCTCTAATTGCTAATTCAGACACGAATTCTAGCCCACTAACCAACACACTCCAACAACAATAATATTACTTCTAATATTATTTCCACGACTTTCCGACTTAATATACCGACTTAATGACTTAATTCTTTGTAACACAAAATCAACCAAAATATTCAAAAATAATTAATTAAATATTCATTTAAATAAATAATTAAATATTTGGGTGTTACAACTCTCCCCCACTTAGAATATTTTGTCCTCGAAAATTTACCTTATTCAAACAACTCGGCATAGGAGTCTTGCATCTTTCTCTCCAATTCCTAGGTCACGCTTTCTCGAGCATCTCTCAACCAGACAACTTTCATTAACACGACCTATTTCCCTCGAAGAGTCTTCATTTCACGATCCACGACTCACACATGCTTTGTCTCCACTGTAAGATTATCCCGTACTTACACATCGTCCATACTAACCACATGAGACGGGTCTGAAATGTACTTCTGAAGTTGAGACACATGGAATACATCATGCAAATTCGAAAGATTTGGAGGTAACACCATCCGATAAGCAACTTTCCCAACTCTGCCCAAAATCTGATACGGGCCGATAAAATGAGGAGTGAGCTTCTTAGACTTCAAAGCTCTCCCAACACTAGTCACAGGCATGACTCTCAAGAACACATGATCACCAGCTTGGAATTCTAAATCCTTCTTTCGCTTGTCATGGTAACTCTTCTACCTACTTTGAGAAGCCTTCATCTTCTCTCGAATCAACTTTACTTTCTCAATAGTTTTTCGAACTAATTCCGGTCCAAGTACTACACTTTCACTAGATTCATGCCAACACAACGGAGTTCTACACCTCTGACCATACAGTGTTTCAAAACGTGTCATTCCGGTACTAGAATGGTAACTATTATTATAATTGAACTCGATCAACGGAAGATAAGTATCCCACGAACCTCCCTGCTCAAGAACACAAGCTCTCGATAAGTCTTCCAACGACTGAATAGTCCTATCAGTTTGGCCATTTGTCTGAGGATTATATGTTAAACTCAACCTCAACTTAGAACCCAACGCTTCATGCGGACTTTTCCAAAACTCTGGCGTAAACCTCTGATCTCTATCTAACACAATACATAAAGGAACACCATGCAGCTTCACAATCACTCAGATATAGATCTCTGTCAACTTCACAATTGGATATGTGATGTTAATTGGTATGAAATGAGCTGACTTTATAAGCCTATCAACAATCACTCAAATTGAATCATGCCCTCTTAAACTAACAAACAACCTTGTCACAAAATCCATAGAAATGTTATCCCATTTCCATTTTGGAACTTCCAACGGTCGCATCAGCCCTACAGGCTTCTGATGCTCAATTTTCAACTTCTGACAAGTCAAACATGCATACACAAATCGTACCACATCTTCTTTCATTCTGGACCACCAAAATATTTTCTTCAAATCTAGATACATTTTAGTAGCTCCCGGATGAATACTCAGATTACTCTTATGACCCTCTTCAAGAATCCTTTTTTTCATATCTACATCATCAGGAATACAAATTTGATCTTGCAGTATCAACACACCTCTTGCATCAATCTTAAAGTCACTCTTCTCTAAACGATCATAACTATTCATAATGTCCACTGGTTTCACATCCACCTTCTGAGCCTCTCGAATATTGTCCATAAAATCATTATTAATCTTTAACATGCCCAACATAACACTTTGCGGTGTCACTTTGCAAACCAAACTCATATCTCAAAACTGCTCAATTAATTCCAATTCCTTAATCATCATTGCTGACATATACAAGGTCTTTCAGCTTAAAGCATCGACCACAACATTAGCTTTTCTTGGATGATAATTCATACTGAAATCGTAATCTTCAGCAATTCCAACCATCTTCTCTATCTCATATTTAACTCCTTTTGATCAAACAAATACTTTAGGCTCGTATGATTACTAAAAACTTCAAATCTGGAACCATAAAGATAATGCCTCCAAATCTTCAGCACAAAAACAACTACAACAAGTTCCAAATCATGCGTAGGATAGTTCTTTTCATGAGTTTTCAACTGTCACAATGCATAAGCAATTACCTTATTATTCTACATAAGCACACCTCCTAAACCCAGCAACAAAGCATCACAATAAACCACAAACGGTTCTTCTGGATTCACTAATGTCAAAATCGGAGCTGACGTCAACCTCTTCTTCAATTTGGTAAACATTTCTTCGCACTGAACATCCCACACAAAAGCTTTACCTTTACAAGTTAATCTAGTTAACGGAAGTGCCAAACTTAGAAAATCCTTTGATAAACCTTCTATAATAACCATCTAGTCCCAAAAAGCTTCTAATCTCGGTAGCCGACCTCAGAGTTTCCCATTGCAACACAACATCTACCTTAGAAGGATCCACAACAATACCGCTACCTAAAATCACATGACCAAGAAACCTGACTTCTTTCAACCAAAACTCGCACTTGGACAACTTCGCATACAACTTCTTATCTTTCAAAACCTCCAATATTATTCTCAAATGTTCCTTATGCTCTTCTTCTGGATTAGAGTAAATCAGAATATCATCGATGAATACGACTACAAAATGATCCATATAAGTATGAAAAATATGATTCATGTATTCCATGAATACTTCCGGCGTATTAGTCGCACCGAAAGGAATCACCGAATACTCATAATGTCCATACTGTGTTCTGAATGTCGTCTTCTGAATATCCCCATCTTTCACTTTGATCTGATGATAACCTGGTCTCAAATTGATCTTACTAAATACACGAGCATCCACTAACTGATCCATCAAATCATCTATTCTCGGAAGTGGATACTTGTTCTTGATCGTCACTTTATTCAGCTGTCTATAATCGACACAAAGTCTCATACTTCCATCTTTCTTCTTTACTAGTAACATTGGAGCTCCCTACGGCGATACACTTGGTCTTACAAACTTATTATCAAGTAACTCTTCCAATCATTTCATTAATTAAGACAACTCGGATGCTGACATTTTATACGGTGCCATCGAAACAGGTCTAATACCAGGTACAAGATCAATCACAAATTTAACCTCTCTCTATAGCGGTACATTAGGAGCTTCAGCAGGGAAAACTTCAGGAAATTCATTCACCACTAGCAATTCCTCAATCTTAGCTTTACTCACAACAGACAACGTTGCCATCAACTAAAACACCTGAGCTTCTTCTTTCATCAATTGTTGTAGCTCTCGGTAAGATAACAATCCAACTCCTTCCTCTTCACGAGTAGAAAACCTCACTGACTTACGGTAACAGTTTATGTGAACGTAGTTATACTCTAACCAGTTCATACCAAGAATTACATCCATTACAGTCAACGGTAAACACACCAAGTCAACATAAAAGTATTTATCGAAGATCGAAAAAGGACACCTTAGACACACAAGATAAGTAGTTACTGATCTCTTAGCCAGAATCTCGACTATCAATTCACCATTCATAGAAGACAATTCAAGATCCAATCTTTTAACACAATCAATAACAATAAAATAGTGTGTAACACTAGTATCAATAATAGTAATTAAAGGAGTACTATTAATGAAGCATATACCTTTGATAAGTTTGTCTTTATTAGCTGCCTGAGTTCTGGCCAACGCGAATAATTCCCAGTCTGAGCTTTCTTTGACTTCTGACACTGACTACCAATATGTCCTTCTGCACCACAATTAAAACAAATCATTTCCTTGTGCTTGAAATCAACTATTGCATGCCCAGTCTTACCACAATGGAAACACCTTTTTACCTCAGCAGTGCATACATTACTCTTGTGACCAGCCTGTCCACACTTGAAGCAAACTATACAAGCAGGAGCACCTCCCCCACTCGTCTTCTGAACTGGAGCAACTCTCTGTTTACCTTTTCCAGCTAGAGCATCATAAAGCTTGCCCTGATTTTATTGTTGTCTGTCTCTCCTGTCACTAACAATCTCGTAATGAGCATTATTATCCTCTTCATAAATCCTACAACTATCAACCAATTCAGAAAAGACACGGATCTTCTGATACCCAACAACTTTCTTGATTTCAGAGTGCAACCCATTTTCAAACTTGATGCACTTTGAAAATTCAGCGCCAACTCCAGTATAGTGAGGATAAAACTTAGACAATTCCACAAACTTTGCAGCATAATCAGTAACAGACATGTTTCCTTGCTTCAACTCAAGGAATTCAATCTCCTTCTTTCCACGAACATCCTCCGGATAATACTTTCACATAAATTCCCTCATGAGTCTCTAGCCACCAGTCATCAGCCTCGACTGCTAGCATGTGAGTACCATACCGAACCTTCATAATCGCTCATCAAACTAAGGTAAGGGTGGGATTTCTTCATCTCCTAAGGGTTAAATAATCTGAATTTTAAGTGTAGTACCGTTGAATAGAGAATTGGGGTTTAGGTGATTTTGGATGAAATTGTGTTTAATCGTCAGTAGTTGTTGATGTTGTATGATGATAGTCGTATGAATTAGGCAATGGATTGTGAAAAATCTGCATTTTCTGGTTGTTAGACTAGTTTTTAGGTGAAAATATTGTAGTGGCATGTTGGTTGTTTGTAGAAGGAGAACTGCGGAAATCGCAGTGCTCGCTTAGCGAGCGAGTGAGAATTTTGAAGCTTCAAATACAAAGAGTTACTCGCTTAGTGAGCAAGCCCCTCGCTTAGCAAGACCTGGAGTGAAAAAGACAATGTTTTATTTCTAAAAAATTCTCTAAAATTCTTTAATTAATATAATAAGAGATGGGGATTGAAGTGGTGTTGTTAGAGGTAGGAAGAAATGAGTTATGAGCTTAATTAGTGTAAACACCCCAAATTTGCCCTCACCCATTCACACCATGGCTTGTGATCATTCTCATATGCATAAATACAATCATGTCATCTCACATCTCATTTTTTATCCACTGCATAGCTTTCAAGGCATCTGCACCTAGGGTTTGTGATCTGAGCAATCCCAAAGCATCTTGAGCCATTCCAAAGGCCACCAATCACCTCAAAGGGGTCCATGTGTGTTCTTATATCATATTCCATCTCCTCAAAGTCAAAAATGCAGAGGAATCATAAGAGCTAGGGTTTGAGTGGATGCAGAGCCAGGTTGAACTGCACAGTTGACTGAAAATTAGGGTTTTGGTTTCAGAGGCCATAACTCCAAAATTTTTGGTCATTCTTGTTTCTATTGATCTCTATATGGTATAGGGAGTATACATATCAATTTTCATGAAGAAATTCCATGGGGAAGTCATCTGATCAAGAGTTGACTTTCTGGACAAGTCAGTGTAAAATCAGGGCATCTGAGGCCCCCAATGACCCAACCAATGGGTGATCTTCATCATTTTGAGTGTATATGATCTTTATTTGATCATGGAAGAAGGTTGAAGTTCATAGAAATCAAGAATTTAGGGTTTTTGCAAAGGTTGACTTTTTGGGCATAGTTGACTTTTCAAGAATGCATCATTTTAGGTCAATTTTCAAGCTTTGATTCATGATTCAAAAAGGCTTCAAATGGAAAAACTTTGGTCATGAAAGTTGTAGATCTCATCTTTCCCTTTTCAAAAAGTACAAGAACATGATCAAACTCTTCTTGGATCAAAAGTTATGGCAATGCAAAGTTGGCAAAAATCATTAATTTCTAAGGCATGCTTCAAATGGAAATTTTGCAAAACCTTGAACCAATGCATCATGTGACCTCTAATTCATTTCAAACCATTACACAAACATTCTCTAAGTCCTAAAAATCAGAATTGGATCAAGTTTGCTCATGGCTTGGTTTGTGTAACAAGACTTTATCACATGTGAACCAAAGTTGCCACAAGTTGCAAAACACTCATTTCACTCCCTACCACTTGCAGCCTTGGATGCTGAACCAAGCTAGGCTCATACACACATCATGCTGCGCAGCCCCATGCTTTGTACTTGGCTAGAAGTTGCCCATGCCCTATCTTACAAGAAGTTGACATTTTTGCAAAAGTGGCTACACCTATCCATAAAGCACATGTCAAATCATCCAGCCAATCAGATTTGTTTATGTTATTAATTTGCAAGCTAGCCATAACAAGAAGCAAGGCTGAAACACATACATTCCACACATTCACAAAATCCCTTCACATTGCAAAAACCTTCGAATTTCTCTATGCAGCCTGCACATACTAAAACTTTCTTCATCATCCAACTCAACACACTTCATAGACAAGAAACCACCAAAGCTCAAGCCTGAAACAAGCCTGACCTGAGCTCCACCATTCTTCACCCTCAGAACCAGTTCTATTCGAATCCCACTTTTCAGCCATCCAACACTCCATTTTCCTTCACCAACAAATCAGGAACACTCAAAGGAGTCCAAACCACCCATTACACTGACCTAAAACAGCCTACACACCAAGTTCATTCTCTGCTATATCAGTTTGGTAACTCATGAAATAGCTTGCTAGAGTTCATTTCAAACCTGCCATTGACACCAGGGGAGTCATTAGAGTTAGCTTGCATCAAGAAACGGCCCTGGAAGCCCAGAAACAGGATTTGTCACCTCAGGTAGTCTCAAACTTCAAACTTTTTAAAGCTTGTTTCTTTTGTTACAAATCGAAAGTGCATGCTCTGAGGATCACTGTGATGTGTTTAGAATTTAAAATGGTGGAGAAATGAACATTTGGTGGGTGTCTGAAAGTTTGGCCCCATTTTTTGTTTTGCTTCGATTCAAGCTGTTCTTGATGGTAAAATGATGTTTGATCATGGATTTGGGTTGTAGGAAGTGTGGGAAATGTTTCTGGGCAATTGATTTGACATGGGGTGGCCTGGATAAAGAACTAGGGTTTTGGTATGGCCGGAGAAGACGACCGGAGCTCATCTCCGGTCGCCTGAGTGTAATTAGGGTTAACCATCATTAATTAACGAACTTTAAATTTGGGCCTTTGATCTTTGTTTCCCGCGCGCCAGTGAGTGGTCAGGATCACCCCATTTGCCCTAATCCATTTGATTAATATTAATTAATTCGTAATTAATTTAATCTGGCCAGATTGCATCCTCACCCTTCATTTGCGCGCTGGTCAACCTTTTTGAACTCAGGCTCCATCTTGGCCATTCATTCGGTTTACTTTTTATTTTATTTAATTTTTATTCATTTTTCTTTCAATTAAATTGCATAATTATTTTAAAATAGCAAAAAATTCTTAAAAATTATGAAACTTTTTATTTAAAGTTTTATTAATTTTTAAGACCCAAAAATATTTTTATTTTATTTTTTATCATTAAAAAAGTATTTTTAAATATTTAAAAGATTATTTTTAATTGATTAATGAGAATTAATTAATTAAAAATACTTTTAGGTATTTAAAAATTACAAAAAAATTCATGAAATGTTCTAAGACATTTAGAAACATTGTCCAACCTTCAAACCAAATTTCTTTTTTGATCTTGATGCATCTTAAGAATTTTTCATTGAATTAAATCATTTTTTATGCATTATTTTGATCATAAGTTCAAAAATTCATTTCTGCCTATTGGAGAAGGTTGAGACATTGATTCTTCTTGCATTGTGTTATGTTTAGCATGTAGTTTCTAGGGTAAAATGGCCATGATTTGATCTTGCATTTTCTAATTGTTTGGCATTTCTTTTGTTAAGAACCCTAAAAAACCCTAATAACTTAGGAAATTCATATCTTGAGTTTGGTTGAGAGTTGAGAGCTCCCCTTTGGGCAGTGGTTTATCATAGGTCTAGGGTTTCTTTGAGTGCCATTTTCCATTTTTTTTATCTTAGGGTTTGTTTCTGTTTTGGGTTTTTGTTTGATGTTTGATCCATAAACCCTAATTTGGGCTTTCTCTTGCATCCCTCTTGCATTTCCTTGCATAACATGACTTGTCTTTGCATTTTGTGCATGTTTATGATTCATTTGACATATCAAGACATATATGAATCATGCTTGATCATTGCATTACATATTTGCCATGTCATTTGTCTTGTATGCTTCATAACATTCCATGTTTGTTCATGCTCCTTAGCTTGTATCATTTGCATTCATAATCTTGTATGAACATCCCCATTGTCTTGCCTCATGTTTGCAGCACCTCATAACATCATAATCATCATCAACATGCTTCTGGTTTTGCTTAGCATCATATCATTTCATCTCATCTTGCATTGCATTGCATTTTCTTTCTAACATTGCAGGTGGTAAGTAAACTTGAGAAGTGGATTTGCCTTCACTTCTCATACCTTTTCTTTTCATCTCTCTTGCATCCATTGCTGCATTTCTATTTGTGTTTGAGATTGAGCTTGCTCATTCTTCTTCCTCCCACTTTCTTTCTTCAAGTGACTTGACTTCTTGAATGAAGCGAGTCATTTTGCTTCTCTTGATCTTATTCATCTGTTTCCTGGTGGCTCCTCTGAAGATTGTTCTTGCAAACCACACAAACCTTAGGAACAACCAAGCATGATAATGAATTAGGGTCTTGATTAGTCTCCCCTCATAGTTTTCACCTTTGTGTCTCTCTTTGAGTCCTCTCTTCTCATCTCATAATCAGGGACTAAACCCTAAAGGCTTTAAGACTTTGTGCTTAGGGTTATGCCTGCATCCTTCTCTTAGGATGGAGTGTATAACTTTAATCCTAAGTATTAAACCCTTAAGGTGTTTAAATCTTTTAATTAATTCATCTAATAATCATCAAGACATCACTTGTAACTTGGGCCTTGCATTAGGGTTCTAATTCTTCCTTAAGTGGTTAAGAAGGACTAACCCTAGTGTTAATGGACAAGTCCCCCTCAAGTTGTCTTACAAATCATAAAATTCACTTCATCATCATATCATTAATCTAAAATCCACTTAATAAAGGCTTGTTTGTCATGGGTTTAATCCCTAATCATGGATTAAGTTGAGGAGTCTTCCTCAGCTTAAACATTCTCATCTATTGTCCTTCTTTTAGGATGGTGTAATGAGTCTGTTTAATCCTTGATTATGGCTTAACCTCATTACTCAACACTAAACAAAAACACCAAAAACATCTAAATAATCACAAGTAGGTTAATGATCTTAATCCTACACCAAAGGTGATTAAGTGTGAGAATCTGACTTCACACTTAAGGTACTCTCATTACCCCTAATCAGAGGGAAGATGTGCTGAGTTTACTAAATCCATTGGTTTAGGCCTAAGCTCATTATCCTATGACAAACTCCAAAAAAGAAATAAAAGACTGAAAACACAAAAAACAAACAATAATCGTCTCCTCCGGGATTCTTTTCTCATCATCTTCACTCATAAACGAGAACTCGCTTCTTCCGTCTAATGCAAGACAGTTTGCACCTGAGCCAGACAGGTCATACACTTGAGCATAGGCAAGTAAGCAGTTCACAAGTCAATTCATCTTTCAGTCTCTTTGGGTCGAACTACGGTGTTCTGACTTCCTCATTGCACGAGAGGATACGTAGGCATAACTTAACAGTTATCGAACAAAAGTCTCTGTATATTCCCCCTCTTTCCAGCTTTATTCTTTAGCCTCATGATCTTGAGCATTTCACTCTTTTCTTACACTGACACTTTCATACTTCACTTATGCACTTCACACTTCTCATACACTGACACCTGTACATTCTTTTCCAGCTATTTTATACACAAATTGCACTGACACTACCCCTTTAAAACACAAATCTTTTAAGCGTGGATCCCGTCGAGTACGACGGACAATCTGGGTGCTAATACCTTCCCAGGTTGTAACCAACCCCCTTTCTCAGTTTCTCTGGTTCGCAAACCGTCTTATCCATCTCTTTCTAGGCCTATGCAGCATTGCCTTTCCTCCGGGATAAAAATGCCTAGCTGGCGACTCTTTTCATCTCCAGTGAGTTCACGGCTGTGTGTTCTCACTGTTCCCTTCGCCGACCGTTCGCGCTTGTACCTGGATGCAAATCTTTGGGAGCGACAGCTTGGCGACTCTGCTGGGGACTCCTTATACTGCAACCAGGGCTTCTGGTTCTTTTTGTGGGTTCCTCCTAGCGCTTGTTTGATTTGCGTTTACTGGGGTGTTATGTGCTTATCTGTGCTTGTATATTCATCTTTGTTTATTTGCTTTATGTACAGTTACTTTACTGTTTTCTTTACTGCATTTATATATCATATTGTCATTATTGCTGGCTGGATCTGTTGTTTGCCTTGGTGGGTGGGTGATTCATTGAGAGTTAAGGTCTTATACCTGGGACCTGAGTGACACCTAGGCTAGAGTGAATCATATTCTTTCCCATTCCATTTCGGTCTGGTGCGAGAATATGAAACACGGTTCAGATATGGGTTTCTTCTTGAGAACTCTGTGTTGCAGATTTCCTGCAATGCTAGGGCTATCTGGGAAGCCTGCTAAGTCTGGATGACCTTTTAGTATTGACCTTCAGAAACTGAGGTGAATTAGAGGAGGAATTGTTATGGTTATTGTAAACACTGTACCTCCGGGTTAGAAGTGTTTACACTTCTCATAACTGATCCAAGTCTGAGGATCCTTGTTCTAGATCACCACCTGTGAGGGGGTTGGGCTGTTTACAGGTTTGCAGGTACCTTGACCTCAGAATACCCTGTTACTTTGACTTTGTTAAGAGTACTCCATGTTGGATAGTTCTTGTGATTCTGAACCCTGGACATGTGACTCTTTATTTGAGTCCCCCACACTGGTTACTGGATTTTTAGACCTCCATCTGGATTTGTTTAACACACATGGACCTATATCAAGACAGTTAATCAGATCCAGCTCCGTCACAAACCCTTGCATTTCATTTTGCATACATACTCATTGCATCATATTAACATGTGCTTATTTGTGTTTCAGGGTATCCATTTTCATCTGGTTTTGGTTTTGACCCCATCTGCAGTATTGACCTATCTCCACCAGCACTTGCTTCAGTTTGTCAGCCACATACTTCAGTTACTTGCACTAGCCAGCCAGTGGCCCACTCCTCAGCATCTTCATCAGCACTCTACTCAGTCTCAGCACTTATGGCTCCAAAGAAAAGCAACGTCACCTATCATTTCTTCCAACCAGACTTATCAGACATCAGGAGGATCCAAACCCTGATCACTCCAGAGCACATACCTTTGTTCAGGGAGCATTATGGGGATATACTTGACTTGGTCATGGATCTGGACCCATCTCAGAGGAGCTTGATCCACACCTGCATTCAGTTCTATGACCCCCCATTGAGGTGTTTCACCTTTCAAGACTTTCAGTTGGGTCCTCTCTTGGAAGAATACTCATCATTGATTAGTTTGCCTATCAAGAGGGAAATCCCTTTCAATCCTGAAATGGTCTTTCCCAGCAATGGAGAGGTAGCCAAAGCTTTGCACCTGGAACCTGCTTTGATTGAGCAGCATATGACCTCTAAAGCTGGGATCCCTGGTTTTCATCTGGACTTCCTAATTTCTCAAGCTAGTCTGAAGGCCTCCCTGGGGGATTGGAAAGCTGTTTGTGCTTTGTTGGCTTTAAGTGTATATGGAATCGTGTTGTTTGCAGATGAGCCTCGATTCATCAGCAAGAATGCCATCCATTTGTTCATCCTGAAGAACCCAGTGCCAACCTTGTTAGGAGATCTCTATTACTCAGTACATCAGAGGAATGAGAAGCAGAGGGGTAAGTTAGTGAGGTGTTGTGCTCCATTATTCCATGCTTGGCTTCTCAGGCATCTACCCAGAACAGATGCATTTCTAAATCCTCGTCAGCAAAGCAACTGGGCTAAAAGACTCACTGTCCTAACTTCAGCAGATATCAGATGGTGTACTCAAAGCACCAAGGGCAGAGATGTAATCACCAGTTGTGGGCATTTTCCTAATGTGCCTTTAATAGGAGTTAAGGGAAGTATCAATTACAACCCTCTGCTGTTCAGGAGGCAATTGGGTTATGCACTGGTCCACACTCCTAGGGTACAGGATTTGGTGGAGACCTTCTACTGTGAGAACAAGGTTAGTCTGGCAACTGTTAGGCAGGCTGCCTGGGCCTGGGATAATGTTCAAACTAAGGGAATCACCATTCTGGGGAAGTGCAATAATGTGGCATCAGTCCAATATCATGAGTGGTCCTATGCCAGGGCCCAATTCTCTGGATTGCCCTTCACCATAGAAGACATGCCTGAGTCATCTTCAGCACCACCCCCTGCCACTATCAGTTTGGAAGAGTTTGAAAGCTTGAAGGAAAGAAATGAGAAGCTAACCCAGGCTTTGCAGAAGACCCTCCGGGAGAGGAGTGAAGGTGTAAGGGAGATTGAGAGATTGGGGAAGTTAAGAGTGGAACACTTGACCAAGATTGAGAAGTCTGGAGATTATATCAACAAGTCTAAGGCTGGTGAACAGATTCTGAAGAATGCTTGTAAAGAAGCCCAGTTTCAGAGAGCAAGAACAGACTTGTATTTGAAAGAGAGTCAGGCCAGGTGGGTCCGGATCACTGAGGCCCGTACTCTAGAAGACAAGAGAGTTCAGGACAAGATGGAGCAGATGGAAAAAGCCCTGGCAGCAGCCCAGAAGGAAATATCAGAGCTAGAAATCAGAGCTGGAGTGAAGAGGTCTAAGGACCAAAGTCAGAACAGGAAGTTGACTGCAGCTGTTGCAACAAGAAACCTTCTCATCAGAAGTCTTACGGAGCATCCGGCTGATCCTGTGACCGAAGCACTTCTTAAGGAAGTTCGTGAGGATGAGTTTGGCCTTGGAGTTTGATCATTTGCTTGTTGTTTTTTCCTATTCCATGTACTTTTGCTTTTTGTGATGTATTTTGACCCCTTTAAGGGCTTGTGTTGTAATTTAGAACAATTTGTATTATTGCACCTTTGTAATATATTTGTGTTGGTTTCTATCTGGGTTCACATCAAAAGCAACTTCAACAGCAGCATCTTCAAGGGTCTGGAAGGGTCAAAACTGAAAACCAAACCGGATACCTTGATAGCAAATAAGCATAACTGCATTGCATGCTAACCCTTTTGTTTGTTTTGTAGGTTTTGTTTTGTTGTTGCTAACCTCTGTTGTGATGTTCAGGAATTATTGCTCGCCGCCGGGTATTTCCTCTCAACAGGCCTCACAGGTACCCAACTAGAAACAACCTTCCGGGAATTCAGATGGATCAGATGCAGCAGGACCTTACGGAGGTCAGAAACCAGATGGCCAACGAAAGGTTGGAGATGAGAACTCAGATAACACAATTCATGGAAGTGATGAACAATTTAGCTCAAAGCCAGGAGAGGCTCAGAGTTTTGGTAGAAGGAAGGAATCAAGAGGAGCCCCATGTGGGGACTGCTGGCACAAGTAACAACGAGAGGGTCCAACCTCATGTCAATCCCCCAGTTTTTGGACCCCATCTCCATCCAGAGGCCAACATCCCAGTCAACATTCAAGGGACAGCCACAGCAGCCAGAGTACTTCAAGAAGATCCTCAGGAGGACCAGTATACAGTAATGGGTGCCGGAGAGGAAACATATGATAGACGATTGGAAGAGATAGCTGAGAAGTTGAGGTCCTTAGAATCTCAAAATTCTTTGGGTTTCGACGTCATGGACATGGGGCTGGTAGACGGGGTCAGGATCCCCCATAAGTTCAAGCCTCCTTGCTTCGAAAAGTATAATGGGACTTCATGCCCCCGGACTCATTTGCAATCATTTCTGGGAAGGCTGAAAGCCTATACAATGGATGAGAAACTCTGGATGTTCTACTTCGAAGATAGCTTGATTGGAGCATCAAGGGAATGGTATTCCCATCTGACAAGAGCAACTATAAGATGCTGGAAGGACCTGGCAGAAGCCTTCATCAGACAGTATCAGTATAATCTAGATATGGCACCCAACAGGACCCTCCTAATGGGAATGTCACAGTCTTCGAGGGAGAGTTTCCGAGAGTATGCCCAAAGGTGGAGGCAACTGGCTGCTGCTGTTCAACCACCAATGTCTGAGAGAGAAATGGCAGACATGTTTATGAACACTCTTCAGGGAACGTATATTGACAGGTTAGCTGCTTTCTCTTCCACCAGCTTCGCAGATGTTGTCATAGCTGGGGAGAGAATTGAAAGCCTGTTAAAAATGGGAAAGATCTCAGACAACGGTGCAAGCTCGTCCAGTAGTACAAGAAAGCCTTTTGCAGGCCCGAGAAGAACTGGCGAGACCAATGCCATCCACACCAACAGGGGTAGGCCCCAATATGCTCAGAGGTCAATAGCAGCAGTCACTATCCCTGCTCCAATTCATCCACAGCCAGTCTATCAACCTCCTCAACAAAACTTCCAACAACAACCTCAGTATCATCAGAATCAGTACCCTCCAAGAAACTTCAACAACAACTCCAACAACAACAATCAACAGAGGCCATTCCAACAAAGGCCATCCCAAGCTAACAGAGTGATCAACCCGATCCCAATGCCGTATGCTGCCTTGCTGCCACAACTTCTGAAACTCAACCTAGTTGAGCTAAGAACGTTGGCACCTCCGGATCCCAACAGTCTACCGAGAAACTATGACTCCAATGCTAGGTGTGCTTTTCACTCGAACGCACCTGGTCACAGTACAGAAAAATGCAGAGCTCTGCATATGAAGGTACAAGACTTGGTAGACTCCAAGGCTCTGAATTTTGCACCTCCGCCCAATGTCAATAAAAACCCTATGCCAAACCATGGTGGTCCCCGAATTAATGCTATTGAAGAAGACCAACCGTCTTATTTAATAACCAGTGTGGATCAGATCCGGACGCCATTGGTGGAGATCAAAGCTCAACTCCGTGAAAACCAAATATTTCCGGGATGTGAACTAGGGTGTCCCTATTGCAATGTTTCATGGAATGGGTGCGAGGACCTGAGGAATGGCATTGACAGCCTTATTCAGAGTGGCCTGCTACAGATCACTACATCATTTCCGACAAATCCGGCAACTTCATCAACAACGGTTTCAGAACCTCCTACAAATGCAGCAACTATTGTTCCCGACAATTCATCAGCACCTTCAGCTTCATTCCATTTCGAATCCCCATCAACAACAACAACAGTCCTTCCAACAACACCTCCTACAACACCAGCAATCAATCATGAAGATGTCTCCACTGTTACCATATTCTACGATCCTGAAAATAATTCCGCCTACCATTCAGAAGGTGCTGCTCCCGCCAGAGCACCAGTTACGATCTTTTATGATCCACAAACAATAACAGTCCCTTCAGCAGCAGCAATCAGTCCAGTCACTGTCACGGTGCCTGGACCAGTACCATATGAAAGCGATAGGGCCATCCCTTGGCACTATGGCTCTGACGTGTACTGTGAAGGGAAAAGAATCACTCTGGAAACATCAACACCTGCACCACAAGTAGATAATGTGGGGGGAGGCGGAGGCTTCACTCGAAGCGGACGTCTCTTTGCCTCACAAGTCCAAAGACCTACTGCCGAAGCAGAAGCTGCTGCCAAGGCAAAGGGTAAAGGCCCGGTGCAGGAAGATCCAGCTGCCAAAGAAGCCCTGAAAACTCCATTTGATCAGGAAGTTGATGAGTTTATGCGGATCATCAAAAAGAGTGATTATAAAATTGTGGATCAGCTTCACCAGACGCCATCCAAAATCTCTATCCTCTCACTGCTTATGTGCTCCGAAGCCCATCGGAATGCACTACTTAAAGTCTTGCACGCAGCTTACGTGCCTGAGGAGATTACTGTCAACCAATTGGAAACCGTGGTTGGTAATGTTACTGCTAGCAATGGGCTAGGGTTTACCAATTCTGACTTGACAGCGGATGGCCGTAACCACAACAAAGCCTTGCACATAACCATGGAATGCAAAGGAGCTGTCCTTTCTCATGTGTTGGTGGACACAGGTTCTTCCCTGAATGTCTTACCGAAGAAGGCTCTGGTGAAGTTAGAATATGATGGATTGGCATTGAGACCCAGCAACCTGGTAGTAAGAGCCTTTGATGGTTCTAAGAGATCGGTTCTGGGAGAGATTGAGCTGCCTGTGACAATTGGCCCACAGACTTTTAAAACTATCTTTTATGTGATGGACATTCAGCCCGCCTACAGCTGTTTGTTGGGTAGACCCTGGATTCACGCCGCCGGCGCAATAACGTCTACCCTTCACCAAAAGTTAAAATTTGAGTGGGAAGGCCAAGTTGCCACAATCTGTGGAGAGGAGGACATTTTTGTTAGCCATCTGGCTACTTATAAATACATTGAGATGGATGGGGAGATCCATGAAACAATGAGCCAAGGTTTTGAAGCCTTGAACGTCAATGAAGCATCTGCTGTGTCAGGTATCTCCATGTCATCTTACCAACAAGCCCGGAAGGTTGTTGAGGAAGGAACTGCCCTAGGCTGGGGCAAGGTATTAGCTGTGGAGGAGAAGAAGGACAAGTTTGGGTTGGGTTACAGACCAACTCAACATCAAGCAGAGGCTGCTGCAGAGCCTGGTTTTGTCAGTGGGGGGATGCTCACCCCCGATGCTATCAACTGTCTGGAAGACGAGCTGGAAGAGGAGCGCAATCTGGAGAATTGGATTCGTCCAAAGATCCCGGGGAGCAGTGTCTCGAACTGGTCTTCCCAGGAAATTATAAGAGTTACTCATGCAGAGTAATTATTATTTCCTGTATTTTTTTTATATATAGCATGCATCAAAGTCTTGCATCTTGCCCAAGATGACAAGACTCATTTTGTAATCAGGGCCATCTGTACTTTTGTGCAAACAAGATCAAATTAATGAAATATCAGACATCTTTTTGCAAACGAGTCTTTTTCTTTTCTGCTCACTGTTTTTCTTTTTTTTCTTTTTGTACAAAAATAAATGGCGGTGTTTTCAAAATGATAGCTTCATTTCACTTTTTTCTAAAGCAAGATTAAAATCAATCACTAAAATGAACAAACTTAACCCTTGCAGAGAGTGCCCTCCAGACAGCACCGACAACAGCACGGCTATGACATCGTATGACTTTGACAATCCGATCGATCAAGCTGACGAAGGGGTTGATGAAGAATATGAGCTTCCTGAAGAGCTAGCCAGGTTGTTAAGACAGGAGGAAAAGGTTATTGCTCCTCATCAGGAGGAGATTGAAGTGATTAATCTTGGTACTGACGAAGACGTGAAAGAAGTTAAAATCGGGGCCTGCCTGCAAGACTCAGTGAAGAGACAACTGATAGATCTGCTTCAAGAGTATGTTGATGTGTTCGCTTGGTCGTACCAAGATATGCCAGGGTTGGATACCGACATTGTTGTGCACAAGCTTCCTCTGAGGGAAGAATGCCCGCCAGTGAAACAGAAGCTGCGCCGAACTCGCCCAGACATGGCTATGAAAATTAAGGAAGAGGTATAAAAGCAATGGGACGCCGGGTTCCTTGCTGTGACTAGCTATCCGCCGTGGGTTGCTAACATAGTACCTGTGCCTAAGAAGGATGGCAAAGTAAGAATGTGTGTTGACTACCGGGATCTGAACAGAGCCAGCCCGAAAGATGACTTCCCATTACCTCACATTGACGTATTGGTGGATAACACGGCTCAGTTCTCGGTATTCTCCTTCATGGATGGATTTTCAGGATATAATCAGATCAAGATGTCACCTGAAGACATGGAGAAGACAACATTCATCACACCCTGGGGCACGTTCTGTTACAAAGTGATGCCATTTGGACTGAAGAATGCTGGCGCCACATATCAACGGGCTATGGTGACATTATTCCACGATATGATCCACAAGGAAATAGAATGTTACGTGGATGATATGATTGCCAAGTCCCTTACAGAGGAAGAACACCTGGTAAATCTGCTGAAGTTGTTCAAACGATTGAGGAAGTACCAATTAAAGTTAAACCCCAACAAATGCACATTCGGGGTGCGATCCGGTAAATTGCTGGGCTTTATTGTAAGCGAGAAGGGGATTGAGGTTGACCCAGATAAAGTCAAAGCTATTCAAGAGATGCCTGCACCGAAAACTGAGAAAGAAGTTCGAGGGTTCTTAGGTCGATTGAACTACATTTCGCGGTTCATATCTCACCTCACAGCAACCTGTGAACCTTTGTTCAAGCTGTTAAGAAAAGAACAGACGGTCAGGTGGAACGAAGATTGCCAGAAAGCTTTTGACAAGATCAAGGAGTATTTGCAAGAACCTCCAATCCTCATGCCTCCAGTCGAAGGAAGACCTCTGATTATGTACTTGACAGTGTTAGAAGAGTCGATGGGGTGTGTGCTGGGCCAGCATGACGAGTCTGGTCGAAAAGAGTATGCAATATACTACCTAAGCAAAAAGTTTACCGACTGTGAACAACGTTATTCACTGCTCGAGAAAACTTGCTGTGCTTTAGCGTGGACTGCTCGCCGACTGAGACAGTATATGTTGACCCACACTACTTTATTGATATCAAAAATGGACCCAGTTAAGTACATTTTCGAGAAGCCAGCTCTTACCGGACGAGTTGCAAGATGGCAGATGATTCTCACAGAATACGACATACAGTACACCTCTCAGAAAGCCATCAAGGGCAGTGTACTATCTGAATATCTTGCTGAGCAACCCATTGATGACTACCAGCCTATGAGGTTTGACTTCCCTGATGAAGACATCATGTTCATTAAAGCAAAAGATCATGAAGAGCCTGTTCACACTGAAGGGCCCGACCCGGAAGAAGAATGGACTATGATGTTTGACGGGGCTGTTAACATGAATGGTCGCGGTGTTGGTGCAGTACTCATTACACCAAAGGGGGTTCACATGCCTTTCTCGGCAAAAATCACTTTCAACTGCACTAACAACGAAGCTGAATACGAAGCTTGCATTATGGGTCTTGAGGAAGCCATTGACCTTAGGATCAAGACATTGACCGTATTCGGAGATTCAGCTTTGGTAGTCAATCAAACCAACGGGAAATGGTACACCCACCAGGATCATCTGATACCTTACAGGGATTATACAAGGAGGTTATTGACTTTCTTCACAACAGTCAAGCTTGAGTATATCCCTCGGGACGAGAATCAGTTTGCAGATGCTCTTGCTACCATTTCATCCATGATCAAAGTTCAAGCCACTAACTTTATACCTCAGATTTCAGTGTCCAGACTCAACAGACCAGCATATGTATTTGCAGCGGATGTTGTAGAAGATGATAAGCCTTGGTTCCATGACATTAAGTGCTTCTTGGAGGATCAAACATACCCACCTGGGGCATCTTCCAATGATAAGAAGACTTTGAGAAGGCTTGCTGGTAGTTTCTTTCTGAACACTGATGGGTCTTTATACAAAAGGAACTTTGACATGGTGCTCCTCAGATGTGTTGACAAGACGGAAGCAGATTTGTTGATGCATGAAGTGCACGAAGGATCTTTTGGTACCCACGCAGGAGGGCATGCCATGGCTAAGAAATTGCTAAGATCAGGCTATTACTGGATCACAATGGATGCAGACTGTTGTGCTTACGCCAGAAAATGCCATAAATGCCAGATCTATGCAGATAAGGTGCATGTGCCTCCCAATCCTTTGAACATCATGTCTTCACCATGGCCCTTTGCCATGTGGGGTATTGATATGATTGGCAAGATTGAGCCAACTGCTTCAAACGGCCACAGATTCATCCTGGTCGCCATTGACTATTTTACCAAGTGGGTTGAAGCAGCCTCATATGCTAATGTTACAAGGCAAGTGGTAGCCAGATTTCTGAAGAGGGATATCATCTGTCGATATGGAGTTCCCGAGCGGATCATTACTGATAATGGTTCCAACTTGAACAACAAAATGATGGCAGAGTTGTGCCGGGACTTCAAGATCCAACATCACAATTCTTCTCCTTACAGGCCAAAGATGAACGGCGCTGTTGAGGCAGCAAATAAGAATATTAAGAAGATTGTACAGAAGATGGTAGTCACTTACAAAGACTGGCACGAAATGCTACCATTTGCCTTGCATGGGTACCGCACATCAATCAGAACATCCACTGGGGCAACACCGTATCAACTTGTATATGGTATGGAAGCAGTCCTACCTGTTGAAGTTGAATTACCCTCTCTACGAGTTTTGATGGATGTTAAACTGAGTGAAGCAGAATGGGTTCGGTCCCGATACGAACAACTGAGTCTGATCGAAGAGAAGAGATTGGCTGCAATCTGCCATGGACAGTTATATCAGAGGAGAATGAAGAAGGCCTTCGATCAAAAAGTCAGGCACCGAGAGTACCAAGTGGGAGATCTTGTGCTGAAAAGAATTCTCCCTCCTCATACAGACCACAGGGGCAAATGGACTCCGAATTATGAAGGACCATTCGTGGTGAAGAAAGTTTTCTCTGGTGGAGCACTGATGCTCAGCACCATGGATGGTGAAGATTTCCCGTCCCCTGTGAATTCGGATGCAGTTAAAAAATACTTCGCATAAAATGACCCGCTGGACATAAAAACAGAATGTAAGTCCAGGCAAAAATAGGGCATCCCGGCGAGTCAAAAACAGAATAAAAGACTCGGGCAAAAGTAAGGGAAAATAAACAAAAAAATGTACACCCGCTGAGTTGAAAAGCCGCATTGGACAGCTCAGGCAAAAATGGGTATCCCGATGGATTGAAAACCCGAAAGGGCGATCCATGCAAAATAAGGGAATAAGCGAACAACTGCACTCCGAATTCGTCTGTATCGCTTACAACTTAGAAAGCTTCGACGGAATCAAGCTTCAATCAGAATCAACTTTCTTCAGAAAGCAAGACGAGAAGAACGTCATTGTCATACGAGTCATAGCAGAAGAGGAAGCTCCTCAAAGCATCGTCAACACCGCCAGCATTTTGTTTCTCAATTTGTAACAATCTCCTCATTTCAGGAGATATGTTTCCTTGACTGTATCTTGCCAATTCAGGGCACGTGAATTAATAAAATCAGATTTTTCAGTCATGTTTCGTTTTTACTCTTATATTTTGCAGAGAGTTGTCTGATATCTCTAAAAAAATACAATTGCATAAGTACAGATGCCTTTCTCTAAAAAAATAAAAACACATGCTTGCAGGGAATGTGATTATTCTCGAAAGTACTTAACTCCTATGACGGAATCCGGTAAGGGATACCTCGGGACCTTTTGTATGTTTCCTTACTTTTGCAGGTTTGCAGGTATCCAGAACGCAACCTGGGGCATGCAAGTTACGTCTTAGCAAGCTGGTGTATCGTTATCAACTCAGTCTATCTTCCACGTGGCACTGAAGGTGTCCACTTCCCCCAGCAAAGTTGCCAAATCAACATACACTCAATCTCAGCATCTGAAATGCTTTATCCCCAGCTGGGTTGCCTCTTGTTGCTCTCCCCAGCTGAGTTGCCTCTCGCAATTCCCCAGCCGAGTTGCCATTCTTCCTCAGCAGAATGCAGAAATCAGGGAATCATCTCCCCACACCTTCCCCAGCCTCTATCCAGAAGAGCAGCGCAGAAGTCACAACAGAGAGGGAGAAAGCTTCTACAAACCCCAGCTGGGTCCCATTATAAGGATTGTCAATCAGTAACCTATATCCCCAAGCAAATAGCAGATACATCATTAGATCTACCAGTGATCTCTTTCCCCAGCTGGGAGGTCCATTTCCAACAGATCAGCCAGAGATCTTCGCAGCAACGGGATCCGAATCCCGGATCGGTGCCTCTTTGCATAATCATGGCATCCGCATCATATTCACCCCTCAGAGCGTAGCATTCCGTCTAATACGGAGCATTACGGCAAAAAAATCAAATGCATGGCATAATCATAAGTCATGTTGTGAATTGAACACTTGTGAATAATAAGCCGTTCATCATCATTATACAAACATCCCCATCAGAGTCCCAGCAAAAGCAGCTGCCCTTTCAAATCACAAACACCAGTATATACACCTTTTGGCACCCGTCCGTGTCATCCTTCCCCAAACAGGTCGCCTGAATACACTCTACAAACAAAATCACCCGTACTACAGATACATCCTGACACCCGTCCGTGTCAAATCACCAGCAAAAAGCCAAAGACATCCTCTTTGCACTCACATATACCTATACATACACTTTCTTGACACCCGTCCGTGTCATATCCCCAGTGCAGTCGCTTACCTTTATCACCCACACACTTGTTAATATTATACTCTTCTCTTTTGACACTCGTCCGTGTCACTCTCCCCAGCAGATAAACACTCATCAATACAATGTTCACTACTCATGGTACACTTATACAGATACTCGTCCGTATCTTGTATACATCATCACTCATATCCCCACAGATTCGACAATAGTCCTTGTTCTTTGTTAACCAGTTGGTACTCGTCCGTACCATCATCTCAGAACATTGCGTCTAGAGTTTGTTTCTACATGATACTCGTCCGTATCATAGTCTTAAGGATGCTCGTCCGCATCTTTAATCCTTACACCGTGTCAAACACTCTTGTCTCCTCAAATACAGATACTCGCCCGTGTCTGCTATTCCCCAGAAGAGTCCTCTCAGATGCAACACTCGTCCGTGTTCTTTATTAACCAGTTGATACCCGTCCGTATCATCATCTCTGAACATGTGTCAGTTTGTTTCTACATGATACTCGTCCGTATCATAGTCCTAAGGATGCTCGTCCGCATCTTTAATCCATACACAATACCAGACACTTATACCTTTTGTTTCTTGGATGTAAACGCTCGTCCGTGTTTACTACCTCCCCAGTAGATCACCAACAAATTTCCTTTTTATTTAACACTCGTCCTGTGTTATGATAACTCTGAGAGCAGCCGTACCCTGCTGAGTGGTCGTCCTCCACTTCTTGATGGTCGTCCTCCATCATGCTTATCCGATGGCCGTCCCCATCGTTGATTTTAGCAGCCGTCCCCTGCTAGGTGGTCGTCCTCCACCTCTTGATGATCGTCCTTCATCATTTTATCCAATGGCCGTCCCCATCGTTGACCTTTGCTATCCGATGGCCGTCCCCATCGTTGATATTTTCGGCAGCCGTACCCTGCCAGGTGGTCGTCCTCCACCTTTGATGGCCGTCCCCATCATATTTCTTTTATTCCCAACAGAGCAGCCGTCCCCTGCTAGGTGATCGTCCTTCACCTTTGATGGCCGTACCCCATCATCTGTTTATTTCATTTATTCTTTAACCCGATGGCCGTCCCCGTCGTGGTCCCTTTTCCTTTTTAGCCCGATGGCCGTCCCCATCGTTGGTTACTTGACCTTTATGAACTTGATGGCCGTCCCCGTCATGTTTCATTAATCCCCAGAGAACTTTGCAGCTTTATCTTGATGGCCGTCCCCATCATAATATCCTATTTTCCCCAGCTAGTCGGCCGTCCCCGTCTTAGCTTTACTTGTTTTTCCCCAGCTAGTCGGCCGTCCCCGTCTTAGCTTTACTTGTTTTTCCCCAGCTAGTCGGCCGTCCCCGTCTTAGCTTTACTTTTTATCCCCAGCATGTCGGCCGTCCCCGTCATCGCTTTATTTCCTGCACTTTACCAGCATGTCGGCCGTCCCCGTCATCGCTTTGCTTCGCATACCACTTTACCCAGCAGTCTTCCTCTGCTCGACGGTCGTCCTCCGTCGCCCACACTTTACAATATACTTTATTTTGCCTTTATAATCTATATCCCTTTTCTTCTTCATTCTGTGAGTGCAAATTTTGGACTGTCTTTGGTATTCAACCACAAGTTATCTTGTTTGGCCTGTTAAGCCGTCGCTTACATCCTGCACAGCTAACTCATGTTTGAATAGGGGCAGCTGTAAACACCCCAAATTTGCCCTCACCCATTCACACCATGGCTTGTGATCATTCTCATATGCATAAATACAATCATGTCATCTCACATCTCATTTTTTATCCACTGCATAGCTTTCAAGGCATCTGCACCTAGGGTTTGTGATCTGAGCAATCCCAAAGCATCTTGAGCCATTCCAAAGGCCACCAATCACCTCAAAGGGGTCCATGTGTGTTCTTATATCATATTCCATCTCCTCAAAGTCAAAAATGCAGAGGAATCATAAGAGCTAGGGTTTGAGTGGATGCAGAGCCAGGTTGAACTGCACAGTTGACTGAAAATTAGGGTTTTGGTTTCAGAGGCCATAACTCCAAAATTTTTGGTCATTCTTGTTTCCATTGATCTCTATATGGTATAGGGAGTATACATATCAATTTTCATGAAGAAATTCCATGGGGAAGTCATCTGATCAAGAGTTGACTTTCTGGACAAGTCAGTGTAAAATCAGGGCATCTGAGGCCCCCAATGACCCAACCAATGGGTGATCTTCATCATTTTGAGTGTATATGATCTTTATTTGATCATGGAAGAAGGTTGAAGTTCATAGAAATCAAGAATTTAGGGTTTTTGCAAAGGTTGACTTTTTGGGCATAGTTGACTTTTCAAGAATGCATCATTTTAGGTCAATTTTCAAGCTTTGATTCATGATTCAAAAAGGCTTCAAATGGAAAAACTTTGGTCATGAAAGTTGTAGATCTCATCTTTCCCTTTTCAAAAAGTACAAGAACATGATCAAACTCTTCTTGGATCAAAAGTTATGGCAATGCAAAGTTGGCAAAAATCATTAATTTCTAAGGCATGCTTCAAATGGAAATTTTGCAAAACCTTGAACCAATGCATCATGTGACCTCTAATTCATTTCAAACCATTACACAAACATTCTCTAAGTCCTAAAAATCAGAATTGGATCAAGTTTGCTCATGGCTTGGTTTGTGTAACAAGACTTTATCACATGTGAACCAAAGTTGCCACAAGTTGCAAAACACTCATTTCACTCCCTACCACTTGCAGCCTTGGATGCTGAACCAAGCTAGGCTCATACACACATCATGCTGCGCAGCCCCATGCTTTGTACTTGGCTAGAAGTTGCCCATGCCCTATCTTACAAGAAGTTGACATTTTTGCAAAAGTGGCTACACCTATCCATAAAGCACATGTCAAATCATCCAGCCAATCAGATTTGTTTATGTTATTAATTTGCAAGCTAGCCATAACAAGAAGCAAGGCTGAAACACATACATTCCACACATTCACAAAATCCCTTCACATTGCAAAAACCTTCGAATTTCTCTATGCAGCCTGCACATACTAAAACTTTCTTCATCATCCAACTCAACACACTTCATAGACAAGAAACCACCAAAGCTCAAGCCTGAAACAAGCCTGACCTGAGCTCCACCATTCTTCACCCTCAGAACCAGTTCTATTCGAATCCCACTTTTCAGCCATCCAACACTCCATTTTCCTTCACCAACAAATCAGGAACACTCAAAGGAGTCCAAACCACCCATTACACTGACCTAAAACAGCCTACACACCAAGTTCATTCTCTGCTATATCAGTTTGGTAACTCATGAAATAGCTTGCTAGAGTTCATTTCAAACCTGCCATTGACACCAGGGGAGTCATTAGAGTTAGCTTGCATCAAGAAACGGCCCTGGAAGCCCAGAAACAGGATTTGTCACCTCAGGTAGTCTCAAACTTCAAACTTTTTAAAGCTTGTTTCTTTTGTTACAAATCGAAAGTGCATGCTCTGAGGATCACTGTGATGTGTTTAGAATTTAAAATGGTGGAGAAATGAACATTTGGTGGGTGTCTGAAAGTTTGGCCCCATTTTTTGTTTTGCTTCGATTCAAGCTGTTCTTGATGGTAAAATGATGTTTGATCATGGATTTGGGTTGTAGGAAGTGTGGGAAATGTTTCTGGGCAATTGATTTGACATGGGGTGGCCTGGATAAAGAACTAGGGTTTTGGTATGGCCGGAGAAGACGACCGGAGCTCATCTCCGGTCGCCTGAGTGTAATTAGGGTTAACCATCATTAATTAACGAACTTTAAATTTGGGCCTTTGATCTTTGTTTCCCGCGCGCCAGTGAGTGGTCAGGATCACCCCATTTGCCCTAATCCATTTGATTAATATTAATTAATTCGTAATTAATTTAATCTGGCCAGATTGCATCCTCACCCTTCATTTGCGCGCTGGTCAACCTTTTTGAACTCAGGCTCCATCTTGGCCATTCATTCGGTTTACTTTTTATTTTATTTAATTTTTATTCATTTTTCTTTCAATTAAATTGCATAATTATTTTAAAATAGCAAAAAATTCTTAAAAATTATGAAACTTTTTATTTAAAGTTTTATTAATTTTTAAGACCCAAAAATATTTTTATTTTATTTTTTATCATTAAAAAAGTATTTTTAAATATTTAAAAGATTATTTTTAATTGATTAATGAGAATTAATTAATTAAAAATACTTTTAGGTATTTAAAAATTACAAAAAAATTCATGAAATGTTCTAAGACATTTAGAAACATTGTCCAACCTTCAAACCAAATTTCTTTTTTGATCTTGATGCATCTTAAGAATTTTTCATTGAATTAAATCATTTTTTATGCATTATTTTGATCATAAGTTCAAAAATTCATTTCTGCCTATTGGAGAAGGTTGAGACATTGATTCTTCTTGCATTGTGTTATGTTTAGCATGTAGTTTCTAGGGTAAAATGGCCATGATTTGATCTTGCATTTTCTAATTGTTTGGCATTTCTTTTGTTAAGAACCCTAAAAAACCCTAATAACTTAGGAAATTCATATCTTGAGTTTGGTTGAGAGTTGAGAGCTCCCCTTTGGGCAGTGGTTTATCATAGGTCTAGGGTTTCTTTGAGTGCCATTTTCCATTTTTTTTATCTTAGGGTTTGTTTCTGTTTTGGGTTTTTGTTTGATGTTTGATCCATAAACCCTAATTTGGGCTTTCTCTTGCATCCCTCTTGCATTTCCTTGCATAACATGACTTGTCTTTGCATTTTGTGCATGTTTATGATTCATTTGACATATCAAGACATATATGAATCATGCTTGATCATTGCATTACATATTTGCCATGTCATTTGTCTTGTATGCTTCATAACATTCCATGTTTGTTCATGCTCCTTAGCTTGTATCATTTGCATTCATAATCTTGTATGAACATCCCCATTGTCTTGCCTCATGTTTGCAGCACCTCATAACATCATAATCATCATCAACATGCTTCTGGTTTTGCTTAGCATCATATCATTTCATCTCATCTTGCATTGCATTGCATTTTCTTTCTAACATTGCAGGTGGTAAGTAAACTTGAGAAGTGGATTTGCCTTCACTTCTCATACCTTTTCTTTTCATCTCTCTTGCATCCATTGCTGCATTTCTATTTGTGTTTGAGATTGAGCTTGCTCATTCTTCTTCCTCCCACTTTCTTTCTTCAAGTGACTTGACTTCTTGAATGAAGCGAGTCATTTTGCTTCTCTTGATCTTATTCATCTGTTTCCTGGTGGCTCCTCTGAAGATTGTTCTTGCAAACCACACAAACCTTAGGAACAACCAAGCATGATAATGAATTAGGGTCTTGATTAGTCTCCCCTCATAGTTTTCACCTTTGTGTCTCTCTTTGAGTCCTCTCTTTTCATCTCATAATCAGGGACTAAACCCTAAAGGCTTTAAGACTTTGTGCTTAGGGTTATGCCTGCATCCTTCTCTTAGGATGGAGTGTATAACTTTAATCCTAAGTATTAAACCCTTAAGGTGTTTAAATCTTTTAATTAATTCATCTAATAATCATCAAGACATCACTTGTAACTTGGGCCTTGCATTAGGGTTCTAATTCTTCCTTAAGTGGTTAAGAAGGACTAACCCTAGTGTTAATGGACAAGTCCCCCTCAAGTTGTCTTACAAATCATAAAATTCACTTCATCATCATATCATTAATCTAAAATCCACTTAATAAAGGCTTGTTTGTCATGGGTTTAATCCCTAATCATGGATTAAGTTGAGGAGTCTTCCTCAGCTTAAACATTCTCATCTATTGTCCATCTTTTAGGATGGTGTAATGAGTCTGTTTAATCCTTGATTATGGCTTAACCTCATTACTCAACACTAAACAAAAACACCAAAAACATCTAAATAATCACAAGTAGGTTAATGATCTTAATCCTACACCAAAGGTGATTAAGTGTGAGAATCTGACTTCACACTTAAGGTACTCTTATTACCCCTAATCAGAGGGAAGATGTGCTGAGTTTACTAAATCCATTGGTTTAGGCCTAAGCTCATTATCCTATGACAAACTCCAAAAAAGAAATAAAAGACTGAAAACACAAAAAACAAACAATAATCGTCTCCTCCGGGATTCTTTTCTCATCATCTTCACTCATAAACGAGAACTCGCTTCTTCCGTCTAATGCAAGACAGTTTGCACCTGAGCCAGACAGGTCATACACTTGAGCATAGGCAAGTAAGCAGTTCACAAGTCAATTCATCTTTCAGTCTCTTTGGGTCGAACTACGGTGTTCTGACTTCCTCATTGCACGAGAGGATACGTAGGCATAACTTAACAGTTATCGAACAAAAGTCTCTGTATATTCCCCCTCTTTCCAGCTTTATTCTTTAGCCTCATGATCTTGAGCATTTCACTCTTTTCTTACACTGACACTTTCATACTTCACTTATGCACTTCACACTTCTCATACACTGACACCTGTACATTCTTTTCCAGCTATTTTATACACAAATTGCACTGACACTACCCCTTTAAAACACAAATCTTTTAAGCGTGGATCCCGTCGAGTACGACAGACAATCTGGGTGCTAATACCTTCCCAGGTTGTAACCAACCCCCTTTCTCAGTTTCTCTGGTTCGCAAACCGTCTTATCCATCTCTTTCTAGGCCTATGCAGCATTGCCTTTCCTCCGGGATAAAAATGCCTAGCTGGCGACTCTTTTCATCTCCAGTGAGTTCACGACTGTGTGTTCTCACTGTTCCCTTCGCCGACCGTTCGCGCTTGTACCTGGATGCAAATCTTTGGGAGCGACAATTAGAAGAATAATAAACATAACTTGAAAATGAACATGAATTGATATGTACATTTGTTTTTGTTATTGCTATGAGTGGTTGTGTCGTTGTTACATGACATTGATGTTGATATATGATAATGTAACAATTGATGTATGTTGTGTTGTTGTTATATGTTCTCGTTGTTGTTGATATATATTGTTGATGTAAGGGCTTAGGAGCGTAGCAGCTGGGCAATATGTGTATGCCCTTGTGCAATACGCGTATGACCAGTAATATGTCATGAACATGCATTTCAGAGCTCTAGGTTCGAACTTGTCTTGCCTAATGTGAGCATATGCCACACAACCAAATAATCTCAGTTTATCAAGATCAAATGGATGTCTCGGCCAAACTTCTTCAGGTGTCTTTATATCTAACGCAGTCGAAGGATATTTGTTTATCAGATATGTTGTTGTCGAAATAGCCTTAGCCCAAAACACCTTCTTCAATCCAACACTAACCAACATGCATCTAACCCTTTCAAGGATTGTTTGATTGAATCTCTCAGCTAGACCATTTTGATGAGGAGTACCTGCTACAGTCTTATGACTTGCAATCCCATACTTGACACAGTAATTATTGAAAGTTTCATTGCAGAATTCAAGGCCATTATCAACTCTCAACCTCTTGACCTTTCTGCCAGTTTGAGTTTCGACCAGAAACTTCCAACTCTTGAAATTCTCAAAGTTTCATCCTTAGTCTTATGAATGAATACCCATAACTTTTTGGAATAATCATCAACTATGGATAGAAAATACCTTGCACATGAATGTGAATGATTCCTTGCAGGCCCCCAAAGATCAGCATGGATGTAATAAAGGGATCCATGTGTTATTTGTATACCTTTGTTAAACTTCACCCTACAGGATTTACCAAATATAAAAGGTTCACAAAACTCCAACTTCTCGACTTTGTCACCACATAGCAGGTTATGTTTCCCCAGTTCGACCAGGCCTCTTTCACTGATATGGCCCAATCTCATGTGCCATAATTTTGTCTTCGACACAGGTTTCATGGATACTACATTTGTCGAACCACTTATAGCCTCATCCTCGAGGGTATTCAAGCTTTGTTTCTTCAAGTCTCTCAAGACTTCCTTTAACCCCTTCACGACTCTTAGGATACTTTTCTATCCTTGAAAAACATATCCCTTCTTTTCGAATTCACCAAGAGAAATCAAATTTCTCTTCAAGTCAGGTATATACCTAACTTCAGTCAATAACCTTATTGACTCATCATGGAGCTTGAATCTCACAAATCTGATACCTGCAATTTTGCAAGCTTTGTTGTTTCCCAGTAGCAACGATCCACCATCTTGATTAAATAGTTCCTCAAACAAATCTTTGTTTGGAGTCATGTGCCAAATGCAACCTGAATCCATAATACACTCCTTTCTTGAGTCATCACTTGAAACCATAAGAACATCAGGTGAGTCGAAATCATCTTGAACAATGGTTTCATTGCCATTATCCTTACCTCTATGATCTTTTAGGCATTTAGGGCATACCTTTCGAATGTGACCATCATTCTTACAATTATAGCATCGAACACCAGATGCTTCACCATTATAAGACTTCTGTTGACTTTTACCATTCTTCTTGTCGAACTTACCATCCTTTCGCAAGAATTTTTCCTTAACGACTAAACCTTCACCAACCGTCGAAGGTTTATGCTCCTTTCGTTCGTTCAAAACTTTACAGTACAAGGAAGATTGAACATCTATAAAGGTCAGAGACTCTCTTCCATACAAAAGGGTTTCTTTGAAGCGAGCATGTGTTCTGGGCAAAATGCATAACAATAACAACGCTTGATCTTCATCATTGATCTTCACATCAATATTTTCAAGATCGAGAATCAACTTGGTTTGAACATATCCAACTGCTTAACCAACATTTTATCTTTGCTCATCTTGAATGAATACAAAGCTTGCTTCAGGTTGAGTCGATTCACCAATGATTTGGTCATGTACAAACATTCAAGTTTCAACCACAACCCTGACGTCGTCATCTCCTTTGATACCTGTCAGAGAACCATATCACCAAGGCTCAACAATATTGCGATGTGTGCTTTCTCAATAATGATCATCTTTTCAGCTACCGTTAACACAACATTCATGATCGCCTCTCCCTTCAACGCTTCCAAGAAACCCTGTTGAACAAGTATAACTTTCATCTTCAAGTGTCACAGATCAAAATCGTTTACTCTGGTGAACTTTTCAATCTCATGCTTTGTTGAAGGCATCTTCTCCATGCTCACCGCACCAATTTGTTGTGAAATCGGATGCCCTAGAAACAAAGTATAATAGGTTTCTTTATGATCAAGAAACCCACATGTTAGGGTTTAGGGTAAAACAAGGATAACAATAAGAATTTGTTATAAACTGCTATTATTTCCTTTCTCTTAAAACAAAATTACAAGTATACAAAAATAACAAATAACCCTCTCAATTTTGAATTAGGATTTTTTTCTTCCTATTTTTTCTTATGCAAAAGATGAGAGACTAGTATGCTATTTATAAGAAAACTATCACACTAACCTAATGGGCTTTTTAATAATTACCCATTACAAGCTAACTTAGGGTATAATTTAACTTAAGCAATTAGATCCATAACACAAGGCCCAATTAGACATACATACTAGAACTAACTTCGACTACAGTATGTATAACTTCTACATCAGCATGTGAACCAGCTTCGACTTCATGCTAAACCTATCTCATATCAGAGTTCGATCCAATATTCGACAACCATGTATCATCCCCTTAATCTGCAAAGAAACACATCAAACTTCAACAATGGGCATCTTGAGTTGAAACCAAACCCTAAAACCATAATCCAGTGAAGAGTAAAGAGAGAGCTGGAGGACATACCGTCTTTGCCGTCGTCGTAGTGTGGGTTGTACCATATGAAGATATATTAAGTTCATCTAACTTGTGTAGCCATGATGGAAAATACAAGGTTGGTGAAGTTTCCACAGTGACTTCATACTTCTTGTATTCTTCATCATTGCTACATAAACCATATGACCCTTATCAACTCATACTATATGCTTGCTACCACCAACGTCATCACCATGTATCATCCTCTTAACCTGGAAGGAAATGCATCAAACTTCAACAATGAGCATCCTCAGATGAAAATAATCGCAGAATATGAATCAATTATGATGTTGATATAGTTTGGGAAACAATGAAAAGGAAATATAAGGAGGAATAAGCTTACACAAAAGCTTCATGCTTCTTATATTTCTTTTCATTGTTTCGAAAACTAGATGAAGTTTATTGTCACCGTTGTTTCTTCATTTACTAACATTTTGTTTGTGAAGCTATGAAGAAGAAGAAGAAGTACAAGGTGGATGAAGTTTCCATCAAAGCTTCATCTTCTTGTACTTTTTTTTCATAGCTACACAAACATTATGTACGATAGAAAAACGAGATAATGAGAAATATCTAACAATATATGGAAGAAGAAGAATACCTTAATGTATGAAGCACAATATTCATGACCAATGGTGAAGAAGAAGAGAAAAAATGGGTTTCAGGGTTTCACTACGAAGTAAACGACGCTACTGTCAATAAGTGAAAATTAATTCGCTTATATATGGGTAACCAATTTCACAATGGTTAACAATAAGGATCATAACGATAAATGTTTATTTATAATCACTATATCACAACGGTTAACCAAAAGAATCGCAGTGATCTCCCTTTTATTTGTGAATTTTAAAATAAATAAAAAAGAAATGATGCGCCTTAACGTTAAAGGTATACATATTTTATGGCGTTGAGGTTCAAACCGATGAAAGTTTGATTGTATCACAACGGTTGGTTCTATAACCGTTGTTATATACTAATAATTTTTAATCAAAAAACAAAATAAATATGGTAGCGTCTTAGTAAAGATATGTCACCACGGTGTAGGGGAAAAATGTGGTGACCACAGTGTCGTGGAATGCGCGTTTTGTAGTAGTGTATTATATTACTAATTGTATTTAATAAAAATTAATTTAAGGGTTAAATATGTTTTTGGTCTCTCTAAAATTACCAAATTTTGTTTCTGATCCCTATAAAAAATAGTGTGTTTTAGTTCCTACAAAATAACTATGTACGTAGTTTTAGTCCATATTGTTAAACTAATGTGTATTTTTGGATGATTATTTTGCAGATATGCTTAGAACTTTATAAAAAGTTCCTCGAAAAAATAAGAATTCAAAATTTGATTTATAAGTCGAAATTTTCATTAATTTTATCATTATCTTTTGAAATTTAAAATATTCATTTTTCTATAAGCTAAAATATTCATATTTAATTCTTCTCATTTGAAAAAATTATATAATTTGATAAAGAAACATTTTATAGTAATCTGAACACGTATGAAAAAATTATTAAAAATATTAAAAGTTTAAAGGTAATTAAATAGTTTACAAAATCTTAGAAAATAACATGAACTAAAACTATATACAGGACCAAAATATGTCTTTTTTATAGGGACTAAAAATGAAATATAAAATAAGCTTAATTGTAATTTTGGTTATTTTTATATCTTTTAAGTTTTAATCCCCTATTTTAAAATCCGGAATTTTTATCCCTTATTTTCATTTTTTAGTTTTGCTTCTCGTATTTTAAAATCCAGAATTTTTGTTCCTCTATTTTTTATTTATTTTTGTTTTGATCCCTTATTTTAAATTTTATTTTGAATTTTAGTGCCCTTTCCAATTTGAAACTAATTTAATAAAGGGATCAAAAGTTTAAAAAATTATAAATAAAGGATCAAAACTAAAAAAAATGAAAATAGAAGGATACAAATTTCGGATTTTAAAATAGAAGGACCAAAACTCAAAAAAATGAAAATAGAGAGACAAAAATTCTAAATTTTAAAATAAGGGACTAAAAATTAAAAAAAAAAAAGACCAAAATTACAATTAAACCCATAAAATATTTATTGCATCAAAAACATATTCAATCCTTAATTTAATAATTTAATAATGATATATAAAAAAATTAATGGTTTACTGTGGTTGAACTAGTTTCTTGTTTGTCTATTTGATTGCTGATCTTTTTAGACCGCTGGATTGTACTCTGTCTTTTTTGGTATTTTGGTAATAAAGTATTTTTTTATTCCAAAAAACATTAAAATGGGAAGATGACGAAAATACCCCTATTCGTGGAGAATAATTCTCTTGTTCTAACAAACCATTTCATCTCTGTCGAATCGAACGCTCTCTCTTACTTCCTCTGCTCTAACTCAACCTCCACTTCGCTTCGGTGAGTAACTCATCTTCCATTTCTTCCTAAAATCCATGCATGTCTACGAAAAATCCTTTCAATTTCAAAAAGGGAAAACAATAATCATAATCTGAATTCAAAATTAATTTCCACTTCCATAGTAAAAATAATCTGAATTCGAAATTAATTTAGATCATTTGTGTTTGTTTGTTCTTACCTGCATTGTCCTCTGTTTGAAAATTTTCAGACCTAAGCAAGTTTTCGCAATGTCTGATAAAGGAGGAAAGGCTGGTTCTCTGTTAAGCAAAGGTACACTCAATTTTGGACATTCATTTCACTTTTGGAGTTTTGTTTTTGTTAGGGTTTAATTTTCTGTTAGGTTGTTCTATTAGGGTTAAATTGTTTTTTTGTATAAGTTATCAGCTGTTTTCATAAGCTATAAGCTATCTTGGAGAAACTATTAAAATAAGCTAAATATAACTAAGGAACAATGTCATAAGTTAAAATATGCTGTTTTCATAAGCTCAAATAAGTCAATCCAAGCAGACCCTATGTGTTGACTATTTTACATGGCTTTTGTTATTTTAAGTGAGTAGTTAGTAAAGAGAGAAAATCAATTGTTGATATTTTGATGCAACCGAGATTAGTTATGCTTGTATGATGGTGTGGTGAGTGCCGAATTCTAATCCTTTGAACTATTTGTTGATTTGAGCACTTGGTTGTTTTTTTCTTGGTAGGATCCCTAAAGGGGAAGGACGATAGTGCAACAAAATCAGCAAAGGGAAGGAAGGTTCAGTTTGCAAAAGAAGGTTAGCATTATTATTCTATTATCTTTGTACTTCTTCTAAGTGGAGTGTACAACCTGCTTAAAATGATGATTTGAGTTACTGATCATGTTTACAACTAGTTGTGCAATCCCTTTCTGAAATTATTTTTTGGTTGTATATAGCTCCATTTGAATCCATACTAAACGGGCAAAAATCTGGGGGAAAAGGTATGATCGTAGTTCCTTAAGTTATTGTTATCACAATTATTTTGGTGACTCCGCACTGGTTTTTCAATTGATTGATCATTTCTTTCCCTTGCTTTCTGAGTCACTATTCTTTATTCCTGATTTTTTTCTTCTTTCTTTTTTCTATTTTCTAGCTGATTTTAGCAGAGGAAAAGGAGATAAGATTGCAAATGGTGGAAAGAGTTCTGCAACAAAAGACCCACATCAATTTGAACATAGAGTTGATCAAAGTTGGTGCTTGCATGCGTTATATCTTGTTTACTTTTGCTATGAATTTACGTAAACTGTTCTCCCTCTGTCCCATATCGTATGATGTTAAGGTAGTGGTGCCATCCCTTAAGAAAGAAATAGTACAGTATTATAAAGTGTTATCAAATTGTAGCGCCATGTCCGCTATGGCGGATATACATTGCGGTTTTTGGGTTTGCCGCAATGATAAATATCGGCCGCTATTTTGGGTTTTCCGCCATAATCCGCAATAACGGCGCCGCAAATTGGCCGGTATGGCGGGATTTTGGCTCTCCGCTATGGACCGCCATCCGCCATCAACAACACAGATAATAAGGAGAAGAATATATTTGAACAAAATTATTTAATGCTTCATTGGAGATGTAAAGCCACACTCAAATTTGGACAAATTTGTTTGGCTCAATAGTCAAAAGTCATACAATATAGGATGGAGGGAAAATATTATTAAGTTGTACCTTTTTGTTAACGGCTCATGGTGTGATTTAGTCATTTAGCTTGCATTACATGAACCCAATGTTGTTAAATGGTCGTGTGCCATGGAGGCACTATAGGCCACAATGGCATGTTTAAATGACGATTTTTCATAACCTCATCGGAAATTTGTGAAGGAATGCTGCCTGCCATGGCGGCACCATAGGCAGCAATGGCGTGTTTATATGGAAGATTGTTGGCTTCTGCCTCCCTTCATCTACAACACTGCATGAAACCTAAATTTATCTCTTATTAAACCTGAAATATTCTCTTATTGATATCAACAACATTAATTCTCTCTGGGTGACATGCAGAACTTCCTGACAATTTCCAATGCCTGATGGACTGCGAGGCTGCAGTTATGTTACAAGGAATTCAAGATCGTATGGTTTCGTTATCTAGAGATCCAGCTATCAAAATCCCTGCGTAAGACTCTTCCCTATTAAAGTATGTTATTAGCGTAGAAGAACCATTTCACTGATCTGAACTTTCTTCTTTATTTTCTGTTGTAGATCATTTGACAAGGGACTGCACTATGCCAAAAGCAGCAACAAGCATTCAAATCCTGAGTTTGTTAGACTCGCTCTTGAGTATCCTTAATTTTTTTGTTGGCTGTACGTTTATACTTTATACATCCGTGTGCTGTCGGTGTGTGAGTTTGTTTGCATGGATAAATTACAATATTATTATGTTTTTTATTTCTCTTCTCTCTAAATCCCCATAAAGTTCTTCTCTTGACTCGAATATTAGGCCTCTAATGAATCATGGTCTCACTGAGAGCGAGGTATCAATCTTATTCTAACTTCCATTGTTCTTACCAAATTATGTTGCTTTCTTGATATCATTATCCCCTGCAGATATGTGTGATTGCTAATGCATACCCAGAAACTGTTGATGAAGTTTTTGCTCTCCTCCCATCACTAAAGGTATGACACGGGGTATTTTGTGTTACTTTCATTTAAATCATTAATGGTAGGTGCATGGTTTTCGGTACAGAAGGCCTTACCATATCTCCAATTAGTTTGTTGCCTAATACATCTATTAAGAGACTCACATTAGATGAGATATGATATGAAAATGTGTTTATAAGTGGGAGACATTCCTCACCTTACAGGTTACAAGCCAATTTTGTAAGGTTGAATTAGGTCTAACCCAAATTTTAGAATGATATCAAAGTCTATTAATATCTGTCGGGGCATGCACCTATTGTCAGACCCACTCTTGTCAAACCCTAGATATTCAGTCGTGGGTGTAAGTGGGCTGTTAGGACTTTGGATTTATACATTCCATGAGATATGCTCTTAAATGTGGAGACATTATCACCTTACTGGTCAGTTTTGTAAGAATGAGTTAGATTCAGTATAAAAACTTAAATTACATCCTTTAGTTGGATTGGTGTCCATTGTAATGTCATCACAGAACCTATTGAGTTTTCTATTTGGTTGGATATCTTCAGAGGTTTTTGAATCCTTCTTGTCAAGAAGATATCCTAATAAAAAAAGGAAACAATATGCTAATAGGATATTACAATCTCATAGTATGTATTTATTTCAGGGTAAGAGAGGCATTAACAGCCAACCTATCGAAGAATCATTGAGTGAGCTTGCTAAGCTTAAACAGACTATGTAACTAAAACCTCGTAATGAAAAGGTTCACTGGTGAGTTTTCTTTTATGTTTTGACTCAGCACCTTCCCTGTGTATGGCTTTAATACTGATTGGCTTTTACATTTATGTGTTTGCAGCTTTACAGTCTAATAGAGCTAGAAGTAACTGCTCTGGCAAATGTAGCACATTCAAAACGCTTGATGAACTCACTAATTGAGACAATATAATGCAGAACTTTAGTCAGAATATTATAATCGCCTTTTTGTCTCATGCTATTAGGATGTACATTGGTTTAATGGATCTTGTGTATGGCAACAAAGGCGAAACTTGGAGATTTTAAGAAATGTTGTATAATCCATTTTGCTGTTGAATATTGTCTTGTTACTTAAAACTTTTATAAAACCAGAAAAGGACCATTGTCGTGTCATGACGAGAATGGGTGTTCTCATGAGTTTCTTTTAGGTCACCTGGTCATGTCAAAGGCTAAAAATAGAGTTCTACATATTTTCAAAGAGACAACAATCAGTTTCTTTTCTTTTAATGTGTGAGATGCTATTTACAGTACTTGAATGTAGTAAAATTACAAAATGTCACCAGGTGCCATTTTAGTTATTCATTTCGATCTTCACACATGTTTTTTCTTCGTAACGTTGGTTTTCAAATGTATTTTTCGTTAGTTAGTTTAGTGTATACAATTATAAAAGAGATTCTCATATCGTGTGAAGGAGGCATAAAAATAACTATTTATTTACTCTTTAAAAAGTAGATTTTTTTTCCATGTGTCGTGTGAAGGAAGCATAATCATCATAAAGAAAAAAAGAGCATAAATATGCGGGGTGGGGTCTTATTAAAAAGGAATTGTGAGACCAACCTTTGTGCCTTCTTTTGCATAAGTGGATCTATATTCTTTAATGTTTCTTATTGTTTTGGAATATATATATATATATATATATATATATATATATATATATATATATATATATATATATATATATATATATATTCCATTTTAATGCATCCCATTTTCTCTTTATTATTGAAGAAAAAAACAGAGGAGGGAGTACTTGTAGTTTTCACCGGAAAAGTTTTTAATATTCCATTTATAAAGAGAGAAATAGAGAGACACCTTATAATAAAGTTTCCAAATTATTTCTTAAGAAATCTAAAGTTTTCAACTTTGTTTGATTGGTCATTAGCGTCGGTAGCAGTGGAAGTTATTTATTTTTGAAAAACTAACGTATCCAACCCAATCCATCATCGTTGAAAATTGAATATTGATCCAAATGGGTCAAATACCAGAACAAATTCATCACCAACTTCACGGTGACGATGATGAACAAGAATCAGAGGAAGAAGAAGAACAAGAACCATCATCAAACACACAGAAATGGAAGAAGCACTACTCATCAAAGCATAAAATACTCTTTGTTGGAGAGGGTGATTTCTCTTTCTCTCTTTGTTTAGCTAGAGCTTTTGGTTCTGCACACAACCTCGTTGCAACTTCCCTTGATTCTCAGGGTAATAAAAATCAAGACTTTGAACCTTTTGCATCATACCCATTTTTTCATTTTAATGATTTTTGTTTTGTTTTGGCAGAGAAAATTGAAAACAAGTATGGTAATGGAGTGAGTAACGCAAGGGAACTTGAAGAAAGGGGTTGTATTGTTCTTTATGATGTTGATGTTAAGGTTATGAGTCAGCATTTTTTTCTCAAGACTCAGAGGTTTGATCGCGTTGTTTATAATTTTCCTCATGTTGGCTTCCTTTACCCTGAGAATAGCTACTGCCAGATTCAGTAATCTTCCCTTTCTCTCTCTTTTTTCTGTTTTCTTTCACATTGGATAAGATATGGTGAATTTATAAGTAGGCTACATTTTTCACTTTAACCATGTTTTTTAGGGTTGACTTAGCTCTAACCTAAATTGGAAGTAGGTAATAGAGTTTGTTTAAGATCCATTAGGCTGCCTGTTATAGGGTAGAATCGACGTTGTGGATCATTCTCTTGGTTACATTGTGATCCATGTTGTTATGAGTCTCAAATCAGACAATAGATGACTTTATGTATACTATTCGGTCACTATTATAAGTAAATTTGACTTTTTTTTTGTTACATATGACAATTGATGAGAGCAATCATCACCATATATATTCCAGATACATCAAGTGTCAAATGTATTAAAAAAGTCAAATTTGCTTAAAATAATGAGAGCAATCATTACCATACAAGTCGATTTTGTAAGAATAAATTAGGTTGAAACTACAATTCTTAACATGGTATCAAGAGCATGTTCAAGATCCATTGGACCATGTGTTATCAAGTTTTTGCTATCGGATCACTCACCATTTATTTTCACGATCCAGCTGTCTAGGCTTGGGCATGAAGAGGTAAACTTGATATCATGGTTTAGATTGTGGTCTTGGACATTTGTTAAAATCCTAATTTAAGTATATTCAATCTTAATTGAGGTTTTGAATGGTAACTAATGTAACTGAAATTTTGGGAACCAAACAGGTTGAACAAAAAGTTGTTGAAGGGATTTATGGCAAATGCAAAAGCACTATTAAAGAAAGATGGAGGAGAGATACATGTAACTCACAAAGAAGGTGATCCATACAACAAATGGGATCTTGTAAGGAAAGCAGAAAAGAGAGGACTGTTGTTGCACCAAGCTGTTCCATTTTTCAAAGATGACTATCCTGGTTATGACAACAAGAGAGCTCATGGAAAGTTATCAGATTTATCTTTCCCAGTTGGGGAGGCTAATACTTACAAGTTCAAGCTCCAAACATTCCCAACAAAATCAGAACACTTCTAATAGAGAAAAGTGTTTCAGAATAGAAAAGCAAAAACTAGAAATCATTTTGCCTGTGTTAGTGAGTATCAAGTTTGGACCCTGCCTGTGAATATGGTTGTGTTTATCAAGTTTCAAGCTAAAAATAGTATTCATACTAGTCATTGTTAGCTTTTGGACTGAATACAGTCAATGTTGGATTCCATCTTTATCTCTATCTCATAATGTATATTCATTCTGATCATTTAAGTTTGAAATTTTTTCTTAACTTTCTTAAATGTGTGTTTCTATGATGGCAAAAACTTGATTCTAAGTTGACACTGTATACGATGAGTGATTCATGGTCTGATCGATAAACTCTAACATCAATCCGTAATATTGTACCATCAAGATTTGATTAAGCTTAAAGTAACTGATATAACATTATTCTGTTTTGTCGCTGCTGCACGTTCAATCTGCGTTGTATCTTCCCGGTTCATTTGATTAATTTAACAGATATCACCAAAACGAACATGAAATAAATATGTGCAATAGTGTTTATATAGTAGTCTCTAATATGATACAATGACTTAATAATGATCATATTCTGGACTACAAACCATGAATCTTTTGAATAATCTAAGCTTAAATAGTATAGCAGCTATTCTAGTTCTGGCAGTTTCATAAGAGGGGACAAAGAAAAACCCGCTAATGAAACATCTTAATCACATCGAAAGCAAAAAAATCCAATGCAAGGTTAGAAATAATACTACAACCCACCACTGATAGGTTGTTTGAGATGCAGATGAATTCAGCCCTTTATCTATAACTCCGACAAGAAAATGACAGTCACCAACAGAAGGGTCTAGGAAAGTAACCATACCAAGCCCGTCGAATTCGCAGCTTTGTGAATCTTGCATTCTAAGCTGATAGTAGCTGTTAAAAGCATATGATATATTACCCTTCTCGCCGATTTCATTACACGAACCTCCGTAGTTAAGTGTTGTGCAATCTGCAGCACTACAAGCAATTTTCATATGGTTTACTACGTTCGTCAGATCACTCGAGGGTTTCGCCACACACCATCTAGATGGAAGATACTCAACATTCCTTGCATTTCTCAATTCCTTGTTTCCAAGGCCGAGGTTTAATAAATACTTAGCTTGCCCGTCAAACGAGAATATCCCCCAGTGTCTTTCAAAGTTTCCGGGAAGGGTACTTTTTGCTCCTTCGTCAAGCAGGCCGAAAAGATAAACGTCCATAGGAGGAGTGTTTGGCCTCAAGGGGGTCCCTTTGTTACTTGCAATGTGATAGACAAGTCCTTGATTGAAAACCCTAGCAGCAGTGATATTTGCACCAACGGCTCCATCCGAAGGCCAACCGATTTCACCAATAACTATAGGCATCTGATTATATCCGAGTTTACCAAGGGCAGCAACTAGAGTGTCATAGTTTCCATCAAATGCATTGGTGTAGATATTCGAACCATCTGTTACAGCATGACTAGTTCCCTGAAAGAACGCGTAATCTTGAGGGAAATCTCCATTATCGTAAAGGCTAAGAAATGGGTAGATATTAACAACAAACGGGGAACCATTTGAATTAAGAAACTGAACAAGTTGAGTCATGATTTGAGTCAGTTCAGATCGAAACACCCCTTGGGAAGGGAGTCCTCCCGAGGACTCGTACGCATCTGCATTGCAAGGGACAACTATCTTTACATAACCACCAAGATTTGCTTTGACTAAAGACTGTTGTATATTGGTTACCGCCGGCATCACAAGGTTCACAAATTGACCGCTATAACTCGAAAGAAAGGGTTCATTTCCTACCGCAACATACCTGTAATACAAAGCAAAAGGTAAGAGGCAAATAGAAAATCATCAAAATAAGTACTATATATCACCAATGAAGCACGGACATACGTCAACACCAATAATAATTTGCAAAAATGAATAAATTGAAATATAATTACAAATGTTTGCGTCCTATATTGTCAACACCAGTAATAATTTGCAAAAATGAATAAATTAAACGTAATTACAAATGTCTGCGTAGTCCTACATTGACACAGACACACCTTTTTTGCTAGAAGTTTCAGTGCTACATAGTATATCACACCATAGACAGATATTCTGATCTGAATCATTGGTAACAACTACTATAATCATTTCAAAATTGCAACTGAGAACCACAAGATCAACAACAACAACCTATCAACATAACTTCAATAATTAATTAAAATCAGCCTAATTCAAGTTTTAATAATGAATTAACCAGTTTAAAACCAAATCTGAGATTAGATTTTAAGAAGAATACCTGATATCAGCACCCCCTTTAGTGATATAAGCAGAAACATTCTGCCGAACCCAAAAATCAGCAGCTACAGAAGAAGAAGCCAAAAGAGACAACATATCATTAGGGATTCCAACCATAACCTGAATGCCACTCCCCATCAATGCTTTAAGCGCACCAGGATCAGCTTCAAAAAGCTTAACTTTAGAGATCTTGTTGTCTCTCAAAAGATTAACCACTGTAGAGGGCTTCAACCTGTGTGAAGAAAGTGTACCCCAGTTTACACCTATGGCTGATTCAGCCATAGGAACGAAAAGCCAAGATAGAAACAAGAGAGAAAAAACAGTAATGAATCTAGGTTGTAACATAGGGGAATTGTAATAGTTAGAGATAAGTTTGAGTGGTTGTTAAAGTTTGAAGAGAAACAAAAAGTGTTGTGATGTCGCAGTGAGAAAGAGAATTGAATTGAGTAAAGGTGAAGTTTTAGATATAGAGTTTTGATAAATGGTGAAAAAATCAAAAGGTTTATTATTAAGCGGGATGGATGTGAATTTACCAATATACTATAACATTCTATTTGTGTATGTCGGCATCGACATGAGATCTTGTCATTCTAAATTTTATTACTATTTTATGTTTTACTTGGATTTTTTTATGTTATATTGGTTGGAGTTTACCTTCTTTTTTTTAAAATTCTAAATAGAAGTCCTAGCACTCTCATCACTTTCACTATGTTTGACGAAGACAACCCAAATTTTTAAGAAACTAATTTTTTTTTTGTATTTATCTTTCTCACGTTTGAAGACTTCAATGAATCAACCATACTTTGATTGCAATAATGATTATGTGTAACAATTATTAAAAGAAAGAAGAAAGAAATAAAAATTGAATAAGAGAGAAGATTGAGGTTTAAAAAGATTGGAGAATATGATGATTTTTTTGTAGAGTTTCTCTCTGTTCACAAACTGAGGAAATTCTCTTAATCACTTTGAAACTGCAAAATTTTGTGAATACAATATATGTTATAAGAATATGGGTTATTCTCTCTATTTATAATTGAGCTAGCTTTCACCCTAAGTTAAGTCCAAAAACATAAAAGCCTAAAATATCTATTTTGATCTAAATCAAAATTCTTTGTCAAGCAACCTGCTTCGACACTTCAATAACTAATACAACTTCACACACATTACATGTTTCGACACTTCCTTATTTCTATTGAGCACACATGTTTCGACACAAAGAATTACAACTTAATACACCACCTAATTCATTATGTTTAAGTTATCTACATTCATCATATCTCTTAGTCTTATGAATACTTCTATTTGCACTCATTTCGTCATGATGTATGCAGTCCGGTTCTCAGTTCTGCATTATTTCAAATTCACCTTCCCTTCTAATACCTGCTCTCGAAGATAATTGAACCTTATTTCGATGTGCTTGCCTCGTCCATGTAATCTCTTCGACCAGGTTCACCATCCACTTTGCTTGAAATGCACAGAGAGAAGTAATTATGTACTCTGCTTCGCATGACGACAATGCTATTAATGGCTCATTTCTCGAACTTTAAGCAATCAGTGCACCACCTAACATAAACACATATCCAACTATGGATTTTCGATCCTCAACATCACTACATCAATTTGAGTTGGTGTACCCCATTAATTTGCATTATTTTCCTTCATCAGCTACATGAAACATAATGCCATAAGAAAAAGTTCCTTTCATATACCATAGTATCCTCTTCGTTGCTGCTAGATGTGATACATTTGACTTCTGCATGAATATACACACCATACCTACACTGTATGATAAGCCATGCCTTGTGTGACAAAGGTATCTTAATGAACCAATGAGTCTTCTATACTGTGTTGGAACGACATCATCTTCATCTGTGTCTTTCGACAATTGCAATCTAAGCTCATATAAAGTCAAAGTTGCGTTGCAATCTTGCATCTCAAATCTCTTGAGTATTTCACCTGCATATCTTCTTTGGTGCATCATCAAACCATGACCACTCTTGTAGAATTTGATGCCAAGAAAATATGAAAGATTTCCCAATTCTGACATTCCAAATTCCTCACTTAGGTCATGTTTCAAATCTTTGGTCTCATTTTTACAACCTTTTGCTATCAATAGGTCATCGACATAGATATAGTATAAGAAATTCACCATTACTTCTTCTTACATATACTTCATGCTCAATTGTGCATTTCACAAATTCCTTCTCCCTTAAAGAGTTATTTATCTTCTTATTCCAAGATCTTGGAGTTTGCTTAAGTCCATACAGGGCTTTATGCAACATGTATACATTTCTTTCTTCGTCTCGTCTCACAAACCCATCTGATTGTGCAACATAAACTTCTTTATCTAAGGGGCTATTCAATAATGCACATTTCATGTCCAGCTAACACATTTGCTAGTTGTTCATGTTTGTTATAGCAACCTGATTATCTCGATCCTAGCAACAGGTGCAAAAACTTCATCAAAGTCGATTCCTTCCTTCTGAAGAAGTCCTTTTGCCACAAGTCTTGCCTTGTGTCGAGTTATTTCTCCTTTGGGATTCAATTTCACCTTGTATACCCACTTCACATTGATTTCCTTCTTACATTGAGGCAATTCGACAAGTGACTAAATGTTATTGACTTCAGAGGACTTCAACTCCTTATTCATCACTTTCACCCACTTTGAATCCTTCAATGCCTTAGTTGCATTGACTGGTTCGACATTAATATAGAAAGTATAATGTACCAGCTCACCTTAATCATACATATATCATCTAATGTAATCATACATCCTTGCAACCTTACAAGCATGTGTCTTGTTCTTTGAGGTCTGTCTGGGCCTGCTTCACCTCTGAATTCTTCTTGTCAAACATATCTTTAGAATTCACTAGCTGGTTCTTCATATATGATTCTAACTAAATATTTCTTGACATTTTCAGTCCAATCTCATTCCTTAAGCTCATCTATGATCACATCCCTGCTGACCACAACTGTTTGTTCATTGGGTTGAACAATTTGTATGATCTAGTCGAATGATATCCTATCAGGATTATTTAACTCGACTTGTCAGCAAGTTTTCTTCTCAATTGATATGGCACATTTCTATGTGCTATAGATTCAAATACCTTCAGATGACTCAAGCTAGGATTAACATCATACCAACATTCTTTTGGCTTGATTCTTTCTAGATTCTTCATCGGACATCTTTTCAAAATATATGTTGCAGTCGACACAACTTCTCCCCACAATTCTTTGGGTAGATGATTGCCTTTCAACATACTTCTCACCATGTTCATGATGGTTCTATTCTTCCTTTCTGCAGTTATATTCTACCGTGAAGTGTAGGGTGGCACCACCTCATGCACAATCCTTTCTTTCTCACATAATTTGTTGAACTCTTACGACACATATTCTCCACCACCATCAATCCTCATAATTTTGAGCTTTCGACCACTTTGTCTTTCAACCATAGATTTAAACTTAGCAAATACCTCGACCACTTCAGTTTTTTTCTTGATCAAGTAAGTCCATAATTTTCGATTGAAATCATCTATGAACGTGAAAAGTATATGTTACCTCCAATCAAATATAATTGGATATGACTACACAAATCAAAGTATATGACTTCAAGAACTTCCCTCGATCTGTTTCATGCATCCTTGCTAAAGTTGTTCTTGTGTTGCTTTGTCTGCACACATTCTTCACATAATTCATTTGGAATTTTGATTTCTAGTAATCCCGAAACCATATTTATTCTCTTCAACTCTATGATGTCTTTGAAATTGAGATAGTCAAGTCTATAATGTCATATCCATTCATCTCTACTGGATGTAGTTGCAAGACACTTATGCTTCATCACATTAATTTCAATCTTGAAGGTTCTATTCTGAGACATTGGGGCCTTCAAGATCATCCTACAACCTATGTTGAGAACTATCATCACATTGTCTTTAATTGGCACCTTGTAGTTCTTTTTGACCAACTGCCCTATGCTGAGCAAATTACTTTTTATGTCTGGTATGTACAATACATTGGAAATTACTGACCTCTTTCCATCTTTCCTCATAATCAGAACATCACTAATACCTTCAATAACTATAGTATTTTTATTTGAAAATTTCACTATGTTCTTCATTTAGGGCTTTATGTTGCTAAACAAATCTTTCCTTCCAAACATGTATGATTAAAATCCTGAGTCCAAGTACCATTTTTCCTGGAATTTTTCTTCATCTTTCGTTGTGACCATCAACAACATCTCTTCTTTTTCTTCATGTTTCACTAGCTTTAAATCAGTTTCTAGTTTTTTCTGCATTTTAGGACAATCACTGGAATAGTGACTATACTTCTGATAATTGTAACATTGAATGTGACTTTTGTCAGGTTTTCGACCACCACATATTCCTCTACTTGCAACACCACCTCTTTGGTTACCTTGGTTTTAGGGTTTTCTCTAATTCAACCAGTTTCCTTCTTATTGATTTAGACTAGTCAAATTGTTGTAGGCTTCTCTGCCTTTGTTTCCATTCTGTTGGCTGGAGATTTTGACCAGGCCAAGAAAATATGTTTAGAAGAAAAACCATGCGAATGCCAAAAGGGAAGGATTTCGACCCAGCCTAAGAAAAGGAAAATATAGCTATGGGTTGATAGCCAGATGAAAAGGTCCAAGAAGAAGTCGAAGCACTTCGACACCTTCTAGAGAGACCAGCAGGTCGAAGGTATTTCGATGAAGCCATTCATAAAGTTGTGAAGAAAACTGCTCCAAAGAGTGGGACAAAGTAGTGGGTAGTTACCAGGAGAGTGGGATGAGAGGTGTCAACACCAGATTTATTGGAGAGTGTCCGACAATTTATTTTTCATGTCTATATAAGTAGATTTCATTTTCATTATTCAAGGTCACATTTCTTTACATTGTATAAGGGATAAACTCAAAGTATCAGGCGTCAGAGAAACGAGTTAACCCCCTATGCAAAATGTATGATAGCGTCCAAATACTTATGTTTTCAAGTCATTTTAATTCCAAATCAATTTAAATACATGTGTTGTCTTTATCCTTTTTTATCTTGATTTTGTTTTCTCTTTTATCTTTTTATTCAAGCATTCCGCGAGAGTCTGCTAAAACATAAAAATACCAAAAATATACACAAATCACCCTCTTTCCATTCTACATTACATAAGCTTGCAACATAACTAATCAGACAGAGCAGTCATGGGACACGTTTGGCCGGTCCCACAAGTAAACCTCATGCAGAGGAGGTCAGCGACTTGTTCGTGCGAAATCCACGTGCGAACAAATTGGTACGCCCAGTGGGGCCTGTTGGGTTAGTTATATGCATTTGTGTAATGGCAAAATAGTAACGCCACGTCCAAACGAAGAACCTTCTTTGACAGGAAGTTTAGTTGTTACGAACACAACTGAACCCGTTACGACAATAGTACTGACTACTACCAGTGGACCGACCACTGCTCCAATTCGACCTGGACCTATTAGGCCAAATGTAGGTGGGACTTTGGGGCCATAAGGGCCCAGTTTCACCATGCCTTTTTTCCAGAACCTTGGGCATGCCTCCCGAATTCATGCCAAGTTTCTACAATTCTGGCTCGACATTTGCAGACAGTTCGTCAGGAGTTTTCTCTCCATACCAAGGGCTAGGGTCTTTAACGAACCAATATGGTTGGACAACCGAATATAATTTTTTATCTCAGTCGATGCTAATGTTTACTCCAAACTCTGTAGCCGTTGTAAGGCAGCAGATAGATGAGAGTAACCATGAAATGGTCCATATGTTAACTCAAGAAATGGGGACCATTTTAAGACCTTTGATACAGGATTCAACACAGAGTTACCAACAGTTGGTAACTCAAATGACTCGAATACGAAATTTTTTTGGGGCACCAACTGCCCCACGACATCGAACCCCACCTCCTCGTCCTAAGACACCGGTCCGAAAGGAAGAGGAGTACAAAGTGATTCTAGAAAAACCTTATGAAGAGGTTAAAGAAATACCCAGGGTGGCCCAAAGGCCTCCCGATGTGATGTTACATCGACATCAAGACCTAGAAGATGTGATGGTACAAGTCCGTCAGGATGCCATGGCCGGAGAGCCGAACCTTGAAACTATAGTAGAGAGGATTATGGTTCAAAACGAAGCCAACACAGGGCTTCGACGACCAACTTATACATCCCCATTACCTAATTAGGTGCTACAAACTAAACTTCCCAGGGGATGGAAAGTCCCAAAGTTCACCAAATTCACCGGTGAAACCGAATAGTCCACAATCAAACATATGGCACGTTACCAGACTAAGGTTGGGGACATAGAGAATAATAAGAATTTGAAAATGAAATATTTCCCTAGATCCCACACCAAAAATGCATTTACTTAGTTTACGACGTTTCCCTCAGTCCATCCACACATGGACTCAACTCAAAAGATTGTTCCACAAACTGTTTTATATAGGACAGTCCAAGATTAGCCTAAAGGAATTGGCTAGTGTAAAACAAAAGACGAGTGAGTCGGTCGAACAATATCTAAACAGATTCAGACTTCTGAAAGCTAGATGATTTACTCAAGTCCATGAACATGAGTTAGTCGAAATGGTCGCGGGCGGATTCGACTATTCAATCAGAAAGAAGTTGGATATCCAATATCTTAGGGATATGGCCCAATTGGCAGATAGAGTTTGACAGGTCGAAATCCTAAAAGTTGAGAAGTCTTAGGCTGGTTGATTCCATTAGAAAGTTGCATATTTAAAAACCGACGAGTTCTCGTCTGACGATGATAAACTCATTGACGAAAGTGAGGATCATGTAGCTGAACTTAAGTCAGGACCTCCCTACAAGTGTAAAATATTGAAACCATCGAGCGGAAAAGACCCCGTCAAAACAGGGAAATATGACAATTATGTCACTAAGACATATGCCTTTGATATATCTAAATATGATGAAAATTTCGATTTACTAGTAAAAGATGGTCAAATTGTTGTTTCACCTGGTTTAAAAGACCCCCCTTTAGATTAAAAAAGAGAGGGGATTTTGCAAATTTCATAATTATCTTGGTCATAAAACGTATCAATATGTTCTTTTTAGGGTTTTGGTGCAGAAAGCTTTGAAGGATGGCCGACTTTAATTAGGCGAGAAGCCAAAGATGCAGGTCGACACCGACCCTCTGAAAGTCGAAGAAGCATTGTATTATGAGCTGAATGATTGTATGATGGTGGGAGTTACTGAGGATTTCCCTAACACACCCCATGTCGAAAACATGGAGTGTATGATGGTCGACACTACTGAAGGTGATGACAAGAACACTGAGGAAAAACAGAGTCAGTCTACCTTAGGGCTGGCGAAAGTTTGAATGAATTCCAAGAGAAATGCCAGGTGGGCGGATCAAGGGCAATAATGTTCCCAAGATGCAACGCTGTGTTCGACGAGAAGGCAACTAAAAAATATGAAGCTGGAAAAAAGGAAGCTTTAGCCGTGGAGGGGTCCCTATCCCAAGGTTCGTGTTCGACCAGGGTGGTAACCCTCGTCTAAATGAAAAATTCCAAAGATAGACCAAGTCAGCCAGGCCTAGAACTTTTGTGCCACCATATGACACCCCACGTGATAAATGGGCCGAGCTAGTCAATCAAAAGGGCAGCAAAAAGCTGAAATGGTGGTTGTTGGACTTAGAGAAAGAGACTGGGAAGAAAGACGAACCTAGAGGTTACGTGGTTTCTACTAATTACAAAGGGAAAATCCATATGACCAAGACCTAATGGAGGCGCTACCAAAGAAATAAGAAGGCTGGAAAAGTGGCCTCAACATCTCAACCAAAGTAGGGAGAAGCCCTTAGACCAAACGAGCAACACCCAAAGGCAAGATGGGTCGAAAAAACAAAGATTGTGACGAACCAGACTCTGAGCGTTAGAACCTTTGAAGGGAAATAGGTAATATCCAAAAAAAAGTGCAGAATGCACTTCTGCTGTCGAAAAAAGGAAGGAACCTGAATACACCCCCAATCTAACGAAGAAAAGCCTACATATTCACCTCATTCTGATGAAGAATATACCCCATCACCAGAAGATGACTTCGACGAAGACATCTATAATGATACCAACGATGATACCTATGAGGAAGACTTCATCGTCAACTATGGCATCGTATCTGTGTTGTCAGCCGAATATTACATTGTCTCTGAAGTGTCAAAAGCGGGGGAAGATTTTGTGGCGAATGAGATTCCAGAAGATAAGACTTTATGCTACTATGTCATGAACGATGGGGTAGTCAAAGAAAAAAGAGCATTGTTTGAGAAACCTAGTTCAGACATGATGTACCATTTGAAGCCTCTTTTCATAAAGGCAGAAGTCGACGGAATGGCAATCAACAAAGTGTTTGTAGATGGTGGGGAAGCTGTGAACTTAATGCCCTACGTTTTATTCAAGAAAATCGAAAATACCGATGAAGACCTTCGACAACACACCATGGTTTTATCCAACTAAGAAGGCAATTGTAACACGGTGGGAGAACTGACTTTAGTTAAATGTTGCGGATAACAAGAGTCGCCACCGACTTTTATTTTATCCAAAGGAAAGGGCATAAAAGAACATGAAAGACCTTAAAAGATTTTTGGGTTCGGGGGGTAGGTTATGTAAAGGGAAGGTGTTAGCACCCTTTACATCCATGGTTATCCATGGGCTCTTAGTTACTTAGCTCACTTTAAACTGTTTTGAGAAATGTAGTGTGTGATTAAAAATTTTCTTAAGTACTTTATAATGATCCTAGTATGGATATATATAAAGACTTTGTTTTGAAAATTGTTTGAAAATGTGAAGTGTTATGAAATGTTTTTGAAGGAGTGAGCAAGTACTTAAGAGGAACCTACCCTATGATTAAATCTTTACTGTTCTTGAATGTTCTTTCAATGGTAAGACTATCCCTATTATTAAGGAATAGGTAGTCATTACCTTGGATGTTTTATGGGACATGCGAAGGGTCATCTGTGATTAGGCAACTGTAAGGTGTTTTAGCAATTCGGAGGGACTTATCATCTTTTATTCAAAAGGAACAAGATCATTTACGAAGGCAACATTGAAGGGACTTGATCTTATAATCGTAAAGGACAAGATGATATTAATGGAGAAGGGACTTTGCTTTTAGACACCTTACTTGACCATTTTATTTAGGCAAAATGAGAGGTAACCCTTAAGGAAGTGAGATGGCGATCAAAGATCGACTTACGTGTGTGCGTGTACAAATTCAAATATTTATCTTATAATTAGTGATATAAATTAATTTTACAATACAAACATGTTATCACTCCCTAATTTACTAACCATAGCAATTTAAATAAATAAACAATAAAAATATTACAACTATTACATAGCTTGTACAATTACATTATAATAAAACAATTTAAATAATAATAATAATAAATAATAAAAAGATTCGCAATAAAAAATTATAAGAGAAAAGAGGTTAGCACAATAACATACAATATAGAAATCAATTAAATGTTTTTAAATTTAAATAAACAATTTTTTTTTAAAGAATTTTGAGATGAGAAAATAATAATAACAATTATATATTAATTTATTTACAAAAATAAACATGATTTAGAAACATTTATTAAGTATAATTAAGCAAAAATAATTAAAATGAGAAATTAAAGTTTTAAAAGAAAATTAGGGTTTTGAGTAATTAGAAAATAAATTAGGGTTTAAAAATAATTAGGGTTTTATATATAAATTTACAATATTAATTTAATTATTAAATAAATATACATATTTTGATTTAAGTATATAATAAATAAATAAAAATTAGGCCTAGAATTTATAAAATAATTTTAGAGGTTTTTTAGAAAATACAAAGTATTTACATATAATTCTCCTAGAATTATCTAAATATATATATTAAACATAATTATATTTAATAAATAATAAAATAACAAAACAAATAAACAAAACAAAAAAAATTCAAAATTACCTAGGGCAGGGATTCAATCCACGCCCTAGGCTTCACTATCACTGGCCCAACAAGTCTTCCACTGGGCTGCGCATGCGCCTGTGGCTAGGAACCAAGCAACAATCCTCTTATTCTCTTAACCTGCAAAAATCGTGAAAATAAAATAAAGCCAAAATGGCCTGGGGAGGTTTCGATCCCAGGTCCATTCGTTTACCAGCCACACATGCAACCAACTGAGCCAAGCGCTTTTAATTGTAACATAACCTAACATTATTCAAAAAATATTAAAACAATAATTTGAATATTCACAGATGGCGCCAATCTTCTTCTTCTTCCTCCAGACCTGCGAGAATACCTGCGAATTTTGCTAGGGTTCTTGCTGCGAATTTTTTCTCCTAGGAAATCCTGCGTTTTATCAAACACCAAGCAAGCAACAAAATTTCATGAAATTGATGAGTGCAATACGTTCCCTGAGGTCCATACAACACAACCACGTCTTCTAAATTCATTTATATTTAACAAATCGAAGAAACCTAAATTGGATGAAAAACCCTAGCCATGGTGATTCTTCAATCTCGTACCAAAAATCGAATTGAATCGCCCAGAAACAATCACAAGCTTGTCACAAACACAAAACCAAGATCAAATTCAATTTATATTGCATATATATATATATATATATATATATATATATATATATATATATATATATATATATATATATATATATATATATATATATATATATATATATATATATATAAGAACGAAAAAATCATAAAAGTGTTAAAAGTTGGATTCGGTTTGTGCCATTCATGAGGTTTTGGATGCATATGAGTATTGATACATGATCAGTGAAGTCCAAGGATCCTTCTTATGTCCTTAAAATACCTTAAAAATCCTTGTAATGAAGAAACCAAATTTGAGTTTTTGAATGGATTTTGTGAAGTTTGAAGATGACTTTGGAGGCTGCAAATTCGTGATCCCTAGGTTGCTAAATGTTCTATATATATGAGTGAATGAATTAGGTCAGAAACTTTAACAATTTGATGGATATTTGATCTTTGGGAGATTGAAAAAGATAAGCTTTTAAATTTTGAATATTCTTGATCTCACATTGCTATTTTAGGATGATCTTCATAATTCTTATATCAATCAAGTCTAAATATATCTTATGACCTTCTAGAAACCAAATCAATTTAAATTTTCATTATTTTATATTTTATTTGAATTTAAAATGATTTTTAATATAAAAAATCATAATAAATAAAAACAAAATGAATAAAATTATGAATAAATCAATTTAATTTCGTACATGATGTCATGGAACCAATTGGATCACAAAAAAGCAAGCCCATTTGAAGAATTATGGTTTTAAGACCCCATTTACTTCATAAACCTCTCAAAAATTTCCCAACTTTGCAAGGGCATAAATCCTTCAATTTTAATGTTATGAAGGTGTTCTTGGACATTTTGGAAAGCTTAAATAGTCCTCTAACCAACCTCTTTGGTCTCATGTCCATATCTTTTACCATTCTCAAGTTATGCTCTTTGGAAGTTGTTGACTTTTTGTTGACTTTTAAAAGGACCTATAATGTCTTAGCTCATACCTTCCAAATGAAGCATTTTTGGGATTGGCTTGTGAGACACAAAGTTGTAGAGAATTCAATTTCCTTCAAAATGAGATTTGGATGGAAAATATTTGATGAAGCATGTGAAAGTTATGGCTGGTCAAAGTTCAGTTGACTTTTCCTATGAAAACCCTAATTTAGAAACTCCTGATTCTTGATGATCTGAAATATCCTTGATGACTCATGATTAACCCTTGATAAAATGATGAATTTTACTTCATATACTTGATGTTGGCAAAAAATCATGAAGTTTGACTTTGGTTTGACCATAGTTGACCTCAGTTTGACTTTTTAAGTGCTTTGACTGATTTTAACCTATCTGATCATCTGACTGAGCAAATCTTTTGGGAAAGTCTTGAAACTTGTCATGGAGATTCTTGAACACATATAGGATGCTATGAAGCTCACTTGAAGTCTTGGAAGTCCATTTAGCCTGATGGAATTCAAAACCCTAGTTTAAGATGCATTGCTTAGGAGGATGCATTGTCTGAGGGAATTGTCAAACTTTCTGACTAATTGTGAACTTTGTGAACCTTGTGAACCTCATGAGATGTCTTGTGAATCTTGTGAACCTTGTGAGCCTCTTAGAACACAATGTCTTGTCTTGTGGAGGGCAAATTTTGGGGTGCAACAACTGCCCCTGTTCAATTTTCTGAAACCTGAGGGGTTAGATTGGTACATGTCGTGACCTGGAAGGTTGAAGGGGATTGAACACAAAAGCCCAAAAATTTGCACTCACCAATGCGTAAAGTAACACTGATGATTAGTTGTATATGCTTGAGTGTGCTTAAAGATGCCACTTGGAGGAATTGGAGATGGGCTTAAAGATGCCATCTGGAGATGGGCTTAGAGATGCCATCTAAAGTATCAGGATGTGATGATGTCTTTATGTTGATATTGGATATCAGTACTAGGTCTTCATATAGACCGTCTCTGAATCATTTATGCAACATGATTTGAATTGTTGAATAGACCAGTAGAAATAAATCTTCGTGACGATTATCTCTTCTGGAAATATCTTGGATTAGGGAATGGTTCTTTGTACAGACCGTTTGCCTACTCTCCAAGGTCAAAAGAACGTCAGGATTAGTTCTTCTGAAAAATATCTTGAACCAGGGAATGGATCTTTGTATAGACCGTTTGCCTGCTATTCAAGGGCCAAAAGAACGTCAGGATTAGTTCTTCTGAAAAATATCTTGAACCAGGGAATGGATCTTTGTACAGATCGTTTGCCTGTTATTCAAGGGCCAAAAGAACGTCAGGATTAGTTCTTCTGAAAAATATCTTGAACCAGGGAATGGATCTTCTCACAGACCGTTTGCCTGCTATTCAAGGGCCAAAAGAACGTCAGGATTAGTTCTTCTGAAAAATATCTTGAACCAGGGAATGGATCTTTGTACAGATCGTTTGCCTGCTATTCAAGGGCCAAAAGAACGTCAGGATTAGTTCTTCTGAAAAATATCTTGAACCAGGGAATGGATCTTCTCACAGACCGTTTGCCTGCTATTCAAGGGCCAAAAGAACGTCAGGATTAGTTCTTCTGAAAAATATCTTGAACCAGGGAATGGATCTTTGTACAGATCGTTTGCCTGCTATTCAAGGGCCAATAGATTAAATCTTCTGAAAATATCTTGAACCAGGGAATGGATCTTTGTACAGGCCGTCTGCCTGCTATTCAAGACCAGATAGATGAAATCTCCTGGAAATATCCTGGATTAGGGAATGGATCTTCTTACAGACCGTTTGCCTACTCTCCGAGGATATCTTGAGTAATGTATGGATCATTTTTGACCTGTTGTAGATTGTTGAGATTGTTTTACCTGCATATAACTTTCCTGCAAGGATAATGTTAATTTATGCAATATGTATGCATGCATAGTATGATGCACCTAAGTAAATGTATTATGCATTTATGGATATGTTATGGTATGATGTAAATGATGTATGTATGAATCATGCAGCCTGAAGCGTCTGGATATCTTTGTATAACAACTGCTGGCTAGGGAAAATAAATCTCGATTCGTTGCTGAAGAATATGAGGAACTCGTTTCCGTCTTGTTTGATAGTATAGTATTTATAACCTCCCGTTTTCGTTCGTCGTACTTCTATTGAAGGAATAAGTTCCTGAGTATCCCGAATGAGGATAAAAGAGATGGACATAAATTCAAGGGGAGATGTAACTCGAAGTATCTATGATGATATATTTTCTCTACTGGGGATTTGTAGTTGTCTTGTGGGGATGAACCGGCGAAGCTTCGTTGAACTACTACCCTCGTTCGTCCTTAGTAAATACTATTACTGCATTTTACGCATTTCTGGTAAACATCAATCATATTCAAAGGCATATATACATTCAGGTATAACCAGCAGACATTTCTTGCTTTAGTAAAAAGGGAAAAGTAATCCTGAATAAAGAGGGAAAAGTAAAGCTGAACTCGAAAACAAAATTGTTTCAACTTTGAAAGTGTATAACCAATTGGATTTAGAGCTCCTGAGATTCTTAACTTTCCTGAATACCTTCCCAGAAATCATCATAGCTGGATCTGAAGTCATGATACTGACACCATCTGATACTACTGGCATAGACAGTTAATTTTCACAATGTCTTGAGAATCCAATATCAAGGTAATACAATGAGAGAAACGTGTCTTCAAATTGTGATGGACCATATACGCTCCGGGTATTAGATTTGGAAAGAGAGAGTTGCCCCTTGGTTGAGGATGAATTGTCCCATAATGGAAGTATCTGAATGAAGCTATCTCAAACAGAATGCCCCACAATAATATGCCCCTGGCATCATGAATTTTGTAATGTTACCCTTGGTAATTCAGATAGATGGGGAGATCTGCCCCTGGCTACCATTAAGCATTATTGAATCTTGACCTGACTGCCCCAAATGTGTTAGGCAGTATCATGGCGTGCCCCCTTGATTGAGAGACAATGACTATACCTCTTTGCATACATGGGCTTTGATCCAGGAAGCAACTTTGTTTATCGGAAGGACTTTGGTTTATTGAACATTCATCCTGTAAGTTTCTCTATTTATCAAACACTCAGGTATATGCAAATAAATATATTCAAAAATGCAATGCTTATGTCTGTCTTGAAGTTTTGAAAAAGATTTATTTTAGAAAAACAAAACTGTGATATTAACTCATGTTTTATAATAAGCCCTAAAGGAGTCAGGATACCTTTTTGTAGCAGTACGCTTTCGAACTAACCATGCTTCAGTTAGGACTTTTAAAGGGTTGTAACGTAGCCTGGTTCACGGTTTAAGAAACAAAGGATAAAGGCTCAAATTTTATTTGTACCCAACCCAATCTCCATGATGTTCTTCAGTCCTATGCTCAGTTAGCTTATGCATTAAGGCTCAAAGGAGTTTGGAATTGTAACACTGACATTTGTGATGGTTCAGAAACCAAAAAATTATTTGAACATCCAGTCATCTTTCTTTGTTGAGGATTCATAGTGACCTCTTTTTTCTTTTGACTTTGTTGTCCCTTCTTTTTGCCTGAACTGTTTATTTCAAAGTTACAGTCAGCGGGATGTCTTAATTTTTTTTACTAAGTCTCCTTCATAGGTTTTGACTTAGTGGGATTTTCTTTTGCTGGATATTGACTGTCAGGTTTAATGATTACAGAGAACCATCATTAGTTGTGTACAACACAGATAATTGGCATATTTGAGTTAACCGAGTAACTACCCTGCCCCGGGTTATGAATAAGGGTTTTAATTTGTGCGAGAATAAAAACTCCTGCTTCATAGGCTCAAAAGGGTTGACTAGGGATTAACTTCCTTATATCTCCACTGTTTAGGAATTGAAACAATGCCTGTACATCGTCAGCATAGTCTGTTCAAAAGCATACTGCCTAATATTATGGTATTGTTTTCGTCATCCTCCCTCTACAGGCTTATAGCTTTATTAGGAGTTAAATATCACAAAATAGAAATATGAATCATAGTTCAAAATATAGTGAAACGAATGGATTAATTCAAGACAAACATATGCAATGCATTAATGAAAACAAAATTTTAACATAATAGTAAGTGTTTAGGCAAACAAAAGAAATTACAAATGAAAATTCAAATGTTCTCAAAGCCTCTTCCTCTAAACCCGTCACTCCAGTTATCTGGAAACTTTGATGCTTGATGGACGATAGAAGAACTCAACCTGGCCTTCTGGAGTAACCTCGAGTATTCCTTCGTCAATTAGGTCTTGAATCTTATTCTTCAATGCCCAAGAGTTATTAGTGTCATGTCCAGGATAGTCGGAGTGATACATACACCTTGCCTTGGGATTATAGCAAGGAGAGGAGGTATTAGGATTTTTAGGAGAATTTTCCAAGGAAATCAGCTTCATCTCCAACAGGCATTAAAAAACTTGTGACATTGGTGTGCTAAACCAGATGAATTGTCTTCTACATTCCTTGTATCGAAGTGGATTAACCTTACAAGGTCTTCTTTCTTCAATTGAAGGATGATCAGGAGTAGCCTATCTCTTTCCTTCTTTTATCCTTACTTTCCTTTCAGCCAAGTCAGCTTGTTTCAACGGAGGTTGACTAACGATTAGATTCTTGGCTCCATTACTTTGAAGTTTGTGGACTAAGGTTCTTAGCTCTTCTTGACCCTGAGCTAAACTTTGAATAAGAGCCACCTGGTCATTCATCTGGATCCTCATTCCTGTCATCTCAGCTTGTAGTTGTTTCAGTTGATCATCCTTGTTGTCCTCAGGATTCTTCTTCTTAGCCAGCAGTGTCTTTAACTCATCTTGTCCCTTGGACAAGTTCAGAATCAACTCTTGGAATTGTGCATTCTGAGCCTGAAGATCTTTGACAGTCTGCTCAAGAGTCATTTCTTTAAATAAACAACGAGAAGATAAGATACTTGTACATAAGAAACCTGTGATGCAATGATATGGTGTATAAATGCGTATGCAATGTTTTCAAGGACCGTAGGATTTAAATTTGTTTAAACAATCAAAAAGGTAAACTTTTATTAGTAATAAATTTGTTTGCCCCTTGGGCTTACAATAAAAATGAAATGAATACAAAGATGGGGTTTTAAGTCTCCCATGGACGTTTCCTCTTTGGGTTGAGGTATGAGTTGAGATTCCGCTCCTCGTGAAGTTGCTTTGTTAGCTCCAGGATCCTTCCTTGACTTTCTTTGTAATGAGTCTCAAAAGTATCCCTTTGCTCCTTCAACTGGATCCAGGACCTCTGTAGCTCTTCCATGTCAGTGGGCATGTCTGGATGAAGGATGATATAAGAAGTATCTCCTTCAGCAACATGCTCCATAGTAACTGGCAGGATGGCAGGATATGGCATCATAAGAGTCTGAGCACGTGCTCGTACCCATCTAAGATAAGGTTCCATAGGAATAGTGTACTTTGGTTCCAGAGTCTTGCTGTCAACCTTGTTCACTTTACCCCAAGCTCGTACAAACCTTTGCCGGTAACCTTGCAGATCGTTGTCATAATCGAACACAATACCCTGAATAAGCATGTCATGAGGACCATCACTCAGAGCATAACCAAACTGACGTAGAGCTAAAGAAGGGTTTTAAGTAATGCCCCCTCTTATGCCTAGAAGTGGCACATTAGGGAACTCCCCACAACGGTCAATGATAGTAACATTCTCCATAGATCGAGAGCACCAATGAATATCTGAATGAGAAAGTGACATGATCCTCTTGGACCACCTGAACCCTTGTTCATTCTTCATCACTGATCGAGGAAGGTGAGAAATAAACCACCTAGACAAGAGAGGTATGCAGCACATCAGAGTCCCTTTCGCCTTCGTAGTACGAGTGTGGAGAGAATGTAAGATGTCCCCAAGTAATGTGGGCACTGGATTGCGAGTCAGAAATATGTTGATGGCATGTATGTCTATGAACTGGTCTGGATTAGGGAACAATACTAGGCCATAGATCAATAAGGCCAAGATCTTCTCAAAAGCATCATAACTCATAGCCTTCAGGAACACTTGAGCTTTCTCCATCAATACCTTAGCAAGGATACCCTTAACTCCACTTCTGATTTCTAGGACAATGTCTGATTTCTTCAAATGTAAGGCTGCAGCAATAACCTCAGGTGTAGGCTCTTTTTCCAAGCCTGTGAAGGGTTTTTGATCAAGAATAGGTATACCCAGAAGCTTGGAGAACTCTTCCATTGTAGGAACCAGCTGATAGTCGGGGAATGTGAAACAATGATGTTTAGGATCAAAGAATTGAAACAGAACACTCATCATGTCTTCATTGAACCCTGAAGTGACTAGATCCAGTAGGTGACCATGCCTCTTGATGAATTTGGAGTTTTCAGAAACCTGAGAGACCAATTCTTTAAGCTTAGAAGGTATTCCTTCAAAGTTGATCCTGATACTATTCCTACGAGCAGAAGCTATGACCTGCAACAAAGAATAAAGATAAATCCCTTGGTCCTTGAAATGGTTAGTGAAAATGCTATTCTTATGATGCATGATGATGTTATGATGTTATGCTCAATCACAAACATGTGGCACACACAAACAAGTCACACAATAGCCCTAGGTTTAAAGGCTTGCATGAGGTTTAAAGGTAAGTACCCTCCCCTGAAGTTTAGTTGGTTCATCCTGTCCTACAAAAGTAACCAGGTTCTAAGGGATCTCAATATCATTGATCCTTCACAGGGGTGGTTGTTCAGTAGGCAACTTACTTGCCAACCAAAACCTTCCAAGTTTAGAATCTCAATGAGTGTAGCATCGAGTATCAACCAACTTCAGTCTTCACCAAAGCCGGCTATCTCACTACTTTCTAAAGGCTAAGATGAGATGACTAGGGTTCTAAAAGTCAGTTAGTGTATTGACAACATATGGCAGCCTCATATTATCCTCAACTTGCTTAAGGAACATAAGCACCAACCAAGAAGTCACACTAACTATGGCCACCAGATCAACCATATCGGTATACGCCGTACAATTTCCTTGGTCTATTGCCATTTACCTAAGGTACACTAGATCCGGGTTAGGATCTTTCACACATAAGAGCACCCAACAAGTAAAGTAAAGCAAACAAAGCAAACAAGTTTAAAGTGATCTAATTCCTAAGGGTACCCCTCTTTTATTAAATCCCCAGCAGAGTCGCCAGTTCTGTAACATGGTGGGAGAACTGACTTTAGTTAAATGTTGCGGATAGCAAGAGTCGCTACCGACTTTTATTTTATTCAAAGGAAAGGGCATAAAAGAACAGGAAAGACCTTAAAAGATTTTTGGGTTCGGGGGATAGGTTATATAAAGGGAAGGTGTTAGCACCCTTTACATCCATGGTTATCCATGGGCTCTTAGTTACTTAGCTCACTTTAAACTGTTTTGAGAAGTGTAGTGTGTGATTAAAAATTTTCTTAAGTACTTTATAATGATCCTAGTATGGATATATATAAAGACTTTGTTTTGAAAATTGTTTGAAAATGTGAAGTGTTATGAAATGTTTTTGAAGGAGTGAGCAAGTACTTAAGAGGAACCTACCCTATGATTAAATCTTTACGGTTCTTGAATGTTCTTTCAATGGTAAGACTATCCCTATTATTAAGGAATAGGTAGTCATTACCTTGGATGTTTTATGGGACATGCGAAGGGTCATCTGTGATTAGGCAACTGTAAGGTGTTTTAGCAATTCGGAGGGACTTATCATCTTTTATTCGAAAGGGACAAGATCATTTACGAAGGCAACATTGAAGGGACTTGATCTTATAATCGTAAAGGACAAGATGATATTAATGGAGAAGGGACTTTGCTTTTAGACACCTTACTTGACCATTTTATTTAGGCAACATGAGAGGTAACCCTTAAGGAAGTGAGATGGCGATCAAAGATCGACTTACGTGTGTGCGTGTACAAATTCAAATATTTATCTTATAATTAGTGATATAAATTAATTTTACAATACAAACATGTTATCACTCCCTAATTTACTAACCATAGCAATTTAAATAAATAAACAATAAAAATACTACAACTATTACATAGCTTGTACAGTTACATTATAATAAAACAATTTAAATAATAATAATAAATAATAAAAAGATTAGCAATAAAAAATAATTATAAGAGAAAAGAGGTTAGCACAATAATATACAATATAGAAATCAATTAAATATTTTTAAATTTAAATAAACAAATTTTTTTTTAAAGAATTTTGAGATGAGAAAATAATAATAACAATTATATATTAATTTATTTACAAAAATAAACATGATTTAGAAACATTTATTAAGTATAATTAAGTAAAAATAATTAAAATGAGAAATTAAAGTTTTAAAAGAAAATTAGGGTTTTGAGTAATTAGAAAATAAATTAGGGTTTAAAAATAATTAGGGTTTTATATATAAATTTACAATATTAATTTAATTATTAAATAAATATACATATTTTGATTTAAGTATATAAGAAATAAATAAAAATTAGGCCTAGAATTTATAAAATAATTTTAGAGGTTTTTTAGAAAATATAAAGTATTTAAATATAATTTTCTTAGAATTATCTAAATATATATATTAAACATAATTAAATTTAATAAATAATAAAATAACAAAACAAATAAACAAAACAAAAAAAATTCAAAATTACCTGGGGCAGGGATTGAACCCACGCCCTAGGCTTCACTATCACTGGCCCAACAAGTCTTCCAATGGGCTGTGCATGCGCCTGTGGCTAGGAACCAAGCAACAATCCTCTTATTCTCTTAACCTGCAAAAATCGTGAAAATAAAATAAAGCCAAAATGGCCTGGGGAGGTTTCGATCCCAGGTCCATTCGTTTATCAGCCACGCATGCAACCAACTGAGCCAAGCGCTTTTAATTGTAACATAACCTAACATTATTCAAAAAATATTAAAACAATAATTTGAATATTCACAGATGGCGCCAATCTTCTTCTTCTTCCTCCAGACCTGCGAGAATACCTGCGAATTTTGCTAGGGTTCTTGCTGCGAATTTTTTCTCCTAGGAAATCCTGCGTTTTATCAAACACCAAGCAAGCAACAAAATTTCATGAAATTGATGAGTGCAATACGTTCCCTGAGGTCCATACAACACAACCACGTCTTCAAAATTCATTTATATTTAACAAATCGAAGAATCCTAAATTGGCCGAAAAACCCTAGCCATGGTGATTCTTCAATCTCGTACCAAAAATCGAATTGAATCGCCCAGAAACAATCACAAGCTTGTCAGAAACACAAAACCAAGATCAAATTCAATTTATATTGCATATATATATATATATATATATATATATATATATATATATATATATATAAGAACGAAAAAATCATAAAAGTGTTAAAAGTTGGATTCGGTTTGTGCCATTCATGAGGTTTTGGATGCATATGAGTATTGATACATGATCAGTGAAGTCCAAGGATCCTTCTTATGTCCTTAAAATACCTTAAAAAACCTTGTAATGAAGAAACCGAATTTGAGTTTTTGAATGGATTTTGTGAAGTTTGAAGATGACTTTGGAGGCTGCAAATTCGTGATCCCTAGGTTGCTAAATGTTCTATATATATGAGTGAATGAATTAGGTCAGAAACTTTAACAATTTGATGGATATTTGATCTTTGGGAGATTGAAAAAGATAAGCTTTTAAATTTTGAATATTCTTGATCTCACATTGCTATTTTAGGATGATCTTCATAATTCTTATATCAATCAAGTCTAAATATATCTTATGACATTCTAGAAACCAAATCAATTTAAATTTTCATTATTTTATATTTTATTTGAATTTAAAATGATTTTTAATATAAAAAATCATAATAAAAAAAAAAATGAATAAAATTATGAATAAATCAATTTAATTTCGTGCATGATGTCATGGAACCAATTGGATCACAAAAAAGCAAGCCCATTTGAAGAATTATGGTTTTAAGACCCCATATACTTCATAAACCTCTCAAAAATTTCCCAACTTTGCAAGGGCACAAATCCTTCAATTTTAATGCTATAAAGGTGTTCTTGGACATTTTGGAAAGCTTAAAGAGTCCCCTAACCAACCTCTTTTGTCTCATGTCCATATCTTTTACCATTCTCAAGTTATGCTCTTTGGAAGTTGTTGACTTTTTGTTGACTTTTAAAAGGACCTATAATGTCTTAGCTCATACCTTCCAAATGAAGCATTTTTGGGTTTGGCTTGTGAGACACAAAGTTGTAGATAATTCAATTTCCTTCAAAATGAGATTTGGATGGAAATTTTTTGATGAATCATGTGAAAGTTATGGCTGGTCAAAGTTCAGTTGACTTTTCCTATGAAAACCCTAATTTAGAAACTCCTGATTCTTGATGATCTGAAATCTCCTTGATGAATCATGATCAACCCTTGATCAAATGATGAATTTTACTTCATATAATTGATGTTGGCAAAAAATCATGAAGTTTGACTTTGGTTTGACCACAGTTGACCTCAGTTTGACTTTTTAACTGCTTTGACTGATTTTAACCTATCTGATCATCTGACTGAGTAAATCTTTTGGGAAAGTCTTGAAACTTGTCATGGGGATTCTTGAACACATATAGGATTCTATGAAGCTCACTTGAAGTCTTGGAAGTCCATTTAACCTGATGGATGTCAAAACCCTAATTTAAGATACATTGCTTAGGAGGATGCATTGTCTGAGGGAATTGTCAAACTTTATGACTAATTGTGAACTTTGTGAACCTTGTGAACCTCATGAGATGTCTTGTGAACCTTGTGAACCTTGTGAGCCTCTTAGAACACAATGTCTTGTCTTATGTAGGGCAACTTTTGGGGTGCAACAGCAATACCAGCAATATTTTAGGAGTAATCCAGTTGACCTGGCTGTGGGAACGACAACAAGGTCGACATTATTTATGGTAATTAATTCCAAAGCCAACTTCAACCTATTATTAGGTAGAAAATGGATTCATGGTATAGGGGAATAACCTTCTACTCTACACAAAAGACTCAGTATCTGGATAAAAGATAATATCATCGAGATCGAAGTCGGCCAAAGCTATTACAAGGTCGACGAAACCAAAGGATCGAAGAAGTCATTCGATCAACACTTAGCAAACGTGTCCCTTTATGATGATGAATCAAGTTCCTACATCTCCTTCGAAACTGGCTGCATGTTGAACTTGGATCCTTACCATGGTTTTGTCTGGGATGATGCTGACATACCAGAGGAACCAAGTGAACTGCCCCTGCAGGGTGATCTGAAGTCGATAAAAATGACCTCTGAGTCAGCAAGTATGACTCGAATTTCGGCCTACTTGGCTGAAAACAAAAAATAAATGGCTATGGAAACTAAGTAATGTAAAATCTTAATTGATAAATCCAAAGCATGTGACCAATTAGGCTAGACTTCATCTTTGGAAAGCCGGAGGCTCGATTGTATTTATGACAATGGGCCTTTGGGGTTCGAAAAGGACCCATCAAATAAGCCACAAAATATGCAGGCTCATGACCCACTCGAAGAGATTGACTTAGAAGATGTGACCACAAAGAGACCCACGTAGATAAGTATGAAAGTAGGGACGAAAATGAAGGCTAAGTTGGTCGAAGTATTGAAAGAGTATAAAGATTGTTTCGCCCGGGATTATGGAGAAATGTCTGGTCTAAATCAAAGTGTGGTGGAACATCGTTTACCCATACAACCAGACAAAAAGCCAACAAAGCAGCAGCCTCGTCGGTTTGCCTCAGAGGTGACTAAAAAGATGAAGCAAGAGATGAGAGATTACTCAAAATTAGGTTCATCAGAACTACAAGGTATGTAGAATGGCTCGCCATATAGTTCCTATAATTAAGAAAAATGGAACACTTCGCGTTTGCATTGATTTCAGAGATCCCAACAATGCAACAACCAAATATGAATACGCAATTCCTATGACAGAGATGCTCGTCTACTTAGCTGCATGTTTTGAGTATTAGAGTATGCTCATAGCAGATGATAATGTTCCTAAAACGACATTTCGATGCCCAGGAGCCATATGTACATATGAATGGGTAGTAATGCTTTTTGGCCTGAAAAATGTCGGGGCCACATATCAAAGAGCCGTGAAACACAATATTCCATGACTTCATAGAGAAGTTCATGTAAGTCTATATTGACGACATTGTAATAAAGTCCTCTTCAGAGAACGATCATTTAGATCACCTTCGACGCTCTTTTGAGAGGACGAGGAAATATGGATTAAAAATGAATCCACTAAAATATGCTTTTGGTGTGCGTGCAGGAGATTTTCTGGGATTTGTCATCCACAGGCATCGAGATCAACCAAAACAAGACGAAGGCTATTTTAGATCTAAAGCCTCCTTCAACGAAGAAGCAACTACAATATTTGTTGGGGAAAATCAACTTCTTGAGAAGGTTCATATCCAATCTAAGTGGCAAGACAAAAGTGTTCTCGCCATTGTTGAAGATCAAGAAGAATAGTGAGTTTCACTAGGAAGAGAAGCAACAAGAGGCGTTCGATGCAATCAAAAAATATTTGACGAAGCCTCCTATGTTAGTGTCACCTAGTATGAATAAAAATATGAGATTGCATATTACTGTGTCTGATACAACCATAGGACGTATGTTAGCACAAGAGGACAATGATGGTGTCGGAAGACCTAATTATTACCTCCGTAGAATGTTGATAGATGTTGAAACTAGGTATACTATGATTGAAAAATTATGCATATGTTTATACTTCTCATGTATGAAATTGAAGCAATATATAAAACCTATTTACGTTTAAGTTTTGTCTCATTTCAATATTATCAAGCATATGTTGTCTAAACCTATTTTTCATAGTCGAATAGGAAAATGGGCACTAGCATTAACTGATTTTTCATTAACTTACAAGCCTTTAAGAGCTATGAAATGTCAGATAGTGGCTGACTTTGTAACACCCTTTACCCCATATGAAGGATGAATGTTTAGCTCAAAGTTAATCAAGATTTCAATGTGAATTCTTGATAACTTTCAAAAGAAGAAGAAGAGCTTTGCTGAATTTGTGGTTTGGGAAGATATTTTGCAAGAGATTTTTTGGCTATCAAAAGCTTGAGAAATGAATGAGAAAAGACCTCTATTTAAAGATTTTAGGTAGGTGAATTTGGTGGAATGGAGCTTGCTTTGGAAATTCAAAATTAGGCTTGGAAATTCAAATTTGGAGGGAAATTCATAAAAGAATGGTGATTAGTGAAGGTTTATAGTGGGAATTAATTTTAATGATGTAGGGGAATTAAATGGAGATGGTCTAGAATATTCTCAAATGATAAAAATTGGTGTCAAATGCCTCAAAACTTGAAAAATGTTGATTTTAGCCAAATCTGTCTTCGTGCAATCGATTTGCATAACAGTTCAATCGATTGCACATGCAAAAATTTGGAAGGTGCAATCAATTGCACACTATAAAATCTTGAAAAATGCCTTGTTGACCTAATTGTGTTGGCTCTGAGCTCCTTTCTTTTTCGCGTCGAAGAAGACGTGGAAATAAACACATGAACCTTGGAAATTCTTGAACAAATCAATTAAAACTTGGAAAATCCTTGATCAAATAAATTTGAATTATTTGCGGATCAACTTTGACTTTGTTCAAATGAAATTCCTTCGAGTTGTGAAACTGCTATTTTTGGTATTTTTGACATGTTCTTCCCCTGAAAATGTTAATAAAAGAAAACAAATTTTTTTTGGATTTTATTTAATGGTTAGTAAACATAAACAAATAAAAGGGAAAACATAAGCAATGGAGATCCCTTGTGAGGCAAAAACATGCAACTAAAAACGATAAACGAACTAGTGCGTGATTTTGTTTGTATGCACAATGCAGATGAAATGCGAAAAGTCTTAGGGTAAAAAATTAGGATATGACACAAAAGCCCGTATATTTTACGAGTAAAGCCCTACAAGAACCAAAACTCAGATACCAACATATTGAGAAGGTCTCACTTGCGCTCGTAAACACAGTCGGGAGGTTAAGACGCTATTTCCTAGCACACATTATGGTCGTACGAACCGACCAGTCTATCAAACAACTGCTTGCCCGATCGAATATGGCAGGCAGAATGTTGAGATGGTTTTTAGAGCTTTCTAAATTCGAAGTACACTACGAAAGTAGAAAAGCTCTAAAGGCTCAAGCCTTGGCCAATTTTGTGGCCGAGATGACCCCCGCTGAGACCGCACCTAAATGCGCCCACAAGTGGATCATCTACGTCGATGGAGTATCTAGCCCCTCAGGCAGCGGGGCATGAATCATCCTCGAAAACGAAGAGGGATTCACAATATAAGTATCTTTGGTTCTCTCCTTCCTAAAGTCTAATAACCAGGCTGAATATGAAGCTTTTCTAGCAGGACTCCGCTTGGCCAAAGATATGGGTGCGCAAGAGATTAAAATTTACACTGATTCCCAGCTTGTAGCATCACGGGTCAAAGGAGAGTACCAAGATAAAAATGATTATTTGGTAGAGTATCTTGCATTGGTACAACAAAAGTTGGCACAGTTCAGGTCTTGGGAAGTCCAACACATTCCCCACGAACGTAATTCACGGGCGGATGTCTTGTCAAAATTGGCAAGCACACGGAGGAAAGGAAGGAACAAGTCTGTCATCCAGGAAACATTTCCTCTCCCTAGCATTGAAAAGTCCTCCAAGAACATCGACCTCAACATCATAGCTGACAACAATTGTTGGATGACTCTAGTATACCACTATCTAACAACAAGTGAGTTACTCAAAGACAAAAATGAGGCAAGCGCCACCAGATGTCGTGCATCCTCCCATGTCCTGGTAAAAAACAAATTATATCGCCGAGGATTTTCCATCCCACTTCTCAAGTGCGTCGAGAAAGAAAGCGTTTCATACATCTTGCACGAAATACATGAGGGCATAAACGTGTAACACCTAGGAGGAAAATTGTTAGCCCGAAAGGCTTTAAGGGCAGGCTACTACTGATCAACCATGCATGATGATGCCAAAGAGCACGTAAAGAAATGTCACAAAATCCAACGTCACGGGGAGATGCACCTTGCACCCCCTGACGTACTCAAGACAATGTCGCCGCCATGGTCGTTCGCATAGCGGGGAATGGACATCCTCGGTCCATTCACAATAGATTCGTTCCAAAACAAATATCTGATCGTGGTTATCGACTATTTCACCAAATGGATAGAAGTCGAGGCTCTGGCCATAATCAATGCATTCAAAATTTTGCTTTTTTATAAGAGAAACATCCTAGCTAGGTACGACGAGCCTCAATCCCTGATAACGGACATTGACACACAATTCACCGACAGGAATTTCCAAGATTTCATCACCAAGACGGACACCAAACAGAACTTCGCGTTAGTCAAGCACCCCTAGACTAACGGGTAAGCCAAAGCTGCTAACAGTTTCATTTTATGAGGCCTTAGCCAATGATTTGGTCAGGCAAAGAAAAGATGGGTCGAGGAACTCCACAGTATGCTCTGGGCTTACTAGACGACTTTATATTCGACCACCGGAGAAACTCCATTCCGAATGACATATAGAACAAAAGCATTCATCCCCGTAGAAATTAGAGAGCCTTCTAGACGGACAGAGTCTCCTCTGGAAGAAGAACTCAACAACGAAGCATTGAGAGAATAGCTTGATCTAGTCGAAGAGATCCAGTCAGGGGAAGCTCTCTACGAAGTATCCCTAAAATAAAAGATCACATTACGCTATGACACCAAGATCATCAAACGAGAATCCCATGTTGGCAGTCTTGTCCTGTGCAGAAATCAGAAAGATTCACATGAGGGCAAGCTCGCTGCAAACAGGGAGGGCAGTATCAGGTCAAATCCAAAACAGGAACAATAGTCTACTACCTCGAAGAACTGAATAGGGAACCATTTGCTCAACCATGGAACATTGAAAAGCTTAAACAATATTATAGCTAAATCCAGCATAAGCACGAAATAAATTCTGACGGATCTCCCTCGCTACGAAGGGGAAACGCCCGGCCACATGGATGTACCGTGGTATAAGTACAACCCTTAAACATAACAAAAGCAAACTCTTGCACGAGTAACAGACAAATGATTCACCCAACTGGGACACCTCGAACGAGCTCCCCCGTTGCCATACCAATGTGGTAGACCCCTAACTCGTGATGGTAAAGGTCTAAGCCTTAAGGGAATAAGGAACTCGACCGAGTCTTTGACCCATTCCTTCAATGATAACAAACCTCGCTCTTCGACAAGTTCCATACACTTGTCAGGTTCATCAAAGCACATCGAGCATATCTCCAGTTCACAACATAAATATTTAAAGCATACACATTATGCATAAACAAAGGGATAAAAGGGCAGTAATTATATTAAAAAAATCGACCAATAGGATGAAAACTATCATAAATTACACAAAAATGGGACTAAGTCCCATAAATAAAAAATACATAAAAAAAAGGCACGCATGTCGAGGTAAACATGGCGCATAAGCCAAGAATCTTCACTCCTCTTCGGGAGGGATCACTACACCATTCTCCACGTGATGAAGAGGACCAGTACCATCCACAACCAGTTCCACCAGGGGTTCTTCACTTTGAGCTGCTCGACAGCTTTATGGAAGTTGAACAAAGCCATAGCCAAGTTGTCCTGCATCAACAAGCGAATACGAGCAATCAACTCAGCCCTCATCGTCATTGTATCTTCCTCTTCCATTTTGTCATCCCAGATGGCAAACTTACTATCCGCCTCTGTAGCCTGCTTCTTCAGATGCTCGTTCTCAGTAGTCATGTCTGCCATCTTATCTCTGATCTCGGTGACTTCCCTCATCAACTCGAGCTTACTTTCATAATGTCTCTTCGCTTGGAGCAAATTGCTGTCGAGATGAGCATTTTTAATTTCCAACTCAGTAAGTCCAGTTTTAAGAGTTTGGAAGTCCTTGAGAGGGACATTCTCTGCGTCATTCAAGCTGAGGGAGACTTCGAGGATCCTCATCATCCCCGCAGCATCCTGGAATGTCTTTGATCTTAGGACCTTGGGGTCAAAATTCAGAATGGTCACTGCATCCAAGTCAGGGACCCGAACATATGACCTTTCATCGAATAACGACCTATGAGTCACACATTGGGGCAAGATGAATTTCCCCAAAGACACAACCACAATCCTTGGGGGGGGGGGGGTCTTCTCCTCGACCCTTGGCCTTTCTCCTCAACCCTGCCTTTGGGTCCCTTCTTTAAGTTTCCCTTGTTGGCCTTCACAAGGAGGTCGTGCATCTAGGCCATTTTATCTACAAAACAAAAACAACAAATCAGATACAAGTTAAAGCTTCGAATAACTGGGAAACAAAACTAAAAAATCCACCTAAAAGCGTTACCGTCGCTTCTTTATTCGGGAAGTTGAGTAGCGCCTTAGTGTTGATCAACCTAGCATGGGTAGCCGACATTCCATCGATTTCAAAAGTATATGCTCGTCAGAATCAATAAGGTCTAAAGGGCGAATATTAGAAACAAAGTTCACAAGCGTGTTGTACCACGTCGTATCATCAATGCTTAGATCCTCGGGCTTCGTTATGTAATAGTCACTACCATGTTGGAAGTGAGCGTCCACCCACTCCAACAGGAAGTAGGCCACCACCCTCTCCCTACCCTCGACAATCTCTTTGTAATACAGCGAGTCCTTAGCCACCTGCATGCACAATTGGATTACATAGAACCTGTACTTGAAATCACGAACAAAATCCAGGTAGGCCTTGAATATTTTGCTCGGCTTCTTGAACGACACCCAGTTGTGTCGACCCTCTTGAGACTTCCTCTTAAGATGGAAGACCCTAAAGAACAGGCTCACGGTCACACCTATATCCAAGTAACGACTCACCAGCTCGAAGGACACGATGAACGCAAAGGCATTAGGGTGCAGTTGAGAAGGCGCGAGATTGAGATGTGTAAAAATGGATTCTTGAAAATCTGTGAAGGGCAAACAGTACCTGACTTCGCGAAACGGGAACTCATACATAAGGAACTGGAGAGAGTGATAATGCGAGCATATCCTCTGATCTGGTTTTTGAGGCAAGGCCCGCCAGTTCACAGGATCCCCCTTCCTCCTCCTCTCAATTCGGTTACATGCATTTGAATCGTTCACAACAAACTGGGAGGCCGTTAATTGAGGGTCCTCTATGATCCACTATTTATCAGTAGCAGGGACATTCGTGACACCTTGAGCTTTGCCCAAAAAGCTGTCTTCTAGTCCTTGGTCGGCTTTTCAACTCCCCTCGTCTGAAAAGTAGAGGAAATATAGTGAATTCGAAGATCTCAAATCCACCCTTCCACTACAAGTAAAGTGAAAGGGCGACGATTAGGATCGAGGAAACATCCCCAACTCGATCCCTTTTCAGATAAAAAACTAAAGGGAACAAGTCCAATGTATCAAAATCATCCTCGCGAAAGGTAGAGTCATCCTCGACTATAAGGTCGAGAAAACTGTCAGGGAGAAGTCCCCATACACAATCATCACCTAAAACAGCCTAATGCCCGATCATTAACACTAAATATACCTAACCAGAATTTCACATAGATCAATGGATCAAAATATTCATCTTCTAAAACCTAACCCTAGTTCATCCTAACATTCATACGTTCAGGATGAACATTCATCAGATTTCCAGAAATTCATGGAAATCTCCATAAACTTTAAAGATCCCCATGAACTTCATAAGAAATCCTATGAATGTTCATTAGTCAGGAAACAAGATGAAGAGAAGAAGACGAATTTACCTTGGTCCATTGTAGATTTTGTTGAAGATTGACGGAGGCAACGATGATGTTTCCGACAAAAAGTTGCAGAGTGAAGAAAACACGGCAAGAGGAAGAGTCTGTATGTAATAACCAAATAAACGTCCCTCCCCCCTTTTATAATGTCTTAAGCTTGCGTTGGGAAATGAAAAAGCCAAGTAATTATGAAATAGGGATATCCCCCAGGTGTCATAATAATTACTATGGATTCCAATATGTGTCACTAAAGCAAAGCGTTTTATCTTCTCAAAGCACTCATTTCCCTTAGTATTTATGGAACTTCTTCACATACCAGTTGGTTGTTGTCACAAAAGAAACTCTCAGGTCGATCACTTGCTCGCGACTTCCTATGCAAAGAGTTTGTCAATCTGAATCCTCGCTACTAAATCACCTTAAGTCACTGTCCTCGCTCAAGCACAACGACTCTGGGGGCTCCTGTTCTGGACTGGCCTATCAGGTTCCTTACGCCTAATTGAGGCCCAATTTAGCTTATCTCTGGGCATAAGACCAACAAGAGATTTGCGACCTCATGACCATTGGGACATAGAGCCGTTATAATATGGTCGTTGGGGACTTCCCCCACACGCACTCTAATGTCTTTCACGCGACCAACTACCTACTAAAACTACTGAAAGCAGTTACACCCAGTCAAGGGCCACGTGCTTGCGATCCACATCCAGATTCCCTTATAAATACCCTTCATCTTTGGAGGGTCAATTATTCAACTCTAATCACTCATATTCTTTCTTAACGCTTTAGTTTGCTTCACCTGAAACTTACTTGAGCGTTAGAGTACCTTGTAGGTACCCCCACCCTTTCTCCTACAAGCTTCGTTGCAGTCTCAGCTGAAGACCATGAGGACCTGTCCGGATCATTTATGTAAAGTGGTATACCTGGAGGAATATATCGTTAACCTCCTTATTGTTGTTCCATTCGATCAGGGTTGTTAATAGCAAACCTGATGTTAAGTAAGGGTTAATAGGGGATGTAATATCCATTGCATTATCTGTATACTTAGATGTACCAGGGTGCAGACTTGCCATCATCGCAGTTAGTATGCCATAAGGTTGTTTTATACCACTTAGAGGTAACATGAAACCCAAAGGAACATGAGGCTTTTGGTCTCCTATCATATTTTGTGTAGCCCTAGAGGTAGTGGGTACACTTGTTACTTGCAATAAAGATACCTCATTTTAGGGCAATAGAGTCGATGTAGTTATCTGACTTATAATGGTAGGAATTTTACCTACGGACGTTCGAGTTCCTATATGACCAACCGTGAACGCAACTGGTTGTTCTTTTAATTCTAGAGCATTATTCTGGGAAGGAGGAAGGTTTCTTAATGGTGGACGTAATATTTAAGGGAGAGTCTTACCACTCCTCAAACACATACATACTCGACAGTCAGATCCATTTCATGAACAAAGAACAAATAAATTTGGACAAAAAGAACAAAAAATTTCTGCAAAAATAAACTTTTTACACAAAAGGGTTCCACCGGGCTTGCCAATTTGTTTACTGGTGTTTTTGGTAAACAATCACGAGTTTAGTTCACTTAAAATATCATCTCGAAAAACCTTAAAGAAATTTTGTGTAAAGAAATTATACAATGAAAAGTGTGTGATTTGGATTTAAAACGCTTGGGTAAAAAATCTACAAAACGTAAGCAGTAAACTTTGGATAAAGGTAAAAAGTAATAATTAAGTAATTAAAGTAAATGACATTAATTGTAAATGCTTGAAATACAAAAGATTTGTAGAAAATTTAAAGAGTGGATGCAGATTCACATTCCTCAAAACTTTTTCCCTCAATGACTTGGGTATTATTGTTCTATAGAGAATGAATGAGAATTTTGCAACCTCGACTACAATGCATAAGCCAACATTATATACTAGTTCTAAAATAACCGTCGACAATAACTGTTGGCTATATGCTCGACGTATGTCCTACTACGTGGGGTTGCTTTGCTCTAAATGGCTTTCACGCGTCTTCAAAGAGAAACAACATAAAGCCAAATGAAACATGGTGATAGTTGTGTTGATAAATGCTTATGAACGCTTTAGTCGCTCATGTCGAATAATGAGATCTCTCCACATCACGCTCTTTATACTTGAAAAATATTTTAAGTCTTTATCACTCAAAAGTGTAAAGTTCGATGTCGTGTCGAAGGGTTGTTATGTGATCTTTCCATATTCAGAACATGTTTGGAAGAGAGAATGATCATAATATTATGGATTTGTTCCTGAGACTCCTCCAAACCGTTATTGGCTTAAAATTCAATAACAAGTTAATCAAATTGATGAGTCGATACAGTTAGTATGTCTACACTTTTGGTTTAAGATTTAGACACTTATTAATGTCAACGTAACTATAAACATCAATCTGTTGACTTTCCCTTGGCTAAAAATTCTAGGTTAACACCATGCAAGAAGATTGGAAACGTTCAAACTAAATTGCTTTATCCTTTACAAGTTCTCGTACTTGAATGATTATATAACATTATAATTGTATTAGGACCTAAGAAGGAACAACCCACTTAAGAAAGGTAAAATATGTTGGTAAGGGTGAGTTGCCCTGTGAAACCATTAGCCGCCTGAAATGGACCATGAGATCGCTTGGATCTTAGTAGTCGCCCACTTGTTGGTTTTAGCTGTAACACCCTAAATTTTCCCTCTTCATTTTAAGCATCATATCATATCATATTCATCATACTCATATCATTTCCTCAGCATCATTGTATGGAAATATGAAGCATAACATTCTCATGACCTAGCATTAGGCATATGATCATCTGTGGGTGGATTTGAGGTATTACAAGCAATAACAAGAGGCCCAGTGGACTTGTCCAAGTCCCATGAGGAATTTATATGGCATTCACAAGTTCAGGATCAGTCACAAAAAAAAAACTCAAGAGGTTGGGAGAGTATCAGAGAACCCAAGCCAGGACAAGCTCCTGCACCATGATCCCAAATTAGGGTTTCACTTTCAGACATGATTTCCTTGTAACTTTGGCCATTTCATCTGGGCAAAGTCCCCTATATGACAAGAGGATCCTAGGGATGAAATTGGGCAAGAAAGTTCCTTAGGGAAGTCAGTCATTTCATCAAAAGTTCAAGAATACAACTTTTTCTCCTGTGTGAGGGAAATCCTGATTAGGGTTATGGACCAGATTCTCCTGTTCTCTTAATTTTGACCATTCCATGTGGGCAAAGGATCTCATTTGGTTTGTATGGATTGCATATGGAGTTTGAGGAAAAATTCATTGAAAAAAGTCAAGATTTGGTCTAATTACTTGAAGGTGAAGCAAGAAAGTCAATGTTGCAGTCAAAAAAAGTCAACATGAAAATTTCAGGGTTTTTAATCAGGATTATCAATTTGTGAGGTCATATCATACCAAAGAATAATTCAGTTGAGTTCAAATGTCAAAAATCGGGAGTATGCAAAAAGTTACTAAATTTGGAAATCTAGAAGTTTCCATTCTTTGGAAATTATTTGTCCCGAAACTTCAGGCTATTATTTCATGTGCGAAAAGACTCCGAATGATTTTCCGATAAACACGAAAGTTGTAGAGCGCGATTTTCCCTTTCCGAAAAGTCGTAAAACACCCTCATAGCATGTATAGGACTCAAGATATGAATTTTTGAAGTTTAGGTGCATTTTTGGTTTTTGAGACACTTGTCAAAATATCATTGGGTTTTTTAGTGTGTCACGTTTTTATGTCATGGTATTACACTTTCTTAATGGTACATGTTTACCATTTACGTGACCAAAGGAAGGGTACATATCATCTTTTGTTCATTTCATTTTTGTGTGGGAAATAAATAATAAAAATAGTACAAAGATAGTATGTATGTGTATGTGATTGGTTGTGAGAAGGAAAATCAAAAAAAAGTACCTGCATATCATGTGCATCTTCGTCACATTTTTCTCTCCCTCTCATAATTCCCAAGCACATTTTCTTTTCTTTTTTTTTTCTTTCTCTCTCCACTGACTTCACACTTTTTCTCTTTTTTTTTCTCTCTCCCCTAATCCCACGCGCACACCATACACAACTCTCATGCACTATTTTTTCTCCTCCCTCAATCTCACATTCACCATACTCATGCTCTCTCATGCATGTGACTTATTTTCAAAAAAAAAACAGCTGAAAAGAAACAAATGAGAGCCGCACACGGGCTGCATTTTTTGCAAAAAAAAGAAAAATAACTAATTGGTGCAGCCACCCTTCACACTTCAAGTACACACCTTGCATGATATATAAAGGGCTAAGTCATGCATTCAAGAGGAGTTTTCGGGATTCATTTTTCACACATCAGCATATTCTGCAACCTTTCTCTCCTCTCTCTCATTGAAAGTCTAACCGAATAACAGAAAAGAGAAGCTTCCAGATCAAATTCTCATCTCATTCTTCATCTTCAAGGGCTGCATCTTCAAATTGGATCTCACAGCACCTCCATAGCGAGGATCTTGGAGCTTCGAACAAGCTGAAGATTCAACAGCATCTCTGAGTGTGCATCATCCTCATCCATTAGCCTTTATTTGGCTTGAACCAGATCCGAGGAACCTTCAAGAAAGCAAGGAGATCTCTGGATTTCTCAACTTTTTTCAAGAAGCTTCGAGTTCAGGTTTGTGCTTCTCAAGTAATTGTTTCGGTTTGGTTGTTTTAGATTGTTTTGTGTTGTTATGGATTAAGATGCATGATGTGAAGTGTTTAGAAGTTTTGGATGGAATGAAATCATGAATATCAGTTTTGATGTATGATCTTGTTTCGATCGAGTTGCTCTGTATGATGCTTGTTAGTGAAAGCTGTTGGTATATTCATGATCCTTGTGTTTCATACTTCATTTTTTGTTTTTACATTTTTAATTTTCATTGAGAGATGAATGAGTTATAGTGTGATGAATTGTTGATGATGATGCTGAAGTGTGGCTGTCTCCTGCGTTTTTTTTTCAAATTCTCCTATGAGCATGAGGATGAAGATGCTGACGTGGTGAGTTGTGAGAGGATGTATGGAGATTTCGTCTTGTAGTGACTTAATACTAGCATGACCGATTGGCATTAAGTTACATGCACTTGGTTCATTCTTTATTTTAATAAAAAATGTAATAATAATATTAATAAGTCTGAAGTATTGGGGAGAGAAGAACCTTGATGTTGCTGTATGGTTTACTCTTTGAGTATTGTTTAGAAATGTCATATAATGTTTAACTAATTAATAAAATGTTAGTAAATAATCATGTTATTTAGTTAAGCTGAATATTGTTTAGAAAATATAATATAGTTTTAGGATTAGATAATTGTTTAGAAAAATTGTTTAGAAAAATTGTTTAGAAAATAAAGGGAATTTAATTAGTGGAGATTAATTAGAATAAATTTGTTTAGGAAATAGAAAGAATTTAGTTAAAAAAATTGTTTAGATATAATAGAGTTTAAGTAAGTAAAAAAAATGTTTAGGTTAGTTAATAATTGTTAGGAGTTTAATAATAGTTTAATTAGAATAATGATAATGTTTAGAGAATAAGAAGTTTAAAAGAAAAGTTGTTTGTGTGTTCAGACCTGGGCCCATACCAGGTTGATTTTCGCACCCCACTCCCTGCTAGGCCCATTCGGATTACACTTTCAAGCCCTACTGCATGCACCTCCTCCCTATTTCTTTTATTTTCTTTCTCAACTTAATTTCTCTTTTATTTTAGTTTGGTTTTAATTCGTATAAAATAAAAATATCCATCTAAAAATTCCCAAATAAATCATAGATGTTCCTTTATGTCTCTAAAATTTTGTAGCATTTTTGTTTTATTTTTTTCATTGATTGGCGTGCCAGAATTAAATCACCAATGTACATAGCTTCATTTGCTTCATTTTTTTGACCAGCCTGTCTTGTTGATTTTCTATAGACTTCAATATTTGGAGTTTTGATCCCATTCTTTTTTGCATTGTGTTTCTAAGATCTTCTAGTTTTCATGTGATTTTTCTCAGAATTTTTAGGAATTTATTTCTTGGGTTTTGATCTGATATCTTGTAGTGTAAGTTTTCTGTCCTAGCTTGTGTTTGCACATCCATTTGACCTAGTTCCTTTCTGAATTCTTGCAAATCCTTTTGGCAAGTTGATATAATGTGTTTCATGATCATTTGGGTTCAGTTGTAGAATTTTTAGATGGCTGGTTGTTTATTTGTGGATTTTTATTCTCACCTTATCCCATTTTGCTTCTTTTGGTTCATTAGATTTCTTATAGGCTTAGAAGGGCATTTGTGCCACCTTTTTCTTCTTGTTTGGGGTTCCTTTGGGGTATGGATGCCTTCCTGGTCCTAGGATAGGTCTTGGTTCTTCTAAAGTTTTGAGTTTGCTTCATATTGAAGTCATTAGTTTCTTTAAGTGTTTAAGTTCCATCTTTTGGTTCCATTGCTTTTATTTTGATATTGTTTGGTATTGTGTGACTTCTCTCTTCATCTTGCTGGACTCTTAGGCCCTTCTTTATACCATTTTGATTCTGGTTTTGAACTTTGTGCTTGTATTCATTTGTGTATGCTAACCTTGCAGGGGCTATGGTAAGTGTGAGATGTGGGAATTGAGTTTCACATCTCTAATTCTTACCTCTTCCTTTTATGTTCATGTGAACTAACTCTCTTTTGTTGGGCCTAGGCCTTTCTCATCCCTTCTTCTATCTTCTTCTTCCTTCTTCATTAGGATAGAAACCTCACTAACCTAGGACCATCCGAGCATGTGAATATTAGGATTAGACTTTTCCCGTTAGATGTTTTACCTTTATGATCCTTTTGGTTCTTCTTCTCTTCTCATCTTCAAACTTAATTCTAATTCACCTAATAAAGGTTGAGTACTTTCATGTGACATGAGACTTTGCTATGAGATGCTTGCACGCGTTCCATTTCGGGGCGAGGTGTGAGTCATCACTCGTGGTGGATAGGTCTTAGCATGAGTACCTCACAAAGAAAAGCTAAAAAACACTTCTTAACCAAAAAACCACAAAATATTTAATAATGGTAATAGGCCAGTGTGCTCAAGCCTTCACTTGTGGGACTAGCTTTGGGGATTTCCTCCATAGATAGGTGTGCCTCTTGCGCATTCCATTTCGGGATGATGTGAGATGTACACATCCCATTGAGTAAGACTTAGGTACACTCACCTATGCAAACTCTCATTCATAAAAGCTTCTAAAAAACACCAAACAAACAATAAGCGTCTTTCCTTCGGGAATTCTTTTCTCATCCCCTTCGCTCCGTACGCGAACTTGCTCCTACTTGTCATCTTGCAAGACGGTTACGCACTCGTCGTCCGAGCCTGCAACACCTGAGCATTGACATAGGCAGTTCAAGCCTTTAATTCACAAGCAATTTTCCTTTGTTACCCCTAGTTAGGCGAACTACGTCGACTCTGATCCTCATTATCCCGATGAGGTACGTAGGCAGCGGGGTAGGGCCCGTTCGAGCACATTCTTTATTTTCCCTACATTTCCCCTTTTATTCTCATTTTCTTATTTCAATTCATTTCTCATTTTCCATTCCCTTTATTCCAGTAGCGGTTTTATTCAGCAACATTCGTATTTTCTCACCCTTTGAAACAAGCAAGCAAACGTGGATCCCGTCGGGTACGACGGACGATCTGGGGTGCTAATACCTTCCCAGGTCGTAACCGACTCCCGAACTCAGATCTTTGGTTCGCAAGGCCTTGTCCTTTCCTTCTTCCTCAGGTTTGTGCAACATTACCTTTCCCATTCTTTCGGGATAAAAATGTATGGCTGGAGACTCTAACCTTTCCGCGCCACTTTCGCGTTTGTACTAGGATGAAAATCCCGGGAGCGACATTAGCCACGTGAACTAACTCTCATTACCCACTTATCTAGTGAATGTGGGAGATGACGAGTCCCATCATAACAGACTGAGAGATAGGGTCAAAGAGGATAACTCTCATCTCTTTGATTTGAGGAAGAATAACTCCCTTATCCTCCATGTTTTCGAAAGAGGAGCTAAGGTCACCACTCTATAGCTCATGTCCAAGGAGCCTCTATAAATACCTCAACCTTAAAATTAAGGAGATATGAATCATTTTCAACCAAAAACCATTTGTACAAAGCTTCTCATCACTTTACGTCTGCGTGAACTAACTCTAAACACCATCAACAATCATAAACGTCACAAACTACCTTCAAATATAGGATTTGTATTTTTTAGCAAATACAAACTTAATTACTTTGAAAACTTAAATATAGTCATCATGTCATTCTTATTTTTCTTAATATCATGTAATTCCTATTAAACAATAGAAAGAAAAGATATGCTATTGAATTATTTGAACATTATAAAATTATATAATAAAATAGAAAGTGATGACATTATTCCATCTCATTATATTGTTAATTTCATACACCATTCTATAACAATCCATCCATATAATTTGACAAGTACACAGAAAAGAACAAAAATGGAAAACACATAAAAGATATTACATCTCTTGCACATGTTTTCAACTGGCTTTAACTTCTCCTAAGCTGACAATTTCAGTATGTCCAACCTTTTTCCTCAAACAATTCGTCAACTTGACAGCATCTATACCATCTCCAATTACCATTAACTTGTCTTTCTCTTCTCCCTCTAATCCCACAAAACTCACACCTGCATTTACCCAATTATAAAAACTTAGTAACATAATAAAGACACAAATCTTAGAGTGAAATTAAGACAGAAAACATGAATCGTCACGAACCGTTTGCTGATGCGACAACTTTGAGTGCCTTTGTGCGACACTTTTGACAGTTCATGGAAACCTTCATCACAATCTTTTGCTGCAAACAAAAACACAAACACATTAAAAAAATGTCACTACTCACTAGCAAATTTGAAGATAAAAAATAACAAAAAGAATTCACTTAGAAAGTGATGCAATCGTATTTATATATATATATATATATATATATATATATATATATATATATATATATATATATATATATATATATATATATATATATATATATATATATATATATATATATATACCTTCATGTTTTGTGATATAGATTAAATTGTTGAGAAACTTAAGTTACATGTTGCCCCTTTTATATGTATCAAAGTTGTGAGCAAAGGCAACGTAAGTCAAGTCGTGGAGGAAATTTCATCAATGGCAAAGTCATAGATATGTTAATTGAATGTGATCGCATGGAAACTTGTGGAAGAAGAATTTATGTCTCGTAGTTAAATTTGGAGTTGGTGATGTGATCGCATTGAATTTTAGGCTTCGTGTGTTCAAAACGCGCAAGTCAACCAAAAGATAAAAGGTTTTCAATCATATATATATATATATATATATATATATATATATATATATATATATATATATATATATATATATATATATATATATATATATATATATATATATATATATATATATATATATATATATATATATATATATATAAATGGAAGAAAACAAATAGTGGTATGTGTCTTATTATATTATTTTCTTATTTGGCTTTAGTCCCAATAAATAACTTATTATTCAATTTTAATTTCTATAAAAATTTTGGCTAAATTATCTAAGGATTCTTTAAGTTATTTAATTGTAATAAGTAGTTTCTTTTATACTCTCTTTTTGTAACGATTTGATTATTTTTTGGACGAAATAAATAATGGAAAATCGTCGATTCAATTAAAATACACAATCAAACGCAAAACTAATTATATATATATATATATATGTGATCAACGCGAAAAACCAGTTCAAATGGTATATAAGTTTGTAATTTATTATAACAGAGATTTTAAAAAAGGACCAAAGGTTAGGGACTAACTTCATATTTTTAAATAACTTAAAGTATCATGTAGGTAATTTAGCCAAAAAAAATCTTTAAGTAATGGTTCTCTAAAGTTTTGCCACCGTTAATTTAGTTTCTCCCGTTAGTTTGCACTAACGGGTGACGTGGACAAACACGTTACATTATTTTGAAACTTTGACAAAAATATTGTAGGAGTTCAACAATGGACCTCCATTGATGCACAAGAATTGAAGAATATGAAGAGTAACATAGAGAGAAAAGAGAGAATGAAAATTGTAACTAAATTTCAAAAACTTTCGAATTCAGAATTTTGTTACAACTTGTAACTGACTTGGGTTTATATATATATTCACCCAAATTCAACTCAAATTCAAATGCAAACTCAAATGTAGAAGAAATGCAAATGAAACATAAAATTAAACTAATCTTGAATGTTGAATTACTTTCAACTCCATCTCTTAATTCACATTCAAATTTAAAAATCAACAACACGGATTTCATCCCTCAAATTGATGAAGTGTTCAGTTTTGACCGTCTTGGTCATCACATTTGCAAGCTGCTTATGAGTGCTGGTATGAACAACCTCAAATAATCCATTTTGAACTTCATTGCGCAGAAAATGGTACTTAGTATCATTGTGCTTGCTTCTTCCATGCAACATTGCATTCTTAGCAAGACTTATGGAAGATTTATTATCAATCATCAATCTGACTTATTTGCTCACCTTGAACTTCAGTTCCTGCATCAAATTAATCATCCAAATAGTTTCGCAAGCTAACAAAGCACCATTTATGTATTCAGCTCACATGTTGACAATACAACCATTGATTGCTTCTTGGAACACCAAGAAATGAGGGCTCCAAAATACATAAACATGTATCATGTAGTGTTCCTTTTGTCCATTTTGTCCTCACGCCAGTCAGAGTCTGAGTAACATATGAACTCAACGTCATCTGACACTCTAGATGGAAACAAAATTCCATACCTTAGAGTCTTTTTTTACATACTTCAGAATCCTGGTTGCAGTTTGGTAATGTGACCACTTTGGTTTACTCATAAAACTACTTACTATTCAAACTACATAATATATGTCAGGTCTGATGTTACACAAATATCTCATACAACTAACCAATTGTTTGAAGGTTGTAGCATTTACATCCTCTCCATGAGAATTAGAGTTTATCTTATGATTTGTCTAAGCAGGTGTGACTACTGACTTACAACTCATCAACTCAAATCTCTTCAGCAGCTCAAGTTCATACTTTAGTTGGTGCATAATGATTCCCTTATCATAATGTAAAATCTCCATCCCTAGAAAATGTACCATATTTTCAAGGTTAGTCATATCAAATGCATTCATCGACACCTTCTTGAACTTGTTTATCTCAGAAGTACAACTCCTTATCAGAAGTATCTCATCCACATAAATACACACTAGAATCACATTGCCATCAGAAGTATGTTGCACATGAACACCTTACTCCATTTCACATATTTTGAATCCTATATGCTAGAAAAAATGAATCATTTTTCATATTCCAAGACCTTGGAGCCTGTTTCAGCCCGTACAAGGCTTTATGCATCTTGTACACAATCCCTTCTTTGTGTTCTTTCATAAATCTAAAAGGTCGTAACACAAAAAATTCTTCTTACAATGGACCATTTATAAAATTTGAGTTTACATTTAAATGTATCATAGGACAATTCATATTTGCAGTTATAGTAATAACCTTGCTTTATGCTTGCAAACTGAATCATATGGTTTCAACTTTATCTTGAAAATCCATCTCACACTAATGGCTTTCTGGTTCTGAGGTAGAAAAGCCAATTCCAATGTCTTGTTTTTTTCAATATCCTCAAGATATTCCTTCACGGTGTTCACCCATACCTTTTTCTTAAGAGACTCATTGATGTTGACAGCTTCAAAGTCCAACATCATGACACTCTGTATGACTTCTGTAACACCCCACTTTTCCCAATTTATAAAATAATAAATTAACAAGTAAAAATCAGAGTTTAAATAAGTGGAATGTCACATCAACAACATTAACAACAAAACTTCTCTTTAAAAACAATGGTAAATTATGAATATTTTAACTTATAACAAAAAGTCAACAACAATAATAATTCCTCAAACATTATTGGTTTATAAGATTTTCAACAAGGTAAATAAGATACGTAACCAAAATGAAAACAAACAAAACATCAAAATCCCCAGTCCCGTGTTACGTATCAGAGCAGTCCTATGACTCGAACAAGCAACACGAAGTCCACGCACACTTAAGTAACTAGATTATCTTTACTTCCAAGGAAGTGCATATACAACAACAACAACAAAGAAGTGAGAAACGTATTCAAATATTAAAGGTGCAGATAACAATTCAATGGTAGTTTCTCACACAATCAACATATACAACAACATCACGACAATAATTATGCAACAACGAAACAACAACAATTATGCATGTGACTAAACAACGACACAATGCATGTGGTACCAATTTAGTTCATTCAATCGAACTCGATTTATAAAGATTCTGTATAAATCACATATGCCTATCCGACAATGATTTATCTCCAACATTCTCCGCAACGGGGTACGGATGAATTGCATACGCCCATCCGACAACGAATCAACCCACCAATAATCCCTCAATGTATGCATGATAATGACTATGCATATAACATGTATAAACATCACATTATACATCTACATGATCCATCCGATCACATATGCAACAAAAATTCCACACGATCACCAAAATATTCCTCGTACGACTTAAGTGATTAATCGTCTAGTTAAATTCACCTAAGTTTCATCATTAATAAATTTCTCTTTACTAATCCTCGATTAATTATGTCCTAAGGTCTACATCAATGTCTCAGAACAAGAGAATCGACATCGGATGTGAAATCGGGACAGAAATCGCAAAATGCCAAAATTTTCCCTACAAGCATGGTCATACGCGTATTGCCCAAGGCCATATGCATATGGACCAGCTCCTACACCCCTCATACGCCCTCAATACGCATATGTCTCCACACTCTCAGGCTAATAAGCGTATAGCCTCCTCATACGCGTATTGTCAGGGTTTCCTACGTGTATCATACTATAATGGGCAGATGGTCGTGCCGATCCATTTCCCATACGTGTAATCACACCTTATTACGCGTAATGCCTTGTTCCCACGCTCATCCATACACGTAATGCACCATTTTTACGCGTATTGCTAGAGACACCTCAAATTTCATGTTTTCTCCTTCATTCTGATTCTGTTCCTATGATTCTCGTTTCCACATTCCATACCAGTCCTAAGAAGGATTCTACACATATTTTACACTCTCAATCATGTTGTTCTTTCATCTATTGCTACTAAATTCAATTCTATAAATTCTAGATCCAGATTCGTCATTCTCATTATGCAACCATACAAAATCTACATAGTCATGCAACATACATCACAACAACACTAATTCATACCTGAATTCAATTACATCAGATCGAATTTGCAATACTAGTTTCATCAATCATCATATTCATATAGCAACAATCATACACAAAAATCCTACGAGGGAAAAGACCCTTCACTACCCCATCATGTTAATATCACCTAATAAGAATCATTTTCTCCCCCTTACCTCAAATCTTGAAGAAACTCCTGCGAATTTAGTCTATGAAGAATGCCCTAGATGTGTTCTTCCTCTTCCTAACTCTCCTGTGGTTTCTCCAAAATTATTATGTCTAATTTTCACTAATTTTCTGATTAAGTTATTATTTCCCTAACACTCTCACCATAATATTTTTACTAATTCAGACTCATTAATTTAATTAAAACAAAATAATAATAATAATAATAATAATCTTAATTACTAATATTATTAACATAATAATAATAATAATAATAATAATGTTTAATTTGACCTATTATTATTACCACACTCCACAATATTACTAATCGCACCATAGGTCTACCCGTTCCACTAGGACATTACACAAAAACATCAAGACACACACCTTAAACAAGGCCAACAATACACCAAAAATACACGATGAATAAATTATTAAAAATGGGGTGTTACAACTCTCCCCCACTTAAAATATTTTTGTCCTCGAAAATGTACCTTATGAGAAAAGTTCTGGATACGACTCCCACATCCTGCTTTCCAGCTCCCAGGTTACACTTCCACCAGCAGCTCCTCCCCAAGCTACTCTCACCAGAGGAATCTCTTTACCTCTGAGTTGCTTCATCTTATGATCCTCAATCCTTATCGGCATCGCTTCCACAGTAAGAGTATCTCTGATCTGCACCTCGTCCCTCGGGATAACATGAGATGAGGAAGACACATACTTCCGAAGTTGCAACACATGAAACACGTCATGCAAGTTCGAAAGCTATGGAGGTAACACAACTATATAAGCAACAATACCAACTTTCTGCAAAACCTGATACGGTCCAATGAACTTAAGATCCAACTTCTTTGATTTCAAAGCACGTCCAACACTCGTCATTGGATTGACCCTCAAAAACACATGATCACCTTCTTTAAATTCCAATTCTTTTCTCTGATTATCATGATATTTCTTCTGTTTACTCTGAGACATTTTACGAGTCATATGAATTGTATTAGTAGTCTGTTGCACAATCTCAGGTCCAAGCACTACATTTTCACCAGTTTCATACCAATACAGAGGTGTCCTACACCTCATACCATACAAAGCTTCAAATGGTGTCATTCCAATACTATAATGGTAGTTATTGTTGTACGTGAACTCAATCAATGGCAAATGAGTATCCCACACACCACCTTGTTCCAACACACAAGGCCTTAACAAATCCTCTAACGTCTGAATAGTCCTTTCCGACTTACTGTTCGTCTGTGGATGATAAGCCGAAATCAATTTCAACTTTGAACCCAAAGCCTCTAGCAAACTCTTATAAAATTCCAAAATGAACCGCGGATCTCTATCTGAAACTATACTCGAAGGAACACCATGCAACTTCATAATTATGCTTATATAAATCCCTGCCAACTTCGTCAATAGAAAACTCATGTTAATAGGAATAAAATGTGCAGATTTTATAAGCTTATCCACAAATACCCAAATAACATCAAATATTCTCACCGTATTCGGCAAACTAGTAACAAAGTCCATAGCAATACTGTCTCATTTCCATTCTGGAATTTCCAATGATTGCATCATTACCGAAGGCTTTTAATGTTCCATGTCGCTCCCTGGATTTCCATCTTGGTACAGACGCGAAAGTGGCGCAGAGAAGGAAGAGGCGTCAGCCAGGCATTTTTATCCCGAAGGAAGGGTAATGTTGCACAAACCCGGAAAGAAGGAGAAAGCAGGGTCTTACGAACCAAAGAGACTGAGTTCGGGAGCTGGTTACGAAATGGGCAGGTATTAGCACCCCCGGATCGTCTGTCGTACCCGATGGGATCCATGCTTGCTAATCTGTTTCAAAGGGGTAAGAATGAATTGTTGCTCAGAAAGAAACTGTTGAATTGGAACTGAGCTGAAGAAAAGAAAAGTAAGGGGGAAATTTAGGGAAAATGAAAGAGTGCTTGAATGTGCCCTACCCCGCTGCCTATGTACCTCATCGGGAAATGAGGATCAGAGACGACGTAGTTCCCCTAACTATGGAGGAAAACTTTTTGAGCTTTTTAGATTAAACTGCTTATGTCAATGCTTGGGTGTTGCAGGCTTATCTGGAATGAGTGTGTTTACCGTCTCGCAAAGAAACAAGTAGGAGAAAGTTATTTCGTTTAGAGTGAGTGAGATGAGAAGAGAATTCCCGAAGGAAATACGATTATTATTTTTAGGGTTTTCTTTGTGAATGTGACTTAATGATTAGACTTGTACATCATTCTAGACAAGTTTACATTATACCTAGATGTGATAGATGCAAATTCCCCATGGAATAAGTCCATACACACAAAGTTACTTCATTCATTGTTGAGTGTTTTTTTGTTTTTTTGTTTAAAGATGAGAGAGGGAAACAAAAGAGAACCAAAGGTAAAAGTCTAATGGGAGACTAAACAATCCTAAGAGTTATCATGCATGGATAAAGGTAGGTTAGTGAGGTTTGAAATCTATCCTAATAAAGAAGAAGGAGAGTGTAATACACATATATAAAATACATACATCAAATCATATTTTCCATATATAAGTTCAAGTTTGGTACTAAAATACAAATAAGTTCTTAGTACAACACATTGTAATATTTTAGCCAACTAAATACACAAGGTACTATAACAAAAGGCTAACAATAATACAAGATGTCAAAACAAAAGAAATCTAAGAACTAGATCCGAAGATCTCAAAATATCCACAGCGGAAGCAAAAGCCATCGATAAGTAAGGATAACCAAACTGCCTTATCCTTACCCTTCGCGGAACCTGAAGTACCTGTGAAAAATATAACAACAACAAGGGGTGAGATAATAACATCTCAGTGAGTTCCCTATCTTAGAGTTCTCTCGAATCTAAAGGTTCAATCTACACATGACTCGGGTCTTTGGTCGCTTCCTCACAAGAAACCAAAGTAATATGGAACAAAAATCCATACAACACTCTCAATGTTAAACGAGTACCACATCTACCTCAAACCTTACACAATAATTTACGGAGGACTCGATGTGACACTCACCTCAAGTCTTTACGGGCGTTTCCCGTGGGAATCAGGACAATCCACCTCAAGACTTACTCAGACTTCCCACGTAACCCAGTGTAGTACTCGTCTCAAGCCTTTACGGACGCTTCCCATGGGACTAAGAACAACCCACCTCAAGACTTACTCAGACTTCCTGGAGGGATCTAGTACATACATGCCTCAAGCCTTTACAGACGCTTCCCGTGGGACTCAAAATAACTCACCTCAAGGCTTACTCAGACTTTTATAGAGGCCCCTCGTGAAATACACCCCTCAAGTCGTTACAGACGCTTCCCGTGGGACTCAAAACAACCCACCTCAAGACGTATTCAGACTTTTAGGGAGGACCTAGTGTATAGAACGCTAACAATTTCACAACAACCTAGGGGTAATCCTAACCATCTCACAAGTTACTTCTTTTTATTTCCAAAAGCTCACAATTTCCTAACTAACATAATTACAATTAATTAGAAAAGTCGGGTAAAAGTCAGCTCAAAATAATATTTCTCAATCTCATAAGGTAGTACATATTATTAGCTTTAAAACAATATAAAGAACGGATAAATCGGATAAAGATGAAGTAGTTATGAATTTTTAAAGAAAGTTTAAAATAGTATTTTTCTGCTCATAATAGTGGTAATCGGTTACTACCTAGAGGGTAACCGATTACTAGTGTAAAGGTGCGCCCAGAATTCTAATTTTTCAACAGGTAACCGGTTACTACCCAGAGGGTAACCGGTTACTTGCAGACAGTAGCTAAAAAAGTTTCATTTTAAAATACAGAACTTCTCCGTATCCAATCCAATCAACATCAAACACCAAAAATGATTCAAAACAGAGATTCCTATACATATTATCAACATACTTATGCATTTTAATCGATATTCAACCATTCAAACTCTCGATTCTACGATTTCTAGCATTTTGTGACCTAAGCTCAAGAACACTAAAATCTCTAAAATAAAAGCATCTAACTAGAACCCACCTCTACCAAATATGATTGAGAATATTGAGAGATGAATGGATGATGGAGCTTCAAGACCAATAGCTTCTTCTTCTTCTTCACCAAGCTTTTACTCTTTCTCCTTTTTCTCTTCTTCCTTTTCCTCTTTCTATGTTCTTGTTTTTGTTTCTATGTTAACATAACATATAGAAAACAAACTTAGGTCTTATATTAGAAAAGTATAATTTCCTCCCAACGGGTCCAAATAGATGGTATCCAAAAATGTCTCTTTATCAACAATTTAATAAAACCTCTGAGTCAGATAATATTAGTTAATAAAAATAAGTCTGCCGATTGCTCTAATTATTTTTGTTAAAATCTCTCAGAGCAACCCGAAACATTATTGACACCAAATAATATTATCCAGAGTATTAAATAAATCACTGGGTGTTATAGAGAGAAAATAAAGAAGAAGAAGAAGAAGAAGAAGAAGAAGAAGAAGAATAGGAAGAGAAGAAGAGGTTAGAAGACAACTTACTTCTCAAAAGAAGATAAGTTGTTTCCAAGAGGGAGATGATGAAGTTATACAAACAAATAATACTTGATGTTAAGGAAAACACAAATTGAATGAATAAAAGAGAAGAGACAAATTTTTGAAGGTGGAAGCTCATCCACACCCCTCTTACTTACCATTAGCCCCTACATGGTTAGTAAAAATAGGAAAACCAACACAAACAACACCTATTACAACGCTTCAGCACTTACATGCGCATGAAAGTGTTGCACCCCAAAATTTGCCCTCACAATACAAGACTTTGTGTGCTAAGAGGTTCACAAGGTTCACAAGATTCACAAGACCTGTCATGAGGTTCATGAAGTTTACAAGACCTTTCATGAGGTTCATGAAGTCTACAAGACACTTTATGAGGTTCACAAGGTTCATAAGACTTTTCATGAGGTTCACAAGGTTCACAAGACATCTTATGAGGTTCACAAGGTTCACAAAGTTCACAATTGGTCAGAAGATTTGACAATTCCCTCAGACAATGCATCCTCCTAAGCAGTGCATCCAAAACTAGGGTTTTGACTTTAATCAGGATAAATGGATTTCCAAGACTTCAAGTGAGCTTCATAACATCTTATATGTGTCTAAGAATCTCCATGACAAGTTTCAAGACTTTTCTCAAAGGTTTGCTCAGTCAAATGATCAGGTAGGTCAAAATCAGTCAAAGTAGTTAAAAAGTCAAACTGAGGTCAACTGAGGTCAAACCAAAGTCAAACTTCATGATTTTTTGCCAACATCAAGTATATGAAGTAAAATTCATCATTTGATCAAGGGTGGATCATGATTCATCAAGGATATTTCAGATCATCAAGAATCAGAGGTTTCTAAATTAGGGTTTCCTCAGGAAAAGTCAATTGAACTTTGACCAACCATAACTTTCACATGCTTCATCACATTTTTTCCATCCAAAGCTCATTTTTAAGGAAATTGAATTCTCTACAACTTTGTGTCTCACAAGCCAAGCCCAAAAATGCTTCATTTGGAAGGTATGAGCTAAGACATTATAGGTCCTTTTGAAAGTCAACAAAAAGTCAACAACTTCAAAAGGGCATAACTTGAGAATGGTAAATGATATGGACATGAAACCAATGGGGTTGGTTAGAGGACTCTTCAAGCTTTCCAAAATGTCAAAGAACACCCTCATAGCATTAAAATTTAAGGATTTGTGCCCTTGAAAAGTTGGGAAATTTTAGGGAAGTTTATGAAGCAAATGGGGGCTTAAAACCAAATTTTTCCAAATGGGCTTGCCATGTGATGATCCAATCCATACAAATACCTCAAGCACGACCCAAAGCAACAAAGTTATGATTTTTTATTATTTATTTATTATTTATTTTTATTTTATCCATTAAAAATCAAATTAAATCTAAATAAAATATGAAAACTCAATATTTGAATGTGATTCTTCTTCTAGAAAGTTTTAATAACCATTCAAAGCTGATTGATTCAATCCAATTTCGTGCTAGCTTGATTTGGCAATGTTGGATAATATATTTTTCAATATTTGGAAGGAGATTTCTTCATCATCAAGGTATTCAAAAAGCCCATAGAACCCACAAGTATTTTGACCTAATTTGATTCATTATATATACACAAACATAACACAATGTAGAGAGACGGATTTCACAGCCTCAAAGAGTAAGTTTCAAACTTCAAAAATCCTTCAAAAAGTGAATTTTCGGTTTCTACCTTAGAGGAAGTTTCAAGGTATTTTGAGAACATCATAAGCTTCCCTGGACATCCCTGAATCGAAACCATTCATCACATTGCACTATAACATGACATATTGAGAAATCCGAATCGTTTCTTTTCCACTTTCGATTTTTTCCATTCTTGCATTTTTACATGATATTAATCAAGTTTGACTATTGATTTGTGTTTAGATGAATGCAGTGATGGATTCTGGGCAATTAGATTGATGTTTTGATGGTCAATTCGTGAAACACCATTTTAGGGTTCATACCTCTTGAATTAGGGTTTCATAATATAATAACTATAAATGAATTTTGAGACCATAAATCAACTCAATGAACTGTTTGAATCATGTTTATGTAGTTAATTTGATGAAATCGTGCTTGTTTGGTGAAGTATGGAATTCGCAGGTTCAGGTGTGCAAGAAAAATCGCAGGAAATTTCCCAGTAGATTTCGCAGGAAAACCTGCGAAATTCCAAGGTTGAAGATGAAGTCAGCGCGCCAAAAATTGTTTTCAAAAGTTTGTTATAATATTTTATGTTTTAGTATTTATATTATTTCTACTAAAGTAACTTGGCTCGGTTGGTTGATGCGCGCATGTGTGATACTCAAGGTCCTGGGTTCGATCCCTCCAGGCCCCTTTTTGCTTTGTTGTTTTATTTTGTTTTTTCAGGATACGTACAAAAACATTGGATGATGGTTTGTTAACACCAGACGCACGCTGGCCTAGTGGAATGATTGTTGGTCTTGGGGTGTGCAGCGTCCAGGGACTGGGTTCGAATCCCAGCCCAGGTAAGTTTTAATTTCTTGTTTTTTTTAATTATTCTGTTTTATTATTATTACTTTATAATTAATTTTAATTACTTGTTTTGTAACAAAAATATGTTTAAATAGTTATATATATATTTATATTAATTTCATTTATTTCTAGTTTATATTTAAATAAAATATGTATATATTATTAATAGTCAAATTAATATTGTAAATTAAACCATAAATCCTAGTTCTATTTTTTTTTTTAAATTCATAACCCTAATATTTTTTAAAACCCTAAATATTTCTATAAAACCTAATTATTTTTATAAAACCCTAATTGTAAATATTAATTTATTTGTTAATTATAACTTTTAATTTATTTATTTATAAAACTTTAATCATGTACATATTTCATAAATTGTTTATAATTTAATTTTTGTATATAAATAATTTTTAATATATGTTTAGAAATAGTTAAAAATTGCTAATTTAATTTTGTAGTTATAATTTAATTTTCATAATATGTTTATAATAAACTTAATTTTTAACTTAAAACTTTATGATAATTAGTATAATTGCTCATATTTTCTTATTAGTCTTAAATAATAGTTGTTCATAAAAATTGATTTTTTTTTAATTATTATGTTAATATTATTAATTATGTTTATATGATATTTTATTATTACTAATCCCATTTATATATTATGATTTATTATTATTATTATTTTTACTAACCCAATTATTGTTATTATTTATTATTTTGCTTATTTATTTAATTTGCTTTAATTATTATTATTATGTAATTGCTTCCTTTATGTAATATTGTAATAGTATTATTTATTTATTTTATGCTATGGTTAGTAAAACAGGGAGTGTAACATGTTTGTATATTTAAAATTAATTTAGCTCATTAAATCTAAAGATAAATATTAAAATTGTACACTCACACACGTAAGTCGATCTTTGATCGCCATCTCACTTCCTTAAGGATACCTCTCATGTTGCCTATTTCAAAAAGGTCAAGTAGGGTGTATAAAGCAAAAGTATCTCATTTCACATCATCTAGTCCCTAAACAGATAAAAAGATCAAGTCTTCGAATGTTGCCTTCGTAATGATCTTGTCCCTTTCGAATAAAGATGATAAGTCCCTTCGAATTGCTTATACACCCCACAGTTGCCTAAATAACAGATGTCCCTTCACTTGTCCCTTACATCCAAGGTAATGACTACCTATTCCTTAATAATAGGGATAGTCTTACCATTGAAATAACATTCAAGAACAGAAAAGACTTAAACTTATGGTAGGTTCCTCTTAGATACTTGCTCACTCTTCAAAACATTTCAAACACTTCACACATTTCAAACAAATTTTCAAAACAAAGGTTTTATACGCATCCATACATGGATCATTATAAAATACTTAAGAAAATTTTTATTCACACACTTCACATTTCAAAAACATTTTAAAGTGAGCTAAGTAACTAAGAGCCCATGGATAACCATGGATGTAAAGGGTGCTAACACCTTCCCTTTACATAACCTACCCCCCGGACCCAAAAATCTTTTAAAAAGGTCTTTCCTGTTCTTTTATGCCTTTCCTTTTGGATAAAATAAAAGTCGGTGGCGACTCTTGCTATCCGCAACATAACTAAAGTCAGTTCTCCCACCGTGTTACAGAATTGGCGACTCTGCTGGGGATTTAATAAAATAGGGGTACCCTTAGGAATTAGATCACTTTAAATTTGTTTGCTTTGTTTGCTTTATATTACTTGTTGGGCTTTATGTGTGAAATATCCTAACCCGGATCTAGTGTACCTTAGGTAAATGGCAATAGACCAAGGAAACTGTACGGCGTATACCGATATGGTTGATCTGGTGGCCATAGTTAGTGTGACTTCTTGGTTGGTGCTTATGTTCCTTAAGTCAAGTTGAGGATAATATGAGGCTGCCATATGTTGTCAATACACTAACTAACTTTTAGAACCCTAGTCATCCCATCTTGGCCTTAGAAAAGTAGTGAGATAACCGGCTTTGGTGAAGACTGAAGTTAGTTGATACTCGATACTACGCTCATTGAGATCCTAAACTTGGTGGGTTTTGGTTGACAAGTAAGTTGCCTACTGAACAACCACCCTTGTGAAGGATCAATGATATTGAGATCCCTTAGAACCTGGTTACTTTATAGGACAGGATGAACCAACTAACTTCAGGGGAGGGTACTTACCTTTGAACCTCATGCAAGCCTTTAAACCTAGGGCTATTGTGTGACTTGTTTGTGTGTGCCACATGTTTGTGATTGAACATAACATCATGACATCATCATGCATCATAAGCATAGCATTTTCACTAACCATTTCAAGGACCAAAGGATTTATCTTTGTTCTTTGTTGCAGGTCATGGCTTCTGCTCGTAGAAACACTATCAGGATCAACTTTGTAGGGGTACCTGCTAAGCTTAAAGAGTTGGTTTTCAAGTGTCTGATCATTCCCAGTTTATCAAGAGACATGGTCACCTATTGGATCTAGTCACCTCAGGGTTCAATGAAGACATGATGAGTGTCCTATTTCAGTTCTTTGATCCTAAGCACCATTGCTTCACATTCCCTGACTATCAGCTAGTTCCTACAATGGAAGAGTTCTCTAAACTTCTGGGTATACCTGTTCTTGATCAAAGACCCTTCACAGGCTTGGAGAAAGAGCCTAAACCTGAGGTTATTGCTGCAACTCTACACCTGAAGAAGTCTGACATTGTTTTAGAAACGAGAAGCGGAGTTAAGGGTATTCTTGCTAAGGTATTAATGGATAAAGCTCAAGTGTTCTTGAAGGCTATGAGCTATGATGCTTTTGAGGAGATCTTAGCCTTGTTGATATATGGATTAGTGTTGTTCCCCAATCCTGATCAGTTCACAGACGTTCATGCCATCAATATATTCCTGAGTCACAATCCAGTGCCTACTTTACTTAGAGACATCCTGCATTCTCTTCATACTCGTACTACAAGGGCAAGAGGAACTTTGATGTGTTGCATACCTTTGCTATCTAGGTGGTTTATTTCTCACCTTCCTCGCTCAGTGATGAAGAATGAACAAGGGTTCAGGTGGTCTAAAAGGATCATGTCACTCTCTCATTCAGATATCCATTGGTGCTCCAGATCTATGGAGAATGTCACTATCATTGACCGGTGTGGGGAGTTTCCTAATGTGCCACTTCTAGGCATAAGAGGAGGCATTACCTACAACCCCTCTCTAGCTCTACGACAATTTGGTTACGCTCGGAGTGATGGTCCTCATGACATGTTGATTCAAGGTATTGTGTTTGACTATGACAATGATCTTCAAGGTTACCGTCAGAGATTCATACGAGCATGGGGAAAAGTGAACAAGGTTGACAGCAAGACTCTGGAGCCTAAGTACACTATTCCTATGGAAGCTTATCTCAGATGGGTGCGATCTCGTGCTCAGACTCTCATGATGCCATATCCTGCTATCCTGCCAGTTACCATGGAACTTGTTGCTGAAGGAGATACTTCTTATACCATCCTTCACCCAGACATGCCTACTGACAGGGGAGACTTACAGAGATCCTGGATCCAATTGAAGGAGAAAAGGGATACTTTCGAGGCTCATTACAAAGCAAGCCAAGAAAGAATCCTGGAACTAACAAAGCAACTTCACGAGGAACGGAATCTCAACTCATACCTCAACACAAAGAGGAAACGTCCATGGGAGACTTAAAACCCCATCTCTTGTATTTATTTCATTTCATTTCCTGTAAGCCCAAGAGGCAAAACAAATTTATTACTAATAAAAGTTTACCTTCTTGTTTGTTTAAGCAAATTTAAATCCTGTGGTCCTTGAAAACATTGCATACGCATTTACATATCATATCATTGCATCACAGGTTTATTGTGCACATGTTTCTTATCTTCTCGCTGTTTATTTCAGCAATGGCTCTTGAACAAACAGTTAAGGATCTCCAGGCACAAAATGCACAGTTCCAAGAGCTGATCCTGAACTTGTCCAAGGGGCAGGATGAATTGAAGACACTGCTGGCCAAGAAGACTAAGAAAACTAGAAGGTCAGGAGGCCTGATCAACATGGGAAGAAGGTTCAGGGGTCCTGTCAAGACCAAAGATCCAATTGAAGATTATGAGTCTGAAGAGTCTGAGAAAGAGGGAGGCAGTCTCCACAACACTATGGGGGACTCTGATTCTGAAGCTAACTACTATCATGAGCCTAATGAAGATAAGTTCAAGATGCTGGTGGATAGAATGGATGCTATGGAATTGCAAAAGTCTTCTGGGCTTGATTTTGAAGACCTAAGTCTGATATCTGGGGTAGTCATACCCATTGGTTTCAAGGTTCCTACTTTTGTTGTTTATGATGGTGTCTCTTGTCCCAAGCTGCATCTGAGGTCTTACGTCCGGAGAATCCAACCCCATACTGCTGATAAGAAGTTGTGGATCCATTTCTTCCAAGAGAGCTTATCTGGAGCTCAATTGGAATGGTACTATCAGTTGGAGAGTGTCAACATCCGTGATTGGAATGATCTTGCTGAAGCCTTCTATAAACAATATCAATACAATGCTGATTTAGCCCCCACTCGCATGCAGCTGCAAAGCATGTCCATGGGTGCTAAAGAGAGTTTCAAGGAGTATGCTCAGAAGTGGAGAGATTTGGCTGGAAGAGTACAACCCCCTTTAACTGACAGGGAGTTGGTTGATATATTCATGTGTACGTTGAATGGTCCCATTTACAGTCATCTCATTGGAAGCTCATCATCTGGCTTCACTGAGTTGATAATGACAGGAGAGCGTGTAGAAAGTGGTATAAGGAGTGGCAAGATTCAAGTGGGTGCTTCTTCATCAAGTGCTGTAAAGAAGCCTCCCAGTGGAAAGAAAGAATCAAATGCTGTTTATGGTCAACCGGATCGTAATAGAAGGCATCAATCTGTGAGTGCAGTTCATATCTCCAATCCAACTCCTACGACAACAGAGCAACCACAGGGAAATCAATAGAGGGCTAGAAGGCAGTTCACTAAGATCAACATGTCAATGGCCCAAGCCTTGCAACACTTGTTGAAGGCTGAACTTATCACTCTGAAAGATGCTCCTCAGAATCCTAATGTTACCTCTCCCAGGTACAATCCTAATGCACGATGTGCATATCATTCGAATTGTCAGGGACATGATACCAATAGTTGCTGGGTATTGAAGAACAAAATTCAAGATATGATTGAGGCTGGAGAGATTGAGTTTGACCCTCCGGGTACTCCAAATGTGATTACTGCTCCCATGCCAAATCATGAGAAGACTGTCAATGCCATTGATGAAGATTCACATATTTCCTCAGTTGCAGATTTGACTACACCATTGTCTGTTATCAAGAAAAAGTTAGTACAAGCTGGGTTCTTTCCGGGTTGTCGTGAAGATTGTTTATATTGTACCTATAAGCCAGATAGCTGCTGGAGGTTGAGAGATGGAATTCAACGTCTCATGGATAAATATACCATAGTGTTTGAGAGGACTCCATCTTCTGTAGAGAGTATGGTGGATCATATTACTAAAGGTAAGAAGATTGAAGAGGTGGATATGGTTGATAAAGTTCCGGTAAGGATCACTTCCAAAGGACCTGTTAAAATCACTCATAAGGGTCCAATTAAGATTACTGCTGAAGGCCCTGTGAAGATTGTTGCCGAAGCTAGAGTGGCTCCCATGGTCATTACCACTCCTGGTCCTATTCCGTATACTTCCGATAAAGCTGTGCCTTGGCATTATGGGTCTGATGTTTATATCCATGGTGTTAAGCAGGAACCCTTAGCTGATATGCCTGTCGATGTTGATAATATTGCTGGATCTAGTAAGATCACACGAAGCGGAAGAGTTTTCTCTCCTCCAATTACTTCCAAGAATGCAGTTACTCCAGCTGCTACCTCCACTACTGATCCTCGGGGCAAAGGTCCTGTTATTGAACCTATACCAACTGATGTGCCAGCTGCTGATGATCTTTCTAAGCAGATGGAAGAAATATTGAAAATCATTCGCAAGAGTGATTATGACATTGTTGATCAATTGGGGCATACTCCCTCCAAGATTTCTATGTTGTCTTTATTGCTGTGTTCTGAAGCTCATGCCAAGGCCTTGATTAAGTTTCTAAAGACTGCTCATGTACCCAATGAAATTTCTGTGGACCAGTTTGAGAATTGTGTTGCACACTTGACCTATGATAATGGGTTAGGTTTCTCTGATGCTGATTTGACTCCTGCCAAGAGGGATCATAACAGGGCTCTGCATATTTCAATTGAATGCAGGGGCACTACCCTGTCACATGTATTAATAGACAATGGTTCCTCTCTGAATGTGTTGCCCAAAGAAGTTCTGAATAAGCTTAATCCTGAAGATGCTGTGTTGAAACCCAGTAATATAGTGGTGAAGGCTTTTGATGGTTCTAGAAGAGTGGTGCATGGAGAAATTGATCTCCCAATCAAAGTTGGTTCTCAGGTTTTCAATACTACCTTTTATGTAATGGATATTCGCCCGTCGTATTCTTGTTTGCTTGGGCGTCCTTGGATCCATGGGGAAGGTGCTGTAACCTCTACATTACATCAGAAGCTGAGATATCCAGTAGAAGGAAAAGTTGTTACTGTCTATGGAGAGGAAGGGAATATGATTAGCCATGTGAACACCTTTAAGTATCTTGAAGTGGAAGGTGAATACGTTGAAACTCTGTGTCAGACATTTGAAGTAGTTCCTTGGATTGTTAATGATTATGAAGCTCCTCCTGTTGTCAAAAAAGTTCCTGTGGTCACCAGAGTACCTCCTACAATGGCCTCCCTTAAAGATGCTAGAGCTGTGGTGGATGAAGGTGGTTGTACTATTTGGGGTCAGCTTCCTGATATTCCGTACAAGTCTAACAAATTTGGTTTGGGTTTCACTGCAGAGTCTCAGAGCTGTTCGTCGTGCTCGTGCTGTTCGTATCACCAATCAGGGGATTATGAAAGACCAGATCAATGCTGTGGATGACTATGAGGAAGCCTACAACTTGGATGCTTGGATTTTTCCTACTGTGGGTGCTGGACTCAATAACTGGAAGGCTGAAGATGTTATTCCTATCTCCTTTAGTCAGGAGTAAATACTATTACTGTGTTGTTGCTTTTTAAGTTTGTAATTTATTGAACAATTGAACTCTTAAGCCTTGTGCCTTGCCCGGGGCACAATGGTGTGCTTGTCACGGGATGTCATTTCATTTGCATACTTCATTCAATAAAAATCAGTGGACGTTTCGTTTTCGTAAATATTGTGTTCCTTGTCTTTCTTTTCCTTTATTTTTATTTTATCAGCTATGTGTTCTTACACACACCCACATCACTAAAATGCAGATCCTCATCCACTCTGGATCCTGTTGATAACAGTTCTACTATTGCCAATTATAATTTCGAGAATCCGATCTATCAAGCTGAAGACAGAAATGAGGACGATTGTGAAGTACCTGTAGAGCTTGCTAGGTTGTTACAACAAGAAGAGAAAGCTATACAGCCACATGAAGAGCCAGTCGAAGTTGTGAATCTGGGAACTGAAGAAAACAGGAAAGAAGTCAAGATAGGGGCTGAATTAGAGGATAGTGTCAAGAGCAGGTTGATTCAGATGTTACATGATTATGTGGAGATTTTTGCTTGGTCCTACGAAGATATGCCAGGATTGGATACAGACATTGTAGTTCACCGTTTACCAGTGAAAGAAGATTGTCGTCCGAAGAAGCAGAAGGTTCGTCGCATGCGTCCTGAAATGTCAGAGAAGATCAAGGCAGAGGTAATGAAACAGTTTGATGCAGGGTTCTTAGATGTGACTTCTTATCCTCAATAGGTTGCAAATGTGGTACCGGTACCTAAGAAAGATGGTAAGGTACGTATGTGTGTAGACTACAGAGATTTGAACAAGGCCAGCCCCAAAGATGACTTTCCACTTCCTCATATTGATGTTCTGGTAGACAACACTGCTCAGCATAGAGTTTTCTCTTTTATGGATGGTTTCTCTGGTTACAATCAAATCAAGATGGCTCCTGAGGATATGGAGAAGACAACCTTTGTTACACAGTGGGGTACATTTTGCTATAAAGTGATGCCATTTGGTTTGAAGAATGCAGGGGCAACATATCAGCGTGCTATGGTGGCTTTGTTTCATGATATGATTCATCATGAGATAGAGGTATATGTGGATGATATGATAGCCAGGTCCCAGAATGAAGAACAACATCTTGATCATTTGCATAAGTTATTCGAGAGGTTGAAGAAATACAAGTTGAGATTGAACCCAAACAAGTGTACTTTTGGAGTTAGATCTGGTAAGCTCTTGGGTTTCATTGTCAGTGGAAAAGGTATTGAAGTGAATCCTGCAAAAGTGAAAGCTATACGAGAGATGCCAGCTCCCCGTACTGAGAAGGAAGTCAGAGGTTTCTTGGGATGATTGAATTACATTGCAAGATTTATTTCCCAATTAACTGCTACCTGCGAGACAATCTTCAAATTGTTGAAGAAAGATCAGGTGATGGAATGGAATGACGAGTGCCAAACTGCATTTGATGAAATCAAGAAATATCTGCTAGAACCTCCAATTTTGATGCCACCAGTTGATGGAAGACCCTTGATTATGTACTTAACAGTGTTAGACAACTCAATGGGGTGTGTCTTGGGGCAACATGACGAGTCTGGTCGAAAAGAGCAGGCAATATACTACCTTAGAAAAAAGTTTACCGACTGTGAAATAAGATACTCACTGCTCGAGAAAACTTGTTGCGCTTTGGCATGGGCTGCTCGCCGACTAAGACAGTATATGTTGACTCATACTACCTTGTTGATTTCAAAGATGGATCCAATCAAGTACATATTCGAGAAACCTGCTCTCTCCGGAAGAATTGCAAGATGGCAAATGATCTTGACAAAATACGATATACAATACACTACTCAGAAGGCCATTAAAGGAAGTGTTGTGGCTGATCATTTGGCTCATCAAGCAGTGGATGATTATCAGTCAATGAGTTTTGAGTTCCCTGATGAAGATATTATGATTATTACCAAAGAACCTGGACAATATGACGGACCTGAACAAGGATCCCGATGGACTATGGTTTTTTATGGAGCTTCTAATGCACTTGGTAATGGTGTTGGTGTTGTGATCAGTTCCCCTGAAGGTTATCATACCCCAATTACTGCCAGACTTTGTTTCTATTGTACCAATAACATGGCTGAGTATGAGGCATGTATCCTGGGTATTAAAGCTGCTATTGATATGAAGATTCAGTTCCTTGATGTGTATGGAGATTCAACCCTGGTAGTAAGTCAGATCAAAGGAGATTGGGATACCAAGCATGATAATCTCATTCTATACAGAGAACATGTGTTGTCTTTGATCCCACATTTCAAAGAGATTACATTTGGACATATTCCACGAAGAGAGAATCAGTTGGCAGATGCTTTAGCCACCATGGCATCCATGTTTGAGATCAGTTGGGATAATGAAGCTCCTAAGATTACTATTGATAGATTTGAAAAGCCTGCATACTGCAATGATATTGACACTGGAGAGGCAAAGGAGAAACCTTTGTTCTATGAAGTGAAAAGATATCTTGAAGCTCAGGAGTTCCCTGAAGGGGCATCTGTCAAAGATAGGAAGTTTCTGAGAAGGTTTTCTGCTAAATTCTTTCTGAGTAATGGGATTTTATACAAGCGCAATCATGATTCAACTATGCTTCGCTGTATGGATAAAAAGGAAGCAACAGAGATTATGGAAGATATGCATGACGGGATCTTTGGCACTCATTCTAGTGGTCATACCATGGCAAAGAAGATATTGAGAGCAGGTTACTATTGGTCTACCATGGAAGCTGATTGCTATCAACACTCCAGAACATGTCGCAAGTGTCAAATTTATGCTGATAAAGTACATATACCCCCATCACCATTGAATGTGTTGATTGCTCCTTGGCCTTTTGCCATGTGGGGCATTGATATGATTGGTGAGATCAAGCCAACTGCTTCTAATGGGCATCGTTTCATCCTGGTTGCTATTGATTACTTCACGAAGTGGGTGGAGGAAGCTTCATTTGCATCTGTTACCAAGAATGTTGTGGCTCGATTCATTAAGAATAATCTCATATGTAGTTATGGCATCCCCGAAAGGATTATTACTGACAATGGTTCTAATCTGAACAACACTATGATTACTGATCTCTACACGCAGTTCAAGATTAAACATCACAACTCTTCTCCGTATCGTCCGAAGATGAATGGGGCAGTTGAAGCTGCTAATAAGAACATTAAGAAGATTCTACAGAAGATGATTGTTACTTACAAGGATTGGCATGAAATGTTACCATTTGCTCTTCATGGTTATCGTACTACGATACGTACTTCAACAGGGGCAACCCCGTTCTCCTTAGTTTATGGTATGGAAGCAGTTCTGCCCATTGAAGTTCAGATTCCCTCCTTAAGAATTATGAAGGATGCAAGCTTAGATGAAGATGAGTGGATTCAGACTCGACTTGACCAGATAAACTTGATTGATGAGAAGAGGTTAGCAGCTGTTTGTCATGGTCAGATGTACCAGAAACGAATGATCAAAGCTTTTAACAAGAAGGTTAAGCCAAAGATATATCAGGCTGGTGACTTGGTAATCAAGCGTATTATATTACCACAGGGTGATCCTAGGGGCAAATGGACTCCTACATATGAAGGACCATTTGTAGTCAAGACAGTATTTTCAGGAGGTGCCATGATACTTACTACTATGGATGGTGAAGACTTCCCACATCCTGTAAACGCAGACATAGTTAAAAAATACTACGCGTAAAAAGAGACCCGCTAGGTTGACTGACTTAGGCAAAAATAAGGGCATCCCGGCGAACCAAAAGGGTTCGGGCAAAATTAGGGATATATATGAAAAAAATGTACACCCGGCAAGTCGAAAACCTGAAAAGGCGGCTTGGGCAAAAAAGGGTATCCCGGTGGATTGAAAACCTGAAAGGGCAATCCAGGCAAAAGTTAGGGATTAAAGCGTATGACTATGTCTCGTTGGAATCACCCATGGAACTACAACCAGTTGTACTACTTACTCAAGTTCGAACAGATAAAGCTCAATTCAATCGTTTCCGTCTTGACAGCAGAAAATGAGATACTTGAAGATAATGGCAATAGTAGAATTGAAACTCAATAGGACTATTTCCCACATAGCTGATTTTCTTTGTTTTGTGAAAATTTTTTACGACAAAATCCTCTTACTAGGATTTCTGTCTCCTTGTACAAATTTGCCTATGTATAGGTCACTTTGTGATATAAATAAAATTTCATCTTTGAATCCAGATTTACTTTTACCCTATTTACATAAGCGAAACGTCCATTGGTTGTGTTTGAATGTATGTATGCTTTTGAATATGATTAATGTTTACCAAAAATGCATGTATGCTTAATATGATTAATGTTTACCAGAAATGCATGAAAATGCAGTAATAGTATTTACTAAGGACGAACGAGGGAAGGATTTCAACGAAGTTTCACCGGTTCATCCTTACAAGACAGTTACAAATCCCCAGTAGGGAAAACCCATCTTCATAAGTACTTCGAGTCACATCTCCCCTGGAATTTATATCCATCTCTTTTATCCTCATACGGATAGTCGGGAATTTATTTTTCCAAATAGGAACACGACGAACGAAGACGGGAGGTTATGTATACCCTACCGTCAAACGAAGACGGGAGGTTATGAATACTATAATTATCAAACGAGACGGGAACAAGTTCCTCATTTCTTCAGCAACGAATCGGGATTTATTTTCCCTGGCCAGCAGTTGTTATACGAAGATATCCAGACGCTTCAGGCTGCATGATGCATACATACATCATTTACATCATACCATAACATACATATACCTAGATACATAATACATTACTTAAGTGCATCATATTATACATACATACATAATGCATAAGCTAATATTATCATACAGAATGTTATAATTTTGTTTTTCAGATTAATTCTCCAGCAGACAAACTTCATCAACAATTTGTGACCTTGGGCCGTTGTTTATCTTCCCAAAGGTTATTTCATTTCCTCAGGACGTTGTTTATCCTCCTGAAAGCATATCATTTCCTCAGGACGTTGTTATCCTCCTGAAAGCTACCATTTCCTCAGGATGTTGTTTATCCTCCTGAAAGCATATTATTACCTTGGGCCGTTGTTTATCTTCCCAAAGGTTATATCATTCCCTCAGGACGTTGTTTATCCTCCTGAAAGCATATCATGACTATTGGGTCGTTGTTTATCCTCCCAAAAGTTATACTTATACCTCAGAACGTTGTTTATCCTTCTGAAAGCATATCATTCCCTCAGGACGTTGTTTATCCTCCTGAAAGCATATTATGACCTTGGGCCGTTGTTTATCTTCCCAAAGGTTATCATTTCCTCAGGACGTTGTTTATCCTCCTGAAAGCATATCACGACCTTGGGCCGTTGTTTATCTTCCCAAAGGTTATCTCCTTTCCTCGGGACGTTGTTTATCCTCCTGAAAGCATATCATTTCCTCAGAACGTTGTTTATCCTTCTGAAAGCATACCACTACCTCGGGATGTTGTTTATCCTTCTGAAAGCATATCATCACCTCAGGACGTTGTTTATCCTCCTGAAAGCTATCATTTTATCTTCATATTTTGGACTGCTTTATCCTCCAAGAAATGTATCTGAAGAACTTTTCTCCAAGTGGCATCTTTAAGCCCACTCAAAGCATATACAGCAAGTCATCAGTATCCCTCCATGCACCGGTGAGTGCAAAATTTTGGGCTTTTGTGTTCAATCCCCTTCAACCTTCCAGGTGACGACTGGCACATATACCAATCTAACCCCTCAGGTTTCAGAAAATTGAACAGGGGCAGCTGTTGCACCCCAAAATTTGCCCTCACAATACAAGACTTTGTGTGCTAAGAGGTTCACAAGGTTCACAAGATTCACAAGACCTGTCATGAGGTTCATGAAGTTTACAAGACCTTTCATGAGGTTCATGAAGTCTACAAGACACTTTATGAGGTTCACAAGGTTCACAATACTTTTCATGAGGTTCACAAGGTTCACAAGACACCTTATGAGGTTCACAAGGTTCACAAAGTTCACAATTGGTCAGAAGATTTGACAATTCCCTCAGACAATGCATCCTCCTAAGCAGTGCATCCAAAACTAGGGTTTTGACTTTAATCAGGATAAATGGATTTCAAAGACTTAAAGTGAGCTTCATAACATCTTATATGTGTCTAAGAATCTCCATGACAAGTTTCAAGACTTTTCTCAAAGGTTTGCTCAGTCAAATGATCAGGTAGGTCAAAATCAGTCAAAGCAGTTAAAAAGTCAAACTGAGGTCAACTGAGGTCAAACCAAAGTCAAACTTCATGATTTTTTGCCAACATCAAGTATATGAAGTAAAATTCATCATTTGATCAAGGGTTGATCATGATTCATCAAGGATATTTCAGATCATCAAGAATCAGAGGTTTCTAAATTAGGGTTTCCTCAGGAAGAGTCAACTGAACTTTGACCAACCATAACTTTCACATGATTCATCACATTTTTTCCATCCAAAGCTCATTTTTAAGGAAATTGAATTCTCTACAACTTTGTGTCTCACAAGCCAAGCCCAAAAATGCTTCATTTGGAAGGTATGAGCTAAGACATTATAGGTCCTTTTGAAAGTCAACAAAAAGTCAACAACTTCAAAAGGGCATAACTTGAGAATGGTAAATGATATGGACATGAAACCAATGGGGTTGGTTAGAGGACTCTTCAAGCTTTCCAAAATGTCCAAGAACACCCTCATAGCATTAAAATTGAAGGATTTGTGCCCTTGAAAAGTTGGGAAATTTTATGGAAGTTTATGAAGCAAATGGGGGCTTAAAACCAAATTTTTCCAAATGGGTTTGCCATGTGATGATCCAATCCATACAAATACCTCAAGCACGGCCCAAAGCAACAAAGTTCTGATTTTTTATTATTTATTTATTATTTATTTTTATTTTATCCATTAAAAATCAAATTAAATCTAAATAAAATATGAAAACTCAATATTTGAATGTGATTCTTCTTCTAGAAAGTTTTAATAACCATTCAAAGCTGATTGATTCAATCCAATTTCGTGCTAGCTTGATTTGGCAATGTTGGATAAGATATTTTTCAATATTTGGAAGGAGATTTCTTCATCATCAAGGTATTCAAAAAGCCCATAGAACCCACAAGTATTTTGACCTAATTTGATTCATTATATATACACAAACATAACACAATGCAGAGGGACGGATTTCACAGCCTCAAAGAGTAAGTTTCAAACTTCAAAAATCCTTCAAAAAGTGAATTTTCGGTTTCTACCTTAGAGGAAGTTTCAAGGTATTTTGAGAACATCATAAGCTTCCCTGGGCATCCCTGAATCGAAACCATTCATCACATTGCACTATAACATGACATATTGAGAAATCCGAATCGTTTCTTTTCCACTTTCGATTTTTTCCATTCTTGCATTTTTACATGATATTAATCAAGTTTGACTATTGATTTGTGTTTAGATGAATGCAGTGATGGATTCTGGGCAATTAGATTGATGTTTTTATGGTCAATTCGTGAAACACCATTTTAGGGTTCATACCTCTTGAATTAGGGTTTCATAATATAATAACTATAAATGAATTTTGAGACCATAAATCAACTCAATGAACTGTTTGGATCATGTTTATGTAGTTAATTTGATGAAATCGTGCTTGTTTGGTGAAGTATGGAATTCGCAGGTTCAGGTGTGCAAGAAAAATCGCAGGAAATTTCCCAGTAGATTTCGCAGGAAAACCTGCGAAATTCCAAGGTTGAAGATGAAGTCAGCGCGCCAAAAATTGTTTTCAAAAGTTTATTATAATATTTTATGTTTTAATATTTATATTATTTCAACTAAAGTAACTTGGCTCAGTTGGTTGATGCGCGCATGTGTGATACTCAAGGTCCTGGGTTCGATCCCTCCAGGCCCCTTTTTGCTTTGTTATTTTATTTTGTTTTTTCAGGATACGTACAAAAACATTGGATGATGGTTTGTTAACACCAGACGCACGCTGGCCTAGTGGAATGACTGCTGGTCTTGGGGTGTGCAGCGTCCAGGGACTGGGTTCGAATCTCAGCCCAGGTAAGTTTTAATTTCTTGTTTTTTTTAATTATTCTGTTTTATTATTATTACTTTATAATTAATTTTAATTACTTGTTTTGTAACAAAAATATGTTTAAATAGTTATATATATATTTATATTAATTTCATTTATTTCTAGTTTATATTTAAATAAAATATGTATATATTATTAATAGTCAAATTAATATTGTAAGTTAAACCATAAATCCTAGTTCTATTTTTTTTTTTTAAATTCATAACCCTAATATTTTCTAAAACCCTAAATATTTCTATAAAACCTAATTATTTTTATAAAACCCTAATTGTAAATATTAATTTATTTGTTAATTATAACTTTTAATTTATTTATTTATAAAACTTTAATCATGTACATATTTCATAAATTGTTTATAATTTAATTTTTGTATATAAATAATTTTTAATATATGTTTAGAAATAGTTACAAATTGCTAATTTAATTTTGTAGTTATAATTTTATTTTCATAATGTCGCTCCCGGGATTTTCATCCTAGTACAAACGCGAAAGTGGCGCGGAAAGGTTAAAGTCGCCAGCCAGACATTTTTATCCCGAATGAATGGGAAAGGTAATGTTGCACAAACCTGAGGAAGAAGGAAAGGACAAGGTCCTGCGAACCAAAGATCTGAGTTCGGGAGTCGGTTACGACCTGGGAAGGTATTAGCACCCCAAATCGTCCGCCGTACCCGACGGGATCCACGCTTGCTTGTTTTGTTTCAAAGGGTGAGAAATAATGTGCTGCTGAATAAAACCGCTGACTGGAAATCGGAAACGGAAATGAGAAAGGAATAAGAAAAGAGAATGAGAATAAAAGGGGAAAATAAAGAATGTGCTCGAACGGGCCCTACCCCGCTACCTACGTACCTCATCGGGATAATGAGGATCAGAGTCGACGTAGTTCGCCTAACCTAGGCGGGAACTATTTGTTTGTGTTTTTTATGCTGGAACTGCGTATGTCTATGCTCAGGTGTTGCAGGCTCGTCTGGTACGAGTGCGTTTACCGTCTTGCATGTGTGACAAGTTGTCGCGAGTTTGCGTTATGAGTGAATGAGATGAGAAGAGAAGTTCCCGCAGGATAGTCGCTTATTGTTTGTTTTTTGTCTTTTAAAAGAAGTGTTTTGAAGTTTGTGTTTATTGAATGTACAACACTAAAGACTATGACACAGGAGCGAATACTTTCCAAGATCGCCCCTAATGGAACGTTTGTAAAGCATCCTAGAAGAGTGAAGGAGACCTCCACTAATCATTTCACGTATAGCTTAAGGCTCGTGGCGCATTGTACACCTTTCCTTTATTAAGTGTTTTTGATTTTCTTGTAAGATGAGAAGTGAGACTCAAGTTGAAAAAGGATAAACTAAGGGAGACTAAGACACAACCCTAAGTTAGTTATCATATACAAAAGGGAGATCCTATGGTTAATGAGGTTTGAGCTTAAATCTACCTAAAAGATATTAGGACTAGAAATGAGAACATAAAAAGCAATAATGAACAATATGGTCCTCCTAAGTCATGGTGGGAAGAAAACGTGAATGAAACATAAATGGGATAACACGATGGATCGGGTGGGTCGATTGCGTGGTGCTAAGACGTACGACTTATGGTGTGAAACATACAAGGCTTGCTTTTGGTTGAATGGAATGGAACGATGGTAATCGAGGAACCCTAATGTCACATGCAACTTTATTTATTTATTTGAAAACTTGCTCGACGTTGGATCGAGTTTTATTTATTTCATTTTTTTGAGATTTGGTTTTCTATCGATTCATTTTATCTTTTCTAACCTAGTTACAAAAACTATACAAGCATACAAGCTCTAAGCTATTACATCATAAAGTATACAAAATATAAAACACAATCATGGCATAAAAATATCCAAATCCATAAGCCAATCCTTGAAAACATACCTTGCATAAAAACAAATAGTTAGTAAATGACATGAATCATGAATGTGCATAATATGATGGAAATGAATTAAAATGCCAAAAAATATCAAAAGTTATGGAAAAAATATAAAATTAATTTCCTAAGGTCTCTAACCTGATTATATTATTGTGCTAAAAAGAATCCTAAAAAATCCTATTTTTTATATGCCTAAAAATTACTTATTTTCAGCGATGAATTAACTACTAACTTTTAACAAATTAACCTCTACAACCTAAGATAAAATATTCTAAAAAATCTACAAAAATTATCCTAAGTACTTTTATAAGTCTTCTAACTATAGTAAAAAGAATGAGCTAAAAAAGTTACTGGAAATTACCAAAATAAAATGGACAAAATTATGTACAATTAAAAGAAATTCAATAAAAGTTAATTAAAAGAAAAATTAGAATTAAATCAAAAATAATGCAAAATTCAGAAAGCAAAAATGTCAAAAATTTCTAAATGGATTATCAACCTACTGGAATTTTTGGGGAATTTCCCTAATGGATTTTACTATTTTTTCAAGATTTATTTGGAAATTATATTAAACTAAAATTTAAATTCTAAAATTAAATAAAAGGGGGTGAGCTTAGTAGTTTCTTTGGTTGTTTTCTTATTGGGCTGTCAACATAGAGGTGCAAAGAGCAATTGAACAAGGTCCAATGCGCTGGGTGAGAGGGGGAGGTACATTCAGCACTTATTATGTTGTTTTGTTTTTATGGGCCTTGAAACGGGTGTGCGAATAGCAAAACCAAAAGAGCCCAATTCGCAGGCAGTGTGAGGGAGGTACGAAAGAAAAATTTCAACTTAGTTTTACTATGGGCCTAAAAATGGGTGTGCAGATAGCAAAAACTTAAGCCCAATCACAGGATAATGAGGGTTAATGGTAGATTAATGGATTTTGTGAAGATTAAACCGAAATTAATTGTTGATTAATTTACTTTAATGATCCTTAACGTTTTCCATTCATATTATTTTCTTAATTAAACAAAAAAACCTCATAACTCTTAAATTCTTATTAATTAACATAATAAAAATAAAAGAAAACAAAAAAATCAGGATATTAAAAGGGGTGGATATGAAACCCTAATTTCTATCCTCTCTTCTTCTCACAGAAGCCGCCGCAGCTCACCCTTCTCAGCTTCATCTTCGTCTTCTTCCTTCAACAACACCAAGCCCCAGCGTCGTCCGTCCTCCACCTCACGACACCATGTTCATCGCCTTTTTCTTCCACTTCACCGACACCATTTTCTTTCTCTAAACAAACACCAACCTCCTTCTAAGCCTAGACCTCCATCTCTCTTTCTTCTCCCTTCGTTTCCCTCTCCCTCGGCTTCTATCCTCTTCGCCACCGTCATAGCCGAACTCCTATTCATCCGGCCTAAACACTTCTAAACAACACGCCAAAAGCAAAAACCTAATCCCAATCTTCAACCTTAAATTGAATCTGACCTAAGTTCATCCTTATCAATCCTGACACGGACAACACGAAGCCTAACGGAATAGACACGCAATCAAATCTTGAAAAAAAAAACAATGGATTTGCACCTTTTAATCAGTGATGTAATGGAGTCATGACGAAGACGCTAGCCGAGCGATCCGCGGTGAAGGAAGAAACGATCCACTCAGCTCCTTCGAAGGTCTTGTGAAGGTGATTAGGGATGACGCGGAGACGACGAATTTGCGGATTATTGATGAGGTCCCAATACCCTTGGTAAGTTTCAATTCAGTGGCCTTCTCTGTGTACGCTTCGACTTCTGTGAACCTCCATATCAATGTTGCTGATGACTTGTAGATCCGAACATTGATGCCGACACTGATGATGAGGAGTTGAGAGCATGTGCTTCAGATTCAAAGAAAAGATGGCGAAGATTTGACGAAGGTTGGTGAAGAACAGCTGAAGGCGAACAAGAATGGTGAAATTATGAGAAAACCGGGAAGAAATGGATTGGAGGAAACTGACGAGTTCTGTCAATGGAGACGAATCAGAATCGGAATTGGAGCTTTGAAAGTTAAAAGAAATGGCTGCCAAAATTGTGAAGAATGGATTGAAAATGGTGAAGTGTGAGGAAGGATATTGAAAAGAGAGAAGAGAAGAATGGTGAAGTGTTTGTGAAAAATTTGTAAAAACTCAATGGAAGAAGAAGTTCCTGATTTATAGACAAATTTCACAGAAGGATCTGGAAGCTTCAGGTAAGAAAATCAGTTTCAATTCTGTTATTTTTCTGTTAATTTTCTGTTATGGCTTCAATTAGGCGGTTATGAGATTAGTTAGGATATGAATATTTGTAATTTATGCTATAGGTTATCAATCTATGCTTTCAATTTGTGTTCACTAATCTCTGACTTTTTGTTGCTGCAGATGGAGGTTTTGATTATTGAAATTGAAGTTGTTTGGCCTTTTTTTTTGCTGCTGAGAGATGAATATTTGTAGCAGGACCCTCTTTTGTTAATCGAGACCTATGCGGCTTTTTTTTCTTTTTCCATGATGTATCAGTTTTCACTGATTTTTGCTATAATCTCTTTTGTAACTTTTTTTTTTGTAATCTCTTTTGATCTTTCGAAAAAGAAAACAACAACACTGAAATACATTCTAACCATTTTTGTGTGCAACTCATGAGTTTAGTGTTAAGTTACATATACTCACTTTGGTGACTCCTACTTTTTCTTGTGAATTTTGGTAGGCACCAGATGAAGTCAAAAATAAATGGAATGAGTAAAAGTATATATTATTTTTTTTGAAGACTTTGGAATTAACATTAAGATTCAATTTGGGCCAAAGTTTATTGCTTGGATATTGGACCTCAAAGGAAAGAAGAATTTGGAATTGAATGGTAAAAATCGAACTTAAGAATATTTAAGAATGGTTTAATGTGAGTTAAAGTGAATTGGAAAATGGATACAGACAATGGTGATGTCCACATGATATAGGAACTTTGGACATAATTCCGAACATGGGCTCTGGAAACAAAATGAATTTGGAACATATGTTTGGATTTCGAACAAGTTTAAAGAATGAAAATGGTCATTGGTTTTGAAAATTGACTATGGTTTTGGACAGTTGGACATTAAAAGGTTGTTCAAAATGGATTATGGACAAAAATAAATGGAAAGGTGAATAAAAATAAATCGAAAAATGGATAAATGAAGACATAGAGAATGATGGGAATTAAAAATGAAAGTGGAATGGAATAATCAGGAATGATTGAGAATGGGACGGCTTATCTTGAATTCTTTTCACAAGTTTATAAACACGGCCACTTCTGAGCCACTGGATATTGTTTTTTTTTAGATTAGCCACAACTTCTTGAATCGCCTGAAACATGCCATGATCATTCAAATCCAGATGAATCATTGATAAACTGAGGATTCGAACCAAACTTCACACCAAACCTTGTTCGATAAATGGATGCATCTCAGCACACGACAATCTGATCCTTGAATACGCATTGTCCAGGAAGTAGTCCACTGATCCAAAATAACCTTGCAAATTGCAGTGATCTTTCAATAATTTGACCAAAATTAAATCAAACCCCCATTTGAATCGAGACACAACTGAGCAACCGCATTTGGAGTGGAATCATAGTCCAGTGAATATTCTCTGTTATTTCAATCCTTGCCAGATACGTATGAGATACAAAACCCTAATTTCCTTGAGCCCTGATCACATGCCTTATGAAACAATGAAGTGAACTACTATGATGTTAATGACCTGGTGAGAAATGCAGATGAGTGTGAAATGATACACCAGTAAAGGGGGTAAATATGAGGGCAAATTTTGAGGTATTACACATAATATGTTTATAATTAACTTAATTTTTAACTTAAAACTTTATGATAATTAGTATAATTGCTCATATTTTCTTATTAGTCTTAAATAATAGTTGTTAATAAAAATTGATTTTTTTAATTATTATGTTAATATTATTAATTATGTTTATATGATATTTTATTATTACTAACCCCATTTATATATTATGATTTATTATTATTATTATTTTTACTAACCCAATTATTGTTATTATTTATTATTTTGCATATTTATTTAATTTGCTTTAATTATTATTATTATGTAATTGCTTCCTTTATGTAATATTGTAATAGTATTATTTATTTATTTTATGCTATGGTTAGTAAAACAGGGAGTGTAACATGTTTGTATATTTAAAATTAATTTAGCTCATTAAATCTAAAGATAAATATTAAAATTGTACACTCACACACGTAAGTCGATCTTTGATCGCCATCTCACTTCCTTAAGGATACCTCTCATGTTGCCTATTTCAAAAAGGTCAAGTAGGGTGTATAAAGCAAAAGTCCCTCATTTCACATCATCTAGTCCCTAAACAGATAAAAAGATCAAGTCCCTTCGAATGTTGCCTTCGTAATGATCTTGTCCCTTTCGAATAAAGATGATAAGTCCCTTCGAATTGCTTATACACCCCACAGTTGCCTAAATAACAGATGTCCCTTCACTTGTCCCTTACACCCAAGGTAATGACTACCTATTCCTTAATAATAGGGATAGTCTTACCATTGAAATAACATTCAAGAACAGAAAAGACTTAAACTTAGGGTAGGTTCCTCTTAGATACTTGCTCACTCTTCAAAACATTTCAAACACTTCACACATTTCAAACAAATTTTCAAAACAAAGGTTTTATACGCATCCATACATGGATCATTATAAAATACTTAAGAAAATTTTTATTCACACACTTCACATTTCAAAAACATTTTAAAGTGAGCTAAGTAACTAAGAGCCCATGGATAACCATGGATGTAAAGGGTGCTAACACCTTCCCTTTACATAACCTACCCCCCGGACCCAAAAATCTTTTAAAAAGGTCTTTCCTGTTCTTTTATGCCTTTCCTTTTGGATAAAATAAAAGTCGGTGGCGACTCTTGCTATCCGCAACATAACTAAAGTCAATTCTCCCACCGTGTTACAGAAAGCAAGTGAACAAACACAAACAACTTATAGTAGCCCACACTCAGCACCAAAACATCTATTAAAAGTCAAAACAGAACATAAACCACACACTTTTTACAGCACACATGCAGCAAGACAGCCACAAAAGGCAAGGCAGATTCAGATGCAAAATGAAAACACCATATTTAGAATGCAACATTTCATGTATCATGCACCAATTGAATACCAAAATTCATCATGATCACATATTAATGAGTATGGATGAACATCAATCAAACAACATGAATATACATCAAACAATTTCAAAAGCATCACATAATCAATAACTGAACTTGCAAGATTAAATGCATTTATGAACAACATGCCACCAAGAATATAGGTTAATGCAAACATCTCAACACATGGCAATAGTTCAGCAAGAATGCAATCTAACAACATTGAATCATGTATCACTTTTGACCAAATATTCATATTTATGCAACTTCAAGCTTATGTGTGTGAATTATGAAAACATGAGACACAATGCATATACAACACACATCAGTAAATTGAACAATTATTAGCATGCAAATAAGTCTACACAAACACGCAAACATCATACCCAATGCTTCATAGATGCAAAACATCAATTATGTCAAGTATCAGGAATGCACGACCTCACGTGTCGAAAGAATGCAAACATGCATCAACAAGCATGCAAACAACTCTACACAATTATCTAAAATGGTATCACAGTGATCCATGATGATTAAGGATAGTATGGTATGCAAACAACCCTGCAAAAGCACAAAAATCTCAAATTGCATCAGTGTTAACCGGTTAACCAAAGTGTTAACCAATTAACTGTCCCAGAACCTGCATAATCTGTCAAAATTACAACGTGTTAATCGGTTAACCATAGTGTTAACCGATTAACACTAAACAAATCAAACATGCATTGGATCCACAAACATCAACACATACTCCAATTCACAAATTGATCAATCAACACAATCACATTATGGATCTACATTATAAACATGCAAATAAGCTAAAAACAGAAGTATGTCTGAAATTAACCAACCTACAAAGCTAATATTTGATTTGGTAAATGTTGATCAAGTTGAAATTGATGAATAATGATGAGAAATCCTAAGATCCAATGCTCCTCTTTAATAAAATGCAAAATAAATGCAAGATGATGAAATTGATGCAAATCCTCAATCCAAAATCATTTCCACAAAAAAATCATATCCAAACCAGTAGCAAAAACCAGAATCAGATGTGTAGAGATTCAATGGATGAAGGTTTAGTTCCAAGATTAACAAATTTCAATATGAAATTTGATAATCTTTGAATAAAATGGAACTTTGAATGTGTAAGGGTTTGAAGAGAATTGAGATAAAAGTGTGAGAGAAATCAGAAAATTGAGAGGGAAATAAAAATTATGAAGTGTGTGTGTTGAGGTTTGGAGAGAAATGGCATAAATACCACTTAGGTTTGGGGTCCAAAATGTGGTTTGGAGCTTGCTTAGAAAGGTGATTAGGAACTAGCTTTGGGATTAGGCTTGGTAATCATTCTAGATCCTTCTCCATAATTCCATTTTTAATTGAAATGAAATAAATCAAATAATGGGGAAAATGAGCCAAAACCAACATGCTGAAAAATCTGCACAATTTTCAAAATTCGCACGCGTTAACCGGTTAACGAATGTGTTAAACGGTTAACACAAGCCAATTTTGAATTTTCCCTCCTTTTGGTGGGAAACCTCAGAAATGCATTTGTGTCGTCCGTTCTGAGCTTGTTTCAACTTTGAAACTTGATGATTGACAATACCACCTGAATACACCATATCACATCCCTTATGCTTGATGATAAATGTTTTTTATTTTTATTATTTTTCTTGAATGAAATGCAAATGTATGCTGAATGCCATGAAAATGAGAGGGCAAATTTTGGGGTGTTACACTCCACTTTAGATTTCTGACATGCCAAACAAGCATACACAAACTATGCTATATATCTTTTCATACCAAACCACCAAAATAACTTCTTCAAGTCCTGATACATCTTTGTAGCTCCTGGATGAATACTCAAGCTACTTCGATGACTTTCTTCTAAAATTGCCTTTTTCAATTCAGCATTGTCCGGTACATAAATTCTGCCTCGGAATCTCAACATACCAGAATTATCTACCTGGAAATCACCATCAGGATCACATCCTTCTGTAGGCATCCAATCTACTAACTTCACATCAAGCCTCTGATTCTCTTTAATCACATCCAAAAAGTCATTATTCATTTTCATCATTCCAAGCCTAACACTCCTAGGTGTCGTTTCACAAACCATGCTCAAATCTCAAAACTGTTCAATTAACTCCGTTTCTTTCACTATAAATGTTGATATATGAATTGTCTTACGGCTCAACGCATATGCTACTACAATAGCTTTACCCGGATGATAGCTCAAATTAAAATCATAGTCTTTCAGAAATTCTAACCATCTTCTCTGTCTCATATCCATTTCTTTCTGGTCAAACAAGTACTTCAAACTCTTGTGGTCACTAAATACCTCAAATCTTGAACCATACAAATAGTGCCTCCAAATTATCAACATAAAAACCACTGCAGCTAATTCAAGATCATGAGTAGGATAATTCCTCTCATGCATCCTCAATTTTCTTGAAGCATAAGTCACCACCTTACCATCTTGCATCAAAACTCCACCTAATCCCATCTTAGACGCGTCCCAATACACAACAAAAGGTTCACCAGGACTTGGAAAAACCAACACTAGTGCCATAGTCAATTTCTTTTTTCAATTCTTTAAAACTTTCCTCCCAAGTCGTATCCCAAATAAACGCTTGACTCTTTCTAGTTAATTGAGTCAACGGTAATGCCAAATTTGGAAAAACCCTTGGATAAATATTCTATAATAACCTGCTAAACCCATAAAACTTCTAATCCCAGTAACTGTCTTCGGAGGTTCCCATTGCAACACAACACTTACTTTAGGAGGATCCACTTTTATACCATCATCATACATAACATGACCTAAGACACTCACATTCTTAAGCCAAAACTCACACTTTGATAACTAAGCAAACAATTAGTTATCCTTCAACACCTGCAATGCAATCCTCAAATGCTCTTTATGATCATCTTCAATTTTAGAATAAATTAGAATATCATCTATAAACACCACAATAAACTGATCCAAATAAGAATGGAAGATACAATTCATATACTCCATGAACACACCTGGCGTATTAGACACTCTGAAAGGCACCACAACATATTCATAATGTCCATAACGAGTTCTAAATGCACTCTTCTGAATATCACCTTCTTTCACTCAAATCGGATGGTAACCTAACCTCAGATCAATCTTACTAAAAATACGAGCACCAACTAGCTGATCCATTAAGTCATCAATCCTCGAAAGCGGATACTTATTCTTAATGGTCACTTTATTCAACTGACGATAATCAATGCACAAATTCATACTACCATCCTTCTTCTTTACCAACAACACCGAAGCTCCCCACGGTGACACACTGGGCCTAATAAACTTCTTATCAAGCAACTCTCCAATCTGAGATTTTAATTCAGCTAACTCTGATGCTAACATCCTATACGGTGCCATATAAATAGGCCTTATACCAGGAATAAGGTCAATGGTAAATTCAACTTCTCTCGTCGGAGGTAATTCTATAATATTATCAGGAAATACTTTCGGAAATTCACTCACAACTGGTAACTCACTAACCTATACTTTGATTTCAACAAATAAAGATGCGAACACTGCAAACATCTTAGCCTAATCTTCCAACAAAGTTATAAACTCTTTAGTAGATAAAGAATTTTCCAATGCTTCCTCTTCAAGATTAAGTAACAACAACTTCTTCCTATAACAATCAATATAGACCCGGTTTAATTCCAATCAGTTCATCCCTAAAATAACATCCAGGTTACCGAGCGGTAAACAAACCAAATCTACTTTGAATTCTCTATCAAAAATAGTCAATGGACACTTCAAGCATACTAAAGATGTAACCACAAAACCAATAGACGGAGTTTCAATTGTCATTCTCTGATCTAGAGTGGATATTACAATTCCCAACCTCTTCACACAATCAACAGAAATAAACGAGTAGGCTGCACCCGTATCAATAATAGCAATCAAAGGAGTATTATTAATAAAACAAGTACCTTTGACGGAACACTCCTCATTAGTGGATTGGGCTCCCACCAAAGAAAACACCTTCCCACTAGCTCATTGAGACTTCTTCGGTTTCTGGCAAGTTGTACTAATATGACCATGTTCACCATAATTAAAACAAGTGGGCATAGTAGCTCTGCAGTCTGCTACCACATGACCTGTTATTCCACACTTGAAGCATTTCTTCACTTCATTTTGACAAGTATTAGCACGATGACTCGTGCTCCCACATCTGAAACATTTCACAGGATTGGGATTTACCCCTCCCCCATTTGGCTTCTTGTCAGCAGTTTTCTGTTTTCCCTTGTCAATCAGAGCATTATAAGGAGTACCCCCAAATCTCTACTTACCCTTTCAGTCACTCACAACCTTGTAGTGAGCAACCCAAGGTTTTTTGTCATTATCATAAATTCTGCTTCAGCTCACCAGTTATGGATAATTTCTAATCTTATGACAAGCAATGCCCTGCTTGATCTTAGGACGCAGCGCGTTCTCAAATTTCAGACAGTTTGAAGTCATAACATCCTCAGTGTTATAGTGAGCACAATATTGCACCAACTCCTCAAATCGAGCAGCATACTCAGCTACAGTCATGTTACCTTATTTCAGTTCCAAAAACTCATACTTCTCCAGAAACTCAACTCGAAGAACAACCCAAGTAATACCAGTACCTGTAGCTTCCAACCTTTGGCGACTATTGTCCTACCAGACTTCAGTTTTGCCTTCCAACATATGAGTACCAAACATCACCTTCTGATCATCACTGCAATCCATGGTCTTGAATATTTTCTCCACAACCTTCAACCATTTTTGTGCAACCTCCGGATCAAGGATACTCCCTTCATACGTAGGCAGCTTGTTACTCATGAATTGATCTAAGTCATGAAACTCATCATTCCTAACAGCTGGACTGGTGTTCTCTACATCTTGTGTCATGGCTTGCATAGCAGCAGCAAGAGTAACATCATTCCTTCCTTCCATACTAATACAACAAACACTCAAGGTTAGAACACACCAACAACTCATATTCTAAGGACTAGCTTTACAATAACATCTGGCTTATTAGACCGACCTGCTCTGATACCAACAGGGTCATCATTCTCCAATCTAAAAGTCCAATTTATTTTTGGCAATAAGGGCAATTCAGAACCAGTGTATCATTAACACTATTCTCGCAGAGTTTCTTTTCCCCACAGGGAATCATTAAATCAATATAGTGGTTATTTCATCCCTAGTAAAGCTACCAGGGATACTTGTTCCCTCCTCATTAGGAGATCACCAGTGCATTTGCATTTAGTAATCATCATTACATTACATCCTCTAAAGCGTATCATTTCTATCATCATGGAGCATTACGCCATGGAAAAATTCAAACATATGCATACGAAGCATAAGCTAGTTTTGGTACCTTGCACAAAAGCCCAAAACATTGGTTTTTCAATTAGACCAAAGTATCCCCACAAGAAATTCCAAGTTCGTTCCTCAGCACCATTATTCTTATCAGTTGCCACTTGTCCTCCCCAGTCGAGATTTCGTCCAAGTCCGGTTTCGTTTCCTTTGAGTTATCATCCAAGTATGGTATTCTCTTTTCAAGCTCACTCACGGTGTGTCTTGTTTGCTTTACCTCCCAAGTGGGGATAAATGCCTTGCGATTCCATCCTAGTATGGTTTCGTATATTTGAGTTATCATCTCCATACGATGATCTCAGTCTTGTTGATTTCGTCTCAGTATGATGGTATCATCTCTTTCGATTCCGTCTAACTACGATGGTCTCGTGTTGTTTGATTTCATCTCAGTATGATTATTTCACCCTGGTTGATTCCGTCTTAGTACGATGGTCTCATTTCCTTCGATTTCGTTTAAGTACAATGGTTCTGTATCTGAGTTATCATCTCAATACGATGATCTCAATCTTGTTGATTCCATCTCAGTATAATGGTATCATTTCCTTCGATTCCGTCTAAGTACGATGGCCTCGTGTTGTTTGATTTCATCTCAATATGATGATTTCACCCTGGTTGATTTTGTCTCAGTATGATGATTTCACCCTGGTTGATTTTGTCTCAAAGTACAATGGTTTCGTATCTTTGAGTTATCATCTCAGTATGATGATCTCAGTCTTGTTGATTCTATCTCAGTATGATGTATCATCTATTTCGATTTCATCTAAGTACGATGGTCTCATGTTGTTTGATTTCGTCTCAGTACAATGATCTTATCCTTGTTGATCCCGTCTCAGTATGATGGTATCATTTCCTTCGATTCCGTCTAAGTACAATGGTCTCGTGTTGTTTTGATTTCATCTCAGTACAATGATCTCAGTCTTATTGATTCCGTCTCAGTACGATGGTATTATTTCCTTCGATTCTGTTTAAGTATAATGGTTTCGTATCTTGGAGTTATCATCTAAGTACGATGATTTCATTCTTGTTGATTCCATCTAAGTACGATGGTTTCATTTCCTTCGATTCCGTTTAAGTACAATGGTTTCGTATCTTTGAGTTACCATCTAAGTACGATGGTCTCATTTCTTTCGATTCCATCTAAGTACGATGGTCTCGTTTCCTAGAATTGTCATCCAAGATTGACATTCTTCCCAACTTATTTTTATTTTCCCACAAAGTATAAATTTTCCGGTTTATTCGGGCATTCAATCTCTCCATACCTTGAATGTTTGAAATCCATTGCTATCATCCATACAGGTCTACAATTGATTGAATAGGGGCAGTTGTAACACCCTAAATTTTTCCCTCTTATTTATCATCGATTTCTGGTAGCTTATGCTTCGTTTCCATGACATCTAGCATATGCATTCGTTCATACATCCTGGAAAAAATAGAATGCATGCATCATAAGTCGAGGCGTGAGGCATGTGATCAAGGGTTATTTGGAAATTATCGGGTCTCATAAGGAAATAATGTCAGAACATATGACCAAGACCAAATAACCAAAGGTTTCCCACCCAAAAGAAGAAATTTCAAATTTTGGTTGAAGTAACCGGTTACCACATAGGTAGTAATTGGTTACCTGTTGAAATTTGAGGAGAAAAAAAACATTTTTTATACTGGTAACCGGTTACCACATAGGTAGTAACCAATTACTTCGTGCAAAATTTCAAAAATCCAAAAATCAGTCAGCTTGTTTTGCTTCCTCACGTTCCACTTCACTTTGCCTTGTAGTTTCCACCAAGCTCTAGAACATTCCACAACCTTCCAAAGGAATATTCCAAGAATATGCCAAAGGAATATTCCAAGAATATGTCAATGGAATATTCTAGGAATATTCCCAACTAACTTGAACTAACCCTTAACTTAGGACCCAAGCCAATGTCCTAAGCTAGCTCCTAGCCCATACCAAATCCCACACCTAACTTCTATATAAGCCTTGTTCACCCGAGCCAAAAGAGGACACATACATTACACACACATGACACACACATTACACACATTTCACCATTTTCACCATTTCTTCTCTCAATTCTCTCATTTTTCTCCATTTTCCCAAACTCTCCAAAGCTTCATCATCATCATCAAGATTCTTCAAGTTTTGCATTGAAACTTGAAGAATCAGAAGCTAAGCCTCCACCATTCGCATCAATTCAGCAGATTATCAAAGAAGTTGCCATGATTGCGGTGTTTATTTCACCTTCGGAAGTGATTTTCGAATATTTCTCACCAACCGCATTTCTTTTGCGCATTCGCGGATCGAAGCTTCGGATCTCCAGTTTTCTTGCCTATCGCGCATCGTTTCGATGTCGCAACAATTGCCAAAGCAAGCCTCCGCTTTGTAGGTTGGTGAATTCGTAATCACTTCTCATTTTAATTTATTTATCTTCATCTCGCTTCTTGCATTTTTCATTTTTCTTGCTTTTTAGTATTTTGCTTGTGTTGATCATTAGAAGCTAGAATTGTGGTGTGATTGGGGTGTTAGTAGGTGTTAGAATATTGCATTTAGGTGTAATTTTCGTGCTTAGTTGATAGGCATTAGAATAGAGCTTATTTGGATAAGTTGCTACTGGTTTGAGCTTGAAAATGCAGGAATTTTTTATTCTGATGCAGGCGTAACCGGTTACCACATTGGTAGTAACCGGTTACCTGTTGTAATTTCGGCAGAAGATCCCAATTTTGAACTGGTAACCGGTTACCACTGAACCAGAATGAAAAATTCTTTTGTTTTCTTGCATTTTTGGTATCCCTTCCCCCTCCAATCATCATGGATCTTAAGGATATGATTTTAGGGAGTTTTTAGGAGCTGATTAGGTGTAGGTGCGTGTAGTTTCGACAACTTTTGACGCGTATTTCATTCAGTTTCGATTTTTTGCACAACGGTTGAATTTGTGTTCATAGAATGTTGAAGAATGTTGTTACCATGTGTAAATCTCTTTGTTGGCATGTTAATGATGAATTAAATTCTATTTTACACTGTATTTGTGATCGGTACATGTTTCAGTTGTTTGTGTGCATAATCGGAAAATGTTGCATGTTGCTCCAAATTGCTAAATTCACATGTTGGCACTCAATCTTGATTTCTTGTTTGTTTGATGTACTTCATTGTTGATGATTGTTCAGATCAAGATGTATGATAATGCATGTTTATTCCATTGTGTGTTTACATAAATGTTAACTTGTAGAAAATGCACATTTTGTGTGTTATGGAAAAAGCATTGAAAATGGTTGATTTGCTTGCACAATTACATGTTCATATTCACACTAACCATGTTGCTTCATTGTGGATTGTTGTTTGATGTATATCCATACATTTGTAGCTTATGTGTTTGATTTTCAAAAAATTACTAAATGTTGCCATGTTTTCATTGTTGTGTTTTAAAATAGGTGTTGTAAAATGTATGATATATTGCCTTGTTTGACACTTTTTACACTTATTTTCATGTTATTTGGTAGCTGTAATAGGTTGTTTGTGTGGTTAGTTGCATTTAGTAGCTGATTGTGTGTTAGGGCGATGTAGTAACTGTTGACTTTAAGATTTGCTTAGCTTTTAGGGATCACTAGACTTAAGATTGAGTCTAGTTTAGGTCATTCCTTATGCTAGGACATATTTGGTATTAAATCACCTCTTTCTTTTTATCCATTTTGGTTTGATTTTAACTAACCTTTGTTTTGTAGGGGGTATGGTAAGCCATGTGTGTGAGAGGGTATCCTACATACACCTTTTTCCCTGTCCTTTTAAAATTCAAGTTGTGTTTGCGATAAGCATTTAATGCTTCTTCGACATTTCACTTTGTTTATTCCCTTTGAGGTTCCAACTCATCTTCAATCATTGAAGTGAGTTAGAACTTGCTTTCTTTTTCTCTTTAGGATTAGAAAACCTCATTAACCATAGGATCTCCATAAAATAATAATTTAGGGTGAGTCTTAGTTCCCCTAGTTTTTTTCTTTCTCGACTTGAGTCCCTCTTTCTCATCTCAAAGAAAAAAAGCAAAACACCTAATAAAGGTTGAACTTTCTCGTGCGCCAGGAGACTTTGCCATAGGGTATTTGCACTCATCCCATATCGGGGTGAGGTGTATGGTATCTATCATGACGAACAAGTCTTAGAATAAGAAGGTTTCACAAACGACAAAATCAAAACACTTCTTTTAAAAGACAGTAAACAAATAACACACGTCTTTTCCCTGCGGGAATTCTCTTCTCATTTCATTCACTTTCAACGAGAACTTGCTACGACTTGTCTCTTTGCAAGATGGTAACACACTCGTTCAAGGAGAGCCTGCAACACCTGAGTATATGCATAGGTAATTTGATTTCATAAAAAACACAAACAAAGTTCTCGCCTTAGTTAGGCGAACTACGTCGACTCTGATCCTCATTTTCCCTATGAGGTACATAGTCAGTAGGGTAGGGCCCATTCGAGCACACTCTTTATTTTCCCTACATTTTTCCCGTATCTTTTCGATCTCTTTTCCAGCTCCCTTTCTCATTCTAGTTCCAGTTCCAGTTCTTTTGTTCAGCAACAATTTTTTTCTTTTACCCTTTGAAATAATACTAACAAGCGTAGATCCCGTCGGGTACGATAGACGATCTGGGGTGCTAATACCTTCCCAGGTCGTAACCGACTCCCGAACCCAATTATTTGGTTCGCAAGACCTTGCTCTTTCCTTTTCTCTTCGCAGCATTAACCTTCCCACTCATTCGGGATAAAAATGTCTGGCTGGCGACTCTACCTTTTTCGCGCCACTTTCGCGTCCTTACTAGGATGAAAATCTCGGGAGCGACACTCAGAAATCAAAATAATAAATATTTAAATTTCTAAATTGAAGTTTTAACTTATTTTTAACATACTTATTTTCTAGCACATGAAGTGGATCGTAAAAGTTTGGTAGCATTTAAAAAATTCTTAAATTTATTTGGATTGCTAAAATACAAAAGTTATCAAAACCTAAACATGAAAATTTAAATATTTTAAAGATTTAAAATCGTATTTAACCTTTAAAATTATATATAAAGAACAAAATAAAGGGATACATAGGACTTCTGCTAGACAATAAGATCTATTGTTGGTTATTATGTTTACCTTGGTGATAATTTGATCTCTTTATCCTCCAAATGACATCATATTTTGTCTCGTTCAAGCTTTGAAGCTAAATAGAGAGTAGGATAAACAACGTGTAGGGTCGGGTGTGGGTTTCACACTACCCAAACTCGCACCCAAAATCACCATCTAAACCTGAACTCAAAGGCTATTCGAGTGGAAAAATAACACCCACGCTCACACCCGTTGGGTTCAGGTTTTTCCACCCAAACTCAAACCCATAGCAAAAACACAAAAATACAACAACAACATTGAAAGTTTGAAACACAAGAATTCCATCAAGGTCTCTCAAAGAAATTAAGGAATTAAATTACAACTTCTCATCAAGTTTGGTAACATTACAATTAAAATTGAAGGAACTTATGTAATTTCATGTCTAAGCAGGTGTGGTTTCGGGTTTCGGGCGCGGGTTTCTCACTACCCAAACTCACACTTGAAATATCGGGTGACACCCGAACCCGAACCCAATCAACTCGGATTTTCACCCGTTAACTCGGGTTCGGGTGCGGGTGAATCCCGTGGGTTTGGGTCTGTCTGCCATCTCTAATAGAGAAAACTAGTTAATGTAATATTTGAATCATGTTGTCTTTGCAACTTTCTTTTAGAACTATGTTATCCTATCACAAAAACTACATCAGTATATTGTGACAACATAAACACAATTTAGTTGTCCGACTATCCAATTTAATATCAACGTATCCAAAAATATTAAAATGAATATACATTTTGTGCATGAAAATGTTGTTCACAATCAAGTGCATGTATTGCACATTCCCTATCATTTTTTGATTGATGACATTTTCACAAATGGACTTCTAATACAACTCTTTAATGACTTTCTAGATAGTCTCAATATTCAATCACCACCTTTTGTTTCAACTGCAAAGTAATAAAATATATAAAAATAATAAATATATTATTAGTATTAATTGCAATTCAACTAATATTTAAATAAACTGACAAATTTAAATTGATAGGTTAAATTATAGATGTCAGCTACTGAGATTTAGTGGGGCTGATCAATTCTCATTCCTAGAGGTGATGCACATGTTTTTATTTATAGTTTATTCCAATTTAATTATAAAATTGTCACATTGTTTTCTATTTTAACATTTGTACTTAGTGGCGGATCCAGGACTTTTGGGTCAGGTGTGCAAGTTATTATTTTAAAATATATTTATTATATATATATATATATATATATATATATATATATATATATATATATATATATATATATATATATATATATATATATATATATATATATATATATATATATATATATATATATATATATATATATATATATATTAAGTTTTCTTTCAATTTAATCTTTTATTTAAACTATAAAATTTACAATTTTTTATCCAATTAAATAATTTGGACATTTTAAATTAATTGTGAAAAAATATTTTATAAATTCAAAATGCAGCTTATTAAAAATTTAAATATATTTATTTTAAATTCTTATAATTCAATTAAACAACTCATTAGATTCACAATTTACTTTGTTAGTTTGATTGTAAACTGCTTAAACTATATGTATATTATTACTTCTAAAAGGAAAGTTTTATTCCGGTCATTGAAATTGGTTTAATTTAATTTTAATTGCTATTAATTATTCATTATAATAATCAATTGTACAACAAATTTAACTATGATAGTGAGAGGAGAATTTTGACTTATAAAATAGAGATGATTGATGTAGAATTAGAGATGCAAAGAGGAGAGGGGATTGGACAACTGTAACTTAAGAGAGAGAGTTGATTTTGTGTAGAAAATATAGGTGCAAAGTATCCTGTTTGTGTTATATATACTTTTTTTAAAAAAAATTTGACTTTTATCTATATAACTTGTTTTTAGTGAGCTATGTAAATTTTAAAACAGAGAGAAAAAAATATTGAGACACTTTTAAAAATAAATGAAGAAAATTAAATAAAACACAGCGTTGTTATCCCAACCTAAATAATCCACATTAGCATCTTCAATCTCTCTCCTTGGACAAATGTGACAACAATTATTCTCTTTGTTTTTTGATACTAACGTGACCACAACTCTTTCTACGTGAAACATAGAAACGAATAGGGATAATAATTACAGCATATATATAATATATAAATTGTTACAGCTTTAAACAACAAGAAGCTGGAATAGCTCAGTTGGTTAGAGCGTGTGGCTGTTAACCACAAGGTCGGAGGTTCAACCCCTCCTTCTAGCGATTTCTTTTGAGTTTTTCATTTTTTATCATACGTGTTTGTTTGCAGAGAACGGTAACGGAAAGAATGACCGTGGAAAGAAAACTTGAAACCGGAATAGCAAACTGCGCGTGAGTTCCATGAGAGATTCAACTCCTTTCCATTAAATAAATAATATAGTCATTTAAAATTTTAAAATATTTTTTCTTCGTTTATCTTTTATAAATATATACCTATAATAATACATACATTTAAATATTATTTTTATCTTTTATAGAAATAAAATATATTTTCCATCATTCGTCTTTTACTATATCTTTATTTTGATTATTTTTTTAATGTTGAAAATTAGTCCATATGTTATACATAATGCATCTAAATGTTCATTATTGATATGTTTAAATATATGATTGATTATAAATAAAAATTGAGGGATATAAAGATCATTTTTCATCACAATCGATTGAATATAAAGGAATGGCTATTTAGAGTTATCAATCAATTTTCAGTTAATTCTAATTAAATTAATTTTATCCTAATAATAATAGAAAGTTTATTACATACTATCTAATGTTTCTTATTAAACTCAAAATGCATTAACATGAAGCAGCATTCAGAGTTTGACAGATGAAAGCACACTAAACAGTAAACAATATAACTTTAAAAGCCTAACGCTCCCTTTCAAGTTAAAGTTTTCCGAACTTTAAACTTGTTACAAATTATCCTTGAAAACCGATCAAACAAAATTAACTAATATCTAACAAAAATAAAGAGAACTCAAAGAGAATAATTGACGTAGTCATGAGCTACAAACAAATAGAGGATTCAATAGAAAGAGGATGATCCACCGAACGGTGTGAACCATCGCATAGAAGAACCACATCAAACTGAATCAATCAAATTCAAACCAAATAGAACATAACCAAAACAAACAAAATCAAAACAAGCAGACCCATATCAAATCAAATCAAACAAAATAAATCATATTATAGAATATAAATTAAAGTAATTAGAATAAAAGATATTTATGAAGTTAGTTATGGAGGTTACAAAAGTATAACTAACTTTATCCACTTGCATTGGAATGCATAAATATTAATGCCTTGAACTTCATTCGTTCAATGAGAAAATATTCATTCATCAAGTTATGCTCCCCCCCCCCCCCCCCACCCACTCTGAATACTCTATTCCATATCATGAGAGCTTTCTCATTAAACATGGAATTGTACGCATAAAGGGACCATATATTTTTCTGTTGCTTCACTATCTCATTTGTATCATCATTTTCTTCCTCATTGTGTTCATCAGAGATTTTTCAATTTCGGAGAAATTGAGGTCTTCATTGCAGTCAAGAACTGCAACTATCTTTCATCAAAAGTTTCAATTTTAGATAAGATGAATACATTGTTGTAGACAAGAACTGCATCAAGCAAGCTTCAAAGAAGCTTCTCTTTCTACATCCAGATCAGACCGCCATTGGAATTTAGATAATCAACAAAGGAGAATCTCAAAACATCATCACAAAGTGTGAAAAATGAGGTTCAAACCTCAGAAGCTATGTCAAAACTCAAGGAGTTTACAAGTTCGACCAACACTTTCACTCAAAAACTCCTCATTAAGCTTCAAGAAAACAACCTTTTGCTATGGAATCACCATGTTAAGGGTGTAATTTTGGCACACATACTCCACAAGATGAAGGTGTGACCCAGTAAAAGAATGTGTGATCGATATCATGTCAAGTAGAAGAAGGTATGACCCAGGTAAGTTTAATCGGGGCCTCACGATGTGCACCATTATACTGGTTAAAAAGTACAAGTGTGTATCATATCCCTACAAGGGTAGGTGATACTCATAGGCCTTGGTAGGTTTATAACAATCAAGTTTTCATGTGGCGGTGAGAAGCCATGTACGGTGGTGTTTATGATGTTTATCATGGTATGATAAGGTCATCTTACGTGAGGTAAGTGACTTTGTATATAAGCATTATGCTTGGGTAAAATATTTCCTCCTTCTCTCGTTAGGAGAAAAGTATTTACAAAGCCTCTTGGGTCTAAGACTTGGGAAACCTTATGAGGTCGTGCCAGCTCCCCCTTGTCTGAGGGAGGTTGTTGACTACCTTTTCTTCAGGAAGTTGTGGTATGACTTTGTCTGCATAATTGATGGTGGGATAGTAGCATTGGGCAGATGCCTTGTTAGGAGGGTGAGCCCATATACTACGCAAAGGTATCACTCAGGTGTCACCTCATGCGACAAGAATCCTTGTGTCACCCTTATTTAGGGGCTCTCACAAATATAATGATAACGAGAAAACGTATCGATTATATTTCTAGTTTTCATTGGCGTTTTATCGAATAATTACCGTTTTAACACTCGATTTCTCGAGTTTTTCTTACCGTTTTGCAGGTACACCATTATGTGGAGCTAAATCATGAATCAAGAGAAAAAGGAACAAAATCGGTCATAAAAAGATGAAGAAATGAAGCTTCCTGCAAAACTGCATAATTTGTTGCAGTCACGGTCGTCACTAGGGTGTCACGACCGTGACACCCCAAAAGAAGGCCTCACGACCGTGAGAGAAGTGTCATGACCGTGACAATGACTATTTTAGGTTTTTGACCAAGGCAACGTGAAGGCATTACGTGAAAGAGATGGTTTCCTAATTTTTTGCCACTACCTACATTTTCTCCACAAAAATAGGAAGGCCCATTCAAATTGAAGCCCAAAAATCCAGCCCAATTGAAGTTCTATAAATAGCATTAGTTTTATGAAGAAACTACAGAGCATTTTTTCTATCAATTTCCTGCGGAAGCTCTGCCGAATTATTTAGCAACCCTTTTTATTTCAGCATTATTTTCAGTATTCTATTTTTATTGTATCCAAACCCAACCTATAACAATTTCCAACATCAGGAAATTGTTATAAAAATTACTTGTTTCTAAACCTTCAGATTTTGCATTATTTTCGATTTCCGCCAATTACTCCAAGCTTTCCGGTCTGTGGAAGAAGGAGTCTGCCATTTTATTGTTAACCAGGTTTTTATTATTTGCAATTTAATATTATGTTATTTATTTATCTTTCTGCCATGAATATTTTGTTTACTGTTTCTCTGCCTCTGTCTGGTTCAACAAAAATGAGTAACTAAACACCTTAGGGCGGTATGTAGTTAGAACAAACTTAACCGGTAAAATATAACCGTAGGCTAAAAATAATTAATCACTTAACATTCTGGCTGACACTTTTTAAGTAAAAAGACCTTTTTGTTACGAGAGTAAGAAAAGAGTATTAGGTTAGGTCAAGACCACGAGAGTGTGAGATTTTAACCAGATAGCTAAAGTTAGGCATTTAAATTAAACACAGCGAGAGCGCTTTAAGATAAATTAGAATTACTTAGTTTCCAAAAATTACCTCTAAACACTTATGGGCTAGCGAGAGCAGGCATAGGGCTTTAGGGATAAGATCTGATATAAGACCACGAGAGTGTGAGTTGAGGGTATTTAAACTAGTAATCTCTACCGAATAGATTAAGTGAACATCTTAAATAAGCCTAGGTTAGATTGACCCACCTAAGTTAATATAATTACATACCGACCGCCTTAGAATTATTTAATTAAAACTTAAATTTAATTTCGCCTTTAATAGTCTTAAAAACCAACAAAAATCGTGACAACCATTCGCCTTAGCTAAACTAGAAAGTTCATCTAGCACTAAGTAACCATAGAATCCCTGTGGATCGATAATCTTAAATATTACTTCGATAGGCTGTGCACTTGCAGTAAGATACCGCTAGACGCATAAGTAGACACGTCTTTAGCCCATCAAGTTTTTGGCGTCGTTGCCGGGGATTCCTTAATTTAGTTACTAGTGCACTTAGGTAGCATTGTCTAGACTAAGGTATCAACTATTTAATTTAATTTAATTTCCGAGTGTATGCCAAGTACTCGCTCTAAAAGCGAAGACTTGCAACCTCTAATCCCTGAATCGGAACGCTTCTTACACGTAAGAAGACGTATATTCGATTACGAAAAAAGTTACAGTATTCCAGATCTTCAATCAGATCCGCCTAAACCAGTCGTAACATCAAAGGACGCAGAGATGGCTGAAGAACAAACTCATCCACTCAAGTATTACGCCAGTCCTTCGCAAGCTGAACCGCATTCAAGCATTGCAGCACCGGCTATCAACCGAAACGATTTCGAACTAAAACCTTCATTGATATCAGCCGTGCAACAAAATCAATTCGCCGGAAATCCTACCGAGGATCCGAATCTTCATCTTTCGATCTTTGTGCAATATGCCGATACCGTAAAAGCCAATGGAGTTACCCAAGAAGCTATTAGATTACGTTTATTTCCTTTTTCGCTTCGAGACAGAGCAAGAGCTTGGCTTCAATCTCTGCCTTCGAACTCAGTAACTACGTGGGAGGAGCTTAAGAGAGTTTTCTTGAACAGATATTTTCCACCTAGCAAGACAGCTATGCTGAGAGCTCAGATCAACGGATTTAAGCAAAGAGAAAGTGAATCATTATTCGAAGCTTGGGAACGCTATAAAGATCTATTGAGACTTTGTCCACATCATGGATTAATAGAATGGATGGTCATCCATACCTTCTATAATGGACTCTTGTACAATACAAGAATGACAATTGACGCTGCCGCGGGCGGTGCATTGATGGACAAAGAATATAATGATGCCTATGCACTTATCGAAAGTATGGCTCAAAATCATTACCTTTGGGGAAGCGAGAGAGTCGCAACTGAGAAACCAACAAAGGGAGGTATGTATGAAGTAAGTAGTATGGACCAAGTCAATGCGAAGTTTGACCAACTAAACCAAAAGATCGACAACTTGGCCATAACACCAACAGCCAACGTGGCTGCAGTAACACCTAACTGTGAGTTATGTGGAGTTTCAGGACACGAAGTTTCTGATTGTCAACTATTGACAGGAACTCCCACGGATCAAGTGAATTATGCTCAAGGAAACCCTTACTCAAACACATATAACCCAGGTTGGAAGAATCATCCGAACTTCTCCTATAAGAATAACAACGCTTTATACGCGCCAGGTCAAGCACCAGCTACATCACCAGGATATCAAAAGACTGCTCCTAGTATCCCTAGAAAATCGAACCTTGAGTTGATGATGGAGAACTTTATAGCTAACCAATCTCAGACAAACAAGGACTTCTTAAACCAAAACATTCACACTAATGAGCAGATTAAACAATTAGTGAGCAAAGTAGATGCATTAGCTACACATAACAAAATGCTAGAAACCCAGATTTCACAAGTAGCTCAACAACAAGCACCTACTGCTGCACCAGCTGGAGTGTTCCCTGGACAACCTCAACCTAATCCGAAAGGACATGCTAACGCTGTGATATTAAGAAGTGGCAAGGAACTTGACGGACCTACCGATCCAAGACTTGACAATCCAGCCATGTACCAACAACCGGATAAACCGACTGAAGTGGTGAATGATCCAGAAGAAAAGGGAGCTGACAATCAAGAGGTAGTGGAGAAAGAACAACCTTATGTGCCTCCACCACCCTATAAACCACCAATTCCGTACCCTCAAAGATTAATAAATTCCAAGACGACGGGTCAATTTAAGAAATTTGTCGAACTTCTGAAACAGTTGAATATTACTATTCCGTTTACAGAAGCAATTACTCAAATACCCTCGTATGCTAAGTTTTTAAAAGAAATCTTATCCAATAAGAAAAAGATAGAGGATAACGGAACAGTTACACTTACTGCCGAGTGTAGCGCTATAATTCAGAATAAAATGCCTCCTAAGCTAAAAGATCCAGGAAGTTTCTCTATACCCTGTGTAATAGGAAAATTCGTCATTGACAAAGCTCTATGCGATTTAGGAGCCAGTATCAGTGTTATGCCCTTAACGATTTGCAAAAGGCTAGACATGGGAGACCTAAGACCAACTAAAATGTCTGTTCAACTAGCCGATCGCTCTGTTAAATATCCTGTAGGCATACTAGAAAACGTCCCAGTACGTATAGGACAATTCTATATCCCTACTGATTTTATAATCATGGACATCTCTGAGGACTCCACTACACCTATCATACTAGGAAGACCATTCTTAGCCACTGCTGGAGCTATAATAGACGTAAAAAGAGGAAAGCTAACCTTTGAAGTGGGTGAAGAGAAAGTTGAATTTATTTTAACACAATTCTTACAATCACCAGCTATAGAGGATACATGCTATCTATTGGACGTAATTGACGAATGTGTAAGAGAAATGGAACTAAAAGAGACCACTTATTCTGAAATAATGAAAATTCAAATCCCTCCGATTTTCGAAGATGATAATTGGCGTAAACCATATCAGGATGATAGTCTAAGCGAAAGTTTAGCACTTACACCGGATCCTATGCCAAGTAAGGATAAACCTACATTAGGATTAAAAACTTTACCTCATAATCTAAGGTACGAATTCTTAGACATTGAATGTAAAAGACCAGTTATAGTAAATTCCAGTTTAGGAACTATAGAAACAAAGAAACTTTTAGATGTTTTGAAGAAATATTCGATTGCATTAGGATATAACATATCTGATCTCAAAGGAATATGTCCTTCAGTTTGTATGCATCGTATTCTGCTAGAAGAAGATTGCAGAACCTCCAGAGAATCTCAAAGAAGAATTAACCCAACCCTTAGCACAGTAGTAAAAGAGGAAGTTAAGAAATTATTAGATGCCGGAATAATTTATCCAATCTCTGATAGCGAATGGGTTAGTCCAATACATGTAGTGCCAAAGAAAGGAGGTATCACTGTTGTGAAGAACGCTCAAGGCGAATCGATATCGCAAAGAGTAGTGACGGGATATAGAGTGTGCATAGATTATCGTAAACTAAACAAAGCCACTCGAAAAGATCACTTCCCACTACCTTTTATAGATCAAATGTTAGAACGATTAGCCAAGCATTCTTACTTCTGTTATCTTGACGGTTACTCAGGATTTTTCCAAATCCCTATCCATCCAGATGATCAAGAGAAAACTACATTTACATGCCCTTATGGAACGTTCGCCTATAGATGAATGCCCTTTGGATTATGCAACGCTCCTGCAACCTTTCAAAGATGTATGATGTCAATCTTCGCAGATTTTATAGACAACATCATGGAAGTGTTCATGGACGACTTCTCTGTATGCGGGCAAAGTTTTGAAGGATGTTTATCAAACTTAGAAATGGTATTAGAAAGATGTGTAAAAGTAAACCTCGTGCTTAACTGGGAGAAATGTCACTTTATGGTCAACGAAGGAATCGTATTAGGTCATGTAATATCAGACAAGGGAATTGAAGTTGATAAAGCTAAGATTGAAGTCATAAAAGATCTTCAACCCCCTAAAACCGTTTGAGAAATACGAAGCTTTTTAGGACACGCCGGTTTCTACCGACGATTCATCAAAGACTTCTCGAAAATCACTAAACCTCTTACTGGTTTATTAATGAAAAACGCTGAGTTCATATTCAACGAAGATTGTCTTAAAGCATTCGAAACTCTAAAAACAGCCCTCATCACCGCACCAATCATGCAACCCCCTGACTATGCTGTAGGCGCAGTTCTAGGCCAGAGAAAGGAAAAGAAACTTCATGCGATCTACTATGCCAGTAGAACCTTGGATTCTGCCCAGATGAACTACGCCACTACCGAAAAAGAATTGTTAGCAGTTGTCTTTGCGCTTGACAAATTCCGTTCTTACCTTGTTGGAGCGAAAATAATCATTTACACAGACCATGCTGCTATCCGATATCTATTAACTAAAAAAGATGCTAAACCAAGACTCTTAAGATGGATTTTACTTTTACAAGAGTTTGATCTAGAAATAAAAGATAAGAAAGGTACTGAGAACGTCGTAGCGGACCATTTATCTAGAATAGAAGGTATTAAACCTGAACAAGTGCCGATTAACGATGATTTTCCGTATGAACAGCTGATAGCACAATTAGGAAGCGACCTAGCTCAGTTAGATATAAATGAACCAGAATCCGTGGAAACAATCCAGACAACTGTAGGACTGCCATGGTACGCTGACATTGTCAACTACCTAGCCGCGGGAGCTCTTCCACCCGATCTAACCTATCAGCAGAAAAAGAAATTCTTTCATAATCTGAAACATTACTATTGGGATGAACCATTATTGTTCAAAAGAGGACCAGATGGAATCTTTCGCCGATGTATTCCCGAAGAAGAAATAGAAGATGTCATTGCTCAATGCCATTCATCTCCTTATGGTGGACATGCAAGTACTTCCAAAACTTGTGCAAAAATCTTGCAAACCGGCTTATTCTGGCCTAATCTATGGAAGGATGTCCACATCGCTGTTATAAATTGCGATCGGTGTCAACGCACTGGCAATATTTCAAGAAGAGATGAAATGCCTCAAAAAGGAATATTAGAAGTAGAAATCTTTGACGTCTGGGGAATAGATTTCATGGGACCATTCCCATCATCTTTCGGTAATAATTACATACTCGTAGCAGTTGATTATGTTTCGAAATGGATTGAAGCTATAGCTTCTCCTACAAACGATACGCGAGTTGTAATAAAGCTTTTCAAAAATATAATCTTTCCCAGATTTGGTGTGCCTAGACTCGTCATAAGTGACGGTGGCTCGCACTTCATCTCAAAAATATTTGACAAATTACTATCTAAGTATGGAGTAAGACACCGTGTGGCTACACCATATCATCCACAAACAAGTGGACAAGTCGAAGTCTCAAACAGAGAAATTAAACAAATCTTAGAAAAGACTGTCGCCATATCTCGGAAAGATTGGTCATCTAAACTTAATGAAGCTTTATGGGCTTATAGGACCGCTTACAAGACACCCATAGGTACTACACCTTTCAATCTCGTTTATGGAAAATCTTGTCACCTACCAGTAGAACTAGAACACAAAGCTTATTGGGCAATTAGAACTCTCAATATAAACTATAATGCTGCAGGAGAAAAGCGAATCCTAGACATTAACGAATTAGAAGAATTAAGGTTAGATGCTTATGAGAATGCTAAGATATATAAAGAAAGAACTAAGCGATGGCATGATAAACGCCTATCTAGGAAAGAATTTAGTGTGGGAGACGTTGTACTCCTCTTTAATTCAAGACTTAGGCTCTTTCCTGGAAAATTAAAATCTAGATGGTCAGGACCCTTTGAAATAATTAAAGTATTCCCGAGTGGAGCAATAGAAATTAAGGGTAGGAATAGTGAACCATTCATAGTAAACGGACAACGTTTAAAACATTATCATAAAGTTGAAAATAAAGATTATGCGAATAATCTAAAGCTTTTAGAGTTGTCCACTAATCCCCCTGATTAATCTAAACTTAAGCATTACGTCAGGCTTTAGACGATAAAAACAACGCTTAGTGGGAGGCAACCCATTTACTTATCAAATTATTTAAATTATTCTCTTTATCATTTTTATTATTTATTGTTTTACTATTTGTTTTGTCATTTTATAGTTTATTTTATATTACTATTATTGCCATTACATTATGCATTTCATTTTCTTATTTTTACTTTAAATCACTTTTTACAGATTTTCTAAAAGTCTTTTCCACTTTCCTTCTTCTCCTGATTTGTTTCCTCCATATTTGCACTTACCATGGCTAACCAACCAATTAACCATATGGAAACCAAATTTAGAGGTAGGAACCAAAGAATGAAATTTGAAGAGTTATCACAGAGGCAAATGGATTTGACCCTGTACCCGGATGATCGGACTATGGAAACCTTAGGAATACATGATAGCATTATGTACTTGCTTAACCGACTCGGATGGGAGAATTCATTGATCCAACATAAGTTTGTGACCTACCGCGAGCTCACTCTTGAGTTCCTTAGCTCCTTAATTTACCTACCTGAGCGCGGTTTTGGATTTAGGAAAGGATTTATTAGTTTCCGCCTGTTTGGAATAGAATATGACTTTAACCATAAAGAACTAGCTGACTTGTTAGGATTCCCTAGTGGACCATTTGCTTTTACTACCACACAGGTAGAATTGATGGATATTGAGCTAGATTTCTTTTGGGGAACTTTAACCGGAAACTACCACCCTGAACCAAATGGCATGAATAATGATGAGATCCATAATCCTGCCCTCCGTTACTTCCATAAATTCCTTGCCCACACATTCTTTGGAAAAGAAGAAAACATTACCGGAGTTTCTAAAGATGAAATATTTATTATGTCATGTTTCACTCTTGGACAGCCTGTTAATGGTGTACCTTTCATGATGCAAACCTTCACCCGTATCCAAGAAGAACCTGAATTACCTATCTTAGTAGGAGGTCTTGTAACCATGATTGCTGATGCTTTAGGACTTAGGTACCAATTGCACAGGTGCAACCGTTTAGGTAACATACGTCCTATGGATCTTAACTTCTGCTTCAATAGACATATCATAAGGAATTTAGGACATCCACCTTTTGAGTACCTAATCCGGAACGAGGTAGTAACCCTGTTCACATTGCCTAACCATGCTAAAGTAAGTGTTCATAATAAGGATAACTGGCTTTATGAGTTAAACCCACCTGATTATCCACCCACTCCTGAAACACCTCAGTCTTACAAGATAAAAGATGATACAATGACCGATGTCGAAACTGACCCTGAGACACCTCCTGGTTACCATGACATTGGCCACACTGAAGAAGTTTATGAAACCCCTGAAGTGAATCACGGAGATTATGCTAACAACTTACAAAACATCATGAACACTCTCAATGCCTACCAAACTGACATTAACTTATTTAAAGAAGACATTAAAAGCATGCGATTGGATATTATAGGATTGACTGACATAACCTGCGAACAGTTCTATCACTTGAATTCCGCCATCGAAGACTTGAAGAAACGCTTTTGATAATGTTATAAGTGATTTAGTTTATTTTCTCATTGTTTTCGTTTCTAGTTAGATTTATTTTTCGCAACAATTTCTTATCGTTTTTCCATTTATGTAATTTCATTTTCAAGTACTTTATGCAATGCATCTTTAATTCCAAAATTTCTCCATTTTTAGCAATTTATGTATTTTTCATTCTATGCACTTTTATGCTTGAATTTATTCATTATATATACAAATCTCTCATGCCTTGCAAGTTATTGAAGTACTGTGTTGAACATTTATACCATGTGGTGTTTATAAATTAATATGAGAGTTAGTGAGGAAAATACATTAATATAAATTATGTGAAACAAGTGAGAAAGCGTTTTTCTGGAAAATATTTCAAGTTTGCAAGCCTCACGGTCGTCACTGCCCTTCACGATCGTGACACGCTCTTTTTGAGTGTCACGACCGTCGTACCCCTGTCACGACCGTGACGACCCTTATACCAGAATTCGTGAGAAACAGAACTGTTTCTCTTCGTGCCTCTTCCTCTTCTTCTCCATAACTTCCTAAAAAAAAACTATCCATCTTCTTCTTAACCTCCGTAACCCCCCATTTACCATTTTTAATCTCATTAACCACCCATTATCACAACCTACTACATTCTCACTCTCCATCATTTATCCCGAATCAATTTTTTCTCTCATTTTATCAATCTTTCACAAAAACTTCAAAAAATCTTCATTCTTAACTCTAAGCTCTTGCATGCAATGGATTCTATCACTTTTAGAGAAGGTGATGCTGGAGAAACTCAGAGAGAACGATTTCTCCGATTCCAAAGCCGCGGTGTGCAACCTACGCGTTACATTGACACTGTGTGTTTGAGAGAACTCGGAATGCTTGCCAGTGTTACGAACCTGCTCCAAAAAGTCGGGCTCTGGGACCTTTGCAGTCAACCTCAGCCAACCTTCGAACTTCTGACACTGGAGTTCTTAAGTTCATTCAGTTACATCACCGGCACCGGTTCTTTGAGTCAGCTCACCGGTTTCGCAAAATTCAGATTGCATGGCCAAGAGTTCAACCTCTCGCAAGACAGGATCGCCGAGTTGTTAGGCTTCCATCACGGAACTGAAGCTCATCGTCGCGTGCCCGATAACTTTAGTGAACAAGCTTTCACTTTATGGCACGATTTAACCAACACCCGTGCATCAGCCTTCCAAAGCCTCAACGCCACTCACATTCATAATCCGGCCATCCGCTATTTCCACAGAGTCATCTGCAACACCATCTTCGCTCGAGAGAGCAACCATAAGCTCAACTCCAAGGAGCTTCTATTCTTGCATTGTGCTCTTAATGACGAGCCGATCAATGCTGCCCCTTTCATGCTTTACCACATCCAGGCCATTGCACACAGAGGCTCCACCCCGTTCTTCATAGGCGGCATCGTCACCACCCTCGCCATTCAGTTGGGGCTTGGTGACGCGATTGCTAATCAGCCTCATCTAGCCGCAGAATACCTTACCAAGAGTTATTGCAGGTCCGCTCACCTGATTGCGCAGCGAGAGGATGGCAAGTATAGCCCTGTTGTCCATGGCACCATATTTCACCATATCACTATGTCGTCCCGCGACCGCATCGACCCATCCAGCCGAGCCAACTGGCTCTTTGTTCTACCTGATGCTGCTGACCACGCTCCTATCCATGATCAGGCAGATCTCCCTGCGGATGAGATGCAGGACGCTATGGATGCAGGTGAGTCTGTCCAGGATATACCAGAGACATCTACCCGACAGCCTCCTGCACAGGACATCACACTTGAGGACATCCTCCGTGCGATTCATCAGCAAAACCAGATGAATGCCGCACTGGAGCGTAGGTATAAGGAGCAGTACGATGCTTTGCTCGGCACTATTGCAGCAAACCAGGCAGCTACTAATGAGAGATTTGACGCGATTTTTGGCGAGTTAGCAGCCTTGCGTATCGACATCACTGGGACCACCAACACCGGTTCTGATCCTGAAGCGACTCCTTCCAGACGCCGCTCCCGTACCAGAAGCCGACCCCGCGGTCCTCAGTAGCCATAGTTTTAGTTTTCCTATGTTTGTTTTTAGTTTTTGTCGTTTGTACTGTACCTTGACCGCATTTATATCACAACATTGAGGACAATGTCTGATATAGTGTGGGAGAGGTACCTTTCATTTCCGTATTTTTCCCTTTTCGCATTTTTCCATTTCGTTGTATTTTCAATTCCATTGTATTTCCCTTTAGCAAGTTAATGAAGCGTGCAAAAATCTTTATGACATTTCTTTAGTTTCAAACTTTCCCGTTTATTTAGCCATAACCGAAAAAATTTTAATTATTCGCATTACCCGACTTACCTACGAAATCGTAAATAGGAAGCCGAGAACGATTAAACAAGACCAATACAATCTTGACAACTTTGACTTCCTACTTAAGCGATTCCATCTCCGATTACCATTACGAGTACACTTCTAGTTTCAGTTCGAAAGTAACCCCGAGTAGTTTATACTAGCAGTCAGCACCGTCTGAACACAAACCACGTGGGGAGCCGATGAATATAAGCGTTTGATGCCTAATCAATAATGATCCTTCATATCTCGATGCAAAATGAAAAGAAATTGCACCAAAGTACACGGTCGCATATAAGAAACGAGAAATATGAGAAGGAGTCCATTGCGGGTTGGTTCAGAGGTACTGGTTCTGAACTCGGTAGGGCGTGCTACGGCTCGATCCCCCACAACCTCCAATTCGGATACAAAATGTAGGGTTACCACACTCGTGTACCAGACCCCGTGCTTAAAAAGGATCAAAGTCGCTAACCGGCTACTCCACTACGTGCGTGCTAAGGCAAAGGGCTTAATGTGATTGTGCTAGAATGAAACCGGGCGAAATAAGATCGAAAAACTTTAGGTGAAATCGTAAAGTAATTGCCGATTGGCTCATTTAACGGGAAGTCGACGACATAGCTTGTTGCTTGTGTCATTAGTGTATCGGTAATGTTCTATCAAAGTATCGGATCATCCGACAAAAACGATCCCTCGTTTGATTTGTTAGGAGTATGCGTGAATAACATCTTGTCCACCGATTTTCAACCGACTATTTGCTTGAGGACAAGCAAAGGTTTAAGTTTGGGGAAGTTTGATAACGAGAAAACGTATCGATTATATTGCTAGTTTTCATTGGCGTTTTATCGAATAATTACCGTTTTAACACTCGATTTCTCGAGTTTTTCTTACCGTTTTGCAGGTACACCATTATGTGGAGCTAAATCATGAATCAAGAGAAAAAGGAACAAAATCGGTCATAAAAAGATGAAGAAATGAAGCTTCCTGCAAAACTGCATAATTTGTTGCAGTCACGGTCGTCACTAGGGTGTCACGACCGTGACACCCCAAAAGAAGGCCTCACGACCGTGAGAGAAGTGTCACGACCGTGACAATGACTATTTTAGGTTTTTGACCAAGGCAACGTGAAGGCATTACGTGAAAGAGATGGTTTCCTAATTTTTTGCCACTACCTACATTTTCTCCACAAAAATAGGAAGGCCCATTCAAATTGAAGCCCAAAAATCCAGCCCAATTGAAGTTCTATAAATAGCATTAGTTTTATGAAGAAACTACAGAGCATTTTTTCTATCAATTTCCTGCGGAAGCTCTGCCGAATTATTTAGCAACCCTTTTTATTTCAGCATTATTTTCAGTATTCTATTTTTATTGTATCCAAACCCAACCTATAACAATTTCCAACATCAGGAAATTGTTATAAAAATTACTTGTTTCTAAACCTTCAGATTTTGCATTATTTTCGATTTCCGCCAATTACTCCAAGCTTTCCGGTCTGTGGAAGAAGGAGTCTGCCATTTTATTGTTAACCAGGTTTTTATTATTTGCAATTTAATATTATGTTATTTATTTATCTTTCTGCCATGAATATTTTGTTTACTGTTTCTCTGCCTCTGTCTGGTTCAACAAAAATGAGTAACTAAACACCTTAGGGCGGTATGTAGTTAGAACAAACTTAACCGGTAAAATATAACCGTAGGCTAAAAATAATTAATCACTTAACATTCTGGCTGACACTTTTTAAGTAAAAAGACCTTTTTGTTACGAGAGTAAGAAAAGAGTATTAGGTTAGGTCAAGACCACGAGAGTGTGAGATTTTAACCAGATAGCTAAAGTTAGGCATTTAAATTAAACACAGCGAGAGCGCTTTAAGATAAATTAGAATTACTTAGTTTCCAAAAATTACCTCTAAACACTTATGGGCTAGCGAGAGCAGGCATAGGGCTTTAGGGATAAGATCTGATATAAGACCACGAGAGTGTGAGTTGAGGGTATTTAAACTAGTAATCTCTACCGAATAGATTAAGTGAACATCTTAAATAAGCCTAGGTTAGATTGACCCACCTAAGTTAATATAATTACATACCGACCGCCTTAGAATTACTTAATTAAAACTTAAATTTAATTTCGCCTTTAATAGTCTTAAAAACCAACAAAAATCGTGACAACCATTCGCCTTAGCTAAACTAGAAAGTTCATCTAGCACTAAGTAACCATAGAATCCCTGTGGATCGATAATCTTAAATATTACTTCGATAGGCTGTGCACTTGCAGTAAGATACCGCTAGACGCATAAGTAGACACGTCTTTAGCCCATCATATAACATTACAAAAAATACATGTACGTTACCTGTAATTCCAACTTCTTTCGCGTCCTTTGATGTCAAAGTATAAAAGAATGTTGTTTGTAAGTAAAAATCTTGAATGAGAATGGAAAGATATTTTGGGTATGGTTTTTCAATGTTGGTGTTATGATCTCATACATGCAAGATTATGCAAAATTTATTTTTCTGTAGGTTATTTACGAATTTCAATCTCTATAATATGAGGGTATCATATGATTATTGAATTTCATACATTTCTTTAGCAAAAATAATGTGTCCCTCTCTCTGATGAAATTATTTATTGTATAATAAGTATGTTCAGACTCCGATCTCTAAACGCTATAAATGATATTTTTAAATTTTTATAAAGAGTGAAATCAATGAACCATGAACAAATATTTAAAACATGAAGTTAAAAAGTGTCAAACATGAAGTTAAAAAGTGCCAAACATTGACCAATCGTTAGTTGGTCCAGTGATGATTGACGCTGAACTTAGTAGGGAGAACCACTGTTCGATCCCCTGCAACTACAATCGGAAGGGGGCTGGAATCACTTGATGCTAGAACTGACCTCCGAACCGAACTAAACCACCGTGGTGATAAACCAAAAAAAAATGCCAAACATGTAGTAGGCCCAAATAGCCCAACTTTCAAATAGCCCAACTTTCAAATTATGTAGGCCATGCTTTCAAATTATGTAGGCTCATGGCCTATCCTTGGCCCCAAGTTTAGGTTAGCCGACATGCATAACTAATCATGTATATATGCCATCACGTCTTTAATGCAATTTTTATCCTATGATCAACAATGACTCAGAAACGATATAACTATCCTTATATTTATCCTTGAAAATATATTTTAAAATTTAATCATAAAACAACTATATGAACGTGTATTTATCCTTGAAAGTATAATTTAAAATTCAATAATACAACATTATTTATATGATATGAACGTGTAAAGTATGATCGTTTTCGTAGGGAAGAAGAAAGTTTACATCACGAAGAAGGAAAGAATTTAGAGAGAGAAAATTGAAAGCAAAGGAAATTGAGATTGAAAAGCAAAACGTATTATTGCCTCGCTGGAAACTCTATAATTCGATTTTGACTCTCTCAATAATCGATTTCTAATTTTTCTCTTCTCTTCTTTTTCCCCTCCTCGCTTTTTCTTTCTTTCCTCTTCCGCACAACAATGTCTTACGCATATCTCTTCAAGTATATCATCATCGGCGACACTGGTAATAACCTCAATTAACCCTCTCTAATCTCTTTTTATTAATCTTAATCTCAATTTATTAATTCGCTTAATTATCGTTATTGCTAAACCTTGATCACGCGTGAGTTCCCCAGCTTCTGTTCCCGATCGGATTTTATTTATAGGGTTTTTGTTTTTGACAATTATTTGATATATATTACGATAATTAAAGATATTTGATTTTGGTTCTCGTGTTGTTACATGCTAACAATTTTTTTTACCAGATTATCATAAGTATCTAATTGATGAAATTTGATTAATGTATAGATAAGTTTATTTATTGTGATTGTGTTATAGTACGTGTTTTTAATGAGCATGGTTGATTGGGAGCACTCGAATTCAATTGCTGGTTAGAACAATCATTATCTAAAATTTACTTACCTTACATTGAAATTCATGTTACCAGAGTCTCTTTCCCCTAAGAACCTGATGGTTTAGACCAAAAACAATAGTATCTTCATTTTCAACTCCCTTGTGGTCATTTTAGCACTCTTCTACTTCACTGTGTTTGCATTTTTTTTTAAGTTGGAAATTGGAATAGAATTTTGATATTGTGATTGACCATTTATTGTTACTTTTGTTTTTGTTTTATCAATGAGTTATGCTAATATAAAAACCTAATATGGTATTTGAGCTTATCACTCTGGTCACGCATCATTTATATCTACTCACCAACTCTAATAGTATTGTGCGCGAGACATCATTTTTATCTACTCACCAAGTCCAATACTTGGTGTGAGGCAATATTATTATCAAATATCGGTCATTACAGCGCTATGGTGGATATACTTGGCGGTTTTTGGGCTTGCCACGATATATTGGCTGATATTGCAGGTTTTTGTGCCATAATCCGCTATAACAGCACTGCAAAGTGGCCAGTATTGTGAGGTTTTGGCTCTCCGCCAACAACGCTAGTGTGCAGGGTAGGGTGTATTGGAAAAAAACTTAAGTTCCATGTAAAAAGATACAAGGCCTAATAAAAGTTTATGAAGACAGTCACTTATCACTTTATAAACCTGTTTTGTTAAGATAAGTTAGGCTCAATATAAAAACCTAATAGTGTGTTATAGTTTGTTCCTTTTCGTTAATATGTTTTTGTTATTTAGATTGTTTAAACTTTTTTACCCTTTTTAAAAAAAATTGTGTAGGAGTTGGAAAGTCATGTCTTCTACTTCAGTTCACTGACAAGCGATTTCAACCCGTTCATGACCTGACCATTGGTGTTGAATTTGGTGCTAGGATGATCACAATCGATAATAAGCCAATCAAGTTGCAAATATGGGATACGGTATGTTCAACTCTTTCAGAAATCCTTCCAACTTGTTCAATGTTCATACTTATTTACAAATCTGTTTATTATTATATGTTGAATCACTGGCTGGTTTTCATATGAAAGATTGTACAGATAGGAACCATATTGGGTAATGGGCCAAGGGTGGATGCCATTGTTTGTCATATTTGTAGTTTGTCCCTATAACTTTGATATCCATGTCATTTTGTTTTAAAAAAATACCATGCTCAGTGTGATCTCTAGTGTCCTTGGGGGTTAACCATTTAATTTGTTGAGAATGAGAACCAAATTACTTGGGGAATCTAGGCCTTTGTTGAGGTAAGATAGGTTTGTCAACCCATCTTCTCAAATTGCCATCGGTTATAAATGGAAAATTTTATCTATTAAATGGGAGTATTGGGTGGGATATGGGATTTGGTAATGGTGATCCTTAAGGTACCTTTCAGTCTTCAAATGGTTAGTTTCTCTAGATTGACTACCGAAATAGATCCTCTGTTAGGCAGCATAATAATTCTCCTAACGTCATTCAAGTTTATTATAGGAAGAAGGAAATGGTTGTTTATTATAGGAAGAAGGAAATGGTTGTTTGTTGCATATGTTTCTCCTAACGTCATTCAAGTTTATTATAGGAAGAAGGAAATGGTTGTTTGTTGCATATGTTTGGTTTGGTAGCCAAACCCCATAAACGCACGTTCGTTTTGTCAAACTTGATAAACTTGATTTGACTATGCTATTTAGTTGTTTGGTATTTGAAATAAAAAGCAGTTGTACTTTTTTAAATTGATTCCACTTAAAGGATCACTATGCACTAGTGAGGGGATTAGATTCCTTAGTGTATCTTTTCCATTTGTCATTAGTAAACTCACAGGGACGAATAATTCCCTTTTAAGCCCATCTTGCAAGCAAGGAACCTAACATCCTCTTATAGTGAAATTTTATGTGGCCTTGTTGAGTTGAAATTTTGCCCTATATCTCTGTCTATAATATTCAAAAATCTTGGCAGTGCTCCACTTATTATATAGAGAGATATAGAAACAATATCCAGTCCCTTTTCAGCATAGAATGGTTATCCTGATTTCAGGGATGGAAAATATTCTTTATCTGTTGGTTGAGTTTTATAAATTGTGAACCTGAAGGTACTGAACTTCCTCGTTATATTTCAGGCAGGTCAAGAATCCTTCAGATCTATTACAAGGTCGTACTACAGAGGGGCTGCAGGTGCGCTGCTTGTTTATGATATAACCAGGTATCCTCAAGTTTGAAATTATACTATCTGATTTTGAAATCCCATTATACAATAATTGTTTTCACTTAAAATTAAAGATGCAATACATTGTGGGCAATGATGAAAATCGCCGGGACAGGCCATGAATGAAGTCACTCATGCTAGACTATGAGTTACTCGGTTCACTTGTTTCTAAAATGACCTAACACTAAAGTTTTGGGGAAAAAAGAATAAAAGAGATGAGTAACTCGGTTCACTTGTCTCTAAAATAAGCTCACACTAAAGTTTTGGGGAAAGAAGAATAAAGAGACACATTATTGTATGATGGCACTTAGCAGAGAATTATCTTCTTTTGGGTTATTAACTTGATCTACCATTGCCTTTCTAACCATCTCAAGGCTTACATGCAATATTGTATTTTATATCTTCCATCACTTGAAATATGATTTGTAAAACATTTTGGTCTGTTTATTTAGAAGATTAAACTGTTTAAATTTTATAACTTGGGCTAAAGTAGTTAGAATTTTTTTTGGGAAGATATGATGTGTGCTTCAAACAAAAAATCAGGTTATTGAAAAACATTTTGATAGAAAACATTGAGTTCTTATATGCTTAGTAGATATGTATTTTGAGTGCGTCCAATTTGAGGGAGCTGCATAATATGTAGAAAAATTTGGTGCATGGATGTCTATGTAGTTTCATGTTAGAACTATGTGCTGTTTATTTTAACTAAGGTAGTATAAATAATGCCGACCCCATGTCTACCAATAGGAGGGAGACATTTAATCACTTGGCTAGCTGGTTGGAAGATGCAAGGCAGCATGCAAATGCAAATATGACAATTATGCTGATTGGAAACAAGTGTGATCTTGCTCACAGACGGGCTGTAAGCACAGAAGAAGGTGAACAGTTTGCAAAGGAGCATGGGTTGATCTTCATGGAGGCCTCAGCAAAAACTGCTCAGAATGTTGAAGAGGTCAGAAGTCACACCATATGCTTTTGTTTTCTTCATTAATTTCCCATCTCCCACAAGGAGAGACAGACTTTGTGCATAACTAAGTTCTTACTTAGGTTGAATATTTTGGAAATTTATCTGTGTACTGTAGGAAAGTTTTAATATAACCATCCTTTTACAGGCCTTCATAAAAACAGCTGGAACCATATACAAAAAGATTCAGGATGGAGTTTTTGATGTATCAAATGAGGTTAGCTTCTTATTTCATCAATTTAGATTCGTCATTCTTTATCTCGATTGTTTTACCACTTAATTATTAATTCATTAATGATTATAAAGAGAAAAGTGTAGCTTCTGATTCAAGAAACAAGTCACTGATAATTTTTATATGATTGCAGTCTTATGGAATAAAAGTAGGATATGGAGGAATTCCTGGACCATCTGGAGGTAGAGATGGCCCTTCTGCTGCTGGTGGAAGCTGCTGCAGTTGAAGTAAAACATATTGCAACCTGTTTGTTTCAAATGTAGTTCTTTATGTATTCTCTTCTCTTTTGGGTTTGGATATATGAAAGTATACACATTTCTGAGTTGATAAAGTCAGATAATTGTATAATGGTTTCTTTTGAATCTTAGACTTAAACTGAATATTTGTTTATATTTGTGTGCATAGTTAATTGATTTGTTGTTTCATTCTTCTGTTGAAAATGCTATTGATAAGATATTCGCAAAACTCATTAGTGAGTTTTACAGCATCCTATCTGCATGAGCTTAGAGAAACAAGTGAGTCCATCCTACTCAGTTATCAACTTATTATGGGAATAAGATGTTGGACATGGTTTGTTGCGTTTGAAATTGCACTTGTATTAATGCATCAAGTTTGTAGTTCTTCATAACCTTATTCAACGAAATAAAGATGTAAATTTGTTTTGTTTATATAAAACCATCCTTTTTCTTCTTTGGTCACTTCTTAATTCTGATGTTTCTATCTAATTAATTCAGTTGCTTATCAGAAACTGTGACAGAACTCAAACTTGTTTATCAGTAACTGTGACAGAACTCAAACTTGTGTTACTCTGGAGTAAAAGTTCAATGTTTTAAAAACTGGTTGGGGCATTATAAGTTCAATATTTTAGAAGTTCAATGATTCAATTACATAAATCGATCTAGATAATCTAATCTCTAAGAAATTCTTTAAAAAGCTATTAACATTTAAAAATTGTCTAAAATATTATAAATTAAATCCATTTTCCGTATTTGTTAAATGTTGTAAGATTTCTATTTTCTACTATTTTTAAAATTTTAGTTTTTCTAATTTTTTATTTTATTTTAAAGTTTTGTTCAAAAAATTCTAAAAAAAAAAGTATTGGCATTTAAGAATTGCTAAAATTATTATAGATTAAATTGATCTTTTGAGTTTATTAAATGTGAGGTTTCTATTTTCTACTGTTTAATTTTCTAAAGTTTATTTTTATTAGTTTTGTTTTTTTTTATTATTAAAGAATTGTAAAACGACAGTGCTTTAACTTTGTAGGAAGTAAAAAAATTCAAGCATTAATTCTGTCGATTTTCACAAATCTTGATTTTGTTCGATTTGTACCAACTCTCACCAATTTAATTAGACTAAATATTGTTTCTCGTTTTTTTATATTTCAGGTATATTTTGTTCCCTTAATTTTAAATAAGATCAAATTGGTTATATATTTTTCCAAAGTGTCATGTATGTTCTTTCTGCTTATTTTCACTAACGATATATTTTTACACGCGTGACATCCCAATTGACATCTAGTCAACATGTTTTTCACAATTTTTTTTTTTTGGCATTTCATCAAATACATGTGTTGCAAAAATCATTTCTAAGACATATTGATTATATATGTTAAAGACATATCACCATGGAAATTAAATCATAATTTGTGGAACATTGTTTTACAGATGATATGTTTTTATCAAGAACAACAATTTTTGTTAAAGTTTTGATGATGATAACTTATTTATGATGACTCAAATGTCTTCTAACAAATCAGACATAAGTGCTTAAACAAACATATTATGGTTTGATAGATTTGACTATCCGATGATGGCAACCAAATGGAATATATGTCCAAACCTCATCTAAAGTGATCTTAAGCAAGTATCTTAAAAAAGAAAGCATCTGACAAAGTCTTTGAAAAATGTAATGTGTCTCTCACAAAAGTGTGCTGCTCATAAAAGGAAAATCCTCAAGTTAAAAATGATCTCTCGTGCTGACTCTCCAAATAGACCTTACAGTGGTATCAGATCCTGGTCCGAGTGAAGGGATCAACTCATGTGTATCGAAAGTATCACCGCATGGTTGTGTGTAAAGTGCCTCGTTGAAAAGTGTCAACGAGGGTACAAGTGTATGTGGATGAAAGAGTTTCCACTTAAGGGGAGGATTGTGGATAGACTCGTACTTAATGGGTAGAAATGTGGATACTTGACCATTTACAAGTGGGAGAATCCATACACCTATCACTTTAAGGTTTTGGGTGAATATGTGGTGTCTCTCTCACTTGTGTGTTGCTTTTGATCTAATGTTGATACTCCTCCTCATGACCTAACAGTCTTGAAGTACAAGAAAGCCTACCTTAATCTGAATGTATTGTGTGAAGCAAAAAGACATTCTCGTAAAAGTACTAGGCTAAAATACACACACACGCACACACACACGCACATGTGTACACACACAAAACTTATTTTCAAACTAGTTTTTCTCAAGAAAATATTTTCTAAAATGTCTTGAAGTTGTGTCAGATGAATTGGGAGCAGACATAATTCTTATGGGCAAATTTTTTCCTTTTCTAATCGATTGGAATTCTTGTCTAATCGATTAGATAAGAATTCCAATCGATTGGAATTTTTCTTAGAAGTTTGAAGACTAACACTCCAAGATTTTTATTTGTTGAAAGAAGACTAACTACTTTAATCTACTATATGGAAAATAGACTAATCGCTTTGATCTATCATTTGGAAGAGAAGACTCAAACTACCATATTTTGAAGTCTTGTATTGCTTGGTTGGAGGTCAACCATCATTCCTTGTATATGAGGGTTCGTAATTACATCCAATTAAAACCTCTCAAGTTTATTGGAAACTCTCAATATCAATTATTTGGGAGAGGAGTAGTTTTTTTTACCGACCCTCTATAATTCTTGGTATTCTTTTCTTTCCCTTAAATATTTATTTTTTGAAATTTACATTCCACGATTTATATTCCATTGATTAATACTCAAACATTTTCAAAATGTTTTTAAACTTTTCTTTTAATCTGCAAAGTGTTTCAAAACATGTTTTTGGAGACCACACAATTCACCTCCCTCTTGTGTGAGAAGTCACGTGATCAACCAATGACATCATAGCATAATAAGAATAAGTTTTTTCAATACTTGAACAAAGAACAGTAGGAGAGACATCAACCTCATGGAGAAATATGAAAAATCATCTTCCAACAAATAAGATGAAATATGATTAAAAGCATCCTATGAGGCATATACTATTACATGTATCAAACCATTTTATACTCAACTATCTAGAATGAGTAGTCAACTAAAAGAAGAAAATTATTAACTAAGAGAATGTACCTTAGGCCTTAAAGAACCAGTAATAATTCTCAAAGAAATAAATAATTCATATAATATAGAAATAGTTAAGCTTAGGAATTCGAAAGAAGAATGTAAGCGGCGTGACTTCCTAATAAAATACTCCCGTTGTCCCGCAATGAGTGACCCATTTGGAATAAAAGAGTGCCCCAAAATGAATAATCAATTTCAATTTTCAATGCACTTTTCCAATTATAACCTCTAATTAATACCTATTTTCATCATTCTCAATACTTAATAAGGGTATTTTAGTAAAAATATCATTCTCTCTCTTTCATTTATTCTTTTTTCTTAATTTGTGTGAAATGGTCAACCAGGTCATACATTGTGGGACGGAGGGAGTAAGTAATTAGACTTTCGTGGAACCTTAGGAAAGTTTGCCCAAGGGAAAGAAAAGCTTGACCTAATTCTATTAAGTCAAAATCCTTCTATAAATAGAAATGGAGTATGATTTAAATGGGATAGAAAACCTAGGAAATGTATCGATCATAAGGACGATAAGCGTCTGGTGTATAAGTACACACATTGTAAGATAATAAGACACTTAAATTATTTTTGTTTTGATAAATTGAAAGGATCTAAACGTAACCACCTTGGATCGCCTGGAACTAATGCATTTGGATACAACACTCAGATGCTCTGGATAAAGAGTCAGCTAGAAGATTTACAGATATATGAGAGTAACATTCATATACTCTATGATAATACTTCTGCTTTTTGTTTATCTAAGAATCCCATTTTGTATTTTGCGGATAAACATATAATCAAACATCACTTTATACATGACTATGTTCTGAAGGGTATTTTAGATTTAAACTTTATTGATACAGACCATCAATAGGTTGATATCTTTACAAAACCCCTTGCTAAAGATAAATTCATTTTCATTTTGAAACATTTATCCACAGAAACATGTCCAGAATGATTATGACGGTTATCTCAGAATGTTTATTTTCTCCAGAATGGTTTAATGAGACTCTGAGATATTTTTGACTCTAAATGTGTGAGTCTTTTGAAAGTTAGAAGGTGTCATAAGCTAAGAAGTATCTAGTCAGAACCTCTTTATTGAACATTCTGAATCTTGGATATTGAACAGTTTTTGCATTAATGATCTATCAATCAGTTTTGGAAAGCGGAAGAGTTTTAAAGACAATTGTCTTAGAAAACTGAATCGTTTATGACACACTGATATGACACGATTGTGAATAAAACTTGGGATTAGGTTAAAATATTCATGTTTTACCCTCTTGTCATTATTTCTGCCATTTAGTTTATTTTTGTCATAATTGCTAAAATTCCTATTTAAACTCACCTCACCCACTTCACACACCTTTGCTACTTTCTCTTCTCACACTTTCTTGTTTTCAAATAAAAAAAGTTCCCAAACCCTAAAACATTTTATCTCCTCATCAATGGCTTCCAAATAACCTGCTCAAGAAAAATAACAAGGTTAACAACAACAAACACATCAGTCCATTCCACAAATATCTATTGAGCAACTACACGTTGTTGCTTTTCAAAGGGTTGTTCGTAGAGCTTCTTCGTCACAACCACCATAATACATTCCTCATCTTCTCCAAACCCACATGACATAATCTACCTTGCATCATGGCAAGTATGAGTGATTCTCCTAAAATCACACTTACTCCACCTGAAAGGGACTTGGAGGTCTTGTGTGAACTTATGGTTGATTTTGACAACCTAAAAGATCATGCCTTTGATGTTTTACATGCTGTAAAAGTTCAAGACTGGATGAAGTACTTCGATCGTCTTCAAGATCCAATTTTCCCTCATCTTGTTAGAGAATTTTGGATTCATGCTAAGATGTCTTCTTCACAAGTACTTTTTTTTATCTTTGGGAAGAAGATTATGATTATTGAGAAACTCATAGACAAACTTATTGGTCATGATGGGAATGGTATCAAGTGTGAACTAATTAGAGAAAAGAGATTTGATCAGGTTGGGATGGCCAAAGCAATTTCCACTACTGGAATATATGCCAGCAAGATCAAGAATCTTCACCCTAAGTTGATGGGTATTTTCTTAAGACATCTAAGAGTTGATTAGTTTTGTCACTATTTATGTTTGCACTAACTATGAATGGAGGATTTAGTTCCTCATCTAGAAATTCATATCTCAGATTCTTAGGTAATTCCTTAAGCTCGATTGACGGTTTCTTAGGACCGGGTATATGCTCAAGTGTGAGTGCTAGGAATTCGTAAATATTGTCATCCAAATAGGGTGTCATTAATTTAAATCCATCGTCTTTCACTATAGGTGTTGAGGGTAGATTAATTGTTTCAAAGGTTTCTTTTGTGCCTAACTCTCTAATGCACTCATCAATGATATCAATGACACAACATGCGTCATCCATGGTGGGTGCCCTTAGAACTTTTGATAGGATAAACTCTACCTTCTCGTCACCCACTTCGAAAGTCATATTTCCTCTTTTGAAATCAATTATGGATCCAGTTGTTGATAAGAATGGTCTACTTAGAAGGATATTGATTTCTTCGTCTTCTTTAATGTCCATAACAATGAAGTATGTTGGAATATAAAGTTGGCTAATTCTATCTAGAATATCTTCCAATATGCATATTGGATACTTAACTGATCAATCGGCCAGTTGAAGGGACATTCTAGTTGGTTGTATGTCTCCTAGGTTTAATCTATTGCAGAAAACTAAAGGTATCGAGCTCACATTGGCTCTTAAGTTCAACAGTTCTTTATCAATAACATGACTTCCTAAAACACATGGTATAGAAAAACTTCCAAGGTCTTTCTCTTTCTTGGCTAATTTGTTCTCAACGATATAATTGCATTCTAATGGTTTGGGATCGTCAAGGTTATGTTTATTAGTTAATATCTCATTTAGGAATTTAGCATACGAAGGTATTTGGGTGATAGCTTCAGTGATGGGTATTTCGACATGGAGTTTCTCAATAACCTTTACAAACTTTTTATATTTGTTGGCTAGTTTGGTTTGTTTAAACATTTACAGATATGGGATTAGTGGTTTATAAGGAGGGGGTGGTACATATACTTAGTTATCTTTCACTTCTTCCTTATTTTTAACTTTTTCCTCTCTTTGTTTCTCTGGCTCTACAGGTTCCTCTACTACTTATTTTGTCGGTTTAGTCACAATGTTTCCTTTTGGTGGCTCTGTTTTCTTCAATCTAGGATCTACAGGTTCATCATATGTCACAGGGTAATCGTGTTAACATGCCCATTGGGGTTAGGTTGAGGTTGTCCTGGGAATGATCCTCCTGGTGTAGTCTGAGTAGCATGATGTTGTGTTACTTGAGAGATCTGGGTTTCCATCATCTTGTTGTGGGTTACCACAAAATCAACTTTGGTGCCTAATTGGGTAATCAAATCATTTATATGAATGTTTTGGTTCATGAATTCTTTATTTTACTGAGCTTGAGTTATAATAAAGCTCTCCAAAATCTTATCAAGGTTTAGTTTATGAGGAGTAGCTTGAATTGGTTGTGTCAGTCTTAGAGTTTGGAAACCTGGTGGTATCTGAGGTGTAATGTTCTGAGTAAGGTTATTATTCTTATAAGAGAATTTTGGATGATTCCTCCACCCAGGGTTGTAAGTGTTCGAATAAGGGTTTCCTTGGGCATAATTGACTTTATATGAGCTTAGTTCAGCTAGAAGACTTCATTCGAAAGTGATATGTCCTAGGGTTCCATAGATCCCACATTCGGGTTGTACAGTAGCTACGATAGTTGTAGGGTTAACAATTAAGCTTTTGACTTTTTGTGCTAAGGCGTCCATCTTGGATTTCATATGGTCTAGGCAACTAACTTCGTATATACCTTCTTTTGTTTCTTTCTTCTCTACTGATGTTTGTTCCGTCCCCTAGTAATGGTTTTGTGTCATGTCTTCAATGAGTGCACAAGCATCAAAGCGAGGTTTGTTCATCAGTGCACCACCAGAGGTAGCGTCGATGGTCATCTTCTTGTTATAGAGAAGTCCACTATATAAGGTATGAATAATCAACCATTGTTCTAAATCATGGTGTGGGGAGACTCTTAATAGCCCTTTATACCTTTCCCGGATGTCGAAAATGGATTCACCATCTTGTTGAGTGAATCTAGTTATTTGGTTTCATAGGACAATAATATTACTTGGTGGAAAGTATACAACAAGAAATATTTTCTTCAGATCATTCCAAATAGTAATTGAATTTGCTGGGAGGGAATCTAGCCATGATCTTGCTCTGTCTCTGAGGGAAAAATGTCATAAACATAAAAGTATTACCTCAGGAAAAGCATTATTAGTTTTCAATGTGTCATCTAGTTGAATGAAAAATTTCAAGTTTTGGTTTAGGTTCTCAATTGGGAGACCAACAAACTGGTTTTGTTGCACGATTTACAATAAAGCGGGTTTCAGTTTAAAGTTATCAGTTGTGATTGTTGGATTAAGAATACTTGAATGAGGTTCTTTATTAGAAGGTAAGGCAAAGTCCTTAAATGGTTTTTGGTCTTGTTCTTTTCCCATTGCTCTTCTGATTCGTTGGAGAAAAATCTGTGCACGCGCATATATTTTTGGTTCAGCTATTGGATCTTCTAGAGTTCCGGTAATGCAAGTTCTTCGCATTGACCGACAAAGGGGTCCCTTAGTCTAGATGGTGTAACAATAGGGGTGCAATATTTAACGTAATTGTTCCCCAGTAATGGTGCCAAAAACTCGATGGGTACTTTTCGTAAGTATATAGAGCATATCAGAGTAATGTAAAAGGTTATCTAACCCACAAAGACCTAATGGTCAATCAATTGTTTCCTCTTGCTACGGTGTATATTTAAGGCGATCGCTAAAAGGTTTGGAAATGGAATAATAAAATAAAATAATAGAATTTTAATAAATTCAGAGGTGAAATACTAGAATACGGATCTCATCAGTCAACAATACACATATTGTCTTTAAGTAGAACTACTTACGGGGCAATATTTTCTTCCTTGAAAATTAATTAATTAAAAAGGAATCATTGCTCCCGCGTATTTGAACCAGATTTTACTCTCTAATTTATATTTTCCGCTCTTGCGTGCCCGGTTGTGGTTGTGTTTGCGTTAAAGTAATAAGTCCTTTTTTAGAAATCAACTTCTTTTACTCAGTTAAAAAGTGGGTTTGATTGGAAAATTAAACTTAAAAGGATTCCCGACTCTCACTCGGATAACCGAATTCTAAACTTATAAATGCGTCCACAAATAATTTTAAAATAACTTTCTAGAATTATTAAACCCTCCTAATTAATTAATAAAGTGATATCACAATATTATTAACCAAAAACTATTCAATTTTATTCTTAAGTGTCAGACGACTTTCGATCTTACCCGACATATTCACGGCTCTACTCTCGTAGTCGTAGTATCCGACCAAATAAATTTCAGAAAAATTATAATAAAACCAAAACAGCCCCGATAGTAATTCTAAAGAAATAACAGATGGAGTACCATTGAATTGACGGTCCTCACATTCCAGCACTAACAAATTTGATGGACATACTCATTGTAAACATTATAAATTTTTATTCAAATATGAAATTAACATATTAAGCGATTCAATTAAAATTAAGAACATGCAATGAAATAAATCAAACTTGGAAATTAATGTAAGACAAGAAAGTAACAAGCACACAAAGTAAATAGACAAAATAATGAAATTAAATAATACTGAATATAATAAGAACCTGCTCCAAACAGAGGCTTGAATGTGGTACAAAAATAATCAACGAAAATGCTGGCAAGATTAAATGCTATAGATTAAAGTGCTCCAAACTCAATAATAAAAATAACGCAATAACTCTCTGATGTGAAGAATTAGAGCTTTTAGAATGTAAATTTATGGCCTTAGTTGTACTAAGTTTGAATGCCTTGAAAAATGAGATATAACACCTATATATAGTACTACTAAGTCTTAGAGATGAAGTCATAGGTGTTGGATTTGTGTGAGAGGGAAAAGAGGGTAATGGGGAGTCCATTCTCCAACTTCTTTGACATCTACGATTTTTTAAAGGATGGTGACTGCCATCGAACACCACCTTCACAAATTATGCAGACTTGGTCTTTGTGACTGTTGGGTCATGGGACACCTTATCTACATCATGGTTACCTCCACGGTGAACACCTTATACAATTTGTATTTCTTTAACCTTTCAAACAGCTTGTGAAGATGGTCAAGATGTTCTTCTTCAGTCTGGGATCTGTCTATCATGCCATCAACATATATCTTTATCTTGTGATGAATCATATCATGGAACAAAGCTACCATAGCACGCTGATATGTTGCCCCAACGTTCTTCAAACCAAATAACATTACTTTATAACAAAAGGAGCCCCACTGTGTGACAAACGTAGTCTTTTCCATATCTTCAAGTGCCATCTTAATCTGATTATAACCAGAGAAACCATCCATAAAAGAGAATACCTTATGCTGAGCAGTGTTGTTTACCAAAACATCAATATGTGGAAGTGGAAAATCATCTTTGGGGTTGGCTTTATGCAAATCCATGTAATCCAAGCACATGTGTACTTTAACATCTTTCTTAGGCACCGGTACCACATTTGCAACCCATTAAGGATAGGAAGTGACAGTTAGGAACCCTGAATCAAATTGTTTAATCACTTCAGCTTTGATATTTTTTGACATTTCAGGACGCATACGACAAACTTTCTGTTTTATGGTGTGACAACCTTCCTTCATCGGTAGACGGTGAACCACAATATCAGTATCAAGCCCTGGCATATCTTCATAAGACCAAGCAAAGATCTACACGTAGTCATGTAGCATCTGAATTAACTTGTTCTTAACACTGTCTTCTAATTCAGCACCTATCTTGACCTTTTTTATGTCTTAGTTCCCAGATTCACAACTTCGATTGGTTCTTCATGCGGATGTATAACTTTCTCTTCTTGTTGTAGCAACCTATAAAACTCTACAGGAACTTCACAATCTTCCTCATTTCCATCCTCGGCTTGGTAGATTGGATTCTCGAAGTTATAATTAGCAATATCAGACTGTTATCAATGGGATCCAGAGTGGATGAGGATCTGCATTTTAGTGACGTGGGTGTGTGTAAGAACACATAGCTTTTGATAAAGAAAAATAAAAGAAAGACAAAGAGCGCAATATTTACGAAAGCAAAACGTCCATTGATTTTATTGAATAAAAATATACAAATAAAATGACATCCCTAACAAGCATACCATTGTGTCTCGGGCAAGGCACAAGGCTTAAAATTTTTTGATTGTTCAAATTACAAAACCAAAATAAGAAAACAAAAAAAAAGCATTTACTCCTGACTAAAGGATATAGGAATAACATCTTCAACCTTCGAATTGTTGAGCCCACGGCCAATGGTAGGGAATATCCAACTATATAGGTTGTAGTCTTCATCAGAGTCTTCCACAACATTGACTTGGTCTTTTTGAACTCCCTTGTTGGTGATACGAATAGCACGAGCACGATGAACAACCTTCAGAGCCTCTACAGTAAAAACCAAACCAAACTTGTCAGACTTGTAAGGAATGTATAGAAGCTGACCCCAAATAGTAAAACCACATTCTTCAACCACAACTTTAACATCTTTTAGGGAGGCTATTGCAGGAATTGCTCTAGGAATAGCAGGAACTGGCTTAACAGCCGGAATAGTTTGAGGAACCGTTTCAAATGATTGACAAGGAGTTTCAACAAACTCACCCTCCATCTCAACATACTTGAAAGTACCCACATGACTGACCATGTACTCTTCTTCGTCGTAGATAGTGACAATCTTGCTCTTCACTGGATATTTTAGCTTTTGGTGTAAGGTATATGTTACAGCACCTGTCCCATTTATCCAAGGGCGCCCAAGCAAGCAAGAATAGGCAGGACGAATATCCATCACATAGAAAGTAGAGTCAAAGACTTGAGAACCCGCTTTGGTTGGAATATCAACTTCTCTGTGCACCATTCTTCTTGAACCATCAAAGGCTCTCACCACCACGTTACTAGGTCTTAGCACAACATCTTCAAAGTTGAGCTTGTCAAGAACATCCTTTGGTAATACATTCAATGAGGAACCATTATCCACCAACACATGAGACAAAGTAATGCCCATACACTCAATAGAGACGTGCAAAGCTTTGTTGTGATTTCTTTTAGCAGGAATTAAATCATCATCAGAAAGGCCTAAGCCATTGTCAATTGTCAAGTTAGCAACGCAATTTTCAAACTGGTCCACAGAGATTTCGTGTGGTACGTACGCAGATTTCAGGAATTTCACCAAAGCCTTAGCATGGGCCTCAGAGCATAATAACAGGGACAACATAGAGATATTGGAGGGAATATGTCTCAATTGTTCAACAATATTGTAATCACTCGTGCTGATGATCTTCAGTACTTCTTCCATCTGCTTAGAGAGATCTTCAGTAACTGGTGTTTCAACCAGAACAGGCTCAATCACTGGTCCTTTGCCTCGATCTTCAACACTTGGCCCAGAGTTGGAGATACGAACTGGGGCAGCATCAGACTTTGAAGTGCCTTCTGGATAGAAAATCCTTCCACTCCGAGTAACCTTTTACTAGTCCCAACAATATTGTCAATATCAGGATTAATATCTTCCGCAGGTATATCAGTTAATGAATCTTGCTTGACACCATGGATATAAACATCAACATCATAATTCCAAGGGATAGCCTTGTCAGAAGAATATGGAATTGGACCGGGAGTAGTAATAATCAGGGGAGCCACCTTTGGCTCAACAGTAATTTTCACATGACCCTTAGTAGTGATCCTCACAGGATTTTTACTAACCACAGACACGTCTTCAAGCTTCAGACCTTGGGAAAAACCTTCACATAAATTCTCTATAGAGGGAATCTTCTCAAACAATATGGTATTGTTGTCCATCAAACGTTGAATACATTCTTTTAGCTTCCAACAACCATTGGATTGAGAGGCACAATAAAAACAATCTTCATTGCAACCTGGAAATAAACTGGCTTGCAGCAGCTTCTTCTTAACAATTGACAGAGGAGTATTCAAATCAGTCACCGTAGAAATATAAGAACCATCATCAACAATATTAACAGTCTTCTCATGTTTGGGCATAAGAGCAGTAATCACATTAGGAGTCTCAAAAGGATCAAACTCAATTTCTCCAGCATCAATCATATCCTGAATTTTATTCTTCAACGCCCAACAATTATTAGTATCGTGTCAAGGGCAGTTAGAGTGATATACACACCTTTCATTGGGATTATAGCAAGGAGAGGTAGTATTGGGACTCTGAGGAGGGTCCCTCAAAGTAATCAGCTCTCCTTTCAACATGTGTTGCAGAGCCTGAGCCAACGACATATTGATCTTTGTGAATTGTCTCCTAGGTTTACCCTGCTTAGGCTGATTATTCTGTTGTTGATTCTGTTACACAGGTGCAGGATTAGAGATCAAAACTGCTCATACAGATTAGTTATGGTTATTCTTACAACCATATTGGTCGTACACAACATTGGATTCTTTATTTCCACTAGATGGCTTCTTGGTGGTACTTGAAGAGGCAGTTGTTTGTATCTTACCACTTCGTATTCCATTTTCCAAACGTTCTCCAGTCATTATCAGCTCAGTGAAACCATATGACGAACTTCCGATTAGATGACTGTAGAAAGGACCAGTCAGTGTACTGATGAACACAACCAATTCCCTGTCATTCAAAGGAGGTTGAACTCTGCTTGCAAGATCTCTCCACTTCTGGGCATACTCCTTGAAACTTTCTTTAGAGCCCATGGACATGCTTTGGAGTTGCATACGAGTTGGCGCTAAATCAGAGTTATATTGATATTGCTTGTAGAAGGCCTCAGCAAGATCATTCCAAGTACAAATATTGGCACTCTCAAGTTGATAGTACCATTCCAATTGAGCTCCAGATAAAACTCTCTTGAAAGAAATGAATCCACAACTTTCTGTCAGCAGTATGTGGCTGGATCCTTCGGACATAGGACCTTAGATGCAGCTTTGGACACGATACCATCATATACCACGAAAATAGGGACTTTGAACCCAATAGGGATGACAACTCCAGAAATCAAACTCAAATCTTGAAAATTTAAGCCAGATGTCTTCTGCAATTCCATGGCATTCACAAGGTCTTCCAGTAACTTATATTTCTCATCACCAGTTGAATTAATTCTCCTCATGATTATAATTCCCCACAGTACCACATTGATTATATTCTTCTTTTGCAGAATCTTCATCTCCAGGATTTTCAACCTCATCATCTGTCTTGATTGGAGCTTTGAACCTCCTACACAGGTTGATGAAGCCAACTGATTTTCTGGTTTTCTTTTTCTTTTTCTTGGCCAGGAGTGCCTTCAGCTCTTCTTGCCCCCTGGACAAGTTCAATATCATCTCTTGAAATTGAGCATTCTGAGCTTGAATATCTTTGACAAACTCTTCGAGAGCCATTTCTGCTGAAATAAACAGCGAGAAGATAAGAAACCTGTTGTGGAAATCTGTTATGGAATGGTATGGTATGTAGATGCATATGCAATGTTTTCAAGGACCAGGTAGGATTTAAATTTGTAAAAGGAAAAAAAAATATAAAATTTATTAGTAGGTTTTAAAATATAGTTGCCCCTTGGGCTTGAAATGAAGGAAAATAAGTAAAGGTACAAAGGAAATAAACATGTGAGACTCAAGTATCCCATGGACGTTTCCTCTTTGTGTTGAGGTATGTATTGAGGTTCCGCTCTTCATGAAGTTGCTTTGTTATCTCCAACACTTTCTCTTTGCTAGCTTTGAACTGAGCCTCATAGGTATCCATTTGCTCGTTCAGTTGGATCCAATACTTTTGTAGCTCTTCCAGGTCAGTAGGAATGTCAGGATGAAGAATGGTGTAGGAAATATCTCCTTCAACAATAGGATCAACAATCACCGGTATAACATCAGGATAAGGCATCATAAGGGTTTGAGCATGAGACCACACCCATCTTAGGTAAGGCTTCAGAAGGATGGAGTATTTTGGTTCCAGAGTATTGCTGTCAATCTTATTCACCATGCTCCAAGCTCGTATAAACCTTTGACGGTAACCTTGAAGATCGTTGTCATAATCGAACACAATACCTTGAATAATCATATCATGAGGACCATCACTCCGAGCATAACCAAATTGACGTAGTGCCAAAGAAGGATTTTTAGTAATGCCTCCTCTAATGCCAAGGAGTGGCACATTAGGAAATTCACCACAACGGTCAATAATAGTGATGTTTTCTATAGATTGGGAACACCAATGAATATCTGAATGAGAGAGTGACATTATTCTTCTAGACCACCTCAAACATTGTTCATTCTTCATCACAGATCGAGGAAGGTGTGAAATAAACCACCTTGTAGTAGAGGTATGCAACATATCATAGTTCCTCGCGCCTTCTTAGTACGAGTGTGAAGAGAGTGTAAGATATCTCCAAGCAAGGTAGGCGAAGGTATGCACATCTATGAATTGGTTCGAATTAGGGAATAATACCAAACCATAAATCAACAAGGCCAAGATCTCCTCAAAAGCATCGTAACTCATAGCATCCAAGAATACCCGAGCTCTCTCTATTAATACTTTAGCAAGAATACCCTTAACTCCACTTCTTGTTTATAGTATAATGTCTGACTTCTTCAGATGTTAGGTTGCTGCAATAATTTCAAGTTTAGGTTCCTTCTTTAAGCCTGTGAATAGTTTTTTTATCAAGAATAGGCATACCAAGTAGTTTGGATAATTCTTCCATTGTGGGCACCAACTGATAATCAGGAAATGTGAAACAGTGATGTTTAGGGTCAAAGAACTGGAATAAAACCCTTATCATGTCTTCACTAAACCCTAAAGTAACCAAATCAAGTAGATAACCATGCTTTTTGATGAATTGAGAGCTCTTGGGAACTTTTGAGACTAATTCTTTAAGCTTGGAGGGTATCCTTACAAAGCTGATCTGAATAGTGTTCCTACGAGCGGAAGCCATAACCTGCAACAAAGAACAAAGATAAATCCTTTGGTCCTTGAAATGGTTAGTGAAAATGCTATGTTATGATGTCATATTCAAACAAGCAAGTGGAACACACAAACAAGTCACACAATAACCTTAGGTTTAAAGGCTTGCATGAAGTTCATAGGTAAGTACCCTCCCCACTGAAGTTTAGTTGGTTCATCTTGTCCTAGTAATAGTAATCGGGTTCTAAGGGATCTCAATATCATTGATTCTTTTCTAAGGCAGTTGTTCAGTACGGAAACTGACTTGCCACCCAAAACCTCCCAAGATTAGAATCTCAATGAGCGTAGCATCAAGTATCAACCAACTTTAGACTTCACCAAAGTTGGTTATCTCACTACTTTCTAATGGCCAAGATGAGTCAATCAGGGTTCTAAAGGGTAGTTAGTGTTAATGACAACATATGGCAGCCTCATTCTATCCTTAACTTACTTAAGGAACATCAGAACCCACCAAGATGTCACACTAACTGTAGCCACCAGATCAACCATATTGATATACGCCGTACAGTTTCCTTGGTCTATTGCCACTTACTTAAGGTACACTAGATCCGGCTTAGGATCTTTCTCACAGTATCCCCACAACAAGTACCCTTAAAAATAAATTAATCAATTTAAACAAGTAAAGTGTCATAACTCTAAGGTAACCCCTATTTTAATTAGTACTCCCTAGCAGAGTCACCAGTTCTGTAACACGGTAGGAGAACTGACTTGGTTGTTTTTGTATTCACAAAAACTATGTTTCAAATAGCAAGAGTCTCCATCGAATTTTATTTTAACCAATAAAAAAAGGAATAAAATAATAGGAAAGACCTTTGAAAAATATTTGAGTTCAGGGGGTAAGTTATACAAAGGGGAGGTGTAAGCACCCTTTGTATCCATGGTTATCCATAGGCTCTTAACTGCTTAGCTCACTTTACTTTGTTTGAAAAATAGTGGTGGTGTATTTAGAAAAATATTTCAGAAGTCTTTAACTTTGTAATGACCCTCGTATGGATGTATACAAAGTGTTCATTTTGAAAATATTTGAAAGTGTGAGGTGTGGAAAGTATTTTGAAAAAGGAGTGAGCAAACACTTAAGAACTACTTACCCTAAGTTTGTAAGGTCTTTCTTGTTATTTCTTTCCTTTAGGGGTATGAATGTCCTTACTATTGATCAGTAAGTAGTCTTATCCTTGGATTTTTAAAGGGATGGGCGTAAGGTCATCGTATGGTCATAGAAGGCAACCTTGTAGGGGTATCTTAGTAATTTGAAGGGACGATCATCATTTTCGTAGGGTCATCGAGAGAATAGATCATTTGTTCGTAGGCAACTCGAAGGGACTATGATCTTTTATCTGAAGGGACTTGATGATTTGTATTCGTATGCAACTTTACTAAGATACCCCCACGTTCGAGGGACTTGACCATTTTATAAGGCAACCAAGAGGGGAAACCCTAGGGGTGCAGATGACAATCGTATGACGATCGAGTTACGTGTGTGAGTGTATTCATTTCAGATATTTTGTCTTATAAATTTAATGGGATAAGTCCAATTTTATTTATATACAAATCTTTTCACACCCTACGTTTACTAACCACGCATTTAACGGAAATTATAAAAAAAAAACAGAAAATAAAACCCTAGACTATTACATCATGGGGAGGGGGATACATTTTGAAATTGGGGAGTGCAGAAAGAAAACCCTAATTTAACTATTACAAGCTGGGAGCAATTACATAATTAAAGAAAATGCGGGAAGATAAACATACGTTATTACATTAATTATACAATTTTCTGAGAATAATAAAAAAACAAATAAACTCATTAATTAAAGTTTTTTTTTAAGAAAATAAATTTAAATTCAAAATATTAATCATTTTAAGATTATGTTAAAAATCAGGGTTAGAAAAGTCAAAATCAAAGTTAAAATCGATTAAACCCTAGTTATTAAGTTAATTATAAATTAATTACAAAATTAATAAAATAACCTAAAAAACTAAATTTTTATTTATGAAAAATAAATTTAATATATTATTTAAAGAAAATGATTAAAAAGGTTTTATGAAATTGTTTAGAAATTAAAATGGTTAGTAAGTTAATTAGATACTTAATTATAATTTGAAATAATAAATAATGATAATAAAACAAAAATAAGAAAATAAAAGAGAAAAAGATTTAAAAAAACAAGGGCTGGAGGCCTGGTTCGAACCCAGGACCTCCCCCTTTCCAAACGCACGCGCTTCCACTAGGCCACTTGCTCCTGCGCGAGAAGAAACAGAAAACAAAAAATAAATATTAAAACCAAAATTTGAAAATCAGAATGGCGCCAAGGGTCTTCTTCTTCCTTCTCCATCCAGTTAGGTTATACCTACGGTTTGTCTGTAGCTAGAACTTGTAGTGACGGTTTTCGTCCGTCACTACATAACCTGCGAATCAAAAACATCACAATACACAAAATAAATTTCACCCAGGGGTATATTCCAATCACAAATCATCTTATGAGTCCATTTGAGTCATTAATTTCATTTGAAATTACGTCTAGCTGAAAACCCCAAATTCAAAACTTATGAACCCTAACCATGGCATCATGTGATTCCTGCATCGATTCTCAAATTAAAACATCCAGAATCATTCTTCACATTCAAACAAACAACAATATACAATCAAAATCAATTTACTATGCATAAATAGAGAAAATCTAAAAATTAAGAATATGAAGTTAGAACGAATTTGGTTTATGCGACTGGGGATGTTTTTTATGATGGTAATGATGCATTCATGTTCTAAACGTCTCAAGGAACACAATGCAACCTTCAAAACTCTTTTAAAGTGGATGGAAGGGTGAAACCGAATTGTGAGTTTTTTCTTGAAATTTTTAAAATATGATAAGGGTTGGTGAGCTCAGAATTTCGTCCCCTTGCCTTGTATTCTTGTTGTGTGTTTATAGTTGAATGAAATTAGGTCAAAACTTTGGGCTTTTTGGATGGATTTGGAGTTGCTTGAGGATGAAGAAAAGTGATTTCTATTTTGGTCAAAAATTTAGATTAAATCATACCCATTTGGTTTTACACAAAATTAGACACTTATAATGATCATAAACATCAAATATTTGATCCTAGAATAGCCTTAAGATCAAATATTTGATTTTTCAATATTTATCTTAATTTAAATTGAATTTAAATAAAATAAATCCAATATAATATAAAATAAATATAAAAAATCATATATTATGATCTATGGGTCGTGCATGACCTTATAATTGAGTTTGGGTTAGAAAAATATGGGCCCATTTGGAAGAAACTTGAGTTTTGGCCATTATTTGCTTCATACACCTCCTCAAAATTGCCCAACTTCAACAATGCATAACTCTCTCAATTGTTATCCCATATATGTGTTCTAGGACTTTTTAGAAAGATTAGGGTGTCCTCTAACTACTCATTTTGGTCCCATGTCCATTTAATCTTCCATTTTCAAGTTATGAACTTTTGAAAAAGTTGACTTTTTGTTGACTTTTAAAAGGACATGTAATATCTTGGCTCATATCTCTCAAATGAAGCATTTTTGACCTTGGCTTGTGAGACACAAAGTTGTAGGGAATTGAGTTTCCTTCAAAATGAGCTTTGTATGGGGAATTTTTGATGAAGCACGTGAAAGTTATGGCTGGTCAAAGTACAGTTGACTTTTCCTGCACAAAACCTTAATTTAGTAACTCCTGATTCTTGATGATTCTGAGGTTTCCTTGATGAATCATGATCAACCCTTGATCAAATGATGAATTTCACCTCATAATCTTAAAGTTGACCAAAAATATTAAAGTTTGACTTTGTGTTGACCACAATTGACTTATTGACCAAGTTAACTGATTTTGGATCATCTGAGCATCTGACTGACCAAACTTGTAGCGAAAGCCTTGAAACTTGACATGAGGATTATTTGAAGTATGTGGGACACCATGAAGTCCACTTGAGGCTTTTTAAGTATAATTTTCTTTGTGAAAATCAAAACCCTAAATTAAGATACATTGCTTAGGAGAAGGCTTTGTCTGATGAAACCTTGAATCCCTTTTAGCAATTGAGAATCTTGTGACTATTAGGAGACCTCTTGAGACATATTGTATTGAAGATATGAGGGAAAATTTTGGGGTACAACATAAAGTTTAAACTCCATTGAACACTTTAAGGGACAAAATATGGAAATAATGTGCAAACATCGAGTTCAAAGAAGTCAGGATCAGGAATCCCTACTCGGTCATGGAATAATCCAAGACAAAAAGTCCAAATACTTATGTTTCCACAAGAGTCTCAACAATAACATAAATGATTGCATCTATATAAAAGATGCAATAAAAACAATTTATTAAAAATTTGATACTTCCTGAATACACTAGAGATAACAGAAAGAAATGAGGCCAGGACAATAATAAAGGGCATAGGAGCTGAGGAAAGCTTACACTCCCCTGCAAAGAAATATCCTCCAAGAAGATTGTTGAAGCTGCTATTGGAAACAAGGAAGGAAACAACAACAATAGTGAAGAAAAATATTGGAAAGGAAGTGTTGATACATTGCATCCATTATTAGCAGTCTTTCAAGAGCAGGGAACCCCTCTAAAGAGATGAAGAAGGGGGAAATTGTCGAGTTGATGGTCGTAAAAGGAAGGAGGAACTTCAATCAAGCAACTAGGAAGACCTGTCCTCGGGTTCTTAGATAGTGATAAGGTAGGTGGGATCATATACAATATATTTACTTTGGCAATAATGACTACCATTGTTAACTTTCGCGTTTCCCGAATCCTCATTGATGGCATTAGTAAATTTAATATCATAGTTAGAGTCAAAGGAGAAATTATGGTCAACTCGAAATTTCTTGTGGTTCCTTGCAAGAGTCTATAATTGTATCCTGGACAGACCCTTTGTAGTAACCTTAAATTCAGTGGCATCCTAGATCCATCTGAAGCTAATATACCACAACGTCCAAGAAGAGTAGATGACGATAAACGCCGACTTATTCGGGGAAAATGATATACAAGGATTTTAGCAAGACCAAAAGGAGACAAAGATGAGGATATGAAGATCAATGTATCCTCCCTCATTAGGCAGCTAAGGGACATATCATTTAAGCCCCCAACATGTAAAGAAAATTATTTCGGCCAAACCTTTGTAGGTGAAAACTCTGAATGAAATACCAAGTTGGTTATCGCTTATGTGACTAGTGTCCTTAGAGGCCAAGAAACAAATACCATGTCGTGTAATTAATTTTAATTTACTGCATACGTAAATCACAAATACTCTAATGATATATGATGTTATTCTATCAAAGAATAAATAAATTTTCACTAAATAACTCACCTCCTTGTGATTATAAATGGTAGCAATGAGTCAAGGATGTTGTAAGAATTTTTATCAACGTGCAACAAAAGAAATCAAAGCTCCATCAAAAACGAATTAAGGGTGTTGTCACAAACGCCTCCAGCGTGCAATTACCGCAATCTAAGCACCACATTTCCAACTCACACCACAAAGTGATAACAACGGGTGAACCCCTTTTTGGTATCTAGACACTCAAAAGGAAATAGAAAGTATACATCACGTCGAACTCAAACCAGGTTCTCACTTATGGGCAGACAATATGTATTGACCCTTGGGCGGGCACAATACCCAATGACATCTAATAAAACTTTGAGTGCAATTATCACCCAAAGAAGCTAACTAAATACTTATTGTGATGCCATATAAATAAGTAAAAACAATGGCAAGTCACAAAAACTAAAAAAATACACTATATGGCAAGAACCATAAAATTTGATCATTCATCAAAAGATGCTAATACATTGGGTACAAGCATACCAAAACAATATATATATATATATATATATATATATATATATATATATATATATATATATATATATATATATATATATATATATATATATATATATATATATATATATATTTGGCTATTTCACCAAGAAAACCAATTTCATGTCTTCCATCACATGGTATAGAAAGACTTGCTCTCGAGAGATAGACCTAGTGGGATAAAAGTATTCCACATGTTGCAAATCATTATCAAAAGAGTCTTATGCAATAGAGTAACTATCTTCTGATGACTTTGCATACTCCTTGGACAAGGAAAGGCTATCAAGACACATCTCACGAAGGTTTTCTTCAGCCTAATCTTGATCTTTTTGAGACTCCTTAAAAGACAAACCAAGATTTTCTATACTTTTATGATTAGGATCCAATGCTCGATTTACTTCATTGAGAGTGGAATTCGTCCCGGATAATGATGCATAAGTAGAAACTAAGGCTTCATTTTCTTTGTCACTTCCTGCACAAGCGGTTCGCCTTCTCAAAAAGCGTGTTGAGGTTCTCGAATGGTTCCACATTAGCCTTTATACATAAAAGAGCTAGGTGCCCATTGGACTTCTTCCAATTATCGATCTCACTTGATAGTAAAGGCATCAACATGTTTTTTAGCAAATCTTTCTCCTTTTAAAGATGGTTAGGCAAGAAGACTTCTCTCGTCCCATGAACATAAAAAGCTCAAATAGGTGACGCCTAAAGAATATAGTAATCCAAGTAGGATAAAACCTTTTGTCGATCTTCTTCATATGTTTTTGAGAAATAAGAACAATCATTTTCAAAAATAGAATCGAAACTCCTTAGTCGTTTGTGGACTAGTATAGGCCAACGACATAGGAGGAAATTTGGTCGAAATTGATGTATATTCCATCGCATGTCATACTTCTTTAAATTTCATATTCGGGGAGGCTTATCAAATGACATTTCCATTTAAGATACTCAAGCTCGATACCAAGCTCCCAACTTCCTCCATCATCAGGCCATGATAAACCGAAGCATTCTTCATTGTAACTCGACCAGGTAAATTCTAGACTTTTGCATGTGTTGGAGTAGGAATGTTTTTGGTAACTAAGGTAGTGGGGATACCTGTGTCTGTAAACCTTCTAGTGGTCAGAATATTGGTAACATCAACTAAAAGAGGGGAAACTCAGGGAGTCCTCCTCATTTGTTGCATGATTTTCTCATATTGCATTTTATCTTCAAGAAAATAACATACATATTATAAAAGGAATCATAAATAATACTAAAAAAAAGATTCCCCAATTCACCCACCAAAAATATCCTTACTGACATTTTTTAGGTCGTCTTCCACCGTAGACGTGTTTCTGTGATCCATCTTAATTGATTCCTCAATGCTACGTCATGAGGGATAGCACCTGTGACATGATCTAGAGCCTTGAAGAAAGACATTACTTGGTTCTTTTAGAAAAGGTCTTCTTGAGTTAAATTGTTCATCTCGTAGGCATATGAGTCTGACAAGAAATGGCTTTGCCTCCAAATGATGGACAATATGTTTGAGTATTGGTAGGACATCTTAAGCTTTTTTAAGCATATTTTAGCAATATTTTTTTCATTGAAAAGGGTTACCAAGAAAAACTGATTGTTAAAATGCTTTACACTATCTAAATAAACATCAAAATATCTCGGTACACTACCGTAGAGATATCAGGTCATAACCCTTTAATGATAACTGAATTATGTTGAGCTTTGGAAAGGTGGAATAAAGTATCAAGATTGGAACACTCTTATTGTATTCACACCAGTATTGGAAGATTTTAACATAAACCCAACTCATCTGATGCAATTCTGAAGGGGCGATTAGCAAGTGATTAAGAATGTTGATCCTTAAATTGTTGAAATGAAGACATAAACTTATTAAAGAGAATGTAAACTTATAAAGTGGGGTTACACACTCATCATAATTGTTAAAAAAAACCTTGTCTTCCCACAAAATGAGTACTCCCTAGTTAAATAAAGGTCCCACCTTGATGGAAGCTTGATCTAAGTCGTCCTCAAAGATGAAAGTGGAATCAGTGTATAATGCCTCCTGATCCATTCATACTAATGAATTATCCCTTTATGCCTTACAAAGGATAATATGTGGAAATTCCATTATGGATAATAATATCAACACAGAAAAGGTAAATATAAAGAAATGTCATTCTGATCAAATGTACCAATAACAGAAGTTTGAGCATCAGAGATACCAAAAACTCATTTTCCATAAACCATAACTAATACGAAAGCGAATGTAAACAAATTATATTGACTCCACCTTAAAATAAATGGGTTGGTTGTCTATTAATATTAAGTACAATCAAATGAAGATCACATATGAACTTAACCATGAAATTGGTGCAGAAAAGCTCACGAGAAAGAGCGAAATTGGCAAGACAAAAAAGAACTTTTACATACCGCGAATGGTAAAAAGGGGAAAATGATGCTTCAGGGACCTTTTGTGTGTGCCTCAACTATAGAAGACCGTGTGATCCACTATGCACTACCAATAATCGAGATTTTATCGATGATTGTTTAAAATTACTCAAGTACCCAAAGAAAGATAAAGCATCGTTGTCAACTAGCGTAAGGACACACGTCAGAGATTTCCTATGAAACGTCACATATTACATGAAAGACATTTAATGTGTATGTTCCCAATGATAGCGACATTCCAACAAGGCTTTTTACCACCTTAGGACAATCAATCAGACTATGGCGTATACAACAAACCCTTGTCGTCCAGGGTAGAGATAAGGGTTTGAAGGGACAACTATTATGGGAAGCTCACAAGGGTCGAGGCGAAAAGTCCATAGGCAAGGTAAAGGAAGAAAATGTGAGGGGAAAGTGCTCCCTCATTATCGCCTAATACCGACAAATTCACTCCCAAGGCATCGCACACTGTCCTCAAATCAATCATACAGTTGTTCGCACTACACGCCGCACTCCCCACATACAGTTTAAACTGCTCCCATTGTATAAGAGAGAATTTATGTCATTCTCATGTATTCAAATTAATTTTCACTCTCATATATCTTTTCATTCTTAATGATTTGGACGTTAGAGTGTTAACTTTGCAGGTTATTCACCTCTCCATTATATCGAAAGTTTGTTCTACCGTATCGAAATTCTATTTTACCGTTTACTGAACAACTCTAATTCCATAACTAAACAAAAATACTTTTTTTTAATTAATAATAAATGAATTTATAACATCACTGCCTAATGAGAAATTTGAAATATTGCAAATTCAAAAAAAGCTTTACCCGGGAACAAATAATAATGCTTTGAAGAAAAGATAAATATCGACAAACGGGCCTAATGGTGGCGAAGCCAGAAAAAATTGAAGTCTGGACAAAATTTTAAAGACTGTAATCATCAATAACAACAATGATTTAACATTATGAAGTGAAAGAATTGAAGCGAAAAGAGGCGAAAATTTGGTTAAAGCATTCTATCGAACACCTTGCGGACAAGACTAAAAGTTGTATTATTCTGCATTTTTAACAGGTAAACATTCATCCACTTAGCTTCATAATATTGTATGCTAGTATTTAGAATCAATACTAAAACTGCAAAACCAGAACTGGCTCGAAATTATGTCGTAAAATTAACTTGAAACTACGAAAAACAGAACCGTAAAAAGTAGCTTACCGTAAACACACTTCAAAAAAATATATAAAATATGGCGGTTTTAAAATGGTGTTTATTAAAGTTGCCACTATTTACAGTAAAATATGAAGGTTTTATAAACTTACGTAATGTAAATAGAAAAATGGCGGTTTTGACCACCTTTATTTTGACATGTTTGTTGTTTTACGAGGATTTTTATTTTTATTGTTTTTTTAAGGGTGAAATATGTTTTTGGTCATTATAAAATTATCAATTTTTATCTTTGATCCCTAAAAATATAGTGTATTTTAGTCCTTACAAAATAATTATGCATATAGTTTTAGTTCCTACTATTAAACCAATGTGTATTTTTGAATGATTATTTTGCAGATATGTTTAGAACGATATAAAATGTTCCTCGGGAAACAAAAGAAACTCAAAATTTGATTTATTAGTCAAGATTTTCATTATTTTTGTCATTATCTTTTGAAATTTAAAAAGTTCATATTTAATTCTTCTTATTTTAAAAAATTATATAATTTGGTAAGGAAACATTTTATAGTAATCTGAACACGTATGAAAAAAATATTTAAAAATTTAAAAGTTTAGGGGTAATTAAATAGTTTCCAAAATGTTAGAAAATAACTAGGACTAAAACTGCATGGTTAAAATTTTTGTAGGGATCAAAATATGTCTTTTTTTAATAGAGACTAAAAATGAAATGTGAAATATTTATAGGGATCAAAAATATATTTAATCATTTTTTTAAATTGAATGTTTTCGTTTATCATTATGATAATTGATCTATAGAATTGTATAGAGTCCTAATATATTTTTCATATTATTTTAGGATAAAATTAATTTTTCTTCTTCTTCTTCTTTACAACACTGTGCATGGTTTTTTAAATTTTAGTAGCTGCTACTTTTACATTAATTTTTATTTCTTTTAGAATTCATTTTTTGTTTTTGTTGGAATTATCTCAAAATATATGGGAATTTCGTAGCTATCATGCAGTAGAAACGTTAAAGAAAGAAGAAGAAAAATTAGGGTTCTTGAGAAAATTGGAAAAGATGAATGTTGTTGCCCACAAATCGTGGGACTTTCTTTCTCTTATTGCTACTCACTCTGCAACTGCAAACCTGTGAGTGAAATAATGTTATGATTTTTACAATGAGGGAAACTCCCTATTTATAGAATTAAGTTTGCTTGCATCTCTAGACAAAACTCAAAACAATAAAAGCCCAAAATATCTATTTTGAATTAAATCTAATCTAAATCAAATCAAATATTTCCTTCTGACGAGCAACCTGCTTCGACACAAGGAATTACAATTTAACACACACCTAATTCATTGTGTCTAAGCTATCTACGTTTATCATATACCTTAGCTTCTTTAATACTTAGACTTGCACTCCTTTTGTCATGATATCTGCAATCTGATTCTCAGTTCTGCAGTGTTCCAAATCCATCTTCCTATCTGCTACCTGCTCTCAAAGATAATGGAACCTCATTTCGATGTGCTTGCTTTGACCATGTGTTATCAGATTCTTTGCCAAATTGATAGCTGACATGTTATCGATCTTCATGGTAATAACTCCATGACTCTTTGTTGTAATCTCTTCGAACAGATTCACCATCCATGTTGGTTGACATGCACAGAGAGAAGCAACTATATACTCTGCTTCGCACGATGATAATGCCACCACTGGCTCCTTTCTCGAACTCCAAGCAACTGGTGCACCACCTAACATAAACACATATCCAATAATGGATTTTCGATCCTCAGCATCACTACACCAACTGGAATCTGTGTATCCCACTAACTTGCATTATTTTCCTTCATCAGTTGCTAGAAACAAAATTCCATAATAGAGAGTTCCTTTCAAATACCTTAGTATCTTCTTCATGAATCTACTCACAATACCAACACTGTATGCTAAGTCAGGCCTTGTGTGACAAAGGTATCGAAGTGACCCAATAAGTCTTTTGTATTGGGTTGGGTCGACATCATCTTCTTCTGAATCCTTCGACAGTTACAATCTAGGATCAGCTAGAGTCGAAGTTGGGTTGCAATCTTGCATCTCAAATATCTTTAGTATTTCGCCTGCATATATTCTTTGATGCATCATCAAACCTCTACCACTCTTGTAGAATTCGATGTCAAGGAAATATGAGAGATTTCCCAAGTCTGACATTTCAAACTCCTCACTTAGGTCATGTTTGAAATCTTCGATCTACTTTTTGCAACTTCCTGTTATCAACAGGTCATCGATATAAATACATAATATAAGCAATTCACCATTGCTTCTTCTTACATATACTTCATGTTTAGTTGTGCACTTCACAAATTCCTTATACCTTAGAAAGATGTCAATATTTTTATTCCAAGCTTTTGGAGCTTGCTTCAGTCCATACAAGGCTTTATGCAACCTATACACCTTTCTCTCTTCACCTTGTTTCACAAACCCAGCTAGTTTTGTAACATAAACTTCTTCATCTAAGGGGCCATTTAGGAATGCACACTTCACATCCATCTGATACATCTGTCATTTGTTCATGATTGTTAGACCAACAACCAACCTGATTTTTTCAATCCTAGCAACAGGAGAAAATACTTCGTCGAAGTCGATTCCTTCCTTCTGAATAAAACCTTTTGCCACAAGTATCGCCTTGTGTCGAGTTACTTCCCCTATTATTATTCAACTTCACCTTTATATAACCATTTCACATCAATTTCCTTCTTGCCTTGAGGCAATTCGAAAAATGTCTAAGTGTTGTTGAATTCGATGGACTTTATCTCCTCATTCATTGCTTTCACCCACTTCGAATCTTTTAATGCCTCAGCGGCATTGACAGGTTCGACATCTGCATAGAAATCATAATGTACCAACTCACCTTCTTTATCGACCACATCATCTAATGTAATCACACATTCTTGCAACCTTGCAAGCATGTGTCTTGTTCTTTGAGGTATGCTTGGGCCTGCTTCACCTCTAACATCTTATCATCGGAAATCTCTTTTGACTTCACTAGCTGGTTCTTCACATAAGATTTCAACTGAATCTTTCTTAACATTTTCAGTTCAATCCCATTCTTTAAGCTCATTTATGATCACGTCCCTGCTGATCACAACCTGCTTGTTTACTGGGTCGAACAACTTATAACCTTCAGTCGAATGATATCTTATAAGAATAATTTTACTAAACTTGTCATCAAGCATCATTCTCAATTGATATGGTATATGCATATGTGTTGCACCCCAAAATTTGCCCTCACAATACAAGACTTTGTGTTCTATGAAGGTTCACAAGGTTCACAAGTTTCTCAACATTTACAAGACCTTTCATGAGGTTCATGAAGTCTACAAGTTACTTCTTGAAGGTTCACAAGGTTCACAAGATTCACAATGCTTTCAGAACCTTTCATGAGGTTCATGAAGTCTACAAGTTACTTTATGAAGGTTCACAAGGTTCACAAGTTTCTCAATGTTTACATAACCTTTCATGAGGTTCATGAAGTCTACAAGTCACTTTATGAGGTTCACAAGGTTCACAAGGTTCACAATACCTTCCATGAGTATCACAAGACATTTTATGATGGTTCACAAGGTTCACAAAGTTCACAATTGGTCAGAAGAGTTGACAATTCCCTCAGACAATGCACCTCCTAAGCAGTGCATCCAAAACTAGGGTTTTGACTTTAATCAGGCTAAATGGACTTCCAAGACTTCAAGTGAGCTTCATAACATCTTATATGTGTGTAAGAACCCCCATGACAAGTTTCAAGACTTTTCTCAAAAGTTTGCTCAGTCAGATGATCAGATAAGTCAAAATCAGTCAATGCAGTTAAAAAGTCAAACTGAGGTCAACTGTGGTCAAACCAAAGTCAAACTTCATGATTTTTTGCCAACATCAATTATATGAAGTAAAATTCATCATTTGATCAAGGGTTGATCATGATTCATCAAGGAGATTTCAGATCATCAAGAATCAGGAGTTTCTAAATTAGGGTTTCCTCAGTAAAAGTCAACTGAACTTTGACCAGCCATAACTTTCACATGCTTCATCACCAAGTCTCCATCCAAATCTCATTTTGAAGGAAATTGAATTCTCTACAACTTTGTGTCTCACAAGCCAAGCCCAAAAATGCTTCATTTGGAAGGTATGAGCTAAGACATTATAGGTCATTTCAAAAGTCAACAAAAAGTCAACAACTTCAAAAGGGCATAACTTGAGATTGGTAAATGATATGGACATGAAACCAGTGGGGTTGGTTAGAGGACTCTTCAAGCTTTCCAAAATGTCCAAGAACACCCTCATACCATTAAAATTGAGGGAGATGTGCCCTTGCAAAGTTGGGAAATTTTGTGATGGTTTATGATGAAAATGGAGGTCTAGAACCAATTCTTTCCAAATGGGCTGGCCAAATTGTGATCCAATCCATACACTATCATCATGCACGACCCAAATGATTAAAATTCAGAATTTTTATCATTTTATTTTTATTTATTTTGATTTAATTCATAAAAAATCATTTTAAATAGAAATAAAATATGAAAATGTGTTATTTAATGGAGATTTGGTTTCTAGAATATTTTAAATGATGATTGAAGTTGAAGGGGAAGGAAATCATGAGATTGATCAAAAAATAGTAAGCCTTCATGCACAAATATTTGAACTTTAAAACATGATCTTTTTCAATCTTCAAATATCAAAATTTCCACATGATCAATCAATGTTATGACCTAAATTCCATCTCCTATAAGTACTAAACATAATGCAATCCTCAAGCCACGAATTCTCTGCCTCTAAGTGTAAGTTCCATTGTTCAAAAATTCTTCACAAAAGTCACATTCGGATTCTTGGATTTAGGACTTTAGAAGGTAAAACAAAGACATGGCAAGCTTCACAAAAGTCACACACGTAAGTCGATTTTTAATCGCCATCTCACATTTCTAAGGCTATCCCTCATTGTTGCCTAATCATAAGGTCAAGTGGGGTGTATAAAGCAAGTCCCTTAAAAGAAAAAATCATCAAGTCCCTAATGGTTGCCTTTAAAGATCAAGTCCCTTTTCGAATAATGATGATAGTCCCTCCTAAATGCTTAATACACCCCACAGTTGCCTTCACAAAACAGATGTCCCTCACATGTCCCTTACATCCAAGGTAATGACTACCTACTCCTTAATAGTAGGGATAGTCTTACCAATTAAAGGATAAAGAACAAGAAAGACTTAACATTTTAGGGTAGGTACCTCCTAGTTGCTTGCTCACTTCATTCAAAATTTTCAAACACTTAATAAATTTCAAACAAATTTTCAAAAAAACAAGTTTTTACGCATCCGTACATGGATTATTATTAACTATTATGAAATTTTCTATTCACACACTACACTTTTCAAAAACAATTCAAAGTGAGCTAAGTAACTAAGAGCCCATGGATAACCATGGATGTAAAGGGTGCTAACACCTTCCCTTTACATAACCTACCCCCCGGACCCAAAAATATCTCTTAAGGTATTTCCTGTTCTTTTATGCCTTTCCTTTGGATAAAATAAAAGTCGGTGGCGACTCTTGCTATCCGCAACATAACTTAAAGTCAGTTCTCCCACCGTGTTACAGAACTGGCGACTCTGCTGGGGATTTAGTTTAAGAGGGGTACCCTTAGGAATTAGATCACTTTAAATTGTTTGCCTTGTTTGCTTTATATTATCTTGTTGGGGTGCTCTTATGTGTGAAAGGTCCTAACCCGGATCTAGTGTACCTTAGGTAAATGGCAATAGACCAAGGAAACTGTACGACGTATATCGATACGGTTGATCTGGTGGCCATAGTTAGTGCGACTTCTTGGTTGGTGCTTATGTTCCTTAAGTCAAGTTGAGGATAATATGAGGCCGCCATATGTTGTCAATGCACTAACTAACTTTTAGAACCCTAGTTAACTCATCTTGGCCTTTAGAAAAGTAGTGAGGTAACCGGCTTTGGTGCAGACTGAAGTTGGTTGACACTCGATACTACGCTCATTGAGATCTTAAACTTGGAGGGTTTTGGTTGGCAAGTAAGTTGCCTTCTGAACAACCACCCTTGTGAAGGATCAATGATTTTGAGATCCTTTAGAACCTGGTTACTTTTGTAGGACAGGATGAACCATCTAACTTCAGTGGAGGTGTAACACCCTAATTTTTGCCCTAAGACTGTTTCGCATATCATTTACATTTTGCATACAAACAAGATCGCACTGGCCTTCGAGTTTCTTCTCAGATATCGGGTCTATGCTTCGCAGGGGATCACCATTATTTTTACTGTTTTATATTTGTTTATATTTACTGACTTCTAACCAAAATACACAAAAAAAATGTTGCAGTGTTCTTCTTCTTCTCTGTGTTGCAGATTTTCAAAGACAGGGCAGTGAATTTCATTCAGATGCGTTTGTTCAATCACAATGCGTTTTCAGATGGATGTTTGACCTAATCTGGTCAAACTATTAAAAGATTGTGTTGACTGTCAGTTGTGTGGGCCAAGAGTTCATTTCTCGGGCAATGTGTTTTTAAAGTACAAGTTGGTTTGTGTGACAGTGTTTTGGTGCGAAGTTTGGATTGTTCATGAGTTCTCTACCCAGTAAATCAGGTAGTTGAAAATTTCTTACCTAGTAAAAAGGTAATAGAATTTGTTTCTCTTTGATTGAACTCCTACCCAGTAAATCAGGTAGTTGATCATACTCCTATCCAGTAAATCGATAGTCGAGTCCTGTTTATTTCCTACCCAGTAAATCAGGTAGTGGATCATACTCCTATCCAGTAAATCGATAGTCGAGTCCTTTATATTTCCTACCCAGTAAATCAGGTAGTCGAGAATTTTTTCTTACCCAGTAAAAAGGTGATTGAGGTCATTCCTCTTTATTTAGCTCCTATCCAGTAAATCGATAGTTGAGTCATTTGTTTTCTCCTGCCCAGTAAATCAGGTAGTTGAAAGTTTTGCTGCTCAGTAAAAAGTAGTGAAGATTATTCCTCCATATTTTGCTCCTATCCAGTAAATTGATAGTCGAGTCTGTTATATTTCCTACCCAGTAAACAGGTAGTTGATGATTCTTATCTAACTCAGTATTTCTCCATTATTGGATTCGAATACTTTGATTGGTTGATGTTCCTGGCAGGTGTTGATATTTCCCTGGTTGAATTTTGTTCTTGATTATATCATATCTTTTCCCAAGTGGAGTCTGTTATCCAGTGATTTATTTTCCTAGTAACTCTTTGGTTGTCTGTTGTTTCCCCAGCGGGATTTTCTTCTGTGTCCCCAAGTTGTGCTTTTCTCTGGTGGTCATTATTTTCCCCACAGAGATCTTGGGTTTGCATATCATATTCATATCATATCATTGTTCTCTTAGGACAAAAATTGGGTATTCTGTATTTAAGTCTCTCCCAGCCTGTAGAGACGAAGATGTCAATCTTCATATCTCCGGATTGAAGAAACTTAAATAGAGGCAGCTGTAACACCCTAATTTTTGCCCTAAGACTGTTTCGCATATCATTTACATTTTGCATACAAACAAGATCGCACTGGCCTTCGAGTTTCTTCTCAGATATCGGGTCTATGCTTCGCAGGGGATCACCATTATTTTTACTGTTTTATATTTGTTTATATTTACTGACTTCTAACCAAAATACAAAAAAAAAATGTTGCAGTGTTCTTCTTCTTCTCTGTGTTGCAGATTTTCAAAGACAGGGCAGTGAATTTCATTCAGATGCGTTTGTTCAATCACAATGCGTTTTCAGATGGATGTTTGACCTAATCTGGTCAAACTATTAAAAGATTGTGTTGACTGTCAGTTGTGTGGGCCAAGAGTTCATTTCTCGGGCAATGTGTTTTTAAAGTACAAGTTGGTTTGTGTGACAGTGTTTTGGTGCGAAGTTTGGATTGTTCATCAGTTATCAGACAGTGCTTTTTGTGCGAGGTTTGGTTTGTTTATCAGTTCACCAGTGATTCTTCTGAGGATTTATTTTCCTCAGTATGAATTCAGTTCATCAGGGAAGTTTTCAGACAATATCAGAGACTGTGGTGTTGGCAAGTGGTTCATTGGGTTTGTGTTGGCTGTATTCATTATCAGGGGTCTGTGCGAAAATGATCGAGATTTGTTGTGGGCTTAAAACCAAGTTTCATCCATTCGTTTTCTCGATCAAACCATTTCTTATTTTTTTTCCCAGTTATTTTAATACCCATATTATTCAATAATCTTTGTTCCCCATTTTCCTCGATTATCCATTATCCATTTATGATCATTACCCAAATTTTTCTATCCCATTATTTTTTAGCCTATTATCCATTAAAAAATCAATCATTCTCCATAAATCAAATTCCAAATTTTGTTTCTTTTTTTTATTATCCCAATTTTTTTTTTTTTTTCTTCATCATAATACAAAAACAATTCCAATAAAAACAATGATATCACAAAGTTCCTTTCATATACATATATCCCATTTCCTTTTTATTATTTTCTCATAAAAAAGGCCTTTGGCCCACATCTCTAATCACTTGCCAAAGCAGGCCCAAGCCTCTTGCTTACTACATCCTTTGGCACGCCTAGCCCAAAGCAATACCTCCCAGCTTGCCATCAGCCAAGGCTTCAAGTCCCAAAGTCTCACATACCAAGCCGTAAACCCAATGTACAGCTAGCAAAGAAACAAGGCAATTCCCTCACAGCCATCAGCACAAGTCAGCTTCACAACTTACGTATCCAAGCCATCACACTTTTCTCGCTAGCAAGCCGCAAACATACGCATTCAAGCCAAGCTATCATACGCCTTGCATAGTGAATCAAATGTACAGCCAGCACTGCACGAGAAACACATGCGAACTTCACGTCACAGCCAAATCCTCACCAGTTTCTGCAGACCCGCACGTGAATAAAACGCATTGAACCTGAACCATAAAACGCAAGTTAACAGTGAACAAAACGCAGAGAAACAACTCAGTCGGCTAGCACGCGGAAAGTATCATAATCAATCCAAACAGCACGAGCCTTTCACACCATCCCAAAACGCACCAAATTTGACGAAACGGCAATGAAATTCCTTCTTCTTCTACCTATAAATAAAGCCCCTTCCTCTTCCAAAATCAAGCTTCATGAGCATACAGAATCTCTGCCAAATTGATTACCCAACCTCAAAATCCCAATTGCTTTCATCTTCAACCTAATCTCCAAACCTTTTCCACTTTCTTATCTTCCCAATAATTTCCTTCAAATCACTAAAATTCGAACCATCTGAAGTTAATAGAAGAGGAAGAGTTTGTGTTTTGAATTGGAGAAGGAAATCTGTGATTGAGAGAGGGAATCCGAAAGTTTCGAGAGAGGAGAGGCAAAGAAGATCGTGAGATTGAGAGAGAGAAGAAGAAGAAGAGTTTTACGTTTCTTTGATCTTGAAGGTGAGCTTCGGTACCGCATTTGTACCCCTTTGCCGCCGCTATTGATTTTGTTGTTTGCTTACCCTGTTCGCTTGTTCAGAGAAGAAGAAGAAGTCGTATTTCTTCTTTCTGTTTTTTTTTAATATTTATTTACTTTATTTGATTTGTTTTAATAAGTAAGAATATTGTGAATTGAGTTTGGGCTTGGATCAGTTTTTAAATCCATTTCTTTCCCCACCTGTCCGCGGGTTATCTCCCCTCTCTCACCTTTGATTTTTTTTTTTACTTAATTCATTTCTTTCTTCTTCATTTAATTTGATATTAGTTTTTCTTTATAGATTTCCTATGAAACTATTTTTAGAAAGAAATTTTTAAATAATGTTTTAAAAAGATTTTAAGAAATGTTTTAGAAACAATTGAAAAATCATTTTTAAACATTATTTTAGAAAAGTCTTTTTTAATGAGATATTTAGAAAAAGAGTTTAAAAAATGATTAAAAAATATTTTGATTTCTTCTCATGGATCTACTTTTAGATCTATTTTTCTTCATCTTTTTTTTTAATTTTGGTCGATGACAATCTTCCGATTCGGGATTGTTGATTTCCGATTAAGTTTAACCTTCATTATTCCAAATCTATGGATGAATGATCATTTGGATCATTCTCCATACTTTGAGATCGTGATAGGTTGCTAATCGAGAAATTCAACGATAATCTCGATTAAGATTAGACCTTCCTTTTTCTTTTAGTGTGGCATGTTTTCGGAGAACGATCCATTATATCGTTTCTCTAACATGTATTAACACAAATATTTTCCACTTTAATTAGTGGTGGTCGGCCTCATTTGTAGGGTAATTACTCCGTAAATTACTCGGCGATTGCTTAACATAGACCTAAAGTTGTCCCGATTCGATTAAAGATCCACTTGGATCCGTTTGCCTCGGTTTTATTTTCATTGTTGTGGTTGTGCTTGATTAAGTTCATCATACCACCTTATATTGTATATAATATAATAATGTGAATATAATTGTTTAAATTTAATCTCTTGCACCTTATCCTTTTATTTTAAATCTCTCGCTCCCTTATCTCCTTATTATATTTTGCCATATTATATCATATATCATTGTTTATATTCATATTGTGCTTGTTAATATTCATATTGTGCTTGTTTTTATTTTTGTCCATTTGGATATTAAAACACTTAATAAAGGATTAAACTCTTAAAAAACTTGTGACTTCTAACTTTGGACTTATGGTTACTATCCCGAACTTTTGGAGATTGGACTTAGACCTTCTAGGATTCCCTTTGCTCAAGTTGGAGTGGTTAGAAATCTTGGTTTCAAATGATGTCGTTAAGTTTTTGAAGATGGAAGTCCGAACTTTGAAGATTTGTACATATTGGTCTTGGTAACTTCTTTCCTTAGCTTTTAATTCAAGCATTAAGACTAGTCTCTTCATCTCCTCCCCATTCTTTAATTTTCAAAATTTCTTCCTATTTCAAAACCTTCTTGTTTTTTAAACTTCAAACAATTTCAAAAACAAACCTTGACTTAGGTCAAGCGATTTTTAATCTTTTTCTCTTATTTTCTTAACCAAATATTAATTCATGTAAATATATTAAAACTATTTTTGTACATACTTTAAAAAATACAAATCCATTCAATTGTTTTTGTGCCTTGTGCACCTTTCTTCTTTTCCATATGTTTAGATATGATTCATCCCTTTTAGCGGAATTATTCGCTAAGGGATGACGACTTATCTTTACATCTTAAAATCAATTCAACCCACTTATTCTTTTCAAATTTTGTACCACGAACTACGAGGTTTTGATCTCGCATTGCACTTTGTGGGTACGTAGGCATAAGGCTTTAAAACCTTATCAAACACAAAATTATTAAAAAATATTCTTCTCCTCATCTCTTCCATCATTTTAAACAAACCAATTTCAGACCAAAAAGCAATAAGTATTTCAAAGGGCTCCCGTGGAGTACCACGGATGAGTCAAGTGCCTAAAACCTTCCCGGTTCATAACCAATCCCCTTACCCAATCTCTGTTTATTTCTTTTAGCCTTTGCTTTTAGAATCCTAGGTTTTTATTCGTTCTTTTACCTTTTTCCTTTCAGAAATAAAGAAAAGCGCGGTGGCGACTCTGTGTTAATCGAGTTAAGTTAATCAATAGCTTACACTCACGATTTTACCGCTACAGGAGGGTACTTACCTTTGAACCTCATGCAAGCCTTTAAACCTAGGGCTATTGTGTGACTTGCTTGTGTGTGCCACATGTTCGTGATTGAGCATAACATCATGACATCATCATGCATCATAAGCATAGCATTTTCACTAACCATTTCAAGGACCAAGGGATTTATCTTTGTTCTTTGTTGCAGGTCATGGCTTCTGCTCGTAGAAACACCATCAGGATCAACTTTGTGGGGATACCTCCCAAGCTTAAAGAGTTGGTTTCTCAGGTGTCTGATCACTCCCAGTTCATCAAGAGACATGGTTACCTACTGGATCTAGTCACTTCAGGGTTCAGTGAAGACATGATGAGTGTTCTGTTTCAGTTCTTTGACCCTAAGCACCATTGCTTCACATTCCCCGACTATCAGCTGGTTCCTACAATGGAAGAGTTCTCTAAACTTCTGGGTATACCTGTTCTTGATCAAAGACCTTTCACTGGCTTGGAGAAGGAACTTAAACCAGAGGTTATTGCTGCAGCTCTACATCTGAAGAAGTCTGACATTGTTCTAGAAACGAGAAGTGGAGTCAAGGGTATTCTTGCTAAGGTACTAATGGATAAAGCTCAAGTGTTCTTGAAGGCCATGAGCTATGATGCTTTTGAGGAGATCTTAGCCTTACTGATTTATGGCTTAGTATTGTTCCCCAATCCAGATCAGTTCATAGATGTTCATGCCATCAACATATTCCTGAGTCACAATCCAGTACCTACATTGCTTGGAGACATCCTACATTCTCTTCACACCCGTACTACAAGGGCAAGAGGAACTTTGATGTGCTGCATACCTTTGTTATCTAGGTGGTTTATTTCTCACCTTCCTCGCTCAGTAATGAAGAATGAGCAAGGGTTCAGATGGTCCAAGAGAATTATGTCACTCTCTCACTCAGATATCCATTGGTGCTCCAGATCTATGGAGAATGTCACTATTATTGATCGTTGTGGGGAGTTTCCTAATGTGCCACTACTAGGCATAAGAGGAGGCATCACCTACAACCCCTCTCTAGCTTTACGACAGTTTGGTTACGCTCGGAGTGAAGGTCCACATGACATGTTGATTCAGGGCATTGTGTTTGATTACGACAACGATCTTCAAGGGTACCGTCAGAGATTCATACGAGCATGGGGAAAAGTAAACAGGGTTGACAGCAAGACACTGGAGCCTAAGTACACTATTCCTATGGAAGCTTATCTCAGATGGGTGCGATCTCGTGCTCAGACTCTCATGATGCCATATCCTGCCGTCCTACCAGTTACCATGGAACCTGTTGCTGAAGGAGACACAGCTTATACCATCCTTCACCCAGACATGCCTACTGATATGGAAGACTTGCAGAGATCATGGATCCAACTGAAGGAGCAAAGGGATACTTTCGAGGCTCATTACAAAGCAAGCCAAGAAAGGATCCTGGAACTAACAAAGCAACTTCACGAGGAATGGAATCTCAATTCATACCTCAACACAAAGAGGAAACGTCCATGGGAGACTTAAAACCCCATCTTTTGTACTTATCTCATTTTCATTTTTGTAAGCCTAAAAGGCAAAACAAATTTATTACTAATAAAAGGTTACTTTCGTGTTTGTTTAAGCAAATTTAAATCTTGCGGTCCTTGAAAACATTGCATACGCATTTACATTCCATTTCATTGCATCACAGGTTTATAATTGTGCACAGGTTTCTCATCTTCTCGCTGTTTATTTCAGCAATGGCTCTTGAACAATCAGTTAAGGATCTCCAGGCACAAAATGCACAGTTCTAAGAGCTGATCCTGAACCTATCCAAGGGGCAGGATGAATTGAAGACGCTGCTGGCCAAGAAGACTAAGAAGACTAGAAGGTCAGGGGGCCTGCTCAACATGGGAAGGAGGTTCAAAGGGCCTGTCAAGACCAAAGAGCAGGTTGAAGACTATGAATCTGAAGAATCTGAGAAAGAAGGAGGCAGTCTCCACAACACTATGGGGGACTCTGATTCTGAGGCTAATTACTACCATGAGCCTAATGAAGACAAATTCAAGATGCTGGTGGATAGAATGGATGCCATGGAGTTGCAGAAATCATCTGGGTTGGATTTTGAGGATTTGAGTCTGATATCTGGGGTTGTTATACCCATTGGTTTCAAGGTTCCTACCTTTGTTGTGTATGATGGGGTCTCTTGTCCCAAGCTGCATTTGAGGTCTTATGTCAGAAGGATTCAACCTCACACTGCTGACAAGAAGTTGTGGATCCACTTTTTTCAAGAGAGCTTATCTGGAGCTCAGTTGGAGTGGTATTATCAGTTGGAGAGTGTTAACATCAGAGACTGGAATGATCTTGCTGAAGCTTTCTATAAGCAGTATCAATACAATGCTGACTTAGCTCCCACTCGCATGCAGCTACAAAGCATGTCCATGGGTGCCAAAGAAAGTTTTAAGGAGTATGCTCAGAAATGGAGAGACTTAGCTGGAAGAGTTCAACCCCCTTTGACTGACAGGGAATTGGTTGATATGTTCATGTGTACGCTGAATGGCCCGTTTTACAGTCATCTCATTGGAAGCTCATCATCTGGCTTCACTGAGTTGATTATGACAGGAGAGCGAGTAGAGAATGGTATAAAGAATGGCAAGATCCATGTGGGTACTTCTTCATCAGGTGCTGCAAAGAAGCCTCCCACAGGGAAGAAAGAATCTAATGCCGTTTATGGTCAACCTGATCGTAACAGAAGGCATCAGTCTGTTAGTGCAGTTCATATTTCAAATCCAACTCCTGCAACAACAGAGCAGCCTCAGGGCAACCAACAGAGGGCTAGAAGGAAGTTCACGAAGATCAACATGTCAATGGCTCAGGCATTGCAACATTTGTTGAAAGCTGAACTCATTACTTTGAAGGAGGCTCCTCAGAATCCTAATGTTACCTCACCCAGGTACAATCCCAATGCACGATGTGCATATCATTCAAACTGTCAGGGTCATGATACCAATAACTGCTGGATCTTGAAGAATAAAATTCAAGATATGATTGATGCTGGAGAAATTGAGTTTGATCCTCCAGGTACTCCAAATGTGATTACTGCTCCAATGCCGAATCACGAGAAGACTGTCAATGCCATTGATGAAGATCTACATGTCTATTCAGTAATGGAGTTAACCACACCATTGTCTGTTATCAAAAAGAGGTTAGTACAAGCTGGGATCTTTCCAGGTTGTCGTGAAGATTGTTTGTATTGTACCTATAAGCCGGATAGTTGCTTCATATTGAGAGATGGGATTCAACGTCTCATGGATAAGTACACTATAGTGTTTGAGAGGAGACCATCTTCTGTAGAAAGCATGGTGGATCATCTGACTCAAGGTAGGAAGATTGAAGAGGTTGATATGGTTGACAAAGTACCGGTAAGAATCACTTCAAAGAGACCTATTAAAATCACTCATCAGGGTCCAATCAAGATTACTGCTGAAGGTCCTGTGAAAGTTGTTGCTGAAGCCATAGTGGCTCCTCTGATCATTACTACTCCTGGTCCTATTCCTTATACATCTGATAAAGTTGTACCGTGGCACTATGGGTCTGATGTTTACATCCATGGTGTTAAGCAAGAACCATTAGCTGATGTGCCTGCTGACATTGATAATATTGCTGGATCTAGTAAGATCACACGTAGTGGAAGAGTCTTCTCTCCTCCAGTTGCTTCTAAAAATGCAGTTACTCCTGCTGCTACTTCCACCACTGATGCTCGGGGCAAAAGTCTTGTTATTGAGCCTGTATCTACTGATGTGCCAGCTGCTGATGATCTCTCTAAGCAGATGGAAGAAGTATTGAAAATCATTCGCAAGAGTGATTATGACATTGTTGATCAATTGGGGCATACTCCCTCAAAGATTTCTATGTTATCCTTGTTGCTGTGTTCTGAGGCTCATGCCAAGTCCTTGATCAAGTTTCTGAAGACTGCTCATGTACCCAATGCTATCTCTGTTGACCAGTTTGAGAATTGTGTTGCCCACCTGACCTATGACAATGGGTTAGGATTTTCTGATACTGATTTGACCCCTGCCAAGAGGGATCATAACAGGGCCTTGCATATTTCAATTGAATGCAGGGGCACTACCCTGTCACATGTACTGATAGACAATGGTTCCTCTCTGAATGTGTTGCCCAAGGAAGTCCTGAACAAGCTGAGTCCTGAAAACGCTGTGCTGAAGCCCAGTAATATTGTGGTAAAGGCTTTTGATGGTTCTAGAAGAGTAGTGCATGGGGAAATTGATCTTCCAATCAAAGTTGGCTCCCAGGTTTTTACTGCTACATTTTATGTGATGGATATTCGTCCTTCATACTCTTGTCTGCTTGGTCGTCCCTGGATCCATGGGGCAGGTGTCGTAACCTCTACATTACACCAAAAATTGAGATACCCGGTGAATGGAAAGGTTGTTACTGTCTATGGAGAAGAAGAATACTTTGTCAGCCATGTAAACACTTTCAAGTATCTGGAAGTGGAAGGTGAATACATTGAAACTCCGTCAGACATTTGAAGTGGTCCCCTGGGTTGTTAATGATTATGTAGCTCCTCCTGTTGTGAAGAAAGTTCCTGTAGTCGCCAGAAAACCTCCAACAATGGCAATGGCCTCCCTCAATGATGCTAGAGCTGTGGTGGATGAAGGTGGTTGTACTATTTGGGGTCAGCTTCCTGATATCCCATACAAGTCTGACAAGTTTGGTTTGGGTTTCACTGCAGAGTCCCAGAAGGTTGTTCGTCGTGCTCGTGCTGCTCGTATCACCAATCAAGGGGTTATGAAAGATCAGATCAACGCTGTGGGAGACTATGATGAAGATTACAACTTGGATGCTTGGATTTTTCCTACTGTGGGTGCTGGGCTCAATAATTGGAAAGCCGAAGATGTTATCCCTATCTCCTTTAGTCAGGAGTAAATACTACTACTGTGTTGTTGCTTTTAAGTTTGTAATTTCTTGAACAATTAAACTCTTGAGCCTTGCGCCTTACCTGGGGCACAATGGTGTGCTTGTTACGGGCTGTCATTTCATTTGCATACTTCATTCAATAAAATCAGTGGACGTTTCGTTTTCGTAAATATTGTGTTCCTTGTCTTTCTTTTTCTTTTATTTTTGTTTTATCAGTTATGTGTTCTCACACCCACATCACTAAATGCAGATCCTCATCCACTCTGGATCCTGTTGATAACAGTTCTACTATTGCCAATTATAATTTCGAGAATCCGATCTATCAAACTGAAGACGGAAATGAGGACGATTGTGAAATACCTGTAGAGCTTGCCAGGTTGTTACAACAAGAAGAGAAAGCTATACAGCCACATGAAGAGCCAGTCGAAGTTGTGAATCTGGGAACTGAAGAAAACAGAAAAGAGGTCAAGATAGGGGCTGATTTAGAGGGCAGTGTCAAGAGCAGATTGATTCAGATGTTACGTGACTATGTGGAGATCTTTGCTTGGTCTTATGAAGATATGCCGGGGTTGGATACAGACATTGTGGTTCACCGTTTACCAGTGAAAGAAGATTGTCGTCCAAAGAAGCAGAAGGTTCGTCGTATGCGTCCTGAAATGTCAGAAAAGATCAAGGCAGAGGTAATGAAACAGTTCAATGCAGGGTTCTTAGCAGTGACTTCTTATCCTCAGTGGGTTGCAAATGTGGTACCAGTTCCTAAGAAAGATGGTAAGGTACGTATGTGTGTGGACTACAGAGATTTGAACAAGGCTAGCCCTAAAGATGACTTTCCACTTCCTCATATTGATATTCTGGTAGACAATACTGCTCAGCATAAGGTATTCTCTTTTATGGATGGTTTCTCTGGTTACAATCAAATCAAGATCGCACCTGAAGATATGGAGAAGACAACATTTGTGACACAGTGGGGCACTTTTTGCTATAAGGTGATGCCATTTGGTTTGAAGAATGCAGGGGCAACATATCAGCGTGCTATGGTGGCTTTGTTTCATGATATGATTCATCATGAGATAGAGGTATATGTGGATGATATGATAGCCAGATCTCAGAATGAAGAGCAACATCTTGATCATCTGCACAAGTTGTTTGAGAGGTTGAAGAAATACAAGTTAAGATTGAATCCAAACAAGTGTACTTTTGGAGTTAGATCTGGAAAGCTCCTGGGTTTTATTGTCAGTGGAAAAGGTATTGAAGTGGATCCTGCAAAAGTGAAAGCTATACGAGAGATGCCAGCTCCCCGTACTGAGAAGGAGGTTAGAGGTTTCTTGGGACGATTGAACTACATTGCAAGATTTATTTCCCAATTAACTACCATCTGTGAGCCAATCTTCAAGTTGTTGAAGAAAGATCAGGTGATGGAATGGAATGATGAGTGCCAGGCTGCCTTTGATGAAATCAAGAGATATCTGCTGGAACCACCAATTTTGATGCCACCAGTTGATGGAAGACCCTTGATTATGTACTTAACAGTGTTAGACAACTCAATGGGGTGTGTATTGGGGTAACATGACGAGTCTGGTCGAAAAGAGCAGGCAATATACTACCTTAGCAAAAAGTTTACCGACTGTGAAACAAGATATTCACTGCTCGAGAAAACTTGCTGCACTTTGGCATGGGCTGCTCGCCGATTAAGACAGTATATGTTGACCCATACTACCTTATTGATTTCGAAGATGGATCCAATCAAGTACATATTTGAGAAACCTGCTCTCTCCGGAAGAATTGCAAGATGGCAAATGATCTTGACAGAATATGACATACAGTATACTACTCAGAAGGCCATCAAGGGAAGTGTTGTTGCTGATCATTTGGCTCATCAAGCAGTGGATGATTACCAGTCAATGAGTTTTGAATTCCCTGATGAAGATATTATGATTATTACCAAAGAACCTGGACAATATGACGGACCTGAACAAGGATCCCGATGGACTATGGTTTTTGATGGTGCTTCCAATGCACTTGGTAATGGTGTTGGTGTTGTGATTAGTTCCCCTGAAGGTTGTCATACCCCGATTACTGCCAGACTTTGTTTTTATTATACCAATAACATGGCTGAGTATGAGGCATGTATCCTGGGTATTAAAGCTGCTATTGATATGAAAATTCAGTTCCTTGATGTGTATGGAGATTCAGCCCTGGTAGTCAGTCAGATTAAAGGAGATTGGGATACTAAGCATGACAATCTCATTCCTTACAGAGAGCATGTTTTGTCTTTGATCCCACATTTCAAAGAGATTACCTTTGAGCACATTCCACGAAGAGAGAATCAGTTGGCAGATGCATTAGCCACCATGGCATCCATGTTTGAGATCAGTTGGGATGATGAAGCTCCTAAGATTACTATTGATAGATTTGAGAAGCCTGCATACTGCAATGAGATTGACACTGAAGGGGCAGAGGAGAAGCCTTGGTTCTATGAAGTAAAAAGATATCTTGAAGCTCAGGAGTTCCCTGAAGGGGCATCTGTCAAAGATAGGAAATTTCTGAGAAGGTTCTCTGCCAAGTTCTTTTTGAGTAATGGCATTCTGTACAAGCGCACTCATGATTCAACTTTGCTTCGTTGTGTGGATAAGAAGGAAGCAACTGAGATTATGGAAGATATGCATGATGGGATCTTTGGCACTCATTCTAGTGGTCATACCATGGCAAAGAAGATTTTGAGAGCAGGTTACTATTGGTCTACCATGGAAGCCGATTGCTATCAACACTCCAGAACATGTCACAAATGTCAAATTTATGCTGATAAAGTCCATGTACCTCCATCACCATTGAATGTGTTGACTGCTCCTTGGCCCTTTGCCATGTGGGGCATTGATATGATTGGTGAGATCAAGCCTACTGCTTCTAATGGGCATCGTTTCATCCTGGTTGCTATTGATTATTTCACGAAGGGGTGGAGGCAGCTTCATTTGCATCTGTTACCAAGAATGTTGTGGCTCGATTCATTAAGAATAATCTCATATATAGGTATGGCATCCCTGAGAGGATTATCACTGACAATGGCTCTAATCTGAACAACACTATGATTACTGATCTCTGCACGCAGTTCAAGATTAAGCATCACAACTCTTCTCCGTATCGTCCAAAGATGAATGGGGCAGTTGAAGCTGCTAATAAGAACATTAAGAAGATTGTACAGAAGATGACTGTTACCTACAAGGATTGGCATGAGATGTTACCATTTGCTCTTCATGGTTATCGTACTACAATACGTACTTCAACAGGGGCAACCCCATTCTCCTTAGTCTATGGTATGGAAGCAGTTCTGCCCATTGAAGTTCAGATTCCCTCCTTAAGAATTATGAAGGATGCAGGCTTGGATGAAGATGAGTGGATTCAGACTCGACTTGACCAGATAAATTTGATTGATGAGAAGAGGTTAGCAGCAGTTTGTCATGGCCAGATGTACCAGAAGAGAATGATCAAAGCTTTTAACAAGAAGGTTAAGCCAAAGGTATATCAGGCTGGTGACTTGGTAATCAAGCGTATCATATTACCACAGGGTGATCCTAGGGGCAAGTGGACTCCAACATATGAAGGACCATTTGTAGTCAAGATAGTGTTCTCAGGAGGTGCCATGATACTGACTACAATGGATGGTGAAGACTTCCCACAGCCTGTAAACGCAGACATAGTTAAAAAATACTACGCATAAAAAGAGACCCGCTAGGTTGACAGGCCTAGGCAAAAATAAGGGCATCCCGGCAAACCAAAAGGGTTTGGGCAAAAATTAGGGATATATATAAAAAGATGTACACCCGGCAAGTCGAAAACCTGAAAAGGCGGCTTGGGCAAAAAAGGGTATCCCGGTGGATTGAAAACCTGAAAGGGCAATCCAGGCAAAAGTTAGGGATTAAAGCGTATGACTATGTCTCGTTTGGATCACCCATAAAACTGCAACCAGTTGTACTACTTACTCAAGCTCGAACAGATAAAGCTCAATCCAATTGTTTTCGTCTCAACAGCAGAAGATGAGATACTTGAAGATAATGGCAATAGTAGAATTGAAACTCAATAAGATTATTTCCCACGTAGCTGATTTTCTTTTGTAAAAAAATTTATGGCAAAATCCTCTTACTAGGGTTTATGTCTCCTTGTACAAACTTACCCGTGTATGGGTCATTTTTTGATATAAATAAATTCCATCTTTGGAATCCAGATTTACTTTTACCCTATTTTCATAAGCGAAACGTCCATTGGTTGTGTTTGAATGTATGTATGCTTTTGAATATGATTGATGTTTACCAGAAATGCATGTATGCTTAATATGATTGATGTTTACTAGAAATGCATGAAAATGCAGTAATAGTATTTACTAAGGACGAACGAGGGAAGGATTTCAACGAAGCTTCACCAGTTCATCTCTAACAAGACAGCTACAAATCCCTCAGTAGGACAAATCCATCTTCATAAAGTCTCATCTCCCCTGGAATTTATATCCATCTCTTTTATCCTCATACGGATATACGGGAAATTACTTTCCAATAAGGGTACGACGAACGAAGACGGGATGTTGTATCTACCCCATTATCAAACGAAGACAAAGGTTATATATACCTCACTATCCCCAGCAAACGGGAGGTTATATCTATCCTTACTATCCCCAGCAGACGGGAGGTTATATCTATCCTTACTATCCCCAGCATACGGAAGGTTATGTATACCTCATCATCAAACAAGACGGGGACGAGTTCTTCATATTCTTCAGCAACGAGTCGGGATTTATTTTCCCTGGCCAGCAGTTGTTTTATAAAGATATCCAGACGCTTCAGGCAGTGTCATATCATACATACATCATTTACATCATACCATATCATACATATCCATAGATACATAATACATTACTTAAGTGCACCATATCATACATGCATACATAATACATAAACTAATATTATTATACAAATGCTACCTTGTTTCAGGTTATTTATCCATCAAACAAACTTATGATTATCAGGACTGCTTTATCCTCCTAAAAATTTATCATCTCTCAAGACTGCTTCATCCTCTTGGGAATATATCATTACCTCAGGACTGCTCCATCCTCCTGACAGCTATTATCATTACTTCGGGACTGCTTTATCCTCCTGAAAACTCCTATTACATCAGGGTTGCTCCATCCTCCTGAAAACACATCATTACATCAGGATTGCTTCATCCTCCTGGAATCATATCAACACATCAGGACTGCTCCATCCTCCTGACAGCTATTATCATTACTTCAGGACTGCTTTATCCTCCTGAAAACTCCTATTACATCAGGACTGCTTCATCCTCCTGAAAATCCCTAGTACATCAGGATTGCTTCATCCTCCTGGAAGCATATTATCAATCAAGACTGCTTCATCCTCTTGGAAGTATATTATTACCTCAGGGTTGCTTTATCCCCCTGACAGCCTTTTTACCTCAGGATTGCTTTATCTTCCTGACAGCTATCATTGTACCTCCATATTTTGGACTGCTTCATCCTCTGAGACATGTATCTGAAGAACTTTCCTCCAAGTGGCATCTTTAAGCCCACTCAATCATATTCAACTAGCCATCTGAATCACTTCATGCACTGGTGAGTGCAAATTTTTGGGCTTTTGTGTTCAATCCCCTTCAACCTTCCAGGTCACGACTGGCAAATATACCAATCTAACCCCTCAGGTTTCAGAAAATTGAACAGGGGCAGCTGTTGCACCCCAAAATTTGCCCTCACAATACAAGACTTTGTGTTCTATGAAGGTTCACAAGGTTCACAAGTTTCTCAATATTTACAAGACCTTTCATGAGGTTCATGAAGTCTACAAGTTACTTCTTGAAGGTTCACAAGGTTCACAAGATTCACAATGCTTTCAGAACCTTTCATGAGGTTCATGAAGTCTACAAGTTACTTTATGAAGGTTCACAAGGTTCACAAGTTTCTCAATGTTTACATAACCTTTCATGAGGTTCATGAAGTCTACAAGTCACTTTATGAGGTTCACAAGGTTCACAAGGTTCACAAGGTTCACAATACCTTCCATGAGTATCACAAGACATTTTATGATGGTTCACAAGGTTCACAAAGTTCACAATTGGTCAGAAGAGTTGACAATTCCCTCAGACAATGCACCTCCTAAGCAGTGCATCCAAAACTAGGGTTTTGACTTTAATCAGGCTAAATGGACTTCCAAGACTTCAAGTGAGCTTCATAACATCTTATATGTGTGTAAGAACCCCCATGACAAGTTTCAATACTTTTCTCAAAAGTTTGCTCAGTCAGATGATCAGATAAGTCAAAATCAGTCAATGCAGTTAAAAAGTCAAACTGAGGTCAACTGTGGTCAAACCAAAGTCAAACTTCATGATTTTTTGCCAACATCAAGTATATGAAGTAAAATTCATCATTTGATCAAGGGTTGATCATGATTAATCAAGGAGATTTCAGATCATCAAGAATCAGGAGTTTCTAAATTAGGGTTTCCGCGGTAAAAGTCAACTGAACTTTGACCAGCCATAACTTTCACATGCTTCATCACCAAGTCTCCATCCAAAGCTCATTTTGAAGGAAATTGAATTCTCTACAACTTTGTGTCTCACAAGCCAAGCCCAAAAATGCTTCATTTGGAAGGTATGAGCTAAGACATTATAGGTCATTTCAAAAGTCAACAAAAAGTCAACAACTTCAAAAGGGCATAACTTGAGATTGGTAAATGATATGGACATGAAACCAGTGGGGTTGGTTAGAGGACTCTTCAAGCTTTCCAAAATGTCCAAGAACACCCTCATACCATTAAAATTGAGGGAGATGTGCCCTTGCAAAGTTGGGAAATTTTGTGATGGTTTATGATGAAAATGGAGGTCTAGAACCAATTCTTTCCAAATGGGCTGGCCAAATTGTGATCCAATCCATACACTATCATCATGCACGACCCAAATGATTAAAATTCAGAATTTTTATTATTTTATTTTTATTTATTTTGATTTAATTCATAAAAAATCATTTTAAATAGAAATAAAATATGAAAATATGTTATTTAATGGAGATTTGGTTTCTAGAATATTTTAAATGATGATTGAAGTTGAAGGGGAAGGAAATCATGAGATTGATCCAAAAATAGTAAGCCTTCATGCACAAATATTTGAACTTTAAAACATGATCTTTTTCAATCTTCAAATATCAAAATTTCCACATGATCAATCAATGTTATGACCTAAATTCCATCTCCTATAAGTACTAAACATAATGCAATCCTCAAGCCACGAATTCTCTGCCTCTAAGTGTAAGTTCCATTGTTCAAAAATTCTTCACAAAAGTCACATTCGGATTCTTGGATTTAGGACTTTAGAAGGTAAAACAAAGACATGGCAAGCTTCATTGGACATCACTGATCATAAACCATCACTCATATGCATCAATACCATGACATAATGCTCTACCCGAAGCTTACTTGTGCTTGGAAATATTTTTTTCGATTCCATTGATTCATTGCTTTTTATTGAATTTTGCTTGCATAATTGTGTTTGTGATGTTGTGTAGGTCGTTTCTGGATCATTAAACCAAAGGTTCATGGCCTGAATTAGAATCGGCCATTGTTAGGGTTTCATGGCCGTTTTAGGGTTCTTCAATTCATCCATTATAAATGGATTTTAAAGACATGGTTGAGTTGTATGAATCATGTAGAATGTAATGCACTAATCAATGTCACCAAATGTTGCTGTTTTGTCCATGTTTGAGTTTTGTAGGTGTTGCTGCAAATTTGGTTTTCGCAGGTACAATGGAAGCAAAATTCGCAGCTAATTTTGTAGGTCATAAGGAAGAAGACGAAGCCAATTCGCGCCTGTTTTAAAAATTCAAATTTCGTTTAAAAATATTATGAATTAATCCTGGTTATGTTTCACAAGCGCGCGTTTGTCCCAGTGGTAAGGCTGATACGCGTATGGTGTGAGGGCACTGGTTCGATACTTGGCTGGGTGCATTTTTTTTCTTTTATTTTTTCAGGTTAAGTGTACATAATATATTATGTATGGTTGCCAACATACTAGCAGATGGGCTCTTCCAGCCAGGTGGTCATGCACGCATATGTATATCTATGAGGTCCTGGGTTCAACACCACCCCAAGCCTTTTTGTTTTCTTTTATTTTCTGGATTTTCCAAGACAAGGCACAAAACAAAATTGATCCATTCTATTATCACCAAGGCATGGCTGGTCTGGTTGTACGTTTTGATGTTTGCAATCTGAGTGTCCTGGGTTCAAACCCAGCCAAGGTAAGTTCTTATTTTTACCACTTTTTTTCTATTTTAATTTCTTTAATTAATTAGTTTAATTGTTTCTTATTATTAATAAAAAATAAATTATGCATTGTATATATATATATGTTCAAATATCTAAAATAACCTTTTATTTTCTAGAGTTCTAAACTTTTATTTTTCTAATTCAAAAATTATTTTCTTTATTATATATGTAAATATAATATATGCATATTATTAAAATAGTTTTGTATATTAAATTAAAAACCCTAAAAAATATTTTTCTAAACAAAACCCTAATTTTCTAAACCCTAATTTATTTTCTAAATACCTATTAAAAACCTAATTGTTTATTTTCTAATTTGTAATATAATTACTATGTACATGTTTATTTAAAAATAATTATAACCTATTTTTTTTTTAATATGTAAATATATTTATAACTTATGTGAGTATTTTAAGGTTAGTTTGTAATTTAAATTATATGTAAATAATTTTAAATTGAGCCAATAATATTTTAATTTTATAATTATAATATGTCTAAAAATAAATTAATAATTTGTATATAAATTAAAGTGCTATAATAATTATTTAATTGTCCATATTAAAAATCTAACTATTGTTTATTATTTTAATTTTGTTCTTATAATATTTTTGTTAATTCAATTTATTTTGATTTCTGTTATTATTATTAACCATATTATTACTAACTTTTGCTTATTATAGTTTTACTAACCTTTATTTAATTTTTTATTATTATTACTAACCCTTATTATTGCTTATTTATTTATTTTTTTACCTATTATTTATATTTTGCTTCTATATTTATTTTGCTATTTATTTTTAATTTGCTTATTATTATAATTATGTAATTGCTCCTTGGTGTAAATTTTGTAAATATTTAATTTATTTAATTTCATGCTATGGTTAGTAATTTAGGGAGTGCAAATATGTATTCTATTTAAAATTTGAATTTAGATCACTTTAATTATAAGATAAATATAAATTGAACACTCACACACTGTCGCGGTGAGAATCGGATATCAAGCTATCAATTAACTTGTATCGCAAATCATAAAATTCACCACCGAACTTTAATTTTATCCAAGGGAAGGGAAAAAGGTCGAGAAACCCTAAAAATATGCTAAGCTAAAAGACGAGGCTAAAAGCTAAGCAATCAGAGATCAAAGGTACGGGGGTTGGTTATACCTAGGGAAGGTGCTAGCATCCTAAGCATCCGTAGTACTCTACGGGAACCTCTTGTAATATCTATGTTTGTGCTCAATTGTCTGCTAACTGAATGGGAACTAAAACGGGAATGATGAAAAAGAGACAAATGAAAGATGAAGAAAATAAAAATGTGAAAGAGAAAAGAAATGTGAAAAAGAAAACTGTGAAAAAGAAAACTGTGAAAAAGAAAACTGTGAAAAAGAAAACTGTGCTCGCCAAGGATAAACCTCGTGCCTACGTATTCCCTCGTGCAATGGGAAAGTCAGAGCGTCGTAGTTCGGAAAACTACGGGTAAAAAGAAGGAAAAGCTTGAATTGCAAAGCTTGTAAAAATGATTGTAAGGTGAAGAGATCAATTGCCATCTCTGACGAAAGAAGGAATGAATGGGCTAAAAGTGGTAAAGGAAAAAGCTAAAGCGAAACACGCGAGTGGTAAGCGAAGTGACATTAAGTCAACAAAATGTCCACCTTCCCTTGGATCGGGTCAAAAGCGTCAGGAGCGAACGAAGTAAAAAAAAAATGCACGACAAAACATCGTGAGAAGGGATGACAAGAATCCATCAAGAACTACATTGAATCGGACCGCTAAAATAAATTGGAAAAAAAAAGTGATAACCTCTATCTAATATTTTTTTTGGATTTTTTAATATAATAAATAATAAATAATAAAAAACAGAAAAATTAAATAGAAATTAAATGAGAAAGAAAATATAAAAGATGAGCCTAAACATATAACAAGAATCTGTTACATCATCTAAATTCATTTTATAATACTAAAGTATAATTATAATAAATAATACAAATAATAATAAATAATAAAAAGAAAAAAAGTCATTTTTAAAAATAAAAATAAGGGGAAAAATAGAAGAAAAGAAAAAAGTGACGTTTGAAAGGGGGAAGATATGCCCCATTAGATCAATTTTTATATAATTTTTAACAATAAAACTTAATTAATGTAAAATAAAAACAAATCCTAACCTAACTAAAATATAATAATTGAGATCCTAAATTCAAAGTGAAACTTAATAATTAAACCAACAAAAACTGAAAATTAAATCAAAGGTACCTCTTTTAGATTTTGTTTTTATAAATATTAATAATATATATTATAATTAGAAAAGATAAAGGTATATATTAACTAAAAAAGAAATAAATGTATTATAACTAAACTAAAGAAGAAGAAAAAATAGAAGTATATATTAAACTACAAACTGAAAACAAACGTACAACAAAATATATAAAAATAAAATAATAATAATAGTATGATACTGAATATAAAAATATATACAAAATTAAAATTAATTAGTATTATGAAACCAAAAATAAAAATATATATATGTAAATGGTATTTATAACCAAAACAAATAGGAAATAAAAAATAATTGAAAAACAAATCTGGGATTAATAACCCAATCTCTAACAAATATATTTAGTTAATAAAATAATAACAAAAATAAATAGAAATAAAAATTAAAAAAACCTAAAAAAGTGAAAAGGGAAACAAAACCGTTAAAAGTCCTAAATATCTTAAACTTACCTTAACACTAAATAAAACCTAATAAATATCAACTAATTAAAACTTATTAACTAGAAAATTACTAACTAAAATCTGTCAAAAATAAATAAATAAATTAACCAACTAAGAAAAAAAACTCTAAATAATGGCTAAATTAAACAAAACAACAAAAACAAAAAAAAATCCTAAGTCTAAATTAAGATATTATTTAACAAACTAATATATTAAAAGAAAAAAAACTAAATGAAAGGATTAAGGAGCCAAAAAAAGTTATGAACAATAGTATTTCGATGGGCTTTGAGGGGATGTAGTCCAACAATTAGAAAGAAAGATCCTAAAAAAACAAATAATAACTACAAAATAATAAATAAATTTAAAGTAATGAAGTGAGAAAATATAACCTAGCCTTCAACAATCCTTCACAGAGAAATACAAAATCGCTAACTCCCCTTTCTTTCTTCTTCCTGTGCGGTTCTCCTCCGCGGTGACTCTCTCTGTCTCGTTCTGTTCCTTTGGAAAAGAAATTGTTGATCCTCTCTTCTCCCTGCGTGTTTCGCTTTTCGCTTCAATCTCTTCACTCTCGGTTTCGATCGGTTGCGTAACAGTGGATTTGGGGATTCCAATGTGTTGTCGTGATTTTCCGTCTCTGGCGTTATGTGGTTCCGACGGTGATGGCCGAAGGTTATAGTGTGTTGACGGTTGCGGGTCAGTGGTGATTAGGACAATTAGTATGGCAGAGTTTGTAGTAATAAAATGGAGGTGCTAATGAATTGAAGAAGGAAAATGAGATGGTGGTTTTTATTAGTTTTAATTTTTTATTGTAGGAGTATGGACAAGGCTATGAGGATCATGTGCGAAGTTTTTTTTATTTTTGTGAAGGGTGTTTTTTGTAGTTAAAGATGAATCAAGTTGTGATAAAGGTTTGAAGTTGTGAAGTATTTTGCTGTCAATCCTTTTTCGTGTCTCTGTTAAACCTTTTTTCATAACAGGATATTGTTTGTTAATTCTGGTGAAAGTTTGGAGAGGTCACAGGCTTGTAGTGGGAGGTCTGTGGTATGTGCTTGGCGTGACAATAGTGTAGAGTTAGTGTTATGTGGATGTTTTGGTGAAAGTGAGATAGCAGCAAAGCAATGGCAGGCTTGTTGTACGATGTCGCAGGTTGGTTTGTGGAAACAGAGGTTAATGGTGTGGCCTCATGAGTAAGGATCAATTAACTCATTAAAAAAAATTAATAAACTAATAAAAACTAACTAATAAATAAAACTAATTACACTGTATTAAATAAAATATAACCTAATAATAAAATAAAATAAAGGATTAACTAAGGACATAAACTAAATATAAATATAAATATAAATTAAAATTAAAATTATACTAAAATTAAAATTTAGCTAAAAGATAAATAATAAAAAACCAACAATCTAAAAAAATTAAACTAGCGTTAAAAATGAACCAAATTCTAAAATTAAATAAAAATATAAGCTAATTATAATTAACTAAATAAAAACTAGACTAATTCTACAATACCTAATATAGTCATTGAACTAAATATGAAAATAAAAATAAATAAAGTTAAACAAATTATCCTATTTTAAAATTGGGACAAATTCTAAACATAAGAGTTAAAATAAATAAATAAAATATCGAACGATCAAATCGACTAAAAAAAAATACATGATTAATGACTAATGAACTGTTTGATTGAAGATGCAAAGAATTGACGAATATCGATAATTTGATAAAAATGCGTTAAATGAATGAAAATGTTAAAAAAAAAAATAAAAAAAAATAATAAAAAAAAAAAGTCCGGTCAAAATTTAGGGTGTGACAGATGCCCCTATTTAATCATCTTAAACCTGAATATATGAATACAAAGTTTTTTTTTTGACATTCAAGGTAGAAGAGGATTAAATATCAAAATACCTAGAATTTTGACCGAATGCAGATGAAATGCAATATAAATGAATGCATGAATGGTTGAGTTATGCGGGGAACAATGCTATATGAGACGAACTATGAAGACAAGATTCCACGGGGGATAAGGTTTGAGAACACAGAGGATGAAGAAACGGAGATGGAAAGTATTCGAAGTGATAAATCAATAGGTTCAAGTGTAACTGTTGACACTAAGAATAACAAAAGACGGAAACAAAAAGAAATCCAAAGTGTTGGTTCAACTAACAAAAGTAAAGTAAAGTTGACACTTAGGATGACAATAAAGTATTCAAAGTGAATGCGCAGTGGCACGATGCGACCAACTGACACCAAGAATAGTAACAAAGAAGAAACAACGTCCATGGATTGAATTGGACGAAGTCGAATAAAAGCTGACATCCATGGATTGTATTGGATGACTAAAAGGAAAAACGTCCGTGGATTGGATTGGACGAAGTCGAATAAAAGCTGACATCCATGGATTGTATTGGATGACAAAGAGGAACAACGTCCGTGGATTGGATTGGACGAAGTCGAATAAAAGCTGACATCCATGGATTGTTTTGGATGACAAAGAGGAACAACGTCCGTGGATTGGATTGGACGAAGTCGAATAAAAGCTGACATCCATGGATTGTTTTGGATGACAAAGAGGAACAACGTCCGTGGATTGGATTGGACGAAGTCGAATAAAAGCTGACATCCATGGATTGTTTTGGATGACAAAGAGGAACAACGTCCATGGATTGTATTGGATGAATGTAAAGTAAGATATTTTCATTCATGGCTTTGAACAAAAGGCAAGACATCCAATCATATATGTAGACAAGGGACACAATATCCAAGAATGGCATTGGATAAGGTGAGCAATGATTTTCAGGAATCGCACTGAAGATAAAGGAAAATCACTATATTCAGGAATGACACTGAATATACAAATAAAAATTTCAGGAATGGCACTGAAGGTAATGGCAAATCACTATATCTAGGAATGGTACTAGATATACAGATAAAAATTTCAGGAATGACACTGAAGGAACAAGATATCCAGGAATGGCACTGGAGTGGAAGAATATATCCAAGAATGGAGCTGGATAAAGAATACAAAGACCCAGGAATAGCACTGGAGGAATAAAATATCCAGGAATGGCACTGGAGTGGAAGGAAAGGTAAGTTTTTGGTAGGCGCCAAGAAGTTGGACTTTGACCACAAGGTAAGGTAAATGTTGACCACAACATGACCTATGAAAATGAAAATGAGGATAAAACACCTTACTATGCATAGCATATGAACTTGTTATGATGTATGATCAAATGCATGTAATGCAGATGCTGACAACATGGCTTGACTCTTTTGTGAAGATGACAGGATTGGAAGACTGATTCTTCAACACTGCGAGATCACTGTTATTCTTCTCGGGGACTAAGGATGCTGATGTTGAAAAGTTCTTTGCCACACTGATAAATTGTACCAAGTTGATGATCCTTGGAGAAGGGATGAAAAGTTTCTTTAGAGATTCTTCCAATGAATTGCCCCAGATAAGTTTCCTGTTGTGGATGAGCTGATCGTTTATTCAGCTCGACTGATTCTGGAAATGATTGCCTTATGATGCACTTGGAAGCTTGCCTCAGTATAAGTCTTGTAAAATCTTCTAGAAAAACCAACTCTGAGATGGACTTTCACTGAACAACAACCTTGCCCTGATTCTCAACATGGTCTAGAAGGAACTTACCCCTGATAGGACCACCAGCCCAGTTCTTCACTGTTTGAAAATTCCTTGCTAGAAAAGATAGTTTGCGAACAAAAACATTTATACAATCATGGTAATTAAAAGCAAATGCAACTTTGAAATCAAAATCATTGTTGGAAGAAAAGCAAATGAATCACTAGTCAAAACACGGCGGTTTATGACATTCAAAGTGAAAGCTAAAGCAAAGATATGTACAAAACAAAATGACTTGCAAAGATATTTTTGGAGTCAGTTTACGCAACCTTACCGTAGCATGCTTTTCAGAATAACCTTGCCTCAATTAGGTCTTTTATGGGTTGTAACATGGCCTGGTTCACGGTTTATGAAACAAAGGATAAAGGCTCAAAATTGTGTTTGTACCCACCCTTCTTCGTGATGAATCTCCAGTCCTACATTCAGTTAAATCTACACACATTTATCTTGACAATGTAAGGGTAAAGATGATGATTTGAGATTCACTGGAAATGACAATCATTTTATTTGGCTTTGATGGATGTTTGTAGTGACCCATCGATTTTGGACATGGCGGTCACTAAATCTGTTTGTTTGATGTTGAAGGTTTGAGGGCCTCTTTTGCTTGATTTTCTTTTTTGAACTGATCCCTAACTTTTGCCTAAGTCCTTTTTTTGTGTGTGTTTGACTTAGCGGGATTTTTTTTTTTTTGTATTTTTATTTGAAATATTGAAAGTTATGACTGTCAAACCATTGGTTGTAATGGATCATCTTGTAATTTGAATGTGTAAACAAAATAACTGAACAACTACCCTGCCCCAGGTTAAGCATAAAGGTCTAGATTCGAAAGGAACTCTTACTTCTAGGCTCGAAGTGGCGAACTAGGGATTAACTCCTTATCTCTCCAGTGTTTGGGAATTGAAACAATGCCTGTACATCATCGACAAGATTTTATCCGAAAGCAAACCGCAATAGCTATGGGTATTTGTTTTCATCATCCTCCCTTAAACATTTGCATAATCAAAAGTTTTGAATCAAAAGGTATATATGTATTTTTTGAAATAGAAAGCATAAAGACATAAATAAACAGATGAACTGAATTCAAAAGATTGCAAATGCTCATTTAATTAATCAAAGAAGTACAAACATAATTGAAAGCAAACTGCTTAGAAAAATACAAGGAAAATGAAAACATAAAGGAAACAAAGGCCTAGTGACTAATCAGTAAACAAGGATGAGCTGTCCTGTCTTGAAACACTGGCTTTAGGGAGAACTGGTTGAAGTTGATTGAAGCTTCAAGTGGCATGCCTTGGCAAAGGATTGTCCTTGACACTTGGATTAGGATCACTGAAGGAGAGGATCTTGTCTCTGATCAACTCTTTCACTCTTGTCTTCAAAGCAAAACAATGTTCCAAATCATGGCCCACTCCTCCCTGATGAAATTCACAACGAAGATTTGCCTTATAGCCTGGTGGGAGAGGATCTGGAGGAGGAGGCATAGGTCTAGTGGTTATCAAACCTTTCTGAACCAAACCAGGATATAACTTAGTGTACGTCATGGGAATAGGGTCAAAGTGAACCCTATCACGATTCTGAGTTTGTCCAAAAGTCGGACGTTGAGGAGCTCTAGCTGGTTGAGCAACAATCACAGGAGCAACAGCAGCAACATAAGCTTGATTATCATGTTGGGCCCTGTATTGAGGTCTTCTACCCACATCGAAAATAGCATTGGTCTGATCTTCCCTCTTCCTTTGGAAATTCCCAAAAGGTTTCTTAGCAACATTGGAAGACTCAACAACTTTGGACACTTTTCCATTCTTAATTCCTTCTTCAAGCCTCTGTCCAATGGTAACCAGATCAGTGAAACTGGAAGAGACACTTCCGATCATCTTTTCCCAATAGAAGGGAGCCAATGTATCCATGAACATACCAGTCATTTCTTTCTCAGCTAGAGGAGGTTCAACCTGAGATGCCAACTCTCTCCAACGTTGAGCATACTCCTTGAAGGATTCCCTCTCCTTCTGAGACATATTCTGCAATTGACGGCGATCAGGTGCCATGTCCAAGTTGTACTTGTATTGTTTCACGAAAGCATCACCCAAATCCGCCCAACTATGGATACGATCTTTCTCAAGTCCCATGTACCACTTCATAGAGGCACCGCTCAAACTGTCTTGAAAACAATGAATAAGCACTTTGTCGTTCTTAGCGTAAGCAGCCATCTTGCGACAGTACATCGTTAAATGGAGTTTTGGACAAGTGTGCCCCTTGTACTTCTCAAACTCTGGAATCTTGAACTTGGAAGGCATGACAAGGTTGGAAACCAAACACATGTTGCTTGCATCAATGTCGAAGAAGTCATTACCCTCTACAGCCCTTAGTCGTTTGTCAATAGCTCGATATTGCTCACGGTCGACTTCAGGTTCAACATAATCTTCATGATCATCACCTTGAGCACTGGCAGCATGATACTCGTAGGGAATTGGGCCAGTATGAACCACTGGTCTAGGTTCAGTAAAAACAGGAACTTGAAAAGCGGGTCTAGACGCCTGACCGACCATAGAAGTAGTAACATGAGGTGGAGAGTAGTTGTGTGGCAAACCAAACTCCGGCCAAGTTGAAGGTGGCAACTGGGTAGGCTGAGGTTCGACAATAGCATTTTCAACCTCTTGGATCACTGTCCTCTGAGGTGGCTCTCCTCTAGCAATCAAAACTTGAAGCATCTCAGTCAGCTTCGTCACACTCGTCTTCAACTCCTCAATTTCCATTCGGACCTCAGCATTATGAACCTCTTGTTCTGACATCCTGCGTCTGCGGTACGCTCTGGTTCTGTATCGGCTACGAAGAATCAGCTTGACGGTTGATAGATGACTGAAAGACAGAGACAGTCGGAATGAGGTGACAGACAACTTGGATGTATGCATGAATCAATGCAAATGATGCAAATGATATACAATGTCATACAACACAGGATGCAATTACATGCAACAAGATCAAAGGTTCGAGATCATATGCGTGGAGTCTGGGTAAAGAACCAACCACAAGGTGTGTACTAGGGGTAAAGTACCTACACAACGGGTTCTAAGGGTTCCCAGAATCACTGGCCCATCTTTCGGATATTACCGACTTCCCGACTCAACTCGGTAATCAATAATATTCTCAAGAGAGTCTCATCTGAGTGTAGCATCGCGTATCAACTATTTTGGATTTACACCCTCATAGTCATCGCACTACATCCTAAAAAAAAAGCCAAGTGGGGTAAATGGGTTCTACGGTCCTCAGCATTAACGGCTCTCAGGTCGAAAGTAGTAATGTTTTCACGACTGAACTCGATCAACAAAACTATATCCGAGGAGGCCTCTGCTGAGTGGTGGATTCTCGATTCAGCTTATTTGGGACTCAACTCCCTATAAGCCTACTCGAATATACCACAGTCCTATCATAAGAGCACTCAAGTCCGGGTTAGGACTTATCTCACCACACATGTATCGTCAAACCCTGAAAAACAGAAAAATCCAGACAAATAGCAAACAATAATAATAGCACAAAAAACACAAATGAAACAAGTTAGGCTTAACCCTCTTGGGGTGTCCCCAGTGAAGTCGCCATTTCTGTCGCGGTGAGAATCGGATATCAAGCTATCAATTAACTTGTATCGCAAATCATAAAATTCACCACCGAACTTTAATTTATCCAAGGGAAGGGAAAAAGGTCGAGAAACCCTAAAAATATGCTAAGCTAAAAGACGAGGCTAAAAGCTAAGCAATCAGAGATCAAAGGTACGGGGGTTGGTTATACCTAGGGAAGGTGCTAGCATCCTAAGCATCCGTAGTACTCTACGGGAACCTCTTGTAATATCTATGTTTGTGCTCAATTGTCTGCTAACTGAATGGGAACTAAAACGGGAATGATGAAAAAGAGACAAATGAAAGATGAAGAAAATAAAAATGTGAAAAAGAAAACTGTGAAAAAGAAAACTGTGAAAAAGAAAACTGTGCTCGCCAAGGATAAACCTCGTGCCTACGTATTCCCTCGTGCAATGGGAAAGTCAGAGCGTCGTAGTTCGGAAAACTACGGGTAAAAAGAAGGAAAAGCTTGAATTGCAAAGCTTGTAAAAATGATTGTAAGGTGAAGAGATCAATTGCCATCTCTGACGAAAGAAGGAATGAATGGGCTAAAAGTGGTAAAGGAAAAAGCTAAAGCGAAACACGCGAGTGGTAAGCGAAGTGACATTAAGTCAACAAAATGTCCACCTTCCCTTGGATCGGGTCAAAAGCGTCAGGAGCGAACGAAGTAAAAAAAAATGCACGACAAAACATCGTGAGAAGGGATGACAAGAATCCATCAAGAACTACATTGAATCGGACCGCTAAAATAAATTGGAAAAAAAAAGTGATAACCTCTATCTAATATTTTTTTTGGATTTTTTAATATAATAAATAATAAATAATAAAAAACAGAAAAATTAAATAGAAATTAAATGAGAAAGAAAATATAAAAGATGAGCCTAAACATATAACAAGAATCTGTTACATCATCTAAATTCATTTTATAATACTAAAGTATAATTATAATAAATAATACAAATAATAATAAATAATAAAAAGAAAAAAAGTCATTTTTAAAAATAAAAATAAGGGGAAAAATAGAAGAAAAGAAAAAAGTGACGTTTGAAAGGGGGAAGATATGCCCCATTAGATCAATTTTTATATAATTTTTAACAATAAAACTTAATTAATGTAAAATAAAAACAAATCCTAACCTAACTAAAATATAATAATTGAGATCCTAAATTCAAAGTGAAACTTAATAATTAAACCAACAAAAACTGAAAATTAAATCAAAGGTACCTCTTTTAGATTTTGTTTTTATAAATATTAATAATATATATTATAATTAGAAAAGATAAAGGTATATATTAACTAAAAAAGAAATAAATGTATTATAACTAAACTAAAGAAGAAGAAAAAATAGAAGTATATATTAAACTACAAACTGAAAACAAACGTACAACAAAATATATAAAAATAAAATAATAATAATAGTATGATACTGAATATAAAAATATATACAAAATTAAAATTAATTAGTATTATGAAACCAAAAATAAAAATATATATATGTAAATGGTATTTATAACCAAAACAAATAGGAAATAAAAAATAATTGAAAAACAAATCTGGGATTAATAACCCAATCTCTAACAAATATATTTAGTTAATAAAATAATAACAAAAATAAATAGAAATAAAAATTAAAAAAACCTAAAAAAGTGAAAAGGGAAACAAAACCGTTAAAAGTCCTAAATATCTTAAACTTACCTTAACACTAAATAAAACCTAATAAATATCAACTAATTAAAACTTATTAACTAGAAAATTACTAACTAAAATCTGTCAAAAATAAATAAATAAATTAACCAACTAAGAAAAAAAACTCTAAATAATGGCTAAATTAAACAAAACAACAAAAACAAAAAAAAATCCTAAGTCTAAATTAAGAGATTATTTAACAAACTAATATATTAAAAGAAAAAAAACTAAATGAAAGGATTAAGGAGCCAAAAAAAGTTATGAACAATAGTATTTCGATGGGCTTTGAGGGGATGTAGTCCAACAATTAGAAAGAAAGATCCTAAAAAAACAAATAATAACTACAAAATAATAAATAAATTTAAAGTAATGAAGTGAGAAAATATAACCTAGCCTTCAACAATCCTTCACAGAGAAATACAAAATCGCTAACTCCCCTTTCTTTCTTCTTCCTGTGCGGTTCTCCTCCGCGGTGACTCTCTCTGTCTCGTTCTGTTCCTTTGGAAAAGAAATTGTTGATCCTCTCTTCTCCCTGCGTGTTTCGCTTTTCGCTTCAATCTCTTCACTCTCGGTTTCGATCGGTTGCGTAACAGTGGATTTGGGGATTCCAATGTGTTGTCGTGATTTTCCGTCTCTGGCGTTATGTGGTTCCGACGGTGATGGCCGAAGGTTATAGTGTGTTGACGGTTGCGGGTCAGTGGTGATTAGGACAATTAGTATGGCAGAGTTTGTAGTAATAAAATGGAGGTGCTAATGAATTGAAGAAGGAAAATGAGATGGTGGTTTTTATTAGTTTTAATTTTTTATTGTAGGAGTATGGACAAGGCTATGAGGATCATGTGCGAAGTTTTTTTTATTTTTGTGAAGGGTGTTTTTTGTAGTTAAAGATGAATCAAGTTGTGATAAAGGTTTGAAGTTGTGAAGTATTTTGCTGTCAATCCTTTTTCGTGTCTCTGTTAAACCTTTTTTCATAACAGGATATTGTTTGTTAATTCTGGTGAAAGTTTGGAGAGGTCACAGGCTTGTAGTGGGAGGTCTGTGGTATGTGCTTGGCGTGACAATAGTGTAGAGTTAGTGTTATGTGGATGTTTTGGTGAAAGTGAGATAGCAGCAAAGCAATGGCAGGCTTGTTGTACGATGTCGCAGGTTGGTTTGTGGAAACAGAGGTTAATGGTGTGGCCTCATGAGTAAGGATCAATTAACTCATTAAAAAAAATTAATAAACTAATAAAAACTAACTAATAAATAAAACTAATTAAACTGTATTAAATAAAATATAACCTAATAATAAAATAAAATAAAGGATTAACTAAGGACATAAACTAAATATAAATATAAATATAAATTAAAATTAAAATTATACTAAAATTAAAATTTAGCTAAAAGATAAATAATAAAAAACCAACAATCTAAAAAAATTAAACTAGCGTTAAAAATGAACCAAATTCTAAAATTAAATAAAAATATAAGCTAATTATAATTAACTAAATAAAAACTAGACTAATTCTACAATACCTAATATAGTCATTGAACTAAATATGAAAATAAAAATAAATAAAGTTAAACAAATTATCCTATTTTAAAATTGGGACAAATTCTAAACATAAGAGTTAAAATAAATAAATAAAATATCGAACGATCAAATCGACTAAAAAAAAATACATGATTAATGACTAATGAACTGTTTGATTGAAGATGCAAAGAATTGACGAATATCGATAATTTGATAAAAATGCGTTAAATGAATGAAAATGTTAAAAAAAAAAAAAAAAAAAAGTCCGGTCAAAATTTAGGGTGTGACACACACGTAAGTCGATTTTTAATCGCCATCTCACATTTCTAAGGCTATCCCTCATTGTTGCCTAATCATAAGGTCAAGTGGGGTGTATAAAGCAAGTCCCTTAAAAGAAAAAATCATCAAGTCCCTAATGGTTGCCTTTAAAGATCAAGTCCCTTTTCGAATAATGATGATAGTCCCTCCTAAATGCTTAATACACCCCACAGTTGCCTTCACAAAACAGATGTCCCTCACATGTCCCTTACATCCAAGGTAATGACTACCTACTCCTTAATAGTAGGGATAGTCTTACCAATTAAAGGATAAAGAACAAGAAAGACTTAACATTTTAGGGTAGGTACCTCCTAGTTGCTTGCTCACTTCATTCAAAATTTTCAAACACTTAATAAATTTCAAACAAATTTTCAAAAAAACAAGTTTTTACGCATCCGTACATGGATCATTATTAACTATTATGAAATTTTCTATTCACACACTACACTTTTCAAAAACAATTCAAAGTGAGCTAAGTAACTAAGAGCCCATGGATAACCATGGATGTAAAGGGTGCTAACACCTTCCCTTTACATAACCTACCCCCCGGACCCAAAAATATCTCTTAAGGTATTTCCTGTTCTTTTATGCCTTTCCTTTGGATAAAATAAAAGTCGGTGGCGACTCTTGCTATCCGCAACATAACTTAAAGTCAGTTCTCCCACCGTGTTACAATATGTGCTATAGATCTAAATACCTTCATATGACTCAAGCTAGGCTCGACACCAAACCAACACTCTTCTGGCGTAACTCCTTTTAGCTTCTTCGTCGGACATCTGTTTAAAATATATGTTGCATTCAACACAACTTCTCCCCATATTTTTTTGGGTAGATGCTTACCATTCAACATACTTCTTACCATGTTCATGATGGTTCGATTCTTCCTTTCTGCAATTCCATTCTGCTGTAGAGTGTAGGGTGGCACCACCTCATGCATAATCCCTTCTTTTATACATAATACATCGAAATATTTTGACACATACTCTCCACCACCATTAGTCCTCAAAATCTTGAGCTTTCGACCACTTTGTCTTTCGACCATAGATTTAAACTTGGTAAATACATCGATCACTTCACTTTTCTTCTTGATCAGGTAAGTCCATAATTTTCGACTAAAATCATCTATGAAAGTGATAAAGTAAATGTTACCTCCAATCGAATCCACCTAGATAGGACCATATACATCAAAGTATATGACTTCAAGAATTTCCTTCGACTTTCTTCCTGTATCTTTGCTGAAGTTATTCTTGTGTTGTTTCTACTGAACACATTCTTCACACACTTCGTTTGGGATGCCAATTTCTGGCAATCCTGAAACCATATTTCTTCTCTTCAAATCTCTGATGTCTTTGAAATTGAGATGACCAAGTATATAGTGACATAACCATTCATCTTTACTAGCTGCACTTGCAAGACACTTATGCTCTATCACATTTAGTTCGATCTTGAAGGTTCTATTCTGAGACATTGGAGCCTTCAATATCAACCTACCACCTGCGTCGACGACTCTCATCACCCTGTCTTCGACTGACACCTTGTAGTTCTTTTCGAACAATTTCCATATAGTGAGCAAATTGCTCTTCATGCCTGGTATATACAAAACGTTGGAAATTACTGACCTCTTGCCATCTTTCCTCTTAATCAAAACATCACCAATACCTTCAGCTATTAGAGTATTGTCATTTGTAAATCCCACCATGTTCTTCATTGAGGGCTTCGTGTTGACAAACTAATCTTTCCTACCAATCATGTGTGATGAGAATTTTCAAGTACCATTGTTCTTGGAATCTCTCTTCATCTCTTGTTGTGACCATCAACAACATCTCTTTTTCTTCTTCTTCATGTTTTGTCAGCTTAGCATCAGAATCTTGATTCTTTTGCTTTTCTGGACAACCACTAAAATACTGACCATACTTCTAACAATTGAAACACTAAATGTGACTCTTGTCTGGCTTTCGACCACCATTTTTCCCTATACCTATAGCACCACCTCTTTGGTTGCCTTGGTTCCAGGGTTTTCTCTTATTCGACCAGTTTTCTTCTTGCTGATCTTGACTAGTCAAATTCTTATAGCCATTTTTGCCTTTCTTGTCAAACACTTTTCCTTTGCCTTTCCTATCTCTTGCTGGTTACGCTTGAAAAGCCACATCACTCTTCGACTTGCCTGCTTCTCTTTTAGCCATTCTTTGTTCATGAGATTCAAGTGTCCATTGAAGCTCTTCTTTAGTCACCTTCGACAAATCTTTTGACTATTCTATGGCTACTACCACATGGTCAAACTTTGGAGCCAACGATCTCAAGATCTTTGAGACAACTATTTTCGTCGTCAACACTTCTCCACATGCTTTGATTAGTTTTGTAACTCTTGTGAAAAAATCTGCTATACTTTCATTGTCTTCCATCTGAAGCAATTCATAAGCCCTTTTGTGAGTTTGTAACCTCACATCTTTCACCTTCTCTACACCTCCAAACGGTTTCTCAAAAATATCTCATGTTTCTTTTGCAGACTCTACATCACTAACTTTTTCAAAGTTATCTGGATCAACACATTGATGGATTATAAAGAGAGCTTTATAATCTTTCTTCTTCAATTCTTTGTACGCAGCCTTTTCCTCTTCCGTTGCGTTCTCTGCAAGCGTTTTACTCCTTCCTTCACAAGATCCCATAAATCTTGATAACAGAAAACAACCTCATCACGTTCTTGCACTTGAATCTCTTTAACCGGAGCTCTAGATACCAGATATTGGAATTATCCCAAAACCTATGGGAATTCCGTAGCTATCATGCAGTAGAAACGTTAAAGAAAGAAGAAGAAAAATTAGGGTTCTTGAGAAAATCGGGAAAGATGAATGTTGTTGCCCACAAATCGTGGGAATTTCTTTATCTTATTGCTACTCACTATGCAACTGCAGAACTGAGAGTAAAATAATGTTATGATTTTTACAATGAGGGAAACTCCTTATTTACAGAATTATGTTTGCTTGCATCTCAAGCAAAGCCCAAAATATCTATTTTGAATTAAATCTAATCTAGATCAAATCAAACATTTCCTTCTGTCGAACAACCTGCTCCAACACAAGGAATTACAATTTAATAATTTTTGATTAATTTGATCCTAAATTGTAACTTTATTCTTTATTTCATTTCTTGCGCTTTTTGTAATGAAGTTGAATCTAAATATGATAATGTCAAAAAATTAATGTAACGTAAGTTTAATTGCATAAAAATATAATTTTTTATTTAAACCTATATTTTCCTGCATAAAAATATATATTTTTTGTTTAAACCATAATTTACAAATATATATATATATATATATATATATATATATATATATATATATGCATAATTTATTATTTATTATTTAACTTTCCGATTTAAATCTGTATTTTTTTTCATTTTTGGTAATTGTGACGGTTTAAATCGCCATAATAGTATATTTTAACCGCCACAATTTTTATAATTTTAATAAATATAAGGTAAATTTTTTGGCCAAAACCTTGACACATACTCCCTTCGGTCTCATATATAAGCAAATTTTTTTTAAAAATTAAAGTCTTAAATATAAACAAAAGTCACCTATATTTTTTATATTAAATGTTATTATTTCAAATATATCCCTACTTTTTTTATATTTTTATGTTTTTAATGATTTCTAAAACAAAAAGTAGGGATAAAATTAGAAAGAGTATAAGATTTAAATGCATTCAAATATTTTTCTTAAAGAACGAGTTTTTTTTTTGTAAATTTACTTATATATGAGACCGGAGGGAATATCTAGTTAGATTGGATCTTAAAATCGCTCATAAAATTTAATAATAATCATTTAAAAACCTTGACACATACCTAATCTAATCGAGCCTTAAAATCGCTCATGGGGTCTGATAATAATCATTTAAAAATTCAGTCAAACAAATATTCATATTAAATTAGAGGACAACATGGTCATAAAATTGCTATCTAGTGTTTGTCTTTATAGATATAAAGATCGCTAAACGTTAAGGCTATAATGTTTACTTTATATATACCCATACTTTTAGTTTTAAGACAATGTAGTCTAGTCAAACAATTATAAATTAAAGCACTATGATACTGTTTATGTTCTTAAGGTTTTTTTTTTTAATTCTTTTTATATTTTTTCAACAAAATTGCAAATAATACTAATTATTTCTTTATCAACACATTTTATTTATTTTGCCTTTCTTATAATCTATAATATATGTTTTACAAAAATATTAATTAATTTTTTTCTAAAAAATAAATTTATAAATATATACAATTTATCTATAAATTTATCACATCAATTTTTTGAAAAGACTTTTCGTAGATTTTCTTAGATAATTAACTATCATAATGTATTCTATAGTCTATAATTTAATATTTATAAATTGTTAGTAATAAAAACATTTGTATTATATGTCAATATATGTATTGTTACTAGTGCGGATAATAAATTGAATCAACTCAAAAATAATTTAAAATTCGGTTTGATATTTAAATCGTTGAATTATATTCATGAATCAAATAAATTGAATATGAGCGAAAAACTAAGTTCGTTAATTAAATGAGATGAAACTTAGATTCATGAATCAATTAGAATGATTATATTGTCTTTAAGAGTAAATTTAAAGATTTACTCAAAATCATAATCTTATATTGTCTCTTTCATACTAGTTATGAAAGTAAAGCTGACAACTGCATTTAAAGTCATTCTTGTTGGATGCATTATGTTATTTGTCAAAATATTATGTGTAATGAAGGTTACAAGTGATGTAATCATTCTATGATGAAAATATATCAATTTCTAATAATTTTTTGTGTACTATTTCATTAATTGACTTTAAAAAAGGCTTTTAAGTCCTTGAAACAAGTGAGTTGAACCTAACGAGCTGAATCAAATTGTTTGTGAACTTATAAAGAATCAAGTTTGAGGTTAAAATAATTATGTTGAACTCGAATCGAGATTTGAGTTGAGTCAATCTTAAGGAGTTAAACCAAGTATAGGCAAATTCCATTCAACTCGACTTATTTTCGGCCCTAATATATCGTTCCTATGATTTTAAAGTTGTTGTGATAGAATTTAAATTTATGAGAGAGTGAGGTGGCACATGGAGGAAGGAGATATCTTGTGTTTCAACATGTTTTAATATATTTGTCTGATAAAAAATATTGATTTAAAATTCACATTGGTCATCAATTTGATTCATTTAATTAAATTATTAGTTGGATTAATGGATCGCAAATTAAATTATGTGTTTATTAATCTGATATATATATATATATATATATATATATATATATATATATATATATATATATATATATATATATATATATATATATATATATATATATATATATATATATAAATTAAAAATTAAAATTATTTATAAAATATCTTTTTGATAAAAAATTTATAATTATAAAATCTATAGAAAAAAACTAAAATTATTTATGCAAATAAGTTGGGGTTGAATATGTTTTTGGTCCCTATAAATATCTTAATTTTGATTTTTACTCCTTATAATAAAAACGTCGAGTTTTAATCCCTATAAAATTACTTTTGCACACAAATTTAACCCCTGTAGAGGGACTAAACCTTCGTGCAAAAGTAATTTTATAGGGACTAAAACTCGACGTTTTTTTATAGGGACTCAAGCTTTTAGTTTTTTTTTTAGGGAAATTCAAGCTTTTAGGCCCGCGTTCTCAACAATGTATGTCTCACCCCATCTCGTTTTTTTTCTTCTTTTTTGCGAGTTTTGTGGGGCAAGATTAAATGGAGCGGACACGTTTGTTTGCCACCCTAATTTTGATAAGTTAACACACACACACACACACACACACAAATATATATATATATATATATATATATATATATATATATATATATATATATATATATATATATATATATATATATATATATATATATATATATATATATATATATATATATATATATATATATAAACCTATTGGTTCGAGAAACTTATTGGTTCACTGGTATGACTAGTCAATCGGTTGGGTCACACCAATTTTCACCAGGTCAATTGCAATTACAATCCTATGACATTACTAAACTGTTATATCATTTGATTCTCGATCTAACAAGTTCGAATGACCGAACCAAATCGAGTTTTAAAATATTGTACCCATGATGATCTATAATCCCTATGATGATATAGAGTCTGCAATAGATTTAGTTGAACCATTGACAGACTATTAAAAATTTATTTCAAGTTAATGCATTTAAATAAATGTCATCGCTTATATTTAACTGGTTAATATCAATATGATTAAACTTTTTTATAGTATTTAATATGATATTTAGAGAATTTTGCCACACATGATATCAAATTTCAATTCTAATTTATGATTATAAGTTTAAATATGTGAAAAAAATAATGTAGGTGTGGAATATTGGAACAAAGCCTAGTACGAATAACATGTCGTCGAAGTCTGCTCACATGTTATTGTTTAATTGAGCCTTGTGTTATGGATCCAGTTGTTTAAGTTAGCTTGTACCCTAAGTTAGCTTGTAATGAGTCATTGTTAAAAAACTCATTAGGTTAGTATGTTAGTTTGATTATAAATAGCATACTAGTCTCTCATATTTTGTATAAGGGGAAATAGGAAGATAAAACCCTAATTCAAAAGTGAGAGAGGTTATTTGTTATTCTTGTATTCTTGTAATCTTGTTTTAAGAGAAAGGGAAGAATAACAGTTTATAACCAATCTTTGTTGTTATTTTTGGTAACCCTAAACCCTAACCCTTGTGGGTTTCTTGAGAAATCTATTATACTTTGTTTCTAAGGTATCCTATTCATAAAAAATTGGTGTTGTGAGCGTGGAGAAGATGCCTTCAACAAAGTATGAGATTGAAAAGTTCACTGGAATGAACGATTTCGGTCTGTGGCGCTTGAAGATGAAAGCCCTACTTGTTCAGCAAGGTTGTTTGGAAGCGTTGAAGGGAGAGACGACCATGAATGTTGCATTGACGACAACTGAAAAGACGACCATGATTGAGAAATCACACCGTGCAATATTGTTGACCCTTGGTGATAAGGTTCTTCGATAGGTATCAAAGGAGACGACGACGTCAGGGTTATGGTTGAAACTTGAAGGTTTGTACATGACCAGATCGTTGGTGAATCGACTCTACCTGAAGCAAGACTTGTATTCATTCAAGATGAGTGAAGATAAAGTGTTGGCTGAGCAATTGAATATGTTCAACAAGCTGATTCTTGATCTTGAAAATATTGATGTGAAGATCGATGACAAAGATTAAACGCTGTTGTTGTTATGCGTTTTGCCCATAACACATGCTCACATTAAAGAAATCCTCTTGTATGGAAGATAGTCTTTGACCTACGAAGATGTTCAATTAGCCTTGTACTCTAAGGAGTTGAACGAACGAAAGGAGCATAAACCTTCAACGATTGGTGAAGGTTTGGCCGTTAAGGCGAAATTCTTGCGAAAGGATGGTAAGTTCGACAAGAAGGGAAAAAGTCAGCAGAAGTCTTATAGTGGTGAAACATCATGTGTTCAATGTTATCATTGTAAGAAGAAGGGTCAAATTCAAAAGGTGTGCCTTGAACGCCTGAAAGATCATGAAGGTAATTATAATGGCAATGCTTCCATTGTTCAAGATGATTTCGAATCATTTGATGTTCTTGTGGTTTCGAGCGGCGACTCAAGAAAATAGTGGATTATGGATTCAGGTTGCACTTGGCATATGACTCCAAATAAAGACTTGTTAGAGGAATTATGTGATCAAGATGGTGGATTAATGCTGTTGGGAAATAACAAAGCTTGCAAAATTGCAGGTATTGGATTTGTGAGATTCAAGCTCCATGATGAGTCAATAAGATTGTTGACTGAAGTTAGGTATGTACCTGACTTGAAGACAAATTTGATTTCTCTTGGTGAATTCGACAAGAAGGGATATGTCTTTCAAGGAGAGAAAAGTATCCTAAGAGTCATGAAGGGGTCGAAGGAAGTCTTGAGAGGCGTGAAGAAACAAGGCTTGTATACCCTTGAGGCTGAAGTTGTAAGTGGTTTGACAAATGTTGCATCCATGAAACTGTTGTCAAAGACAAAATTATGGCACATGAGATTGAGCCATGTCAGTGAGAGAGGTCTGGTCGAACTGGGGGAACAGAACCTGCTAGGTGGTGACAAAGTCGAGAAGTTGGAGTTTTGTGAACCTTGTGTATTTGGTAAGTCTTGTAGGGTGAAGTTTAACAAAGGTAAATAAAGAATACACAGATCCCTTGATTACATCCATGCTGATCTTTAAGGGGCTGCAAGGAATCCTTCACATTCAGATGCAAGATATTTTCTATCCATAGTTGATGACTATTCCAGAAAGTTATGGGTATTCATTCAGAAGACAAAGGACGAAACTTTTGAGAATTTCAAGAGTTGGAAGTTTATGGTAGAAACTTAAACTGGCAGAAAGGTCAAGAGGTTGAGAACCGATAACGGCCTTGAATTCTGCAATGAAGCTTTCGACAGTTACTGTGTCGAGTCTGGGATTTTAAGGCATAAGATTGTAGTAAGTACTCCTCAGAAAAATGGTTTAGCTGAGAGATTCAATCAAACAATCCTCGAAAGGGTTAGATGCATATTGGTTAGTGCTGGATTGAAGAAGTTGTTTTGGCCTGAAGCTGTTTCGACAACAACATATCTGATAAACACATGTCCTTCAACTGCGTTAAATATGAAGCACCTGAAGAATTTTGGTCAGGACATCCACCAGATCTCGACAAAATGAGAGTATTTGGTTGTGTAGCCTATGCTCACGTTAGGCAAGACAAGGTCGAACCTAGAGCTCTCAAATGCATGTTCATGGGATATCCTGAAGGAGTCAAAGCTTACAGGCTATGGTGCCTAGAGCCAAGTCATAGGAGGTGTATCACCAGTCGAGATGTAGTTTTCAATGAAGCTGAGATGGCTTTCAAGAAAACGGACAATGTTGTCGTAGAGTTGAAATAGGGAGAAATTCTTGTTGAGGTGGAGCATAGTGATGCGAAACTGCATGACCCAGATGAAGTCAAAGAAGCAGAAACTGCTGTAGAAGATGAAGAGACTGATAATGACTACCTGTTGGCAAGATACCGGTCTAGAAGAGTCATCAAGCCACCTCAAAGACTTGGGTATGCAAATCTTATAACTTACGCCTTAATCTCTGCAAGTGAGGTTCTAGAAGAAGAACTTAGAGACTATAAGGAAGTTACGAGGAGTCGAAATAAGACTGAATTTCTAAAGGCCATGGATGATGAGATGAAATATCTTCATGATAACAACACTTGGGATCTGATCAAGGAACCTGTCAGAGCCAGATTAGTTAGTTGTAAATGGATTTTCAAAGTTAAGGAAGGAATCAAAGGAGTGGCGTCGAAGAGATACAAGGCAAGGTTGGTTGCAAGGGGGTTCACTCAGAAATAAGGTGTCAACTTCAATGATGTGTTCTCTCCTGTTGTGAAACATATGTCCATTCAAATGTTGCTTGCCATGGTGGCAGAGTTCGACCTTGAACTGGAACAAATGGATATGAATACTGTGTTTTTGTATGGTGATCTTGATGAAACAATCCTGATGAGACAACCTGAAGGGTATGTCGAAGAGGGGAAAGAAGAGTATGTGTGCAAACTAAATAGATCTTTATATGGGCTGAAAAATTCTCCCCGATAGTGGAATAGGAGATTCGATGAGTTCATGGCACACATAAGTTTCATCAGTAGTCAGTTCGACCATTGTGTTTACTTCAGATTTTGACCTGGTAATTCATTTGTTATTTTGTTGCTTTATGTGGATGATATTCTAATAGAAAACAACAATGTCGAATATGTAATGAGGGTGAAGGCTGAACTCAATAAGGAGTTCGATATGAAGGATCTGGGAGCTGCGTCCAGGATTCTTGGGATTGACATCCGGAGAGATATAAAGTAATTGAGGTTATGCTTATCTCAAGAGGCATACTTGAAGAAGATTCTTGATAAGTTTGGTATGTCGAATTCAAAGCCTGTTGTGACAAACCCCCAATTTAAGCTGAGTATAGATGAATGTCCAAGTACTGATGTCGAAAGAGCCTATATGAATAGCATTCCATATGCTAATATAGTAGGTTCTTTGATGTATGTTATGGTATGTACTAGACCCGATATAATATATGCAGTAAGTCTTGTAAGCAGGTACATGTCGAATCCTGGAAAGGCTCACTGGCAAGCATTGAAATGGATTCTAAGGTACATAAATGGGTCTCTAAGCATAGTCCTAATTTATGGTGGAGCCTTGGGTGAAGATAGTAAATCAGCAATCGAAGGATATGTCAACTATGATTATGCAGGTTATATGGATTCTAGAAAATCTATTTCTGGATATGTTTTCACTATGTTTGGCACAACAATTAGTTGGAAAGCAACACTTCAGAAGGTTGTTTCCTTATCAACCACTGAAGCGGAATATATCGCTCTAACTGAAGTTGTAAAGGAAGCATTGTGGCTTGAAGGTTTTGCAAAGGAGCTGAAACTTCAAGGTCGAAGTATCACTGTTAAATGTTATAGTCAAAGTGTAATACACCTGTCAAAGAACTCAGCTTATCATGAGAGAACCAAACACATTTATGTAAGGCTGCATTTTATCAGAGGGGTAATCGAGCGTGCAGAAGTCCAAGTGCTAAAGGTTTTGACAGATTATAATGTTGCTGATATGATCACCAAGACGTTGCCAAGTTGCAAGTTTTTCCACTGTATGCAGTTGATAAAGCTGCATGAAGAAAGCTAGTTTGTTTCTTGTTGGTATAGGGTGTGTTCCAAGGTGGAGATTTGTGGAATATTGGAACAAACCCTAGTACGAATAGCATGTCGTCGAAGTCTGCTCACATGTTATTGTTTAATTGGGCCTTGTGTTATGGATCCAATTGTTTAAGTTAGCTTGTACCCTAAGTTAGCTTGTAATGGGTAATTGTTAAAAAAAACTATTAGGTTAGTATGTTAGTTTTATTATAAATAGCATACTAGTCTCTCATAATTTGTATAAGGGAAAATAGTAAGATAAAACTCTAATTCAAAAGTGAGAGAGGTTATTTGTTATTCTTGTATACTTGTAATCTTGTTTTAAGAGAAAGGAAAGAATAATAATTTATAACCAATCTTTGTTGTTATCTTTAGTAACCCTAAACACTAACCCTTGTCGGTTTCTTAAGAAACCTATTATACTTTGCTTCTAAGGTATCATATTCACAACAGTAGGGTAATAAGTCTAAATTACTTATAAATTAACAAATTTATAAATTAATATAAATTAATAACAGAATCGAGAATATTAATAAATAATAATAAAAATATAAAATATATTATTCATATTTACTTAACTAGTTTTATTGGCCTAAAATAATATTTATAGCAAATAGTTTGACCATTTTAACTAAAACAAGTTGGTCTCATCTAGACTCAGCATAGGATAAACCACAGGTCTCTAAAGATCTAATGCATAACTGATTAGATTTATTGTATATCCGATTAGAGAATATTCAAATTTCAAAATTTAAAATTTCACTTCACATAAGGGTTTAGACTTATACCATTGATTATGATATAGATCAGAGTGCGTCGTTTGCGATCAAGTTATGATGGAATATCCAATTTAATGCCCTAATTAATCATCAGGGAAGATAATCGATTAAAAGCAGATGATATAAATAGGAATCACTTCCTATCCTTTTTGCCATCCACCTCTTGCATTATTCTTTTTTTCTTTTTCTTGTTTTTCTTTGTATTCATGAAATACATCTTGCAATTTTTATTGTCATCAATAGCTCCCAAGAGAATGCGTACCTATGGAAGCATCCCAGCTATCGGGTACTCCTTAGAGTTATTTTCGTCAAAAGAGCAAGAAATGTGTTTCAACCGATACTTTTCAAGGAGAAGAATTCTAAAATATTAACACTTGGAAGATAAATTCTTCAAAGATTGTGAATTTTGAAGTGGTTTGAAGAAACATCTCTAAAAAGTTTCATTTGTGACATCCCTTATGAGATGTTTCCAAGTTTGGTAAGGTTATTTTACTTTAACCTCAAATATGTCGGAGGAATCCTCACCAGTGAAGTGAAAAAACATTAAATTCGATAATCCCTTGAAGATTTTTTAGAGATCAGTAACCTTTTGTGCAACGGTTCAAAATAAAAACATGAAGGTGGTAGTTATTCTTATATGTCGGTTGTTGTTTTCTTCTTTCTTGATCCTAGTTTTATCGTTCCTACACCTTTTAAGGCGATGATAGTGTTCCTTAATATTTGCCTTATCCATTATGTGGTCTCCCATTTTCTTTCCCCAAAGAGACACAACTTCAACTATCCAATACTGAAGTTGTTGTGGTATGGGAAATTACCAACAAAGTAGAAACAAATTGGGCAAGTATTATAATCCATCACATGATTGAGAATAAGATCATGGATATGTTGTCACCATATAATGGGTTAATGATATTTTTGTTTGGAAAATTTTGGGTTCAACTTTGGGGTTTAGGAACGAGACCAGTAGTATACTAGGATAAGAAGTGGCATGTTAAACCTAATGAGAATAAACATACAAAAATGGAATTTTAACCTACAAATCCCCAAAAGAAAAAGAAAGTTCATCTAGGTGAAGATCTTTAATCAAGAAGTGTGTCTGATGGTTGTGTATATCTTAAAGAGTTATCTCAAGCCTCATGATTCCAATGAATTGATAAAGTCAAAAATAATTTAACAATGAACAAAAATCTTTAGAGTTGTGAAAGAGAAGAAATGTGAAAGCTCGCCAAGTGATATGTTTTTGTAAAGGTCTAAGACTAACTCTCGAATTTACTAAGACAAATCACACATATTCTTTTAATTAATTCAAAATCATCTATTCTTTTATTAAATTCACCAAATAAAAGTTTGGTGACTAACTAATTACTTAAAACCTCAAAAAAAATTATGGGTGAAATTTACATTATATAATCAATTAGCCCTTAGACTTAAGTAATTATCTCATTTGTAATGCCGCATAATCAAATATTAAGGTTAATAGTCAATTAGTAACAACTATTTTAAAAATCTTCCATTTTTGTATTTGAACTCAACTAGCCGTCTACTCGTGCGATGCACGGTAAATTATAATCTAATAATTAAATTTAATGTAAAAATAAAATATATTTACTTTTAATATAATTAAAAAAACACAAAGTGTTTATAAAAAATGCAATGTGTTTATAAACAAAAATTCATATACTAATCTATTTTATACAAATTAACTTATCTTATATAAGTAAATTTAGAATATAAAATCAAAGATAAATACAATTGGATAAACTATAATAAACAAAAAGAAAAGAAAAAAAAGAATAGTAATTAAATGAAAATATAAAATAATTAAGAAATAGAAATAAAGAAAGGTAAAACATAAATAATATAATAGCTTAAAATTAATAAATAACATTGAAATTAACATGAATGTGTTTGTTTCAAGGTTTCAAAATATATTCCTTGGAATGATATTTCCAGGATTATTATTTCCAGAAATATTATTCCTACTTTATGTGTTTGATAGAAATTAAAATTTCCTAGGAATGATGGTAAAATTATTAAAAAATAAAAAATAAAAATAAACTTGATTGGTAGTGAGGAGTTATAATTGGTTGAACTTATTCTATGTGAGAATGTTATATTCTCACCCTTTAAGTCTTGTGAAAGAACCATGTGTAAATATGATTTCTGGGAATACCTTGGAATAATTTTGTAAAACTTGAATCAAATATAGGAATATTGCATTCCCATAGTCATATTCCTAAGAATATTTTTTTATAACCTTGAAACAAACACACCTTAGAGCTTCAAAATAAATACTTAAAAATTAATAAACAATTTAAAAATATTAAAAGTTGCTATAAATATGAATTAAATCATTAATCTTAATTTATGAGTTAGTGGAGGTGGTTATTCCATTTTTATTTATAGATTGTTATATTTAATTCAAACAATAAAAAAAACGTAAATATGATATTAATAAATATTTGTGAACATAATAAATATAAAATTCCTAAATTTTATAACCTATTTTTTTGATATCAATATAACCAACCAACCGTGAACCGTCTCATATTTCTTAAAATACTAAATGCCAAAAATTTATTGACAATAACTGAACATCACGTTAATTCTATTTCTAGGTGTAATTTCAATACTCTTGTGATATTTTAATATCGATAAAAATTAAATAATGTAAAAAATTGATTGACAATTGAATGATATATAGTGAATTATATCTTAATTTTATGTGCAATTTTACCATCTATGAAAATACGCAAATAAGAAGAGAGAAAAAACAACAACAATATAATAGAGAGGATTGCATATTATGATTTGGAGTACATATCTATTATGATTTGGTTTACATGATTTAATAGGTGGAATTTAAGAAGTAGTAATAATCATTTATAAGGAACCTAATTTTGATCAGTTTATGGTAAAGGAACAAGACTAGTTATGGATGCACTAAGACAACGCACATGCATAAAAGGTATTTTCAAACCTCTTCTCTTTTGATAAAACTTCTTAAAACCAAATTAGATAACACTCAATTGATCATAAGCTTGCTTAGTCAATTAAGGCGATAAAAATACATAAGCTATTCGATTAAGGGGTCCTTTTAATCGATTAAATCAAAGAGTAATACCTCATAATTGATCAAGGCATTGAAAATCGATTAAATGAAGTAAAAAAAAATCAAACTTTACTATTTTAGTTTACTTAATTGATTAACACAAGCTTTAAATCAATTAACTCATTTAAAATGTCAATGGATTGTTTCCTTTTTTAGCCAATTTTTTTCTACAAAAAGGAGGGTTATTATATTTTAAAAACACGCACATTTTCTTAATAGAAACTTTCTTCTATCTTTATTTATCTCATTCTTATTTAAACTTTTTCACCAGAGTTACTTTAGTGACAAGAGAAGGAAAAGTTTCATTTGAGAGTTGTGTTGTACTAGTGTCATACTGAAAGTGTTTATTTAAGATAGTTCTCTTGCGATCTCTTTGTAATAGATTTGAAGGTTGCAAGCTAAACCTGTAAAAAGTTTAGGTGTAAGTTATAGAGTTAAGATTGTGTAAAATCTTTAGTTAAAGTTATTGAGCCAAACCTATGTAAAATCTTCAATGGAGGTTATTGAGTTGAACCAGTGTAAAAGCACTAGTTTATGTTTTAAGCTACGTCTATGTAAAAGTTGTGTTTGTTTGTAAAAGGTTTTTTTGGATGATCCTATGCAAGAATTCAAGTTGTTTTGAAAGATTGTTTGGACTAATCTTGTGAAAAGCTCAAGTTTGATTTTAGTTGAAATCTCAAGGGAAAACTCTTAGAGACTGAAATAGGTAAAATTGTTAGGTTGAACTATGACAATTCTCTAGTGTGATATTTTTATCCTTTATCTCTTTTATTTTATTTTATTTATTTTATTTCACTACTTATTTCTGTTCTTTATTATCCCGCTGCTCCATCTCTTTTTTATATCTCAAATCATTTTTAATCAAAGAGTTTTTTCTAAACCATTTTTTTTGGGAATTTCAATATCACAATTCACTCCCTTTTTTGTTTGAAGTGACTTGGTCAACAAAATTGATTAAAATCATAAATTAAAACAAACACTCTTAGTTTCATAAATAACTGTATTACAAAAAAGTTTGTTTGTTGTTGTATTCCCTAAAGGCATAACTTGATTGCTCAACACATGTGCACAATTTTCTTATGTGGAGAAAATTATATTTCTTTCACATATAGTATGATTCCAATACAAACTAACTTGAAAATATTCGAGTGTAGCTCATAATCATTCACACAATTTTAAAAGACAACATTTCTTCATAAACTTGTCACTAACTCTTGCATATCCAATAAGGCTTACTGTTTTCATTTGGCTTAGAAATAGAGGTCTACATGTATGTCAGTTAGTAAGGCGCCTTGGTTGGCTTATGATGGTCTTATTAAGCCTTTGTTTAGCCCAAAATTATTCCCTTTCAAGTCCTTTATATAAGATATAAAATGAAGAATGTTGACATAGAAGTAATTGGGACTAATCCAATGATAAGTTTCATTGAGGAAGTTTGTCCATTGAGAATATGTCTTTGGGAAGAGATAGTATTGTTGTGGCACTGATTATAGGTAGTTGGAATTGGGAACATGCATATTTAATACTCCTTATGCAAACAAAAAGTTTATTTGGCGAAGGATTTCACGTGCACCCACACATATAAGGTGGGGAGGTGACACGCATAGGTGTACTCAAGTGCAACTATGGATTCGAGATTTCATCTTGACCGTTGGATATGATCTTGGATCTTCTACTAGATTATGGTTGTTAAACTTGGCGCCCTTTGTATCTATGAATTGTAAACTTGAGCTTCAGTTCCACTTTTTGACTTCTTCTTTGTTCTTGAGTGCTAACATAAATTAAATTTTGCTTGCGAGTCCTTTAATTATTGCTAAGTTTTTATGGGTTTTGTACTATTTTCTTGAATCAAGATGCATTCCCCATTTAACTATATAGAAACCTCCATTTTAAATCTATAGAAACATGTATTTAAAATGCAAGGTTCTTTCTTTCTTCCCATTTGTTCATCTTTGATTTTCACTATTTATTCGATAATGGCAAATTAAGGGATCCCAAATTTAGGTATCTTCACAGTAGACCTTATTAGCAACATAAAGGTTTATGACATTGATTTTTGAACTAAGGAAAAACTAACTATTATAAGAGATATGAAACTTGCCCCACTAGAATATAAATGATACAAATTGGTGTTGGGTTTGCATTTGATGAAATTCTAATAGTCAACCTCATACATATGATGAATTTTGCGGAGGAAAATATGGTGCAAAGTGTCACAAAGAGTTTAAAATGTATGTTTAAGCTTGATATTATTGAAGATGAGAATAGGTAGTGATTATATGAGCGATTAAGATGTAATACGTATGATAAACATTTTTTATTTTTGAACAATGAAAAGTACATGGGAAGGAATACGTCACCACCGCTTGACCTACCAGGTGACATTGTTGATATCCTTGTGTGGATGGCAAGATTTTAGGTACTATCGTCAAAATATTCATTGCCCATTTCAGTGTCATAACCTTTCAAATAAGACCAATAAGTATTTATGGTCTTATAAATTTTGGTGGTTTATATGTGATAGTCTTTGTTTCGATCCTTAAATGCACTCAATATGAATCTAGTTACCATGTTGTATTTTGTCATTTCATTTACAAACTTTATTTCTTCCATCTTTAAACGACCTAAATATGGACAATGATATACAATTTATAATTCATGATTGTGAATACGACATATAACCTTAAATATCCATCCTATTTGGAATACATTTGAGTTTGAATAGACAATTACTCCTTTTAGTAAAAATGATTATTGAACTTCATTTTCCTTTATATCTTCCACTTCTTCACAACCCATAATTAATGTGTCTTTATTTCCTTTTTTTCTTCTCATATTTATACTCGTCCTAATGCTAACAATAATATATTCATGTTGTTTTCTTACTGTTTGTACCTATAACAATACTTTTTCGCAAGTATAAAACATCTGTACAAAAATAAACATACTTTTTTAAAATAATTTAACAACTCATAATATATATTCTTTAAAAATACCTCTTTAGAAATGAACACATTGATAAAATATACACTAAATTCCATGCATCATGCATTTCAACATCAACTTCAAACATTTGAGCACTAATTTCATTCATACCTAGTTCAATTTAAGTTGGAAAAATTGCTCCCTAGGTCCTTTAAGTTATTTAAAAGTACCAAGATAGTCCTTTAAGTTTTTTTTGTAACGATTTGATCCTTTAAGTTAACAATTGTTTGCATCGTTACCCTTTTTAAAAGTTTCGTTACAAAAACGCATATGTGGCAAAAATGGAGCTGACTTGGCCTTTAACTGAGATGAGTTGAATTTCGGGTTTGATGATTTGGTATTTGGGTTGGTGTTTTACTATATTTCTGGATTTCATCACTAAATCCCCAAATCACTCAACTTGAACCCTAAAATAGATTTGCGGTCAATGGACTCACATGGTTCACATGGTAGCATCGAACCAAATCAAAGATCTCTAAAGTCTAATACCTTCATTCTAGTGTATCACAAACTGGAATGGAACCTATATGTCCGTGTGGATCCAAAGCAGTGTTAAGAACAATTAAGAAAAAAGGAAAAACTTGGGGAAGTTATTTTAGGGATGCAAATTCTTTGAGGTGTGTTTGTTCTTAAACAGTTTATGTAATTTTGGTTTTGGTTTATGCAGAACAAATTAACTGATATATGGGATAATGTGAATTTGAACAGAGTGAAGCTCATAATATGGCTTGTAATTTCTTTGAATGGTATGAAAGCAATGTCAATGATGAAGTCAAACCAGAGATACAATGTCCAATTATTTTGAAATGTTCTAAATGTGATGAAAATGATTTTGAAGAAGAGAGATACACTAAGGAGGTCATGAAGATCTTGTTGAAGATGTTAGGCTATGTGATTGTGTTGTTAGTTTTTATTTTGGTAGTGTTATGTATTTCTTTTTGGTTTATGTAATATGTATTGATAGTAGGAGGTGATTAACAATGTTGTTTTGCTTCCGTTGACAAAGGTCTAATGAAACGATTATGTTTTCAAGTACTTAAATTGTCCATATGTTATGTTCAACAATTATGTGTTGCATTCCGTCAAAGTTTTGTTTTCATTTGTGCACCAATCAAATATGGAAGGACTTTATTGTTAAATTTTAAAAACATACGGGACATGACTGTTACAATTTAAAATTGTGAGGGACGTGATTGTTACAAATTAAAATCCTAAAGGACCCGTTTGTTACATTTAAAAATAAATCTGAAATCATTTGAATACACAATTGTGAAGCTTAAACTATAACATAAACAATTATAAGACAACATATGAAACACTAAATAAGACAAAACATTCCATTCCATAATCATTCCAAAAACATTGTCATTACATAAGAGAATTTTATGTCAATACATAATCATTCCAAACATTGTCAAATCATAAACCAAAACAGAATTCTAATATTGTTAATACATAACATCCATAACTAAGAGATTCCAAAATATTTTCAACACATAACCAAAACAGAGTCCTAAAAAAACAAGCTAATTGTTGGTGTTCTTTCTCCTTATAGCCAATTTTGGCCTCATACTTGTTGGTGGCTTGAATATTGTTGTCCCAACCTGCCTTTTCATAGCAAGTAACTGTGACACTAACATATATGTTGTGTCTGGATTCTGGAAGTTGATGTTGACAACCTAGTTTGAATCCTTGGGGTTGGTTGGGATTGGACACTTGAGGCTGAAGATCTTGTTTGTGGTTATCTTATTTGAAGTCTTGGGGTTGGATGGGATTGGACAATTGGGGCTGGAGTTGTTGTTTGGGATTGGACAATTGGGGCAATTTGGGCCTCTTTTGGTCTTACAGGACATGATGCATATTTCATCCAGAAAGGCTGCAGATTGAACAATTATTTGGTAGCCCATTCCTTGAAAATTTACTGCATCCTTTACCTTCTCATCAACATCTTTGTTTCTTCTTCTTTTTGGCCTCCCCAGTGCTCTTCTAGAAGGACCCTTCCTTGAAACCAACTCTAACCATAGTCTTATCATTCTTAAGATATCTTAAATCCCTCACACTGTGAACAACATAACTTGAAATAACTTCCTTAAACTCTTCTTTTGTTGAGAACAAGCTTCCCAAGACCCATTTATTGGAATTAAACCTTTTAGGATTGATAAATGATGGATATTTAATTTTCTCATCCTCATCTGTACCACTACCATCCTCACTCTCCAACTCTTCAGTTGAATACTCAGGGTCAGACAAACCCCCACATATCTTTTTAGACGTACTTCTTGTCCTAACTCCAACATCAATGCCATCTTCATCACTTATAGCTTTATCACTTCTATTCTGAACTTAACTCCCTTCATCCACACCTTTTTTCTTAGGTCTTCCCTTATGCTTTTTTAAATTGGCATTTGACTTTTTTTTATGGCCTGCCTCTCTTTTTTCTTTTTTGAGTTGTTTCATCACATATGATATCAACACTATGTTGATCAACATGGCCAATAGGTAAGCCTCCTCCTACCAAGAGTTCAGAAAAACCACCATTTAAAACCTCATCATCTGAGTCAACAAAGCCACCTTCTCCTAATGCACTGTCATCGCTTTCCTCCACATGGCCCCCCACCAAATTTCCCATTTTCTTTCTCGTAATAGTCCCCACAAACATCCATATTTTCTTTCTCGTAGTAGTCCCCACAAACATCCATATTTTCTTCCTCTTTTTTGTCCCTACCAACATCCAAATTTTCTTCCTCATTTTTATCCCCACCAATATCCACATTTTCTTCCTCATTTTGGTCCCCACCTGCATCCACATATTCTTCCTCGTATTGGGCCTGACATACATATTTAGTTGGGTTCTCAGGTTGGGCCTCATAAACCTTATTAGGTTGGGATTTCAGGTAAAGCAATTATTTCATCAGGTTGGTCAATTGGGTGGGCAGTAAAGATGTAAACCTTTATATTAGTCTTGGACCAGTTCAAAACTTCTATTGCCCCAAAATCATCTTCTAGTGCCTTCAATGTTCCAGCAAAATCATACCATATTTCTTGCACTCCTGGATACATTATCTCTTTAACAACCCCCAATATTTCAAAGTAATTCCACCCGTCACCATCACACTTCTAGTTTTACACATGACCTCATATATACTTGTCATCAACAAAATACCCCCCATTATGAAATTAAAAAAAAAAAAACATCCATAACCATGATGTTCATGTTTAAATCAATCCTAAAATAAGTAACCAATGTACTATCACACGACTATTAATTTTGTCAAAAACCTAAACAACAATGCATAAACACCAAAAACTACTATTCAAATAAAGTGGACATACCTGAAAAGCAGGATTTCTTCATAGTTACTTGCAACTGCAGGATGAACTGGGTTATTATGGAAGGTGTGATGTCTCAAATTGGATAGAATATAGAGTTGAAAGAGGTTTGGAATAAGTTCGTTCCGTTAAAAGTTTCTATTTTGGTTTATAGAATTTGGCAAAATAGGATTCCTAGTAGAGATAATTTAATCAGGGGGTGTCTACTGGAATCTCAAAATTCCTGTCCATTTGGTTGCATAAATGAGGAAAATGTTGCCCACATTTTCTTCGAATGCCCGTTGGCTTGGTTGACATGGAGAGAGGTCCTAGATTGGCTCCATATCGATTATGTTATCCATAACGATGTGGTCTATAACTTTCATCAATTTCCAGGTTTATGTAGAGGTGAGAGAGTGCAAAAGGAAAGGATGCTTGTATTGTGGTTTGTGTGTGTCTGGGTAATTTGGCGTCGGAGGAATAAAAAGGTGTTCAATCAAGATGAGTATCAGTGAACTAATCGCATAGAGGAAATACAATTCTTATCTCAGAGATGGCTGAAATTTAAGGATAGAGGATTCTCATATGATGTTTCCCAATGGATTGTGCATCCAAAGAAATGTCTTGGATGATTTTGATTTTCCTCGTTTTAGATTGCTATTTGTATTGTTGCGTTGTTCTGCGTGAATCTTTTGGCGGGTGCTGAAAGTGGTACATGTGTAATATTTTGGTGATTGATTTGGGTAGTGCAATTTTGGTTTGATTTCTCTGGTATGCAGGAGGTGCTGTATTCTGTTATGGTTCTGGAGCTTGGGCTTGTACAATGTTTGGTATTATGTACTTCTGGTTTATTAGCAGGATGTATATTGAGTCATGTTAGTTCAGTAGCGATGTCTGTTTGGTGGGGAGGCTTCTTGTGTTTACAACGAGATTAGGCCATACTGGAGTCTCGAGGATCTGCAAAATTGTTGTTGCATGAGGTGTTTGTCAGTGAGGTGTGGTGTTTGCGGGTTTTCTTTTGCAAGTCGTGAAGTATGTGTTGGGTTGTGGAATGGAGTACTATGTTCGTATGTCTGATTTCTGCAGATGCATTCGTGGAGGTTTCGTTCGTCATTTTTGTTTTGGAGCAGTTTGTTAAGTCTGGTGTTAGATCTTGTAATTGTTTCAGATGTTTATTTTTCTTACCGTTGTGTTTCTGGTGTTTGTATTTGTTTGGTTGATTTGCCTTCAACATTTTGTATCTTGGACTGTGCTCTTCTTAAGCACAAGTGCTGCAGTTTTGTTATTAATAAAAATGGTGGCTTTAAAATTAAAAATCTTCTAAAATAGGAAATGACACAAATTGCTTTAACAAAACCATAAACAAAATTGCAAGTTTCCGAAGATATCACTTTATTGCAAGTTCACACTTGAACCTTTGAGAAACTTGGTTCGAGACAACCGTTTCAAAAGCAGTGAAATTACACTCTCGATGGCATAAATCATCACCATAACCATTTATGAGAACAAACTTGAAAAATGGCATGCCACTTAGATGAAAACCGATTTAGTGGGATTCATAAGATAGAAAAAATTTCTTAAGCCATAAGCAACTTCTAGTATGCAAATCATTTTCCAACCAAAATCTAAATATCTTTTCAACCCACTAAAATCATAACCTAATTTTATACAATATCATATATTTGTAACACCACCTTACAAAGTCACATTTTTGTGAAAGTTACAAAATGTAACTTCCCTTTCTTCACATTATATTTGTCTTGAATGTAAATAACTACCTCATGCACATTTACAAACACAATTACAAGCATGTTAATCGTAAATTAACCTAAATGTACATTTGATGATGGCAAAGATAATTGTGAATAGAGTTTTCAAAATGATGAGATAGTTCGTATGGATTGGTCTGACAGATCCGATAAATCATAAAGTTTAAATTGAAAATTAGAGTTATAGTTTTTCACTGTTTTTTTAGCCCATCTATAAAAAATTCTCTAACCATTAAAACTAGTCCTTATGAATTATGGATAATTTATTATGTTCGTTTTATTATAAATTTTTTTAAATTTATATTGTTTTATTTCAAATTAATATATTATTTGTTTTCTTTATTTTTCTAAATTTTATCTCTATTATATTCAATCTTTTTCTTTTAAATCTTATACATCAATATACTCAACATTTTTTCTCAAATACTATTAATTTCTCTTAAGTTAAATATTCAAATTTTATTTTATACAATTTAGATATATATTATATTTAAAAACATTACAGTATTTATAAGAGATAATATAATGCTATAAAAAGTATTAAATAATAATTAAAACTACTATTACTATTTTTTAATGAAAAATTAATACTAGCATAAATATACTAATAACTGAATTATCTGAATTTAAGGTAAAATAAAGAATATAAAAAATAAAATAAAATATTCATTATGACTACCCTATTCTACCATGATGCTTGCCGTTGCCACCATCATCACTCAAAAAAATTTCATCCATCATGCTTAATTGTATGATTCAAATACCTAAATTATTCATTAACCTAATTTCTCACTCCAATCCTCTTCTCTAGCACTCTTCCAACCCAAGAGAAGAACAAGACCAAACCAAGGTTTGTGTAAAACACCAAGGTTTCTTTTTTATTAAACTTTTCTGAGATTACTAAACTAGTACGAGGAAGACCGATAACAAAGTACAAAGTAACATTAACACTCGAAACAAGCGAGACACAAACACCAACGTTAATTTCAGATCTCAATTTTGGATCCCCATCTTGTTCTTCTTCGTTCCAAGTTTGAATTTTTTTCCCCTTTCTGAAATTCAATTTTTTTGGGGTCAAAGTTTATGGCTTCTTCTGGGAATCCAAATCAAAATCAACAACAAACCCAATTTGATTTGCAGAAACTTTTCAAAGGAACATCGAATCAGAATCCTTTACCACCAATTTCTTCTAATTTGAACTCTTCTCCTTCATTCCCTTCACCTTCACTTTCTACACCCCCTCCTTCTTCTTACCCTACCCCTTCTTCTTCATACCCTCCACCTACTGGTACATACCCTTATCATCATCCTCACTATCTTCCTTTTCCAAATCTTCATCACCAACAACAAGAAAACCCTCTTATCCTTCAACACAACCCTCAAATGCATGCTCCTCAAAGACCTATTTTTCAACCCCCTTCTTCTTCCCCTTCCTCACCGCACCTTCCTGCATCTCCAAATCCGAATACTACCTCTGGTGCACGATTAATGGCTTTGTTGGGCACACAAAACCCTCCTAATCAAGATTCTTCAGCAGCATCTCCATCAGTTTCTGAGTTTTCAGTGTCTGCAAACCCTGCTTCAGGTTCCAACATGGCAAGTCCTCAGTCTACACCTACAAGGATGCTTAGCACAAAGCTTCCAAAGGGTAGGCATTTGAAAGGAGAGAATGTTGTTTATGATATTGATGTTAAGTTACCAGGGGAAACGCAGCCTCAGCTTGAGGTTACTCCAATTACTAAGTATATATCTGATCCTGGCCTTGTGCTTGGGAGACAGATTGCGGTTAATAGATCTTACATATGCTATGGACTCAAGCTTGGTGCTATTCGGGTTCTTAATATCAATACTGCATTGAGATATTTGCTTCGAGGTCATACTCAGGTGAGATGTGTTGCTTTTTGACTATACTCCGTTCATTTGATATTAAGTTTTGATGCTTTTGTAGTGATTGGAGTTCAGTTGTTAATGTATTGAATGGTTTTTTCTGCATAGAAACTGTTAATTTGTGTTTTGATAAACAATTTAACTAAGCACTTATAGAATGAACACTTATCATATATGTGCTTATGTATAAGTTATTTCTTAAATGAAAGATAAAATAAAGTTAAACAAATTTCATAGAAGTTATAAGCTATCATGAAGTGTTTATGAGAATAAGTTTAAAAAAAACTTTTGGACATGTCACAAGCTGTTCTTACAAGCTCTCCCGAACAGTCTCACAAGTGCTTATGTTAATAGATAAACTTAAATAAGTCAATCCAAACATGTACTTGGTCAATTATGGCTTCTTGGTGCTAGGACCTTGGTGAGCTGAGAATAGCAACTAGCAACATTTTTTTCCTGTTTATTTTATGAACTAAAGTTTCATATGATGATGCTATATTGCTTTTGCAATAACCATTGCTTCTGCTTATATAGAAACTGCTTTTGTTGTCTGTAGCCTTAAGACTGAAAAAAAGCATGTGATTTTCTCATTTCCTCATAAACTTATGAAAAATTTGCTGCCTGGAAATGTGTGAGACTATATGTTATGCTTCTTTAATTTTACCCGTATTTCGTCTGCAGAAAGGCAAGATATAGTATACACTTGATCACATGGGTCTTTTTTTTTATATCTGATTTTTAAAATATTTTTGGGCTATTTATGTGTTCATTGCAAAGCTTGCTTTACCTCTTATGATGAGTTTGCTGTTGCTACACACATTCGAGATGTTATTCCCCCTTTTATTCTATTTCCAATTCATATGCCCTCCAATTTATTCATGTTGCTTTTTTATGTAGAGAGTATCTGACATGGCTTTCTTCGCTGAGGATGTTCACCTGTTAGCCAGGTAAATATCTTTTTTGTTTCGGTTTGTCATGGCTTTTTATAAGCAATAATGCATTTATTAATTTTTCCTCTGCATTTGCCCATGTGTCCACAGTGCTAGCACTGATGGGAGAATTTTTATATGGAAAATCAACGAGGGCCCTGATGAGGAAGACAAGCCTCAAATTACTGGAAGAGTTATCCTAGCCATTCAAATACTAGGAGAGAGTGAGTCGGTTCATCCGCGAGTATGCTGGCATCCCCATAAACAAGTAACAATGACTTTATAATTTTGTTCCTTAAGTTTATTATCTTTCAATTGGTTTCAGATCCTTAACGTTTTAGCTTATAATTGGAATTGACCAACAGGAGATTTTAATTGTTGCTATTGGAAACCGTATCCTCAAAATTGACACTATGAAAGCTGGAAAGGGTGAAACATTTTCTGCTGAGGAGCCTCTCAAATGTAACATTGATAAGTTGATTGATGGTGTGCACCTTATCGGTAAGCACGATGACAATATCACTGAGTTGTCAATGTGCCAATGGATGAAGAGTCGATTAGCTTCAGCATCAGCAGATGGCACGGTATGTTTTTGGCTCTCTCCTGCCTTACTCCTTTCCTTTCTTTATTTTCGACATCTAACTTTTTTTGCTAGTGGTATCTAGGAAAAGATTAATATAATCCCGATCCTGCATTTAAGTGGTTCATGTTATTGTATTCTATGAAGCCCAGATGCTAACATATCTACACTGATAATAATTTAAGAAAAATGAATGTAATCGTATGTGTCGGTGTCAGAAAGTGGACATACTTGCAGTTTGATTTGTTGGTGCTGCATAGGTTGTATTACATAGTGGAGTTGGCTATTTTGAAGAATAGTCTTATTGTTATTTGTTCTTTTAGTTTGCACTTATAATTACTTTTGTTTTTGTCAACAGGTGAAGATATGGGAAGAACGCAAGGCAACACCACTTGCTGTTTTAAGACCACATAATGGTAAACCTGTTAATTCTGTGACGTTCTTGACTGCTCCTCACCGCCCAGACCACATCGTCCTTGTCACAGCGGTATATACTTCAAGTTTTTCTCAAAGTGGTATCCAGATTCACCTTTCATCTTTCATGAACTAATTTTTTTTGTGTGCATATTTCCTTTACTACACAGGGGCCACTAAATCAGGAAGTGAAGATATGGGTATCTGGTTACGAGGAAGGCTGGTTATTGCCTAGTGATTCTGAATCATGGATTTGTGTTCAGACTTTGGATATCAGAAGTTCTTCTGAAGCCAACCCTGAGGATGCATTCTTCAATCAAGTTGTAGCGTTGCCTCGTGCTGGTTTGGTTCTGCTAGCAAATGCTAAGAAAAACACAATATATGCTGTGCATATAGAGTATGGACCCAATCCAACTGCTACTCGCATGGATTATATTTCCGAGTTTATAGTCACAATGCCTATATTAAGCCTTATCGGAACTAGTGATAGTTTACCGGATGGAGACCATCTTGTGCAGATATATTGTGTCCAAACACAAGCTATTCAACAGTACGGACTCAATTTATCACAATGTTTGCCTCCACCACTCGACAATGTTGAACTTGAAAAAACAGAACCGGGTGTATCCCGTGCTTGGGATGGATCTACTGATCTGGAAACTGTTAACACACCGCAAGTTCATTCAAGCACTTCTGAAAATGTCGTGAATTTGTCTTCGGATGTTCACGGTTTGCCCGAAGCGTCAGCATCTGATACTGAGATCAAACCAAGTGATTTACCTTCTCATAATGGTTTTGAACATGTCCACGCTGCTCCACCTCCACTTCCTCCGAGTCCAAGACTGTCTCGCAGGTTATCTGCTTCCAAAAGTTCTTCTAATATTTTAGGGACCGGCTCAACAAGTGCTACCGATCATGGCAATGAGCCAACAAATATTGATTCTTCTGCAGAACAAAGAGTAGAGTCTGAAAAAGATAATGTGGCTGAAGTGCCAGCGTCGAGTGACAATTTGCAAGAAAGTGACAAAGTTGTACAAAATGATGTTTCTGTGGTTTCTGATAGCCCTACAGTATTTAAACATCCAACCCATTTGGTAACTCCATCTGAGATATTCTCTAAATCTGCTTTATCTTCTGGTAATTCTAATACATCACAAGGTATGAATGTTCAAGATGTGGCTCCACATAGTGATGCAGAAAAGTTTGAAGTAGAGGTTAAAGTAGTAGGTGAGAGTGAGACAGGTTCTAACCAAGAAAATACCGAGTACGACAGAGACAGAGGCTCACACCCCGATGCTGCTGAGAAGAAAGAGAAGCTTTTCCATTCTCAGGCTTCTGATCTTGGCATTCGGATGGCCAGAGACACCTATAATATCGAGGGAGTTCGTCAGGCTGATAGAGACTCCTATAATATCAAGGGAGCTCGTCAAGCTGATAGAGACACCTATAACATTGAGGGAGATCTTCAAGCTGATAACAATAATACTATTGAAGTACCGGATAATATCGAGGGAGTTCTTCAAGACACAAATAAGGAGGCACCTTCAAACATCAAGGAATCCGAAGCTGTGGTTGCAACTTCGCAGCCTCCAGCTCCTTCCACAAAAGGTAAAAGACAGAAAGGTAAAGGCTCTCAAGTGACCAGTACATCTTCCGCTTCTCCTAGCCCTTTTAACTCAGCGGATTCAGCTAATGATCAAGGTGGACATACAGGAGGCTCTTCCATGGAGTCTGCTTTACCACAATTATCTGCTATGCAAGAGATGATGGGCCAGGTAATTAATTTACATTTCACCTTTGCTTTCATATCATTAATTGGTTTTGACTCGTATAATACTCATGTAACACAATGAGCTATTTTTCAGTTTTTTTTGTCTTTATCTTTATTTCTTGTTTCACAGCTATTAAGCATGCAGAAAGAAATGCAAAAGCAGATGAATGCGATGGTTTCGGTCCCGGTTACTAAAGAAGGCAAAAGATTAGAAGGTTCGTTGGGTAGAAGCATGGAGAAGGTAGTCAAGGCTAACGCCGATGCTCTCTGGGCTCGCATACAAGAAGAAAATGCAAAGCAAGAGAAACTAGAGCGAGACCATGTGCAGCAAATAACAAATTTGATCTCCAATTACATAAACAAAGATATGTCATCTCTATTGGAGAAAATCATCAAGAAGGAAGTATCTTCAATTGGAACAACCATTACTCGTTCACTTAGTCAAAATATAGAGAAAGCAATAACAACAGCTGTTACCGAGTCATTCCAGGTTTGTATTAATTTCGGCTTTTGAAAATGCTACTTTTCAAATAGAGTTACATTAATGTGGTAAAATGTTTCTTTGTTTGATTTGTTTTTCTATCTTATATTATGAATCACCTCTTCAATTTTTTACTGGCTACTGAAGTGAAGTGACGATTTTGGTTTCATTATAACTTACCAAAGTTATGCTATAAATTCTGCAGAAGGGGGTGGGAGACAAAGCATTGAATCAACTAGAAAAGTCTGTTAGTTCAAAACTTGAAGCTACAGTGGCCAGGCAGATACAAGTACAATTTCAAACTACTGGCAAGCAGGCTCTCCAGGTAAACAGCGAGTAGTAATCATAGACAATGCATTATTATTATTGTTATTATTTTTTTAATGATTTTCTTCTCTTTTTTCATCATCTTAATTGTAAACCTATTGTAAATAAGAAATCCTTCGTTTGTTTGCAATATTTCTGTTTTATTAATTTGACTATGTTTTTAAACCACTATTCTAGGAATTCTTTCTTGCTCAAAGAAAGGGTCCTAACATATTGGTTGCTCACAGAAACGAGCTACTATGAGTTCTAGCTTTTTCATTGACACCAGATAGAAGTATCATTCTTTTTGGTTCTTCCAGTCATTTGACATTTTCTTTTGTAATTAGTTACATAGTTGATTTCTAGCTTTGCTAGCATTTTCTTTTGTTATTAAGTGATTTTACACCACGCTTTACTAAGATGTGATTATTTGAAACTCATTTCATGGAACCTCTATTTTTGAAGTGTTGCCGAAATTCTTAAATAATATTATTGTGCAACTTAAGTTAAATTTATATTTTAGATTTATTTTTATGTTCGCTTTCAAGGCGGTCTGAAATTTGTTCCTTTGCAAGTGACATTCTTTAATAATTTCTTTTGGTGTTGTTTGTACTTTGTAGGAAGCACTTAAGACTAGTGTGGAAGCTACATTAGTTCCTGCTTTTGAGAAGTCTTGCAAAGCAATGTTTGAACAAATTGATGGCACGTTTCAGAATGGACTTTTGAACCATACAACTGCTATTCAACAGCAGTATGATTCTACTCATTCTCCGCTAGCCATCACTTTGAGGGTATGTGTACGATGCTTGTTTTGAAAAAGATCTATTACGATTTATTTTCTTTTCCAAAATAATTATATTATATAAACTGAGTAAAAGATCTTTTGCAAGTAAATTATTTTTGGAACTATAAGTTTTAGCTCATTTCTCAACATGTGGAGTTATGATTTCACAGGAAACTATTAATTCAGCATCATCGATCACTCAAACTTTGAGCGGGCAATTGGCTGACGGCCAACGTAAACTGTTGGAAATGGCAGCTAACTCCAAAGTGGCTGCTGATCCTTTTGTAACACAAATCAACAACGGCTTGCATGAGATGGTATGTCTCCATCATTCCCCTTACCTCCTTATTTTCAAATGGCGTTTCAATATTTTGTACTGTGACTGACTTGTGTTTTGACAGCCCGAGGATCCTACCAAAGAACTATCAAGGTTAATAAATGAGCGAAAATTCGAGGAAGCATTTACTGGAGCCCTTCATAGAAGTGACGTTTCAATAGTTTCTTGGTTATGTTCTCAGGTATGCATGTATGACAATTATAAGTGTAGTTGACTTGAGTGACAAACAACTCGTTATTTCATTCATTTTGCAACGGTTGTTATGAAGAACTAGTCAATGTAGCTAACATTCAATTTAAACCTTTTCATAAACAGGCTGGTTTAACAGGTATATTGACGATGACGCCAATGCCATTAAGCCAAGGAGTACTTTTATCTCTTCTACAACAATTATCCTGTGACATCAATACAGACACACCGAGAAAATTGCAATGGATGACAGATGTGGCTGCTGCTATAGATCCGGAAGATACAAGAATAGCAGCGCACGTGCGGCCAATATTGGATCAGGTGTACCGTACACTAGGCCATCATCGTAGTTTACCATCTAATTCCCCTTCAGAAGCTAGCACAATCCGTCTTCTCATGCATGTCATAAACTCAGTGTTGTTGAGCTGTAAACCCGTGCAGAGAATGTCTTGAGTATCATCTTCGGTTTTGTAAATTGTGTGACATCCACATTTGAAGAAGTTAAACATCGCATTAGTTTCAAAACTGCAATTGGAGTGTAAACTGAATCAAGGGGTGGTAGCAGTTGAGGATTGGTGGAATGGCTGCTACAAGTGCTTAACTAGCAGTTATGAAAGGATAAGCCTTTGTGCTTCTCATGAAACTACAAAGCTCTTACCACAACCGCGTTCAGGGAAAGTTCGTTATAGATCCGTTGTATACAATGTTATTGTGTAATGAGAACATGGGGTCGGTTGCGGAAGCCGTGTCATTTTGCTAGGATGTCGTGTGTGGTTTGGCTCTCTCTCTGGTGTTTTAAATGTCTTAAATTTTGCAGTCATTAATAATGAAATGAGAGCCTCCCAGTTATGTAAACTTTTTTACGCTAAATCCGCAGGATCGACAGGATGTAGTTTTGCTAGAGATTAATGTTCAGTTTGGACTAGTTTTTGATCTACTAGAGTTTCTCAAGTTTATGAATTTTCTCTAAATAAACAAGTTTGTGAAGTTTATGCATCAAGTTAAATCAAGAGTTTTTGAAAAATTGGGATGTAGAAGTTGATTTCAATTCATTGAAAAGCTATTGTTTTAAAAAGCTTATAATTATTTTAATACTTTTTATCCATTTGGCTTTTTGAGATGTTTATGTAACTTGGCTGTCAATAATGATGAACTCAGGTATCTCTAGTCTGCAGCAAGAGACTAAATGAGATCTATTAAATATATAATCATTTAGAACTGTTTTGATAAAACTGTTGTCATAATTAATAGCTTTTCTTTAACTGAAGCAATGTGATGTTGTCTGGTTTAAACCATTATAGAAAGAAAAAAATACAGAAAACATAACATATCTGTCAAAAGCGAAAATAAAACTGAATCAAATCAGATGGTTTAACTGGTTGAACTTAAGTCAATCTTAATCAAATGTTTCGAGCAATTTAAGATGATTGAATCATGATCCAATGATCCAAAAGTTTTTGAAGTTAAACATGTGATTCGGATTTTAAAACATTGATTTTGTGTCGCAGCACAAAGACATGGTGATTATCACCTTTGATTAAACAAACTTGATGTGAGGATGTAAATAAAAAGCCTTTGATTAATTTACTTTTATGGTCAATCCTTATAACCAAATATAGAGCCAAAAAAAGAGGAAGTAACACCTATCTCACATTTGATTGCTGGTGATGATGAAAGGTGAAAGAAAATAAAAAATAAAAACAAAGTGTACGTGTGCATGCATGTGTGTGCTGTTACATTTGTATTGAGTTGTGTGATACGGTTTTTCCTTAAAAAAAGCTTAGCGTGTGTACAAAGCTCACCATTCCTTCTACACAAAAAACATTCATATTCATTGTCTTGTGATTTTTCATTCAGAGAAAAACATGGAACATGAGAAGAATAAAAGAACAAGAGAATACGATGATGTCGAAGGCAAGATTTGGAACAAGAAATCGAGAAAAAGAGACAAGAATAATGAAGTGGAGGAGAAAGGTTATTTAGCATTTGGAGTGTTTGATTTTCCATGGTTGAAAGAGGGTGTGATATGCAAATCAGAAGAATGTTTGATGGATTTTGAAGACAATTTCTTGTCATTGTTGCAAAACCAAGACAATGGTTGCTACAAGGTTTCTTCTGGTTTTGAATTCTTTGATGAATGTGAGGATCCAAAGACATCAATGGATGATGTTTGGTTGCCATTTGAGATTGAGGGGTTGGAGCTTGAAGATGAGGATTTGGATTGTATTTGGAACTCTTTGCTTAATGATTAAGCCTTTAGGGTAATGATTTTTATTTTTAATTTTATAAATGTTATTAGTTATATCTATAGTTATAATCTTCATCATAGATAAATATATCAACGTTGTATTATGTATCAGAGTTATGTTATTTGAATACATAATCAACATCGTAAACATTTCAGAGGTTAGTTTCTAGATAAAATTTTAGAATCTAAGAAAATGTTTATTTTAAGATTTGATATTCGATGATGTATTGCTATTACGCATAAAATGTCGTTTACATTAATATGAATCATTGAAAATGTATCTGATTAATTGTTAAATGAATAAAATATAAATTTTCTCTATAGATAGAATTGAAGGATAATATTTTTTTTCTAAAGTCAAACAAAATATAACTTTTTTATGATCGTAGTTTTTTTTTTAAAAAGAGTTTGGGTCACTTGCATATGCTTGAAGGGAAGTGGCAACTTTAGAAATCTTTTTGCAATAGTGTTTCTCTAAGCCAAATAAGCACCTATTTATTGTCAACGCAAAATAGCCACTTATATGCTTGAAGATTACACTAATTTAGTGCTTCAATAATCAATATTGGTTCGGTGGTGTAAATCACTAATTGGATCAATCATAGGTTTGATTTACAATTAAATTAGGGTTCCTATAGAAACCACTTCATGATTAATGCACTTCATTTTTGTCACAATTCCAATCTACCATTGGATAGGGTTTTTCACCCTTTGATAATAAACTATTTTTTAGATTTACTCTTTTGACAATAAATTAGTAAAAATTTGTCATTTTTAAAAATAAATTTACTTTATAAATCAACCTCAATAAATCATACATAATTGTGATCAAAATAGAAGAACATATATATATATATATATATATCAAAATGTTATAATCAATTCAACAACAAACACTATAATACAAAAATGTCAAAATATACAAAATAAAACTTCATTACTTAGTAAATGTAACACCATTGTTCCTCCTCTTTCGTAGTTACTGCAACATATGTTGTGTTTATGATAAGATGACTTGTATATTGGCCATTTGAGGTGTGCCCTCCATGAATTTCGCCTCTAGTTACGGTCTTTCTCCCAATAACCATTATGAATTGACATATCGGTAACATATCAACGACATAGTCCATTCTCACTTGCTTCTCCTTTACGATCTCCTGATGAACCTTCAGAGATCTCAATCTGCATCAAGTATCATGTAAGGATGTGACACTATAAAACATTGAATGTAGTCTTATACCATACTCCATGGATAAGGAGTTGGCACACAACGAACAACCTTTGGCATCCAATGATCAAAGTACGCTACAAAGATATCATCAACACCCTTACGGAGGAAAATGGCAGGAGCAACAACTGTGGGGTCCCTGGGTATACCCAAACTGATGCATGACTAGCTCAGGTAAATGAGGGGTACATAGTCGAGACCAACATACCGACCTTCCAGAGTACATTGCCATCACCTCTGAGGGTCGTGGCTCACGTTGATTGGCATATGACATAAAGAAAATGTCATCCCGCACAATGCAGTCAAGAGCTAGTCATAATGGCCCAGTCGCCCGATTCCCTCTGAGCGGGATGATTGAGTATGCATGCAGCAAAACCTCATAGTCTTCCACATATGTCCAATCGGGGATTCGGGGAAAATACTTGTGGATCAATTTCTGAAAATGGTTTAAATAAAATATTGGTTACAAAACAGTGTAACACATGTATTTTGACGTAAATATTAGTAAATGTGCAATTTTTTTACCGTAAATATATAGATGTTTCCAGTAAAGTGTCAAGTCTTCCATATATTACCATAAGTTAGTTTGGAGTAAAGGTACACCAGAGAAGAGATCTTCCAGTTATACTTGTAGATCTTCTTCAAGTAAATAAAATATACGAGATAGATTACATTGACATATGTCACACTTTTGTCCATAAAAATGGGCGTGCCGACCAAAACTAAGACATGAACTCAATGAACACGCTCTGTGGTATGCAACCTATAACGCCCAAATATTTAATTATTTATTTAATCGAATATTTAATTATTTATTTGTGATTGTTCGGTTGATTTTGTGTTGCGGTAAATTAAGTCGTTAAGTCGGAATATTAAGTCGGAAAGTCGTGGAAATAATATTAGAAGTAATATTATTGTTGTTGGAGTGTGTTGGTTTAGTGGGCTAGAATTCGTGTCAGAATAAGTAACAGAGGAATGTAAGTTATTAGGCCCATTAGTAATATTAGTAGAATAATAATATTATATGATAAAAAGAAATAGAAAGAAAACAAGTTAGGTTATGTATCCGTAAGTGGAAGTAGAGGAGAAACAGAGCACAATCGTGAGAGAAGGAGCACAATCCGATCAAGTTAGGGCTTCCTTTAAATCAAGGTAAGAGTGGGTTCGACTTTTATAATCGGGTATGGTAATTGGTACGTAGGATTAGGTAGTTTTGTGGGTTATTGTGAATTGTTTGATGTTGCTGTGATAATAAGATTTCTTATAATTGTTGATTTGTCGATGTTGACACCGTTGTTACTGAGTTGAATTTTATGAAGGTTGATTTTACTATGTTGATTTTCGAATGTTGTTGTGATGTTGTTAATTTTCTAGAAAATTGTAGTTTAGGGACGAACTGCAGTTGTTACAGTGCACGGGTGGCGCAGGCCACCCACCATTCACATAGGGATGGCGCAGGCCGCCCAAAGTTGAGAAAGGGGATATGTGGCGGGAGCCACCATTGAGGGTGGCGGGAGCCATGCTCCCATATGAAAACATGGCGCAAGCCATGAAGGGGACCCCTAAGGGTGGCGCAAGCCACCCATGTAGTGTGGATGCCCAATTATTATTTTTTATATAATAATGCAATCTTTCACTTTATGTTATGTGGTGATATTGTATGTATACAATTAAATAAGTCAAAACCAACCCAATTAGTGTCTTCTTTATGGAATATGTAAAGATAAAATGAAGATATAATGGATTAATATTAGTAATACGATTTGGATACAATATACCAGTATAACAGGTTTTAGTAGAACCAAAATGGTTTGTGACAGAAACTGAATTAACAGGTTTGACAGAAACAAATTATTGAGAAATTTTCATGATAGATGATTGTGATTCATAACATGAGTATTGTATCAGGAAACATAAATTTTCATAAGTTTTTAATAAACTATTATTAATAGCAGAAGCTGAAACAATGTAGTTTTAGTCGGTTTAGCCGATTTAGGCGAAAAAGTTAGTTGCCCGGATTTAACGAAAATTGTCGGGGTAAGTCGGGTAGTTTAGTAGATGATTTTTATTGGTTTGTTTTGTTGAAATTTTTTCGAAAAAGTCAATTTGCAGGTACAACTGAGTTGTAATATTATTCCGATTAATGAACGATTCTAAGTTGAAGGCTTGATAAACCAATGTTAATTTAAGTTGTTCCTGTTGAATAAGTTTTTTGTGTCGTTGATGTCATATTTTGTTTATGTTGTGAAGTCGTATATGTCATATGGTACATCTGCATTTTATGTCGGAGCCGTTGCTCACACCATGTTGGCCTGAATTAGCACTAAGTTGAAAGTTGAAGGCTTATGCCTTGATGCCTCGGTAAATTGACAATTTTAAGTTGGGAGTTTTACTCCGAATGGTACCACATGCATAACATAGTCGAGTCGCATTGAAGTTGCATTTTTTCAAGTTGTTGTTGATTGTTGTTTTGTTGTTGATGTGAAGTGGTGATAATTGTATGATTTCAATCTATGTATTATTTATCATAATTTGTTTATAACTTTCGATATCTCACCCATTATGTTTGAATGTTGTACTTATGTTGGCAACATGCAGGTAATCAAGAGGAGTAATCAGTTACCTTTAGTCGAGTCGGTGGTTGTCGCTCTGATACGTAACACTCAGGGGGATGACGTGTGTCTTTTGTTACTTAGTTGTTTTTAAATTCTGAATTTTTGAGTTGAATTGTCAAAGACTACTTTGTTTGCTTTATTTTAAAGTTGAATTTTATTGGTTAAAGATGGTATGATTTGATTATTGAATCTATTGCGTAGTATTTAATGAAGTTGAATTATTCTGAAGACTATATGATTGTTGAAGTTCTCCTTGAACGTGTTATGTATCTGTCTTGATTGCTTACTAAGTTATTGATTTTAAGTTGAAAATGTGATATCCCGTTTTAAGTTGAAAATTTTATGACTTTGATTTTAATATTAATCTCGGGTAGAAAATGGGGTGTTACACAACTCGTGCAACATCACCATTACATCCATAACTATAACCAGATGGTACTCATACAAATCCACCAAAAAGAAAAATGTAACATGACATTCTCTGGTGTCATCTAACTCAGTCGAGCTTTTCCTTGGTCAACTCCCAAATAAATCACCATAATGTCCAGTTCCCCAGGTCTGTTAGTCTTTGAGTAGTTTAATAATTTTCCCTGGATGGGAAGATGAAAGAGACATGAGACATCATCAAGTGTGATAAATATCTCACACATCAGAAGATGAAATGACAATGTCTCTACGTGCCATCTCTCAACAAAAGTAGACAATAAGTCTGTTATCTCCAAATTTTGACGCTAGCATTAATAAGGTCATTTGGCTTAGAAAATAGTTTTTGTTATCAAGCCAAAAATGAGGTTTTCGACCTTACTCATTAAAAGGATGAGAGTCGAAGGAATTCACCTACAGGTTCTCTACTTAGAGAAATATTGAGTTGAAATATTTTTTTAGTATTTACAAGGTTCGATCATCCATGCATTCGACGAAGATGGCAGTTACATAAGTCTTGCACGTTCAAGTGTGGAGGGAAAATTTGTAATTTCCAATTCAAATACATAGACAAGTGGTGCAAGATCGAACTTCTTCAACATGCAGTGGGACAAATGTCATCATCTTAGAATAGTCCTAGGAAGAAACCATCAAAAACGGTTACTTTGTAATATCTATAAATAGCTTAGTCTAGTGTTAGAATAGTGTGTGGAAATCATATTGTACTAGTAACTCCGTAACACTCGAAGTATCCGCGTGTAGAGAAAAGAGTGCAATGAGAATGTATGTGATGTAAACACCACCAATTTATCTTCAATGTCAATTTATCATCAAGTTATTTATCTTTGAAGCCATTTAATTTACAAGTCTTTTATGATAAAGCGTTTATCTTTCAAAGTCATTCACTTCTCAAGCAATTTACTGCACTTTATTTACAATTCCTACCTTTTAACATTCCTGCCTTGCACTTACCTTTCTTTTACATTTTCAGTCATTTAAGCTTCCTTGCTTTGCTTTTTTACTTTCATTTACTTTTTCCTCATTTACTTTGAATCCTTTATTTTTCTTTTTACTTCATTTCTTTACTTTCAACATCTTCTGAGTCCTGTCGAAGGATTCAAAACCCTTTTCCCCAAAAACATTACAAATTACAAACTATTTAGCACATGTCCTAGGATCAATCTGGTAGATCCTGCGAGTAACTAAGGGTATTTTTGGTATCTTCATATGACCAACGGTTGTTTACCAATTTTGGGAAGTAAACAAATTGGCATGCCCAGTGGGACAGTGCTAAAACGTTTTTGGAAGTTTTATAACTTTTCTTTTTATAACTCTTTTTTATGACTTCTTTGTTTTTGTAGCTTCTTTTTTTACATGGGCATACTGGTCGAAAAAAACGGTTACCTTTGTTGCATGCATTTGAGAAGTGGGAAAGTAGCCAATACAAATCATTATATACCAAGAAGAAGAAATACAAGGAATATGGCGTCTAGCCAAGGAAACCTAAGTGATTCAATCCCTGTAACAAGTGGGTCGAATCCCCAAGTGAGCAGTTCAAACGTTCATAGTGTGAATACACAAGATATGCCTAGGAGTGAGGCCATTCCAGTATCCAACCCTTCGACGGGGGCATTAACAACACCAAGTATGGTGTAAGAACCTACTCATTCGACAAGGCCAAGAGCAATAGTTAATAGATACTATGATCATCCAGTGTTGGAGTACATTGGGCCAAACCCTCAAACTCCACCACCAAATTCGTCTGTATTCAAAGCCTTCATACCTCCAGGATTTTCTCATCCTTTGACCAGAAATCCTCCCTATGGTATGCCAATAACCATGATGATGGGCCTAAGAAATGTACCTCAAGTTTTTTCAGACAATGTGGTTCCTTCACCTTTGCAGGAATCTGGATCTGGAATAAACATGGGAAGGAATAACCAAACTATTGGTTTAGGACATTCGACTCAGAGCCATGATCTAACAAATGAGTCCGTAACATATTTAAGACAACAGATGGATGAGAGAAATATGCAAATGGTTCACACTTTATCCCAAACAATGAGAGATATTTTTCAGCCTTTGATTCAAAATACAACTCAGAAGAATCAACATATGGTGTCTCAAATGACGCGTATAGCAGAATTCATGGGAGTCCCAAATCCAGTTCGACAACCCAATCACATGGAAAATGCAGGAGATGCTACTTAGCTACTAAATCAAGGAAATCAGGAAGTAGTAGAACCATTAGAACTCGAAGCCATCAGGAATCAAAGGCAAATGCCAGCAGAGGAGGAACCAAGAGTAATGTTGGTAAATAGGCATCAGGATGCAAACCATGCGGTTCAACAAGTTCGATAGAATAATTTTGTAGCAGAAAATAACTTGGCAGCCCTTGTCGAACGAATAAGGGCTAAAAGTGGGATAAATACAAGATTCACTAGGCCAAATTTCACTTCACTAATAGTGGAATATATACTTCAGTCAGAATTTCCTCATAGGACAAAGGTTCCCAGTTCACTAAGTTCTCAGGAGATACTACTGAACCTATGGTCGAACATGTGGCACGATACATGATAGAAGGTGGGGAAATTGCTAATGATTAAAGTCTAAGGATCAAATATTTCCCTAGCACTCTCACTAAGAATGCCTTTACTCTATTTCCTACGTTGCCACCTTGTTCAATTTGTAATTGGACTCAATTAGAACATTTGTTTCATAAGCAATTCTACTTGGGTCAGACCAAGATCAGTTTGAAAGAATTGGCTAGCATTAAGAGAAAGTTCAATGAGTCCATTGATGATTAACTAAACATATTTCGACTGCTTAAAGCCAGATGTTTTACTCAAGTACCTGAGCGTGAATTAGTCGAAATGGCTGCTGGTGGCCTTGATTATTCTACCAGGAAGAAGCTAGATACCCAGTACTTTAGAGACATGGCTCAATTAGCAGATAGAGTTCGACAGCTTGAACGTCTGAAGGACGGAAAAACCAGGGCGAACAAGCATAAGAAAATAACTTACGTCGAATATCAGGATGAGGTCGAAAACGTCTACGACGAAACTCTACCTCTGGATGATAATGAGATAGACCTAGCTGAACTTAAGCAGGGTCCTCCCTATTCCTGTAAATTTCTAGTTCCCTCAAATGAAAAGAATGTTGTCAAAACTGAGAAGAGTGACAGATTTCCAAAGAAAACATACACTTTCGACGTCACCAAATGTGACAATTTTTTTGATTTATTAGTTAAGGATGGCCAAATACTTGTGCCTCTTGGTACTAAAATTCCACCCCTAGAACAAAGAAAGAAAATATATTTTTGTAAATAGCATGATTATTTGGGTCATAAAACTTCTCAATGTTTTCTTTTCATGGATTTGGTGCAAAATGCAATTCAGGAGGGAAGACTCAAATTTGGAGACAAACCCAAGGCACATATGAAGATTGACACTGATCCACTTCAAGTGGCTGAGGCAAACTACACTGAACATTCTGCAGTGAACTGGATTGAAGTTGTTGAGCAATCTGCGAGCGACAATAACAAACTTTATTCAGTCCAAACCATGGTGAATCTTGTGGTGGTTGAGGTTACTGAAAACTTTGACAATGATGTTATGCTGATCAAGGCTGATGAAGAGCTAACCAACGAGCAATGGCAACATTTAGTATATTATCCTGCTCGTAGGACTTTGCGCGCTAACGATCTCCTGCCCGGATGTTGTGCGTTGATTCCTTCGTGGACTTCTCTCAATATGTGTGGTACGTTTTCTTCTTCAACACATCTGAGGAGGGGCGTAGAGAAACCTCTACGGTACATCTTTCTTCCGACCATGACGTACGAGTAAGCCCTGCGTCGCACGGTACTGGCTGCCTTTGGGTCTGCCGGTAGCTCATCTTTGGTCAGATAATTGAACACCAGAGTCATCCAACAATTAGCGTCGCCCACAATATTGACATCTACAGGGGCCGAAGATTGTCCGATGCTAGGTCGGGAGAGTATCTCCTGTATGACAGATTTATTGCCTCCCTTCCTCTTGTTACTGGCTAACTTGGACAAGATATCCGCTCGGGTATTGTTTTTGCGCGACACGTGCCTAACTTATACGGACACAAATCATTTTAGTTTCTTTTTGACCAAGGATAAGTATTCAGACATGTTGTCATTTTTAGCTTGGAAATCTCCTCTCACTTGGTTGGTGACCAACTGGGAGTTCGTGCATATTATGATTTCCTTCGCACCAAGGTCGTCCGCTAGGCGTAGGCCGGCCAGGAAAGCTTCGTATTATGCTTGATTGTTGGAAGTGGGGAAAGATAGAGTCAAGGAAACTTCAATGATGGTTCCCTCCTCGTTTTCCAACATAACCCCGACCCCTCTGCCTGCTGAGCTAGAAGCCCCGTCCACGAAAATGGTCCACTTGGATGTGGACGCTGGTATCTGCTCGGGAAAGGTGAGTTCCGCTACGAAATCGGCCAAGGCTTAGGCCTTAAGAGCTTGTCTACCCTCATACCTAATTTCGAACTCAGATAATTCCAATGACCATTTTAGCATTCGTCTGACCATGTCTTGCCTTCTGAGCAGCTGCCTAATGGGTTGGTCAGTTCTCACGACAATCGTATGGGCCAATAAATAGTGTCTAAGCATTCTTGATATGAAGAGGAGGGTAAGCGCTACCTTTTCGATCTGCTGATACCACAGCTCTGGGCCATGCAAGGCCTTGCTCGTGAAGTAAATTGGTTTTTGCCCTTCAGGCAATTCACAAATGAGAGTTGCGCTTACGACCTCGTTTGCGACTGCGAGGTAAAGATACAGAATTTAGCCTTCGTTAGGCCTGGAGACTACTGGAGGCTCGGATAATGATTTTTACAAATGGGCTAAGGCTTGCACGCATTCATCCGTCCATTCAAAGGAGCTTGTAGAATGGAAGAGCGTGTTGGGCAGATTTAGCCACGAACCGAGCGAGTAAAGCGAGCACTCCGTTTAACGATTGTATAGATTTCTTAGAGTTTGGTGTAGGAATCTCTGTAAATGCTCGACATTTGTCGGGATTGGCTTCGATTCCCCGCTCGGTCAGATAAAACCCGATGAACTTGCCCGCCCGAACTCCAAGTAGTGGCACATTATGGAACTCCCCACAACGGTCAATGATAGTAACATTCTCCATAGATCGAGAGCACCAATGAATATCTGAATGGGAAAGTGACATAATCCTCTTAGACCACCTGAACCCTTGTTCATTCTTCATCACTGATCGAGGAAGGTGAGAAATAAACCACCTAGACAATAGAGGTATACAACACATCAGAGTTCCTTGTGCCTTCGTAGTACAAGTATGTAGAGAATGTAAGATGTCTCCAAGTAATGTAGGCACTGGATTGCGAGTCAGAAATATGTTGATGGCGTGTACCTCTATGAACTGGTCTGGATTAGGGAACAAAACTAAGCCATAGATCAACAGGGCTAAGATCTCCTCAAAAGCATCATGACTCATAGCCTTCAGGAACACTTGAGCTTTATCCATCAATACCTTAGCAAGAATACCCTTAACTCCACTTCTTGTCTCTAGAACAATGTCTGATTTCTTCAGATGTAAGGCTGCTGCAATGACTTCAGGTTTAGGCTCTTTCTCTAGACCTGTGAAGGGTCTCTGATCAAGGATATGTATACCCAGGAGCTTGGAGAACTCTTCCATTGTAGGAACCAGCTGATAGTCGGGGAATGTGAAACAATGATGTTTAAGGTCAAAGAACTGAAACATGACACTCATCATGTCTTCATTGAACCCTGAAGTGACTAGATCCAGTAGGTCACCATGCCTTTTAATGAATTGAGAGTTTTCAGAAACTTAAGAGACCAATTCCTTAAGCTTAGAAGGTATTCCTACAAAGTTGATCCGGATAGTATTCCTACGAGCAGAAGCCATGACCTGTAACAAAGAACAAAGATAAATCCTTTGGTCCTTGAAATGGTTAGTGAAAATGATATGCTTATGATGCATGAGGTCATGATGTTATGCTCAATCACAAACATGTGGCACACATAAACAAGTCACACAATAGCCCTAGGTTTGAAGGCTTGCATGAGGTTTAAAGGTAAGTACCCTCCCCTGAAGTTTAGATGGTTCATCCTTTCCTATAAAGTAACCAGGTTCTAAGGGATCTCAATATCATTGATCCTTCACAGGGGTGGTTGTTCAGTAGGAAACTTACTTGCCAACCAAAACCCTCCAAGTTTGGGATCTCAATAAGCGTAGTATCAAGTATCAACCAACTTTAGTCTTCACCAGAGCCGGTTATCTCACTGCTTTTCTAAAGGCCAAAATGGGATGACTAAGGTTCTAAGATTCAGTTAGTGTATTGACAACATATGTCAGCCTTATATTATCCTCAACTTGCTTAAGGAACATAAGCACCAACCAAGAAGTCACACTAACTATGGCCACCAGATCAACCATATTGGTATATGCCGTACAGTTTCCTTGGTCTATTGCCATTTACCTAAGGTACACTAGATCTGGGTTAGGATCTTTCACACATAAAGCCCAACAAGTAATATAAAGCGAACAAGGCAAACAATTTAAGTGATCTAATTCCTAAGGGTAGCCCTCTTTAAACATCCCCAGCAGAGTCGTCAGTTCTGTAACACGGTGGGAGAACTGACTTTCTATAAATGTTGCGGATAGCAAGAGTCGTCACCGACTTTTATTTTATCCAAAAGGAAAGGACATAAAAGAACAGGAAAGACCTTAAAAAGATTTTGAGTTCGGGGGGTAGGTTATACAAAGGGAAGGTATTAGCACCCTTTATATCCATGGTTATCCATGGGCTCTTAGTTACTTAGCTCACTTTGAATTGTTTTGAAAGAGGTGTAGTGTGTGATTAGAAACTTTCTGAGTACCTTGTAATGATCCTCGTATGGATGTATACAAAGACTTGTTTTTTTGAAAATTTGTTTAAAAAAATGTGATGTGAAAAGTATTTTAAAAGGTGAGCAAGTAATTAAGAGGAACCTACCCTATATGAAATCTTTACTGTTCTTTATGTCTTTTCAAGGGTAAGACTATCCCTATTATTAAGGAATAGATAGTCATTACCTTGGATGTAATTAAGGGACATGTGTAGAGACATCTGAATATAGGCAACTGTAAGGTGTCTTTAGCAATTCGTAGGGACTTATCATCTTTTATTCGAAGTGACATGATCATTTATCGCAGGCAACCTCGAAGGGACTTGATCTTATAGAATGAAGGGACTTGATGATATTTGTGAAAGGACTTTGCTTAAAACACCTTACTTGACCTTTTGAAATAGGCAACATGAGAGGTAACCCTAGAAAGTGCAAGATGGCGATCAAAGATCGACTTACGTGTGTGCGTGTTCATATTCAAATATTTATCTTATTTAAGTTAATTATTCTAAGTTAATTTTAATTACAAATATGTTATTCACACCCTAGAATTACTAACCACACAGTAAACACAATCATAATAAGAATAAAGCAAAAATATAGATCTAAACTATTACAAAGCTTCGGGACAGTTACAATATAATCGAGAAATATAATAAAGATAAATAATAATAAATAAACAATAATATCAATGATAATAAGAAATAAGAATAAAGGTTAAAAAAAATAAACTAAAAGAAATAAGAAATTATCAAAACAAATTAATATTAGAAAAGATTTTTTAGATTTAATTAGGAAAATAGGTTTTAATAATAATAAACAAATACTAAATTATTTACATATTAAAAAAATGATTAATGATTAATTATAGTTTATGAAGAAAATTAGGTTAAATTTTAAAGTTAAGAAAAATTAGGGTTAGGGTTATGAAAATTAGGGTTAAGGTTATGAGAATTAGAATTAGGGTTTTTGATTATTAATTTAAATCTAATTAGTTTATTTACAAAAATATATACAATAATAATAATAAATATAAATATATAATAAAATAAATATAAACAATTTGATTTTAAGAAAATAAATTTTGAATTTTAAAATATGAATTTTTTATAGAAGAATATAATATAAACATTTTATTTAGAAATTATTTTAAGAAATTAAATGATTTAAGTAAATATAAAATAAAAACACAAAGAAAATTGGGAAAAAAAACATACCTGGGGCTGGGATTCGAACCCAGGCCCTAGGCTTTCACTCTCCCAGTCCAGCAATCACCACCACCAGGCCAAACGCGTCCTTGTGTTTATGATACGAGTGATAATCCTTTTATTATAAACCTGTAAAAATTACATAAAAATGCAACAAAACAAAATGGTCTGGGGGGAATCGAACCCAAGACCATCACATTCATACACAAACACACAAACCAGCTGAGCCACATGGGGCGCGTTCAATATACAACCAGTAATAAAACATTATATTTTAAAACGAATTTTTGAATTTCAATTTCAGCGCCATTCAGGTCATCTTCTTCCTTGGAATTTCGCAGGTTTTCCTGCGAATTTTCCCAGGGATTCTCCTGCGAATTTTCTTGTGTTTTAAACCTGCGAAACTCAAACATCAATCAATAAGTACCATCAAATCAATTATACCAATGAATTCCTTATGATTCATACAGTCCATCTATGTCCTTAGAATCCATTTATATTTGGTTTTTCAGGAACCCCTAATTTGAAACACGAAACCCTAACAATGGCAGTTCATGTTCTAGGCTATGATTCTTCAAGAAAATGTCCAGAAATCATCTATAGATCATGAATAACACAAATCACACAACAAAATTAGTTTATATTAGCTAAATAAATGGAATCGAAAATTTCAAAATCAAGAACAAAAGAGATTTGGTTTATGCATTCAGGGATGATTTTGATGATGTAAAGCATTGAGATCGTATCAATGATGTTCAAGGATCATGTCTATGTCCTTAGAATACCTTTAATTGCCCTGTAAATATGAAACCGAAACTTGAAATTTTAAGGAAAATTTTGAATGTGAAAAGTGTTCTTGGAGGCTGCCCAATCGTGTTCTCTTGCTTGTGATCACTTGTATACATATATTAGAAACAAATTAGGTCAGAAAGTTGTAGGTTTATGGGCTTTTTAGAGATTACTTGATCATGAAGATTCAACTTGCTATTTTGGTCAAAAAATCACACAAATCCTTTCCCCTTTGGTTGAACACGAATTTGAATCTCCCAATCAACTTTAAATCATGTTTATGAGTTTCTAGAATGAGAATTATATCAAATATTGAGCTTTTCATATTTTATTTTGATTTAAAATGATTTTTAATGTATAAAATCAAAATAAATAAAATAAAATAAATAAAAATCTTAATAAATGATATTTGATTCGTGCATGATGTCATGGTAGTGACTGGGTCATAAAAATGCAAGCCCATGTGGAAAGAATTGGTTCTAAGACCCTATTTGCTCAATAAACCTCTTAAAAATTTCCCAACTTTGCAAAGACACAAATCCCTCAATTTTAAGGCTATGAAGGTGTTCTTGGACATTTTAGAAATCTTAAAGAGTCCTCTAACAAACCTCTTTGGTCTCATGTCCATATCTTTTACCATTTTCAAGTTATGCCCTTTGGAAGATGTTGACTTTTTGTTGACTTTTAAAATGACATATAATGTCTTAGCCCATACCTTCCAAATGAAGCATTTTTGGGATTGGCTTGTGAGACACAAAGTTGTATAGAATTCAATTTCCTTCAAAATGAGCTCTGTATGGAAAATTTTTGATGAAGCATGTGAAAGTTATGGCTGGTCAAAGTTCAGTTGACTTTTCCTATGAAAACCCTAATTTAGAAACTCCTGATTCTTGATGATCTGAAATCTCCTTGATGAATCATGATCAACCCTTGATCAAATGATGAATTTTACTTCATATAATTGATGTTGGCAAAAAATCATGAAGTTTGACTTTGGTTTGACCACAGTTGACCTTAGTTTGACTTTTTAACTGCTTTGACTGATTTTAGCCTATCTGATCATCTGACTGAGCAAACCTTTTGGGAAAGCATTGAAATTTGACATAGGGATTCTTGAAGACATATAGGATGTTGCGAAGCTCACTTGAAGCCTCGGAAATCCATTTAGCCTGATGAAACTCAAAACCCTAATTTGGGATGCATTACTTAGGAGGATGCTTAGTCTGCGGGAACTTCCAAGCTTCCTGACTAATTGTGAACCTTGTGAACCTCTTCAGATACCTTGTGAAACTTTTGGTACACCTTAGTACACAATGTCTTGTCTAGGTGAGGGCAAAGTTTGGGGTGCAACACCCCAGAGGAATTAGCTCAAACTCACCGTTCGGGATTGGTCGGGCTAATGAAGTGGAGGGTTGCTGAGAGCTTTCGCCTTCGTCTAGGAACCTGGAGTCTAAGTTGATGGAGTCGACCCAAGGGAGAGGCTTGGGTACCTCCGATCACTCGAAAGATGTCGTGGTGGAGGATTTGGGTTGGTATGATATCGAACTGAGACCTTTAGAGGTTGCCTCAAAGCATCGATAGACAACTTCGACATCGCCGTGCAAGGTGGCCACTCTTCCCGACGTTGTATAGTATTTCATTTTTAGGTGAACAGTTGACGAAACAAAAATGAGTTCGGACAACTTCGTTCGGCCGAGAATGCACTAGTAAAGGGATGGACAATCGACCACCATAAACTGGACACGGGCGGATCGAGAGGTCTCTACTGCTCCAAAAGTGACGATGAGGTCGACGTAACCCCATGGTCGAGATACGGCCCCGTTGAAACCTTGTATGTCAGATCCTATGTAAGGTGTCAGATGAGTCTCGTTCAGCTGAAGCGTTGACAACAATTGTGAATACATGATGTCGCACGAACTGCCTTGGTCGACCAAAATCTGGCGAACATCAAAATTGGCCATTTGAGCACGAACGAGCAAAGGGATGCTGGCTTTGGGTGCCCTTCCCAACAGTTACTCTTTGTAAAAAGAAATAGGCATTGAGTTTCTTCTGGGTGGATCCAAAGTGGCGTTCTGGGCTGGTCCCTTTGCAATCAACTGGTCGAACTTCCTTTTTACGGAGCCGACGGTAATCTTGTTGAATCCTCCCCCTAAAATCACCATTGCAGAGGGGAAGGCTTCCCAAGGGCTATGGGATGAGAGATATGCTAGACTTCCCAGATGACCGGGTATAAATAAATCCTCATATCGGTAGATGCCTAGGGCGACCTGCATGTTGGTGTCCGAGGGCCCAACTACTGCTTCTTTGACCTTCTTGGTTTCCTGCATCTCCGACCTGAAAGTTTCTTTGGACTTTGTGAATTGCTTGAGGTGGTCGTCCCTTATGAGTATCTCGATCGTATCCTTCAGATGGATGCAATCTTTTGTATTATGCCTGTGGCTCTTGTGGAACCTGCAATACTTGGTTTTGTCGGTGCCCGACTTGTTAGGCAGTTGCTTGGGAAAATGAAATCCTGCCTGTCAGAACTGCAAATTAGCACAATCAGAAAATATCTTCTCCCTCGATACCGAGAGAGGTGTGTACTCATGAAAGCGACTTATTGGCCCCCTCTGCTCCCGCGGTTCACAGGAGTAATCTTCCTTTCTTTTGTCTCCCCCCCCGACGAGATGTCGAGGGCTCATCAGTCTTGGAAGGTTTGGCGTTCTTCCGACGTCTGGCATCACAAACAGAAATTTCGATGCCCACCGCCTGGTGGAAATCAGTGGACGGGCGTAGCCCGCGCTCCAACAAATATTTCTTCATATCGTCTGTGGTATAGACCTGGAAGACTTCTTTGTTGAACCTTTCAATGTAGATTCTGAGGGGTTCATCCTTGCCCTGAATAATAGCCTCGAGTGATGCCTCTGTCTTGGGATGGCGCCGGGATGCGGTGAAGTGTCTGGAGAAAGTTCGATCGAGTTGCCTCTACGAGGTGATGGATTCGGGTTCGAGAATCTTATACCAAGTCATTGCCCCTTTCCTCAAAGTGGTAGGAAAGAGGCGGCACTTGATTTCTCCTCGGACGCCCCTATAATCAAGCATGGCGTCAATATTTTTGATATACTCGTCTGGATCTGTCGTCCCATCACACGAACCAAGGGCTGGAGGCTTCTCAAGCCCCCGCGGTAGTTTGGTGGCCATGATCTCCGAGGAGAGTGTGCCTCTGATATCATCCTCGTCACTAGATGTGAATGAGGGAGATCGTGAATGACGTCTTTTGTTTCATCGCAGAGATAGAGACTTTGATCTCTTCTTTCTTGACCGTCTTGGAGACGGGGATCGGGATCGTCTCCTCTTTTGAGGAGGAGAGCACTGGTCTTCTTTCTGCAAGCTCCGACGAGTCTTGGTCGATATAGGCGAACGATGTCGTCGTGGAGGCGACCAAACCCGTTTCTTGATAGAAGACTCTTCAGGATGGCCTTTGCCTTTCCTTTTTTGGGTAGAGGAACTGTGTCATCCCCGGTGTTTGGTCGGAGAGCGAGACAGTCGGAGGCCGATTTCTTCCAGACGGACTATCTTTTTGCTATGTGCAAGGAGAAGCAGGTTAGTTTGGTTGAGCGTCTCAACTAACGCGGCAAAGTCTAACCCTGCTGGTGCAGTCAGGGAGGGGATGACTTCCGGGCGACTCTCGAGCGGTTGATCGCGCTCAGGAGAGGGAGAAACAATTTTTCCGTCATGGCGATCTTGGACGGTTTCCTCATGCGAGGGAGTGATCACATTGCTTTCACGTTGGGTAAGAAGAACTTCATCAGTAGTCCGGGCTTCGAGCAGATTCTCACGAGCAGCCATGGATCTTTAGAGAGAATACTTTGGTTCTTGAGAGTCTTTAAAGAAAAAGAACGGGGAAATCAAGAGTTCCCACAGACGGTGCCACCTGATCGTACCTGGAGACCAGAATCCGATGTGGCTGACGTCAAGCGTGGTTGGAGCATGGTTGATGGAGAGATGAGGGGGTGTATCTGCAAGGCACTCTGATGCTAAAGTCAGAGAGCGAGCGACGAGTGAGCAAGTACGAGATTTAGAGTGAGAAATTGAATACCTGGCCCTCTCATATGAGAGGGTTTATATAATACCCCCATCGCATGGCTATTGGTCCCTTTTATTGGGCCTGGATCGTGGATCCCTCAATAACAGGTAACTGCCAGAAACTAGCCATTGGAGTGACGCTTGGACTGCTCGGACGAGACCCCGGTCAGATGATATTATTTTCGAGCGAAAGGCTTGTTGGGCAACCGTTCCTCGGCTGATCCTAGAGGATTCAACCCTTGTTGGGTGCGAATCATGGTCGGCAACGCTGGTGGCCGGTCAGAAGGAACTTTCGGGCAGACTGAGGATGTATCAGGTGCCAAAAAGTTGTTGGGTCGTCATGGGCTATAAGATGGATTGGACCCAAGTCTGAAAATTGGGCCAGTCTGGAACAATTTTATTTGATTTAAATAGTGTTTTTCTCTCTGTAAGTTAGTGAATTTTTTGTTTTCGTCCGTGTAAGTTTTTTATTTATTTAGTCCCTATATCTTATTTTTTGCTTGCGATTTAGTCCCTAAAGCCAAAATCCGCAGGTTTCCTGCATATTTTCCTACGAATTTTCATGCAAATTTTGGTTTTAGAGATTTAAATGAACGCGAATGAAAAATATAAGGACGAAAACAAAAAAAACTTACAAAACAAAAACCAAAAACTCGCTAATTTATAAAAATAAAAACACTATTTAAGTCATTTTATTTTATGCATACATGTTCATATTCTTCATAAGTAAGGTAGAATCCTAATTTTATATCCACCACCACCATTACCACCATATATTTTCATTGATATGCAACATGGAGATTATATGAATTTGGATTTGGAAAATAAGATCTTAAAGTTTTTTTTTTTTGGGTGTTTGGAAAGGAAAATAAAAGAGAGGATTTTAAAAAATGATTTTCTTTTTAAATATAAAGAAATCTTTAATATTTTTTGAAAAAACGTTTTTGTTTAGAATGATAAAATAATATTTACTATCAATATATTTTTAATTTTTAAAATATTATAGCAACACAAATTATATTTGAACAATTTATCTAAACCCCCTCCAAAACCTTCCTCCAATATAAATTTTGAATTTTCTCAAATTATGGAGTTTTTTGTGTTATTAATAAAAACAAACCTTTCAAAACCTTCCCAACAAAAATCATTTTATTCTTTTCACTAATTCCTTCTTATTTTTAAAAGTTTTTCCCTCCCTTCCTCTAAAAATTCTCAAACAAAACCTAGAAAAATGTGTATCAGATGTTATGAAAGAGCATCATATCATTGATTTTATGTCATACGGTGCAATGCATCCTCTAATGTAGCTTTATATGTTATACTGAAAGCAATGGCAGAGCCATAAACCAAACCAGGGGTGCAAAACAGTTTTTGAAGGTTGGAGAACTCATATTTTTAAGGTGGGTCAAGATTTTCACGAGATTTTCGTGATTGGAGACCTATTTTCGTCTATTAACCTGTGATGTCTACCTCTTATATTGTGTTTTTCTTTGATATTATGAGTAGCTAAACTACCCAATGCTAGGGGGTATCCATAGTTCGAGTTTGTTAGATAATTTTGATTTGAACTTTATGATAACAACAATTTGATGATATTTGATTTACTTTCAATTTATTCTTAATGATTTCTCTTTTGGAAAAATTGAGTTTGATTTACAGTTAATCTTTAGGTCGGACCGCCATTGTTAATGCTCAATTGAGAGTATTTAGTAGATATCAATTAGGACTAGGGATACCTTGTGGAAACCAAAAAAATCTTGATAAAAATTATGTTTAATTTCTTCTGTAATTCACTATAGACATATGGATTATGTTGAATGATTAATTGTTTTCTCACTAAAAACTTAGGAGTAAACACCCTTAAGAACCGATAGTCAATATTGTTAAATTAAATTGTTGCAAGGTTGAGTTTAAATTGTTGAAGAGTCCAACACCTTTCCTAGTATGTTGGTTCATATTATTTTAAAGGGTTCAATTGCTTTGTTTACTTTTCAATTGCAATTTATTTTCTATTTCTAAATAACAATTTCAAAACTCTAAATCTTTTGTTTAACTGAATTAAAACACATATTCTGTATCGCCAAACAATCATTGAGATCGATATTTTGTGGAGTTCCCATATTACTACATTAAAAAATTAGTACATTTAATAATTTATCTATCAATATACATCATTTATTTACTCAAATTGATCAAATCGATCTAATTCAAATATAAGAATAATTTTTCAATTCACTATACTTTCAAAACAAATTTTATAATCTCTTATAACTCTAAGTAAATGAATTACACAGATCAATATGTTTAAAAATACTTCTCAATCATTTTTAAACAAACTCTTATTATGAATTTATTTCTCAATCATTCTAACTAAATTATGTTTATGGATCTTGAGTTTTTTTCTTCTATCACTTCATTCAAATACACTCTAAAAATATATATCTATTAAATTTATAATAGATGAAATCTAATAAATTTAATACACGGTCGATAAATACAATTCATTAACAAGCCGATCAAATTTAATACACAGTTCATTACTAACGACCAAATTTTAGACTATCTCCACACCGCCGTCAACTTCATTGCTATCTGAATCTCAGTTCATCTGTCGATAATTATATCACTACTGCATCATGGTCAGATCACCCTAACGGCTCTGACGACTCTGACTTTTATGTTGTCTTTAATTTTCTAATATTTAACGGTCATAAAGTATTAGTTTTTTTTTCATCACTCAAAGTTTAACACATATTTCTGCAATAATTAAGGTAATAAAAACAAGCAGATAAAAACTAAATATAATTTATAATTAACACACACGTGATGCATGATGATGATATCTACCATTACTCCCTATTCTTAAATTAATTAAAGAAACATTGTAAATTATAAATACAGTACACAACAAATTAAAAAAAACAATAATGTGAGTGTGTATGAGAATTAAAAAGAAGAAAAGTATTGAAAAAGGGTTGCTTTTGTAAGAATATTTATTTTATTTATCTATGTAGCTGTATAGGCATAGCAACCACTATCACTCATGTTATGTGTGGCCTTATTTACAAAAGCCATATTTTTTAAAACAATTGATGTGCAAGTGTCAATGTTTGTTTCTATCAAAGAATTCAAGTTTTCATTAAAAAACCATGTGGAGGAATAGTAGTCTTTGGTAATTTAGAGTGCTGCCAAATACCAATAAATTATAATTAAAGATTGTTCTGCTATGGTACAATAAGATTGAAGTAGAGATATCAATAGGACAGAACGAGGATAGAAAGTATATTTTCGTCTCAATTTCACTCTCGAATATATTTGTTATTTTCGTTTCAGATTTCCGCCAAGGAGAAATTTTGTCTCCCATTTCTATTCATGCGGATTTCTAGATTTATGTCAAGATCCATAAATATAATTTATTATTTATTGTTTTAAAGTAAATTAATAGAAAAAATTCAAAAGCTAACCACAAGAAATTAAGAAACTAATTATCTATGATAAATATATTGTTTTAACAGAAATAAATCTATACTTTTGAGGTTCATGACAACCAAACATTTAAACTTAAAAAAAAATTAAAATAATAATTCAGAACTCTCTTTTACTATCATTATATATGTGTTTTAAATTTGTTTATAAAATCAGTTATATATAATGATAAATAAATCTACATAGAAATTTACAATTATATATTAACTAAGGATATTATGGAATTAGACGGGGCGGGGACTCAACAGGGATGGGGTATATTCGTTGTCCCTGTTTCCAAAGTCTCTTTCGGGGAATCTTTGCTCCCCGTCCCCGTGGGAAAAATTCCAATCTTTGGGGCCCCAAACGGGAAAATCTCTACGGAGAACCCCATTGATGGATGCAAGTTGACATCCCAAGGTTGAAGGTCCAAAGTGACCAAACATTTGTATTATAAAATAGGGTTTCCACATTATTTGTTCACCTTCTCTACTTAGGGCTTATTCTTTATCTTCCTCAAAATTAATCAATCCTTCATTTTTTTCTACATCATTTTCATCTTTATTCTGATTTTTTCCTTCATTTATCCCAATATCAAAGAATGCAAGCAATGCTTCAATGTAAAACAACAAAAACTATGGATTTGTAATTAGAAAAAAAACTATGCATCTGTAATTATGGGGTTGTAGGAATACATAAATCATATGAAAATTTGGTGTAATTTTTTCTAGTGGTTAGGTAAAGAAATTGTTGATGAAAAGGATTTGAAGATTGAAAGACCGAAAAATAACATTTTGAAATTAAAGGATGAAGTTGTATGCACAAGAAGATGGTGAAAATATCAATGGGTTTTGGGATGTTGAGTTTAGGATTGAATCTTTTAATTTTGATACTGTATTTCAAATAAGCTTAGTTTTTAATGTGATTTTTGTTCGTTTGGAAATCCACGTATAAGTTAACTTGGTGTTATGAATGCTTTGAGTTTTTTTTCTTTCACTTGAATAATTTTCTTTGTGAATTGAGTTTTTTCTGGTATAAAAGAAGACCTAGCTAAAACACCCATATATAAAAACAGGCGCATTAAACATAGACAATGGAACTATAATGAAACTTGGTAACATTTGATTTGGACTTACATTATACATTGAATTAACTTAAATGAATAATCCGAAACCATGAATTCAGTTGAGGAACTGATGTGAAAATGTTTAACAATAAATTTTATCAAACAAACCCTAATTTCATATCAGACATCCTTGTAGTGGTTTTAATATCAGTATTTTAGGAATGCATATCAATATTTCAACCTTATACTGGTTGCATATCGAAATTTCATTAAAGAAGAAACGCATATAATTGTAATTAGCCTTAAACCATAATGTTAATGCATCAAATGGACTAGATACAATACATGTGTATAACAAGCCTCATATCACTCATTTTTTATAACAGTCAAGCACGAAAGAATCAATGTCTAATTGTTGATCCTTCATGCATGAAATAACATGATGACAAGGCAATCCTGTCAACATCCATCTCCTACAAGAACATTTATTTCTTGACATGTTAACTGTATATCTATTGTATGATATATATCTAACCTCATAGCCATGTCCACCTGCAGGCTTGTATAACATGTTGAAATCAGAATCCAGTCACACATCAGTCACCTAAACTAATACATTAGTTACAATGGATAACATTTACCTAAAAATCAAGTTGTTTGATTGCCAACTATTTTTCTCAATTGCCAAGTCTCTTCATGTGGTATATTTGCACAATAAACCTCGCATGGACAACTTACCTTGCATATTGGTCTCATCCACATGCTAATATTTTCAATCATCACTATCATACTTATTAGATACTTCATCACAACTCTCTTCGATTCAAATTATAAATACACTAATTTTGTAAATTAGGAGAAAACATGCGGTCATGTGCTACATTTTTATTTGAAAATGTATGGTATGAAAAGTAGTTGATTTAGCATATGTGTTTTACAAATTCCATATAATTTACAAATCATGAACTATAATATTACTAATTCTAAGTTTGTACATATATTAATTATTAATTTATTGGCGATATAGTCTAATTTTAATAACATTATTAATTTATTTCATCAATATCTTCTTTTTTAGCAACAATACCATGTGAATGATGAATCATCACTAGAATAACCATTGTCATAAAGATAAGAACTACCACTAAAATACATCAAATTTAAAATTTCGAACGATGTTCATATGATATATTGTCATTATTCTTAACACTCTCGTCTTAAAACTCATGAAATTCTTACTCATGAAACCTTTGATTTTAGTTATTCATCGAAGATTTTTTTTTTTTTAATTTTGATACTCCAAAAGAAGATGATTTTAGTTATCCACTCTTTATTTTGCAATTATGTTGATGTTAACCAATTATAAATTCAACTCTACAAAATTACACTTCTATAATATTTATTATTCAAATATTACAACACAAACAAAAGCTTTCAACAAAAGTATACACAACTATTATGCAACTATTTTGAAACACTTTATACAATGTTTTCTATTCCTTAAAAAATAAGTTTTCTATCTCTTCCTTCCTTTAGTTGCATCCATCCCAATAACAACAAGTGTGAATATTATACACAAAACTAGAGAAATTCTTTTCATGCATTGGTCCAATAGGAAGGTGAAAAACTAACATATTAATTTTAAAAACTTATATTTTAAAATTATTAATTTTGAATAAAACTAGAGAATTTCTCAATCCATCCCATACTACTCTCAGTCACCTATATTTCCAAATATGTCCTCTATTTCTGCTGATACACTTTCAGACGCAAACCCGAGAGGATTGGCCTAGTGGGTGGGTGTTTGGGTCTTAAGGGTTTGCTCCCCTTGAGGTCCTGAGTTCGCAGGAGCCTAGAACCAATTCTCGGAGGCTACGTGGGGCGAAAGCTCTCGGTGGATTAATCGATACAGAAGGAAGGATACCACTCTATAAAAAAAACACTTTCAGACGCACTCATATTTTTCTTTACATTGAAACCTTATGCAGATGCATATATGGAAAATTTATAAATGTATCTGCGGAATTTTAGCAGAACAATTTTTTTTAAAAGATTAAACCAATTTTATTAATAAAGTAATATCATATCTAAATACATCATATATAAATATACAAACATGAATAAAGTAGTATATTATATATATATATATATATATATATATATATATATATATATATATATATATATATATATATATATATATATATCACATCAAAGTCATCATCCAAAATAAATACATCACTATCATAAAAAATACATATAGCTACTCGGGAGTACACCCTCTCCACTGTCTCCTCTGCCTTCCCCCGATGCACTCTCATCTGCCTCTGCCGCCTCGTCTGCCTCTGCGTCCTTCTCGACTGCCTATCCCATCAGTCTTAACGCAATGTCAGCGGTACTGTGTGCCACTCAATGCCACCTGAATCATCTCCTCCACAGTACGCATGACATCATACCTCTCAGGAAAGAAACCGACCTCAATGATTGCCCGCCAAATCCTAATTACATCTAGACATATAGGTACCAGATCTTGAGTGTGGTCCATCTGAGACTGCTTCTCCTCTAATATCTCCTGATGTGCTGGTCTAGGAGAATCACCATCTGCAGTGGGAAGCATCAAAGGGTGTGAAACGGTATAGAACCACCTGATGTAGCCATCAACGTAGTTCCAGTCGTGCTCAACTCTGATCGCATGAGACTCGTCTGGCACCAGATGATCCTGAAACTCAACAAAGATCTCGTCTATCTAACAACGGTTAATGGGAAGATGAGCGGACACATAAGGGTGTCTGTGAATGGTCTGGGCATAACCGAACTGACGTATGACGCGTTCAGGCAGATATCGCGCAATGATGGTCGAGTTGCATGCCAACCAACTGTTGTAAAATGAAACCTCGTCGAACGGGCATGTCGCGTGGTGATCTCTGTAGCAGTCGTATCTGGAATCCTCAACAACCATGTGGTCCAGATACACCCTATAAGGCTCTACCAACTTGTTCCCTCTCAGCGGGCGAAGGCACGTTCCCAAGGCCACTTCTCCATGTACTCCTGCACATACTTCCAGCCATGTATCTGTAAAAAGTGATGGACGATCCAGGATTGAAATAAAAAAATTGGTATAAAGCAAATATCACAATAATATAAGAGAAAAAAAGTCTAAGGGTTTAGGAATGGTACCATATACAATGAATAATTGCCCGCAACAGTCCGAGTATCCCAAAGGCATCCAGTGGAGAGTCTGGAGTAAGTGTGTGCCAACGCCGCTGCACCCCAGTTGTGCTCATGGATCAACGTCAGATCCAATATTTACCTTAGACAAACCACGTCTGTATATGAGGAGCTGGTGTCCACAAGCAACTATGTGCCCACCAAGTATAGTAGATAACATCGCAACGCCTACTGTTTATGTACCTCTACCTCTGCAGCATCACCAGCTACCTGTACTATAACTGCATGGGCCCGTCCATGATAAGTGGCCAAGGTGGAGTACCTCACATGAGCTCCACAAGTCGTATCAGTCTCCGTCAGCGCATCCTCTAGAGTCACCCCGAGCTCTTGAATAAGCATATCATGCGCCTCCTCATTTGACAAATTTCTGTGACGGGGAAGGATACCCCTGATCGGTACATGTAGGAGACATGAAACATCGTCAAGGGTGATATTAATCTCCCGTCTATAATAAGTGGCCAAGGTGGAGTACCTCACATGAGCTCCATAAGTCGTATCAGTCTCCGTCAACGCATCCTCTAGAGTCACCCCGAGCTCCTGAATAAGCATATCATACGCCTCCTCATTTGACAGATTTCCATGACGGGGAAGGATACCCCTGATCGGTACATGTAGGAGACATGAAACATCGTCAAGGGTGATATTAATCTCCCCGTGTGGTAGATGGAACGACGAGGTCTCTGGATGCCACCTCTCCACAAAAGCCATGAGCATATTGGATCTCAACAAGGTCCTTTAGACCAGACGCAACGATGGCTGCCAGGAGCCACTCGTCCTGTGGTGGAGTTACTCTCTTGTGTCCATTGTTATAAAACCTTTGAGTTTGACGTGCCTGAAAATTATCAAAGAAACAAATTTTAATAAAAAAATGGTACATATAATATTTTCTGAATGAAAAAAACTGAGTAATGTTACCTCTCCATGCCAGACATGTGGGGCAGCATGCTCTACGTAACCTAACAGCATAGACATGTCAGATGGACCCCCAAATAACTCTCAAGAGAAGTGGCAACAACATCCACATATGTCTCCTGAACTCCCTCCTGGGTCTGCTCAGGATCCTAAACACCGGGTTCCGGTAGTGAAACTAGACTCTCTTGGCGTCTCCTCTGGGAGGGAAAAGACTGGGAAGTACCCTCAGAAGTATATCGTGGCCTCCAGGATGAAGATGTGCCTACATCTCCAGATGTAGACGGTACGTCTAACTGGACATGTGCCTTCTCCTTCCGGACGGAGGCATGTTGGGCAAATGTTACAACAGAAATAAAATAAAGAAAAAAAATAACATTCAATTATTTCGCAAGTGTATTTATGGAAGCACCCAGGATATAGAAAGTCTGGATTGTTCCGCAAGTGTATCTACGAAAGCACACAATATATTGAAATTATGTGTTGTTCCACAAGTGCATCTATGAAACGTGTTAACATTCAATTGTTCCGCTGATGCACTTGTGAACGTTCCTGAAACTTAACAAAACAGTGACGAACACCATTAATGACCTAGTGGAAGAAAAATTAAAAAACAACCCCTGATCGTCTGTTTAAACCCCAAATAAGTACATACATTGTCTCTAAACTATGTTTATAAACTTATCCAGTGATTTCTACACCTAAATAGCTATTCTAAATCGATTACGAAGAATATTCGAAAATAACTCGAAAACTCGAAAACTTAACGATTAAAAGGATTAATAGATGATTACGAGTTTGTTGATCGTTGTAGTTGATGCTTAGTCTTGAACTTGTGCAACAAAAATCAACTTTTGTGGAAATGATTTTTTAGAGAATTGAGAGAGATTTTGAGAGTTTGAAGAATATGAAAAGTGAAGAATGAGGGAGGAGAAAAGTCTGCGCGCAAAGTATATCAAAATATGTTTCGCAGGTACATTTGAGAAAAAGTTCCGCTGATGTATTCACGAAACAAATCAATGTTTAAAAAAAAATGCGTTCGAAGATACATCAGCGGAAACAGGAAACAGTAAGGACAAAAATGAAAATGTACATGGTGTCTAAAAGATCTATGAGATGAGATAATAAATTCTCTAAAATTATTAATTAGTCAAGTCAAATTTCGTAATACAATTGAAAATTTATAAATACATTATTAAAGCTATTAATTCTTTTATTTTTTTCCCCAAAACTAAGATCAAACTCAAGGTTTCTCTTTAAACTCGATCAAACTCTGTATTATCTAATAGATTTTATCCGATTCTTATTGATGCTATTAAAGTTTGCGTGTCTTATTTATCGAGATATTTTTTTTTCTCAAATTTTCTATTTTCTTGATTTTGTGCTTAATTTTAATTTATTATTTCCGTTTATTACCATCCTTTTAAGTAATTAATTAATTAAGCAATTAATTAATTAAAAGCAAAAAAAAAGTTTCCGTTTGTAAAATAGTGACAAAACAAAATACAGATTTCAGATTCTGAATTCAATACACAGACTCGTTCTCTTTTCTTCTTCTCTCTCTTCCTCAATCTTCGTTCATTGCTTTTTCTTTCTCCGTTTCTTGAATTTCCAACAACAAATTCACAAACCCATTCTCAAAAATTTCAGATTTTTAACAACAAAATCACAAACTCAATGTGTTTCAGATTCTTCCATTTTCCATAACCCTTGTGACAAAAGCTGAAAATTTTGCACTTTTGTGTTTGGAGTCAATTTCCAAACACACCCAGAAGAAAAATATAAAGTGGGTCTTCTTTATTCTTCTCAAAGTTTCTTTCTTTTTGTTCTCTGATACGTAACTGATTAGGATCTGAGCGTTTTCTGTAGTAGTAATGATAGGGGTTAGGAACATTGTGGTGGTGTTGCTTTGTATTACTGTTGTTGCTCCTATTGTTCTTTATACTGATCGTCTTGGTTCCTTTGAATCTTCACCCTCCAGTGAGTTTTTCTTTCTTGTCTTTTTATCAATTCTTCTTCTTAGTTGTTTAATTGATTTGATGATGAAATTGGTTTTTTTGTTTAATGTGTTTTGCAGCCAAACAAGATTTTATTGAAGATGTTAGTGCTTTTGTAAGTGATTATTAGTCAAATTAATTGATTAATTGATTGTTTGGTTCTTTCTTTAGTTTTGTATGAGTAAGAATGAGTGATAGTTAGAGAGATCTTTGAGTTTTTGAATTGTATGTTTTGTGTTTTGTGTCAGACTTTCAATGCTGCAGACTCTAGCCACTTGAATCTGCTTCCTCAGGTTATTTTTCTTCCTTTTATTTTTGTATATAATTTTCATTTCTGTGTGTTGAATTTGTTATGGAGCACGGACACCGGAAACAGACATTGACCCTTAGATGTTGACACCAATAATGAAAGTGTTGGTGTCGGCTTTGGACACAGACACACATTTTTTAGATTTTTGTAGAGGTGTCAGTGCTATAGTGTGAATCTGTGATGATTTTCTATTTATTGCTGAAATATCTTATTTTGTGAATAGGAAACTTCGACCGTTCTTAAGGAACCTATTGGACTTGTGTATACAGATGATGATGATTCAATTAATAGAAGGAGTTTGCCTCAAGGTATTTTGTTATGTTAGATTAGAATTGAGGGTTAGGTTTGTTTCTTGAATTTTCATTAACTTGTAATATCATTGCTGTGTTGACTTAGCCTTGCAATTGGCGGAATCGAGGGAACATGTATCTGCTAGGGTGTTGGCAACCACAACGGAAAAAGATCATACTGAAAAGGATGGCAACATCAAACTTATTACAGATGAAACTAAGCAAGGAAGTCAAGGCGGTGATGGAAACTTGGAGAAAGCCGATACAATTGGTGAACATGTGAGTGGGGAAGATGCTATTGATGTTGATGACCATGATGGGAAACTCTCTAAGTTGACTCATGATTCTACCGAAGAGCCTCTTGTTAAGGTAGGTGATATATTTTCCTCTTGGTTTATATGTATGTTTGTTCAGTTTGTGTCAATTACTCGAGTTCACGATAATTGATTAATCTCTTTTTAGGGTACCGTATTGGAGCAACAACAAGCAACAGAAACTTCCGGCAGAAACAAGAAAAGACCTGAGACCAATAAACAGAATGACCAATTGCCATCGGATGCTCGAGTACAACAACTAAAAGATCAGCTCATCCAAGCGAAGGTCTTTCTTTCTCTTCCAGTGGTTAAAAGCAACGCTCATCTCACTCGGGAACTTCGTTTAAGGGTTAAAGAAGTAACACGAGTAGTTGGGGAAGCAACCAAAGATTCTGATTTACCTAGGAAGTATGTTACCTATTGAAAAGCTGTTATTATGATTAATATAATTGTGATGATTAGCTATAGCTAAAATTTTCCACTGTTTTGTAATTAATTAATGGCAGTGCAAAGGATAAAATGAAGGCAATGGAGCAAACATTGTTGAAAGGAAAGCAAATTCAAGACGATTGTGCTGCTTCTGTGAAGAAGCTTCGGGCTATGATCCATTCAACAGAAGAGCAGCTACATGTGCTCAAGAAGCAGACTTTGTTCTTAACACAATTGACAGCAAAAACACTTCCCAAAGGTCTTCATTGTCTTCCGTTGCGCCTTACAACGGATTATTATAAGTTGAATGCTTCTCAGCAACAGTTCGCCAATCAAGAGAAGTTAGAAGACCCAAAACTGTACCATTATGCAATATTTTCGGACAACATATTGGCAACAGCTGTTGTTGTGAACTCGACTGTCGTCAATGCCAAGGTAAATGGTTTCTACTCTGTCAAGTCTCTTAAATAACCAACAAGCCAATTATGCTTTTATTTCCCAATGACATCACTTGCTCGTAGTAATATTAGTCCAATGAATTTTCAGGATGCAACGAAACATGTTTTCCATGTTGTTACCGACAGGCTCAATTATGCGGCAATGAGGATGTGGTTTCTGGGGAATCCACCTGGCAAGGCAACCATTCAGGTTCAGAGCATTGAAGACTTCAAATGGTTGAATGCAAGTTACAGCCCTGTTCTTAAGCAGTTGGCTTCCCCAGCTATGATAGATTATTACTTCAAGGCTCATCGAGCAACTTCTGATTCAAACCTAAAGTTTCGGAATCCAAAGTATTTATCTATCTTGAACCATCTACGGTTCTACCTACCCGAGGTCTTTCCAAAGCTCAACAAAGTGCTGTTCTTGGATGATGATATTGTTGTGCAGAAGGATCTGACCGGTCTTTGGTCAGTTGATCTGAAAGGCAATGTAAACGGAGCTGTAGAAACTTGTGGCGAAAGTTTCCACCGATTTGATCGTTATCTTAACTTCTCAAATCCTCTTATTGCAAAGAATTTTGACCCACATGCTTGTGGGTGGGCGTACGGCATGAATGTATTTGATTTAGTCCAATGGAAGAGGCAAAAGATCACCGAGGTGTACCACAATTGGCAGAATCTGGTAAGTAATGCACACTTTTTTGCAAGTATTCTATATGTTTGATATGAACATGTCACACTAGTAGTGTAATCACATGTGTTTGACAACGACACATGTTAGACACTAGATATGCATTCCTTGGATTTTGAGAAATCTTGTTTATTTCTTGGTTGAATTGTGAACTGATTTCTTTTGTACTCAAACTGAAAATCAGAATCATGATAGACAACTATGGAAGTTAGGAACACTGCCACCAGGTCTGATAACATTCTGGAAACGCACTTTCCCATTACACCGTTCATGGCATGTGTTGGGTCTTGGCTACAATCACAATGTGAACCAAAAAGAAATCGAACGGGCTGCTGTGATGCACTACAATGGGAACATGAAGCCATGGTTGGAGATAAGTATCCCCAAATTTCGAAGTTATTGGGCAAAGTATGTCAACTATAATCACGTCTATTTGCGAGAATGCAACATCAATCCATAGGTTAGAGAACAATCATTTAGATATCATTCAAGTTTTGTGATGTCAAATCCTAAATGTGTAGGGCTTATGTTTTTTAAAGCTTCAACATTCATTTTTTGTATACATTTTTTCTATGTTTTATATTGGTATTTTTTGAATTGGCCCATAGAAGATTAAAAGCCAATGAAGTGCAGAGATGCTTGTAAATGAAACATGAAATGAAGAGGCTATTTTCTCAAAACATCTCTTTTGTCTTTGTTGTTTTGTATATGCAATTTTGGCAGATAAAGTTATGTTGGTTTGTTGGTTGTAGTTATTGAGTTTTAAGATGTTTGAAGTTTGTTGCAAACAGTTAGATACACCGACAATGCATTTGTAAGCTGTAAATAGAGGAGGATATGGTTAAATAATGTTGGTACTAGAAAATGTATGGATTGAGAAAAAGTAGAAGTATGGTAGGTTTGTAGTAGACGAGGCATCATGTGCATAACATAATTTGGTAGGACAGAGAAGCACAGAAAAATATAATAAATGGTAGGTACAAAGAAAAAGAAACAATGCTTTTGTGAATTGTCATCATGTGATGGTGGAACCCATTTTGATCCTTTGTCTATTTTTCTAATTCTCTTCATTTTCATCATTTGTCTATTTTTCTAATTCTCTTGACCTGTTAACAACGCATAAAACATAAAAGAAAGAACCACACAACACAACAAATGGATGAAAATACACTCAAAAAGTATGCAAGACTAGTCTAAAACAAACATAAGTAAATATTCAACACAAGTCATTAACATACATCAATATAGATAACATTTCACCAATTCCCTTATGGAACCGGCTATTCGCTCTTGAATCCCCACCATAGGACCAGACCACATTTCACTAATACGTTGTTATCACCATAAACAACATTTCACTAATCCCTCATTGGAATTAGCTATTCGCATCTGAACCCATACCACCGGGCCATAACACACCAAAAACTGGACCGAAATCCGTACACCATAATGCATGATTCACAATAACATGCAACTCCTCAGAATGATCTCTATACAATCACCATAATAGCAACAACATAATGTCCATATTAAACAACAACATTATTCATCATACAAAACATGTGAATCAAATCCATAAAATAATAACACATCATGTATCTCCAAACAACGACCAATCAGTAGTCGGAAACACAACACCAAAAATTGTAACGACAAAACAATTATACGCAGCAGAGTAAAGAACATCCATTCTGACTGTGTGATAGTTTACCTGTCACCTTCCACGTAAACACACGTTACACATATGACGACCATCCCAATCAAACATGCATGAGACCATGACAGTCTAACCGTTAGCGCCTACAAATCAATGACAACCACAGCATCATGAGGGTGACACCCCTCACCCTGTACCAGAACAAAAATGTACGTTTTTTGCAATGGAGTTCAAAACAGAACTCTGATTTTATCCCCCAGACCCCAAATCACATAGCAACATAAGGATAATGATATCTAACATCAAAACAATAACCATCCACCAATAAACATGAAATTTCATTACTTATTCATGGATTATGTCATGGTTTTTCATCAATTTCACAACATATGAACATACATTCATACAACATCTTGAATCATGAAACTATGTTGATCTGTTAAACTTACACTTTATGAGTGTGTTTCGGGGAACACTTATTTAATGAGTCAGAATATGTTACTTACCGTTATACACAAACACAAGCATTTTACTGAAAAGTTTAAAAGTGAAAATGTTTACTTACAGTTAAATTCCAAAGTCCAAATAAAATCCAAAGAAACAAACAATTTACCATTCCATTAGAATCATGGAAATTCTAAAAGGTACAACCATCACTTTTTTTTTCTTTATCTTTTTTCACTTTATGTTGTGGTCCAAGTAGGGACAAAAAAACTCAGAAGTGACCATGATGACAATAGAATCCAGTCACATTATGATCAAGAGACTTTCAAAAGTGAAAGGGGTCAAAACAATTAGAAAATGCCAAACTATGCCTCTTAACCAACCACCATGAAATCAGGAGCTTGTATTAAGGATGGTCTAACATGACTAAGAAAGAAGATATGGACAAAGACAACCTTAAAGTTGGTTCAACCTCATTCTAAAACATGGATTTGGCTAGGTCAAATTCAAGGCACATTTCTTTTTTGTAGGCTAGCAAGCAACAAGTTTTTGGGGACACAAGGAACCTTTCCCCTTTACCTTCTTTTGATAAGCAAGATGAACCTTTCCCCTTTACTTTCTCATATGTCATTCAAGGAGAGATTCCCAAGTTCTCATTATTTTCCTTTACTAGTACAAATTGCTTTCAAGAAAAAGAAAACTATCCACTTTTGATAAGTTAATTGAATTTGGAATGTTTCAAAATTTGAATGTTTCATTGATTGTTTAACAAGTTATCCAAAGCTTTGATTGATAGGATGGTCTTTTACTACTTTAAGTCATCTTAGCATAAGTAGTGAAAAGTTGTTATATTCCAACAAACAAAATATTTGGAAAACCAATAACAAAAGTTTTATCTTACTAAATAGAAACAATTGCATGAATCAAACTTGTTATAATATTTTTATTAAAAACTCTACTTTTTTTTGGTTCAAATTCATTAAATTAAATATATTTTTTAAAATAGAAACCCGGTGGACTAGTAATATTCGTCAGACACGACTAATACCACCAGACCGCCTCTACCCCGACTCCCGACACCGCCACTAGCCACCGCCCGTGGTTTTATTTCTCTTTATCACTCAAGGTTTTAAGGCGTAATTCTACAATTCTCCACCTTGATTTTAAATAACGATGATGCTAATTTACCTATCAACCACCTTACTTTTCTCTCTTACTTGAATCATCATTCAACAATTATGATTAAGTTCAAGCCACAATTGAACATTGATTTTGCCACTTGCATCCATTTAGTTTCAACTACCTTTTCCTACTTAGGTAATCTAACAAGCCAAACCCACAAACATAATTCTTCAACCATATTTGATTCCATCTGCTTTGAGATGCCTCCATGAAGGTCTCTGTTTCAGAGTTTTACAATCCTTCAACAACATTAAAAGTATAACACCAAAGGCCGATATAATCATACCTTTAAGATGTTAAAATCTCCTTATTTCCCTTATCACGAGTCAAATGAGAATCAAAGACCTATGTAATCGTTCTTTCACTTCCCTTAGTATTCATAACTGGAATCACCACCTGAAACCAAATCTTCTTCGTCATAGTTTCAAAAGATGTTATATCTAGGTCTTTTCTCCCCCCTTAATGGGACTCAATAAAAGTAATACATATTTTAATGACGAGCTTTGAAACTTCAAATTTCACTTTTCACCTCTCATAACCATTCGCTCCTAGATATCAATTTAAGACATAATTCACAACTTTACCATCAAGTCAGATAAGCTTGATTTGTGTAATATGCAAAATTTTGACGACCTTCAAAATATTTATGCTACGATTTTCCTACTCCAAACTGTCATACGTGTTTGGAAGTTTATTCATGTAAATGAGCATCTACCAACTTGATAAGCTACTTTGACACCATCTATACTCAGAAACTCAATGAAAACTTAATGGTCAAATGCATTTGTATCCCTTGTCTTCTAATAAATTGATTAAAGTGCTCTAAAACAACCTTCATACATTTATCATGCATTGACCTCAAATCTTATAACTTGTTCATGTCATGAAACCTTCTAAAATATATAAGCCATATATTTTATAACCTTTATCCATGATTGCTCTAACATGAAAATATCCAACACCACTTATTAAAATCTAGTGAACTAGCCTAGATCATTAAACAAAATCAGGGATAACAAATTATGCCAGGTCTCTGAAACATACTTCGCATCGTGTAGAAGAAAATAAAGATCATCTAACATTTTAAGTCTGTCTGAACCTTACGAGCCTTATTCTCACCAAGGAAAATTGTTGTACCTTCCTCGATTGTGAGAGTATCAAAGTATTTTTTTTATTGTGTGATAAAGAAACCTGAGTCCGTGATCTAAATTTCTTTAGTCTCAAAACTCGATACCAATAATACACCAACACCCTCACAACTATCCTCAAATTAAAAAAATGAAATGTCAACAGAATCATATTGCCCTCTGTTGTACCCCAAAAGTTTCCCTCATATCTTCAAGACCACATGTCTCAAGAGGTCTCTTATTGTTCATAAGATTCTCAATTGCTCAAAGGAATTCAAGGTTTCATCAGACAAAGTCTCCTCATAAGCAATAGATTTCAAATTAGAGTTTTGTGTTTCCCAAGGTAAATTGGACTTCCAAAGCCTCAAGTGGACTTCATGATATCCCATATACTTCAGAGGATCCTCATGTCAAGTTTCAAGACTTGCCCTACAAGTTTGGTCAGTCAGATGCTCAGATGATCAATAATCAGTTAACTTGGTAAAAAGTCAATTGTGGTCAACATATAGTCAAACTTCAAGATTTTTGGTCAACATCAAGATTATGAAGTAAGATTCATCATTTGATCAAGCGTTGATCATGATTAATCAAGAAAACCTCAAATTCATCACAAGGCAAAAATTGTTAAATTATGATTTCTTAAGGAGAAAGTCAATTGTACTTTGACCAGCTCTAACTTTCACATACTTCATCAGAAATTTCCCATCCAAAGCTCATTGTGAAGGAAATTTTCAATTCCCTACAACTTTGTGTTTCACAAGCCAAGGCCAGAAATGCTTCATTTGAGAGATATGGGCCAATACATTACAAGTCCTCTAAAAAGTCAACAAAAAGTCAATTTTTTCAAAAGTTCATAACTTGAACATGGATGATCAAATGGACATGGGACCAAAAGGAGTGATTAAAGGACACTTTAAGATTTCTAAAAAGTCCAAGAGCACATTCATATGATAAAAATTGAGGAAGTTATGCATTGTTAAAGTTGAGCAAATTTGAGGAGGTGTATAAGGCAAACAATGACCAAACTTGAGTTTTTGCCAAATTGGCCTATGTTTTCAGAATCCAAACTTAATTTTAAGATGATTCACGACCTATAAGTCATATATTTTGATTTTCGTTGTTTATTTTATATTTTATTGGATTTAATTTATTTAAATTCAATTTTAATTAAAATAAATATTGAAAAATCAAATATTTGATCTTTGGATTATTTTGGGATCAGATTTTGAGGTTTATTGTCATAATATTTGATCCAAAATTCGTGCAAAACAAGAGGATAAAGATATGATGGCCAAATATGACCAAAATAGAAAGTTTTCAAATCAAATTTCAATCAAATCCTATCATCCCAAAATAAATTGAACCCAAGCCCACAAAGTTGACCTAAATCCTTCCTCTATAAATACATAACACCTTTAGATAGCAAGGACACAAAATTTTTGATCAAAGAGAGCATACAAAACTTCAAAAAAATTCAAGAGTAAGTAGGATTCAGTTTTAGGGTTGCAGCCATTCTTAAGGAGATTTGAAGGTCCAAACACGTTCTTGAGGTTCCTCTGAAGGTGTCCCAATCACCACCTTACTCCAAAGACTCTTACAATGCCATAACCAAATTTATTTATTTTGGTTTATTTTTCAATTTTTCGATTTCATACTTTTACACATGATACATCTAATTTGTTTGCATATTTATGTTTATTGTGATGTGTGCAAGTTATCTGGGCCATCCAATTGGAGTCTAGGCGCAAAAATCGTGAATTGCCATTGTTAGGGTTCAAGGTCGTGAGTTTGGGGAACCCTAGCTAGAAGCAATTTCAGATCAAATTGAATGGACCAAGGAACTCAAAGGACCATTCCCAGCGTCCCTCCCTCTATTTTTTGACCTCTTTTCTTCTTTCTTTTTTATTTGTTTTTCTTTATTTGTTTTTTATTTTATTTTTTATTAAAATTAATTATTTAATTCAATTAATTTTTTTTAACCAACAAGAAAAATAAATAATCTAATAATATTTTCTTCATAAAAAATCATAAAAAACAAAAAAAAAGTTTTTTACATAATTAAACCAAATTAGATATTTTTTTATCAAATTAATTCTTTTTTAATCAAACCTTTTTTTTATATAAAAAAAATCAATTAATCAATATCTATAACTTTATCCTTTATATTTTTCTTCTCGATTTTATTTTTAAGAATAATTGTATAGGATGCACGAAACTTGTAATAATTAGATTTATTTTTCTCGCCCAATTTTCTTTTCTCAAATAATGTAACTGTCAAAGCCTTGTAATAATTTATGCATCTCATCCAAAGCCATGTAATAGTTTAAATTAGGGTTTTATTTTCTGCATTATAAACTGTTAGATGTATGTTTAATAAGATTGTATGGCAAGACTAAAATCAATCGTTAGCTAACCCTAATTTTCAAGACTAAAATAATTGAATTGAATACACTTGCACACTCACACCTCTAGGACAACCTCTCTTTGTTTCCTTACAATAAATGGTCAAGTCCCTCGAACGTAGGGGTATCTTAACTTGTTGCCTAAAAAAATAAATCATCACAGTTGCCTTTCGAATAAAAGATCATAGTTCCCCGTTGTCCCTTCAAAGTTGTCTTCTAATAAATGATCTTGTCCCTACGAAAAAGATCATAGTCCCTCGACGACCCTTCGAGTTTCCTTCGAATAAATGATCTTGTCCCTACGAAAATGATGATACTCCATTCGAATTGCTAAGGTATCTCTACATGTTACCTTCTATGACCATAACGATGACCCTATGCGTGTCCCTTCAAATCCAAGGATAATACTACTTACTAACTGATAGTAAGGACAATTCTATCCATAAGGAAACGAAAATGACAAGAAATACCTTACAACTTAGGGTAAGTAACTCTTAAACGTTTGCTCACGAATTTCAAAACAAATACTTTTTACACCCCACACTCTTTTTCAAAATACTTTCAAACAAGTAAACACTTTGTATACATTCATACGAGAATCATTACAAAGTTAAATCTTTACAAAAATATTTTAATCACACACTACACTTTTCAAACAAAGCAAGTAAAATGTGAGCTAAGAATTTAAGAGCCCATGGATAACCATGGATACAAAGGGTGCTAACACCTTCCCTTTGGATAACTTACCCCCCAAACTCAAAATCGTTTAAAGGTATTTCCTGTTATTTTATACCTTTCCTAATTGGATGAAATAAAAGTCGGTGGCGACTCTTGCTTACCATAATATATTTTGCGACAAAAACTAAAAGTCAGTTCTCCCACCGTGTTACACCCTCCCTCTCGGAACAATCCCTCATGAAGTTTCCGGTTTTCTAACAAGTAAAACTTTTAAACCTTTTTGATTTGTACATCCCTCAATGTTTACTTCCTCCTTTTGAGCCACTCAAACTTTCACCACCATAATCAACCTTCAAAATTTTCACCTTTTAAAAAACTTTGGATATCACAATTATATGGACTTCTAATGTAATAGTACATTATTTACGATAAAGAAGTGCATTTTTGAAGTGCTCAAATGATCTAGTTAATGAGCTTAACAAAAGTATAGTTTTCTCTTCATCATCAATCTTCACCTCAATAATTTTTTTAGATAATCATTGATCTTTTAACATTTTATCAACTACTCCATTATGGATTTATTCGCTAATATTTAGAATGAATAAAATTGTTGTTTAAGACCAACATGTGATCCACACACTTGGACAAATTGAAGTCACAGTCTTCTCCCTACTGACTTCCCTTATAACTTTATTCTTTAGTTACAAGATAATGCCACTCATGACCTTATCTATCATCTCGGTATTCTCTGCCAGTGTTATGATGCATACATCGATGCCTCATCCTTCAATGCTTCAACACACTTCTCTTGATTTAAGATTACTTGTATATTCACTCTCCACAATTCAAAATCGTGTCCCCAAAAAATTCTCAACCTTTCATTTGGAACTCATGGTGCTCACTTGTAAACAAAGTCTCTTTTCTCCACAATAGATGCCACTTGTTGTGAAAAATCTAGAATCTAGTGAATTTGTTGATATCTTCAAACATATATTTTTTTATGTGTGGGGTCAAAGACCAATGACAAAAAAATAAATGGACACAAGAAACACAATAATTTAGTAACTTGCTAAGAATAAAGTAAAATCCACAACAAGTAATAAGAAGATAAAAATAAGGGCACAAAGAAATTTACTTATCCAATTCGATTAAATCAATCTACTGTGGAAAAGATAACAACTCTCAGATTCACTATACTTCCAAGGGTTGTTACAAGAGATTAAAAAGAGTTTAAAAAAAATAGTTACCCAAGTTCCCAAGAGCAAAACCTATTTTTACTAAAATGTTTCTCAATCTCTCCAAATTTCTATATCTCTATATACAAATCACGCAAGTCCAATGTATTTAGAAGTGTTTCACAGTCCCCTTATATACTTTCAAGAAATTTAAGAACTCTAGAGAATTTCTACCCTTACCTCTCTAAGTTTATCAATACGATTCCTAACCATTCTCCTTGTCTTCAGCCATAAAGGTCTAAAGATTGTGAAAACAATAATGATAAAGATACAGATTTATAAATATTGAAATCCAACGGAACCTTAGCAAACCTAAAACACAACTCATTAACAAATGCATATGCAAACCGAAAGAAACAAATTTGATAGACATGAATCGACTAAATCGGACCCAATGTCGATATGACCTAAATGTCCTTCAGGCCAAACCCACGTTGCCGCTTGGACCGCCACTGGCCACCTAAAAACCACAACTCGACTCCAGACGTCTCCCTGCCACCACCCTACTTTCTTACTTCTTTTCAACTTTATGATTTTTGAAAATCTCAAAATATATTTTATTTCTCTTCATTACTCAAAGTTCTTAAACATATTTCTATAGTTATGTATCTATTGGAGAAATTGAGTTTTATATATATATATATATATATATATATATATATATATATATATATATATATATATATATATATATATATATATATATATATATATATATATATATATATATATATATATATATATATATATATATATATATATATATATATATATATATAAATAAATTGGGTATAAGGTATTGTGGAGAATTCATATTTTTAGTTAGTAAAGTTTTTTATTTCTTTCGAGAATAAGTTATTATACTACCTCTGATTTTATTTATAAGAAATTTTTTTAGGTTTAATTACAGTTTTATTCCCTTTATTATCTCATTTTCTCAGTTTTGATCCCCCCCCATTTTCAAATCCAAATTTTTAGTCTCTTAAGATTGAGTTTTTAGGATTTTAGTCCCCCTCCCTATCTGAGGACATTTTTGGATGACATGACACTCAGATTACTGACATGTAAATGCAAACTAAATAATTAAATATTTAAATAATCTAATTCCTTATTATTATTTACCATTTATGTTTTTTCATTTAAATATTCTAATTAATATTAATAACAAAACTTATTGAAAATAAAACTTCAATCTTTCCTTGCGTAGAACAAGTTCTTGTTTCTTATTTCTTTCCATTAACACAAATCCCAACTTTTCAGTCTCCTACATGCCTTTCAAATCTTCTTCTTCTTTCATGTACATGTCCTCCTTTTTTCACAACAACAACACAACTCTTTTTTTTTAAAGGAAAACTAACATTTTTCTTCTCCCAAATCTCTCCTGAACAAACAACAACAAACATTGAAATTCATAAAACAAGACATGAATATTTCAATCTCTCTCTCTCTCTCTCTCAGTTACTCTTTCAAACAAAATTAAATTCGGCGGCGGTGGATCTGTGGTTGTTGTTGGAGACTGATGTTTCACGGTTATTGACAGAGGTTAGTTAGGTGGCGATTGAAACATGGTTTTCAGTTGTGGTTTTAGTTTGTTGATGGAGGAGATTGAAGGAATAAATAGTGTTTAGTAGTGGTCGGTTTGTTCGTGATGGTGATGACGATGTTGTTGTGTGTTCGGTTGTTGTTGTATTAAGAGGAAGAAGAGAAAAGTTGGGTTGACTTGTGTTGTTGTGAGGAGGAGGAAGTAAATAATAAAATAACATAAATCGTCCAGAGGAGAATATTTAAATAAAAGGCTTAATACCCTTTTTGGTCCTCTAATTATAGGCCTGAGTCCAATTTGATACTCTTTCTTTTAAGAGTTCCAAATTGATATCTTACTTATTAAATAGAGTTAAATAAGTCCTTTCCGTCATATAATGTTAACGGTGTTAGTTTTTAATGATGTAGCGGCTGACGTGTCAAATTTCCAGATTTTGATAACAATCTTCATCTTCTTCATACGATGTTGTTGTGTGTTCGGTTGTTGTTGTATTAAGAGGAAGAAGAGAAAAGTTGGGTTGACTTGTGTTGTTGTGAGGAGGAGGAAGTAAATAATAAAATAACATAAATCGTCTGGAGGAGAATATTTAAATAAAAGGCTTAATACCCTTTTTGGTCCTCTAACTATAGGCCTGAGTCCAATTTGATACTCTTTCTTTTAAGAGTTCCAAATTGATCTCTTACGTTATTAAATAGAGTTAAATAAGTCCTTTCCATCATATAATGTTAACGGTGTTAGTTTTTAATGATGTAGCGGCTGACGTGACAAATTTCCAGATTTTGATAACAATCTTCATCTTCTTCATACAATTTCCAGATTTTGGAAACAATCTTCATCTTCTTCATAAAATTTTCAAAATCCATAAAATTTCCACATTTTTTTCTACAGAACCAAAAGTCTCTCCTCACCTTCACTAAAGCATCCCCAATAATCACACCTTCCATGACTTATTTTTTCTCACCAAATAAAATCTTATTTACATCTTCAAATGCATTCAAATTTATTTACCCCAAATAAAATTCAAATTCAATCTAAAACCACTTGATTGGAGCTTTGTCGGAGCTTCGTCGAAAAACTCATAGAACCACTGGTTTCTGGAAATCTGCAGTACTCTGATCGGGTACCTTTTCATGTTGCTTTTATATTTTCTTGCTTGAAATCTGCATTAAGGTCCAAGAACAATCATGAACATGTATTACAGATTTCTTGTGTTGGACTTGTTTCAAGCAAACAATCATTCAAAATGCATCTCAACGTGACCTTGAATGTAATTTTGGTTTATGTTTCTTTTTAACAGTTTTTGTTTTTTGTTTTCGGTGATAGGAAGAGCTAAAGGAAGATAAAGGTTGGAAGTTAAATCGAAGCTGACATCTTCAACGAAAAAAAGTATTTTTTAAAAAAAATTTTGGATTGTTTTACTATGAGATTTAGAAATTGTGTGGATACTTAAATTTAATAATTCATTATTTTATATGATATGATAATGAATAACATTTATATTGAATGAATAACATTTTATATGATACTTAAATTGTGTGGATTTACTGTGATAGTGAGGATGCTTTAGTGAAGGTGAGGAGGGAGTTTTGGTTCTGCAAAAAAAAAAAGTGAAATTTTATGGATTCTGGAAATTTTATGAAGAAGATGAAGATTATTATCAAAATCTGGAAATTGTATGAAGAAGATGAAGATTGTTATCAAAATCTGGAAATTTGCCACGTCAGCTGCCACATCATTAAAATCTAACTCCGTTAATATTATTTGACTGAAAGGAGTTATTTAACTCTATTTAATAACTTAAAAAACAATTTGAAACTTTTAAAAAAAAAGATCAAATTGGGCTTAGACCTATAGTTAGAGGACCAAAAAGGATATTAAGTCTAAATAAAAATAATATGAATGATAAATAATAAAAAGAAATTAGAATATTTAAATATTCAATTATTGAATTGGTATTGATATGTCAACAATCTGAGTGCTATGTCATTATAAATACCTCAAATTAGAAGGGGGACTAAAATCCTCAAAAAATTAAACTTAAGGGACTAAAAACCTGGATTTGGAAATAGGGGGATCAAAATCGAGAAAAAATAATGATAGGGGGACTAAAATTGTAATTAAGATAAAAAATTGTTTTTAAATTTATTGAATAATTAATGTATTTGTAATCAATATATCTGTATTATGGATTAAATATGTTTATTATTTAATTAATCTAAAAAGTCAAATTCCTCTTATAAATAGAATTAGAGAGAATAATTCATCACTTTTTTTCAAAGCATAAGTATTTTTTCTTAAATGACTTAAATTAGTCAGATTGTGCATGTATATATCCTATTAATCATTAACATTGAATCTGCATTAAAATCAGGACATTCAAGTTTAATGATTGATAAAACTTGGACAAATCATGTTAACATTATTGGCTTTTTATCATTTGTTTGCTTGCTACAACTTATATTACCATGTTTAGTTTGAAACATGTGAACCTAAGCATCCTCTATCCACATAATCCAAATAACTTATAGACAGAAAAATAAATTTGATTATATTTTCGTGGACAAAAACTAGCTATATTCAAGGAATATGTTCATGCTAATCACAATCATTAATCCTAGTGTGACGATTTCTTAATTGCTTTGTTTAAATTGTGACCTATGCACATTAGTTAATTAATTCAAATAATCCAAAATTAGGTGAAGATTGTGATTCTAAATTTCTATCAGGTTAGATTTTGTCTTCAGGTGCTGTCATGCAGATTCTATTTAACTTGTTTCACTTGAATTTGGACTATGTTACTTTATTTATTTTGCTTAATTTTAGGTTCTTATGTTTTTTTCCTAATGAATCTAAATTTCGATGCACTTGTCTATGTACTTTTTTTTAATGCCGACAACTAATCATATCTTCTTCTCCTATAAAACTTTTTTAATTAATTATAAATTCTAATATTTTAAATAGTTAAATATTTGTTTAGAGTTTACGAAAAAGAAATAATTTGAGTATGTATTTTTATGTGGATATTATTAGGGTAGGAAATCAGTCGAGTCGAGTTGAATTTATTTCAATTTGACTCGACTCGTTAAGAATTGTTTCAGTTCATAAACAATTCGATTTAACTCTTTATGTTCTTTTTAAGTTCAAGTTCGATTTATTATAAATTCACGAACAATTTCATTCAACTCTTTAAATTCATCTTACTTGTTACACGAATTTAAGAGTCACTTTTTAAAATTTATTTTCTTACATAAAAATAAAATGAAAATAAAATAAAAATTATAAGATTGAAATTTTCATAAAATAAATTTAGAAGTAATTTGTTTAAATTAAAAGAAATGTAGAAGATATATTTGATTATCTTAAAATTAAAAAATATATATATATATATATATATATATATATATATATATATATATATATATATATATATATATATATATATATATATATATATATATATATATATATATATATATATATATATATATATATATATATATATATATATATGTTGAGTTTTAAATTATTTTGTTATAAAACATAATTTATATGATGTTGATTTTATTTAGAGCTAAATATGTATAAGGTCCTTGAAAATATCCTAACTTCTAAGGGTTTCTATGGCACCTTGCAAAGTTTCTTTTATGCCCACAATTTTCAGATGTGCATATCCGGACACACTAATTTTTTACAAAATGTTGGTTTTTTCCGAATGTGCATATCTGGAAAGCTCCACCGAATCTGTACATCCGGAAAAAATACCAGATTTTTAAAAAAATAAGTTTTGTTGGTTTGTCGCAGATGTTAATTGTATCACCCGAAAATCTAAATTAATTATTTAATTAGTTATTTAAATGATTTAGCGTAAATTGCGAATTTATATGACGTTGGGATGGTTATGAGGCATGATGATATGAAATATGAGGTTAAATTCTAAGTTATCATTTAAATAAGATTATTTAGATTTATTAGAGGATTAATCTAATTATTAATTAGATAGATAATAATTTTAGAGATTTAAAGGGTAAAGTGGTAAAATTAGATGGAATAAGTGAGGGTGAGAATGGAATAGCATAAGAATGACAAAAACAAATAACTGAGTTTGGGAAAATCATTCAGATCGACCGTGTTTTGTGAAAAAAGTGCTCTGAGGAACAGAAGAGGGAAAAACTAGGGCTCAAAAAATTCTTGAAGAACTCAAAGGGGAGAATCAAGATTTTTGCATCTAAGGTATGAGGAGTATAACCTTCATTATATTTGTTATAGACTTAGGATGTATGTGGAATAGTTTGGAGTTTAAGAGGTTTTATGAATTTATGATGAGTTCTTGATGAATTAGGTAGAAAGTGATGAAACTAAGACGTATTTTTGATTTAGAATGATGTATGTGTTGCATAAATTGATGTGTTGTGGTTGTATATGATTTCATGATGAATTGATGGGGTTTTGGGGCTGTATAGAAAAAAATGAAGGTTTTTGGTGAAAAATTTGTAAAACAACAGAAATTTGCTTATGGCACGTTGTTAACCGGCTAACGCATGGGTAAAACCGGTTAACACGTTAAAAATTAACGTTTTTGGGAATTTTTACATTGAGTAACCAGTTACCCTCCTGGTGTTAACCGGTTACCAACGAAACAAACAGTTTTTGGAAAACTTGGAAATTTCATAACTTTCAAACCGTGTATTCGTTTGACGCGACGTTCGAAGCCTTGGAAAACTGACATTATGAACTTTAATTTTGTAAAATAAAATTAGTAAAATTAATTATTTTCTAGTATTGAATTTAGAGAAATGTCAAATTAATCTTTGGGGTGATTCTGGGTTGGCTTATATGTTGTGATGACTATTCTGGTGTTATTATGATGTATATGTTGTTGTAAGATGTTTAAGATGTTGTTATGATGTGTATGTTTTGATGTATATGTGATATGTGACAAATATGATGAATAATTGAATGTATGTTGATACAATTTTGACGAATCCGTTAAGGATAATTACTATGACGTTTTGCATCGTGCATTCATGGCATATTAGCTAGGACTTCGGTCTAGTGATGATGATATGACTCCGGTTCAAGGTGGCTTCAATTCCATTGTGTGGATTGAGGTCATTATGATGTGCTCCCTTGTGGAGGGTTAATGGTCCCAGTGCCATTTAATGACGATTGTTACCACATGGATATTCCGATGACATTGCATTTCATACTAAGTGGCATTGCATGTGAATGAGTGAATTGTGAATTACTATGTGTGTCTGTTGATGATTAATTGAAGATGTTGTTGTTGTCCCGTTTATATCTTTTTCTTTATACCTTTTATAATGAATTGTGAATACTCACTCAGCCTGTTTGAATGTTGCCTCCACGTGGGTAACGTGCAGATAATCAGGATTATCTTAAGTGCATGAAGATTTAACTTTGGAATCTTTTATTTCCTTTCCATCAAATTAGAAGGTTATTGCTTTGATATTGTAACATCGGGTCGGGGCGTTTGTAGCAAACATTGTTGCTTTTGTTTATCTTGTTATACATGATGTTGCTATGAGTATTATTTGATTCAAATAATTGATAGACGTTTTCTTTTGACCAATTAAATTAATAAAAATATTTCTGTTGCAATGTTTTGAATTAAATTGTAGAAAGAAACCGTGTTACAGAGCAGGATTATCATTATGATGTTTTTATGAAGAAAATGTGACACCTTGCTATGTTGTACTCTGATATGATTTAATGAATTATCGTGTAACTATTGTGGGGTTAAAAAGGGTGTTATATTAGTGGTATCAGAGCAGGTCGGTCCATCCGACCAGGTTGTCTAATGTTGTTTGTTCCTTAGTACACGACATGTGTGTGAAACACTGTGGTACTTGTCTGTTTCTAATTGTTATCTGCAAGTGTTGGTTTGAAATAAGTGGGTGAAAAGCTTTGCTTCTATGAGATGTTTTGGTTGTGGAATGTTAAATCGGTGTGCCATGGATTTCAAGAGTGTGAGCATTGTGGGAGTTATGTTGTTTCTGAAACTGAAAGAAATACAGAGATAAAGCTTATGGCAACTAAGAATTTATGGCTAAAGTATCTTAGTGTACAAGACGCAAGGAATACCATTGTAGTTTGGTAAATATGGTTTATGCCCCAGCATGATTGTCAGCTATCTATTGACAAATTGAGGAACTGATCACCCTTAATCTATTATTGAATGTAGACGGGATCAAGTTGGATGGGATAGACGTATCTTGTCGGCTCAGATGGTATGTATGGTGGGTTATTTGTAGTTAAGCCAAGTGCTTGCAGATTATTTATATGTGTCGATGCTGATTATTAGATTTGAAGATGAATGGAGTTCGAGTCTCTCGTCTATCGCTCAGGTGTTGTTGATGTATGCTTCTCGGGGAATGGATGATAATGTTATGGCTAATGATGTGCCAGTTGTGTGTGATTCCTGATGTATTTCTGGGGATGATTGCGACTTGTCGTTAGAGCGAGATGTTGGATTAACTCGAGGTTACTCTTGAGGATGAACTGTTCGGAGTTTAACCAAGTGCTTTGAATTGTGGAGTCAATGAAGATTCTTCTATCTGAATGTGCTGCGAGTTACAGTACCGGTTTGTGATATGCCAATAGTGTGTAATTCTTGACATTTTCCCGAGGATATCTACGAATTGTCTCTGGAGTGTGAAATTGATGTTGTTATATGTTGCATAATTTATGAGTTGGGTATGAAGTTAATGTTTCTAGTGATGATAGAGCGAGGAATGTTGTAAATTCTGTTGTGGGATCATGTAGGTAATTGTTGAATATTGTTAATATTATTGAGTAATTGTGAATTGCAGATTATTTGAGACGAGGTCAAGTAGGATATGTTGTTAAGGAATGAGATGTTTAGGAATTATGAAGAATATGAAGGTATTGGAGAAAACGCATAGGGATGCATCTTATGCCGATTAAGAATGAATAGAGTGATGATAGCTTTTGTGATGATAATAGTAAAGTACAAATAAATTCAAGAGAGATTGAAATCATGCTTGTGTTGGAAAAGTATTGACGTATGGTAAAGAGAATTATAGGAGTTCTATCATCAATCAGATATGGAGATGATATTATAAAGATTGCAATTTAGAATGAGATTCAAATGTGAGAATATATGGGTCCTCAATGTTGTGAGAATTAAAGGAAAAACTAAATATTTTTATGAATGTTGTTGAAGTCATTTACATGGATAAAGACTCCCTTTGGGATGAAATGAATTGTAATGTGTTTGGTTTTTATAGTAAGTCCTAATTTGGAGGATACTTAACAATTGTGTGAAGCTAAGTGAGTTAAAAAAGAAATTAAAAGAATTATTCGAGAAGTAGTTTTTCCGACCTAGTGTTTCTCCATGGGGTGCTTATGTGTTGTTGGTTAAGAAGGAAGACAGTAACATGAGGTTGTGTGTCGATTACCGGCAGTCGAATAAAGTGACTATCAAGAATAAATATCCACTTCCGAGAATCGACAATTTAATGGATCAACTAGTAGGTGCTTGTGTGTTCAGCAAGATTGATTTGAGGCTTGGTTATCATCAGATTCGTGTTAGAGCAGATGATATTCAGAAGACGACTTATAGAACGAGGTATGGTCACTATGAGTACATTGTGACACAGTTTGGAGTATCTAATGCACCTAGTGTGTTCATGGAATATGTGAATTTAATCTTTCATGAGTATCTGGAGAAGTTTCTGGTGGTTTTTATTAATGATATTTTGATATATTCTAAATCGGAAGAAGAGCATGCAGAGTATTTGAGAATTGTGTTGCAAGTGTTGAGAGAGAGAGAGGAAATTGTATGCTAAGTTGTTGAAATGTGAGTTCTGGTTGAAGGAATCGAGTTTCCTTGGCCATGTGATTTCAAGTGGTGGAATTTTTGTGGATCCTTCGAAGATTGATGTGGTGTTGCATTGGGAGGCTCTGAAATCTGCTACTAAAATCCGCAGTTTTCTTGGGTTGGCAGGTTAGTATTGCAAGTTTGTTGAAGGATTTTCTAAGTTGGCATTACTGTTGATGCAGTTGACTCAAAAGGGTCAAGCTTATGTGTGGGATGTTACATGTGAAGAAGGTTTCGTGGAACTAACGAAGAAGTTAACGACCGCTCCGGTGTTGTTATTGCCAATTCCGAACGAATCCTTATGGGGTATTGTGATGCATCGAAGATTGTTCTTGGTGGATTGTTAATGTATAATGGTCAGGTGGTTTCTTATTCTTCCAGACAACTAAGAGTTCATGATATAAATTATCCTACACATGATCTAGAGTTAGCAATTGTGGCATTTGTGTTAAAAATCTGGCGACATTACACTTTTGGTTCCAGATTCTAGGTGTATAGTCATCGCAATAGTTGAGGTATTTGTTGGTCAGAAGGAATTGAATATGAGACAAAAAAGATGGATAAAATTCTTGAAATATTATTAATTTGGCTTGAACTATCATTCTAATAAATCTAATGTTGTAGCTATTTATTTTGAGTCATAAGTATTGGCTTATGTTTGTTGCGATGGTTAGAGAGTTGTAATTGATTGAGCAGTTCAGAGACTTGAGTTTGGGTTGTGAACAGACACAGTAGAGTGTGAATTTTGGTATATTAAAACTGAATAATGAATTTTGGTGAATATTAGAGAGAGTCATAAGTTGTATGTGAAATTGATAGATTTGATAGTTGCGAGTAATCAGAGTGCGTAACAGAAGCGTGATGTAATGCAGTTCGTATACGTGTGTGTGACTTGTAAGAGTTCAAAGGTTGAACGTGAGAACCTACAAGAATGATGATACCATTGGACGTTCCAGAACGGGAGTGATATGGAGGAGGTTTAAATATTAATCATGTGCTACTATGTAGATGGATGTATTAGTTACATGTTCATTTGGTGAATGGTAGAAATTACTTTCTTGATGTTATGTGACAAAGAGGTTGGTATTTTGGCTATGTTGATGTGGTTAGGATGATGTTGTGTCATGAAGCTTTATGTTCTTATCTTTGTTATTGCCTCGTTTCCTTGGGTGATGGTAATGACCGTGTTGTGTTCCGGTTCAAGAGTGAACTTAGGTATTCGTATCTTGGTTAATCCTTGCATAATGAGATGGTCGTTGAGTGCAATGTGTGAGCAGTGCATCTTGTTATTGTTGTCGTTGATGAGGTGGTTTTTTTGTTTTGTTTTGTATTATTCGTGGTGTTTCCTTCCATGACTTCGCGGGGGGGGGGGGGGGGGGGGGGGGGGGGGGGGGGGGGAGCACGATGCGTGAGGCGTATCCTGAGTTGTTTGTATCAGGTAAACTTTTCGAGGAAGAAAATATTCTAAGTGAGGGAGACTTGTAACATCTCAAAAATCTAAATTAATTATTTAATTAGTTATTTAATTGATTTAGCCTAAATTGTTAGTTTATATGACGTTGGGATGGTTATGAGGCATGATGATATGAAATATGAGGATAAATTCCAAGTTATTATTTAATTAAGATCATTTAGATTTATTAAAGGATTAATCTAAATAATTAGATAGATAATAATTTTAGAGATTTAAAGGGTAAAACGGTAAAATTAGATGAAATAAGTGAGGGTAAGAATGAAATAACATAATGAGGTCTAAGGGGTAAGAATGACAAAAACAAATAACTGAGTTTGGGAGAATCATTCTGATCGATCGTGTTTTGTGAAAAAATGCTTTGAGGAACAGAAGAGGGAGAAGCTAGGGCTCAAAGAATTCCTGAAGAGCTCAAAGGGGAGAATCATGATTTTGACATCTAAGGTATGGGGAGTATAGCCTTCATTATAACTGTTATAATGTTAGGATGTATGTTGAATAATTTGGAGTTTAAGAGGTTTAAGGGATTTATGATGAGTCCTTGATGAATTAGGTAGAAAGTGATGAAGTTAAGGCATATTTTTGATTTAGAATGATGTATGTGTTGCATAAAGTGATGTGTTGTAGTCGTATATGATTTCATGATGAATAAATGGGGATTTGGGGTTGTATAAAATTGAACCCATAGGGAAAATTGGAGGCCTTCGGTGAAAAATTCATAAAATAGAAGAAATTTTCTTCTGTCACGTTGTTAACCGGTTAACGCATGGGTAGTAACCAGTTAACACGTTAAAAATTAATGTTTTTGAGCATTTTTACATTGAGTAACCGATTACCCTCCTGGTGTTAACCGGTTACCACTAGAACATACAGTTTTTGGAAAACTTGGAAAATTCATAACATTTTGTTGTACCCCAAAATTTTCCCTCATATCTTCAAGATAATATGTCTCAAGAGGTCTCCCAATGTTCATAAGATTCTCAATTGCTCAAAGGAACTCGAGGTTTCCTCAGACAAAACCTCCTCATAAGCAATAGATTTCAAATTAGGGTTTTGTGTTTCTCAACGTGAATTGGACTTCCAAAGCCTAAAATGGATTTCATAGTATCCCATATACTTCAAAGGATCCCCGTGTCAAGTTTCAAGACTTGCCCTACAAGTTTGGTCAGTCAGATGCTCAGATAATCAATAATCAATTAACTTGGGTAAAAATTCAACTGTGGTCAACATACATTCAAACTTCAAAAAAATTGGTCAACATCAAGATTATGAAGTAAGATTCATCATTTGATCAAAGGTTGATCATGATTCATCAAGTAAACCTCAAATTCATCACAAGGCAAAAGTTGCTAAATTAGGGTTTCTTAAGGAGCTGTACTTTGACCGGCTCTAACTTTCACATAATTCATCAGAAATTTCCCATCTAAATCTCATTGTGAAGGAAATTCAATTCCCTACAACTTTGTGTCTCACAAGCCAAGGCCAGAAATGCTTCATTTGAGAGATATAGGCCAAGACATTACAGGTCCTCTAAAAAGTCAACTTTTTCAAAAGCTCATAACTTGAACATGGAAGATCAAATGGACATGGGACCAAAGGAGTGATTAAAGGAAACTTTAAGCTTTCGAAAAGGTCCAAGATCACATTGATATGATAAAAATTGAGGAAGTTGTGCATTGTTAAAGTTAAGCAAATTTGAGGAGGTGTATAAGGCAAACAATGACCAAACTTTAGATTTTGCCAAATGGGCCTATGTTTTCACAATCCAAACTTAATCTTAAGAAGACCCACGACCTATAAGTCATATATTTTGATTTTATTTGTTTATTTTATATTTTATTGGATTTAATTCATTTAAATTCAATTTTAATTAAAATAAATATTGAAAAATCAAATATTTGATCTATGGATTATTTTAGGATCAGATATTGAGATATATTTACATAATATTTGGTCCAAAATTCGTGAAAAACAATAGGAGAAATATATGATAGCCAAATATGACCAAAATAGAAAGTTTTCAAATCAAATTTCAATCAAATCCTATCATCCCAAAATAAATTGAACCCAAGCCCACAAGTTGACTTAAATCATTCCTCTATAAATACATAACACCTTCAGATAGCAAGGACACGAAATTTTTGATCAAAGAGAGCATACAAAACTTCAAAAAATTCAAGAATAAGTTGAATTCAGTTTTAGGGTTGCAGTCATTCTCAAGGAGGTTTGAAGGTCCAAAAACAATCTTTAGACTCTTCTGAAGGTGTACCAATCATCACATTACTCTAAAACCTCATAAAATGCCATAATTGAATTTACTTTTATTTTTTTTGGTATTTTTCAATTTTTCGATTTCATATTTATACGCATGATACATCTAATCTCTTTGCATATTTGTGTTTTGTATGATGTGAGCAAGCTACCTAGGCAATTGAATTGAAGTTTAGGTACAAAAACTGTGACTTGCCATTGTTAGGGTTCAAGTTCGTGAGCTTTGGGGAACCATATCTAGAAGCAATTTCAGACCAAATTGAATGGACCAATGAACTCAAAGAACTATTTCCAGTGCTCCCCTCTCTATTTTTGGACCTTTATTCCTTTTTCCTTTTATTTATATTTTTCAATTTCTTTTCTTTTCTTTTAAAATAATTTTTTAATTCAAATTAATTTTTTCTAACCAATAAAAAAGTAGTTAATTTATTAATATTTTCATAAAAATCTTAAAACATTAAAAAAAATATTTACTTTTACATAATTAATTCAAATTGAATTTATTTCATTAAACCAATTCTTTTTTTTTATCAAACATTTTTTTAATAAAAATATTAATCAATATTTCATTTATATTTTTCTTCTCAATTTTATTTTATTGTTTTAGAATAATTGTATAGGATGCGCGGAATTTGTAATTATTTATTTTTCTCGCATGATTTTATTTTCGTTCAAATAATGTAACTGCTAAAGCCTTATAATAGTTTTAGATTTTATTTTCCGCACTTTATATTTTCTGCAAGGTTGTTACTATTATGTATCTGTCCTAAAGCCTTGTAATAGTAATTAGGGTTTACTTTCCGCATATTATAAATTGTTAGATGCATGCTTAATAGGATTGTATGGCAAGACTAAAATCAACCATTAGATAACCCTAATTTTCAAGACTAAAATAATTGAATTGAATACACTTGCACACTCACACCTCTAGGGTAACCTCTCTTTGTTGCCTTATGAAATATGGTCAAGTCCCTCGAACGTAGGGATACCTTAACTTGTTGCCTAAATAAATATCATCATAGTCCCTTCGATATAAAGATCATAGTCCCTCGACGACCCTTCAAGTCGCCTACGAATAAGTGATCCATTCCCTCGATGACCCTTTGAGTTGCCTTCAAATAAATGATCTTGTCCCTATAAGAATGATGATAGTCCCTTCGAACTGTTAAGGTATCTCTACATGTTGCCTTCTATGACCATAACGATGACCCTACGTCTGTCCTTTCCAAATCCAAAGATAAGACAAGTTACTAACTGATAGTAAGAACAATTCTATCCCTAAGGAAATGAAAATAACAAGAAATACCTTATTACTTAGGATAAGTAACTTTTAAATGCTCGCTCACAACTTTCAAAACAAATACTTTTTACACCCCTCATAATTTTTTCAAAATACTTTCAAAACAAGTAAACACTTTGTATACATTCATATGAGAATAATTACAAAGTTAAATCTTTATGAAAATATTTTAATCACACACTACACCTTTCAAACAAAACAAGTATAAAGTGAGCTAAACATTTAAGAGCCCATGGAGAACCATGGATACAAAGGGTGCTAACACCTTCCCTTTGTATAAATTACCCCCCGAACTCAAAATCTTTTAAAAGGTCTTTCCTGTTCTTTTATGCCTTTCCTAATTGGATGAAATAAAAGTCGGTGGTGACTCTTGCTTACCGCAATATATTTTGCGACAAAAAACTAAAAGTCAGCTCTCCCACCATGTTACACATTCAAACCGTGTATCTGTTTAACACGCCGTTCGAAGCATTGAAAAAATGAAATTATAAACTTTAATTTGGTAATAAAAATTAGTAAAATTAATTATTTTTCCAGTATTGAATTTAGGGAAAAGTCGAATTAATCTTTGGGGTAATTCCGGGTTGGCTTTTATGATGATTACTTTGATGTTGTGATCACTGTTCTGGTGTTATTTTGATGTATATGCTGTTGTAAGATGTTTAAGGTGTTGCTATGATGTATATGTGCTATGTGACGAATATGATGAATAATTGAATGAATGTTGATGAAATTTTGATGAATTCGTTAAGGATAATTATTATGACATTTTGCATCGTGCGTTCATGGCATATTAGGACTCTGGTCCAGTGGTGATGATATGAATCCGCTCCAAGGTAGATTCAATCCCATTGTGTGGATTAAGGTAATTATGACGTAATCCCTTGTGGAGGGTTAATGGCCACAGTGTCTGTTTTATGACGATTGGTACCACATGCATATTCTGATGACATTGTATTTCATACTAAGTAGCATTGCATGTGAATGAGTGAATTATGAATTATTATGTGTATATGTTGATGATGAAATGAAGATGTTGTTGTTTTATCGTTTATATCTTTTTCATTATACCTTTTATATTGAGTTGTGAATACTCACTCTGCCTGTTTGATTGTTGTCTCCACGTGGGTAACATGCAGATAATCAGGATTAGCTTCGGTGTGTGAAGATTTAGCTTTGGAATCTTTTATTTCCTTTATGTCGAACTAGAAGGGTCTTGCTCTGATAATGTAACATCAGGTCGGGGCGTTTGTAGTGAACATTGTTGCTTTTCTTTATCTTGTTATACATGATGTTGCTATGAGTATTATTTGATTCAAATCATTGATAGAAGTCTTATTTTGACCAATTGATTTAATAAAAATACTTCCACTGCGATGTTTTGAATTAAATTGTTGAAAGAAATCGTGTTACGGAGCAAGATGATCATTATGATGTTTTTATGAAGAAAATGTGACACCTTCCTATATTGTACTCTGATATAATTTAATGAATTATCGTGTAATTATTGTGGGTTTAAAAAGGGTGTCACATTAATTTATTGTCTCAACTTAATATACAATTGAAAATATCCATATATAAAATAAAATGATATATATATATATATATATATATATATATATATATATATATATATATATATATATATATATATATATATATATATATATATATATATATATATAACCATAATCCTGTCAAAATACAGTACAAAAATGTAAAAAAGTAGAATACATAAACAAAAACTATTGTGTATACCTAAGGATCTCTCCTGACTCCTCTGCTCTTCGATCCCTACCAGTTGTCCTGGCTCGATGTCGACGGTACTGAAGTTCCCCATGAGAAATCTCTAGGATGCTGTCCATGGCAAGTCTACCACCAGAGCCCTCAAGGAGGTGATCGTCTGCAATGGTCTCCCGTGCTATCTGCTCCCCAAAACTCCCCCAACCAGTAATCTTAGGGAATTGCTATAATATCCATGTCTGAAATGGAAAACTTAACATCAGTGTTAAACATTATAATGAATATAGAAAAAAAAAAAGAAATGAAAAAAAAGACTTAAAATATAAAATTATTACCACGTATAGCGTAAAACCTCCTGCCACAGTCTTAGATGCCTAGAGACAACCATCTGATAGCTTGGAGTAGGTGTATGCTAGCATAACTGCTCCAGTTATACCCATGGATCTCAGTGGGATCCAAAAGGTACATGGGGTAAATGATATCAACATAAGTGGAACTGGTGTCCATAAACAGCTGTGTCCTAAGCAAAAATAGATAGTGGCATTTCAAGGCACGCTGCCCGTAGATCTCCACCTCAGTTGCATCACCATCTGCCCGTGTCGTGTAACACCCAAATTATACCCCGATAATTATTAACAAAATCAAAGTATCAAATTTAACAAAAGAAATTGAGACGATACATTTCTTCTTTAAAAACATCATTGCAACACCTGATAAGTCTTTAAAACAACTACTTTATTACTACGCAGCGGATTCATAAATAATTCAACTTTAAAACAACTTTAATCATATTCAACTTCAAAACAACTCAAAAGCAACAATTATTTACTTAAACAACATAAAATTCAACAACTATAACAATTGTCAACATCAACATAAAATAAGCGTTATCCCCCTGAGTGCTACGTATCAGAGCGACAACACCGACTTGAATCTACTAAGGTACTCACCTCACTCTGGATTACCTGCGTGTTACCAACAGAGGCCAGCATTCAAACAGAAGGGGTGAAATATCTAATATTATAATCAAGTATATGATAAATAACATATTGAATTAGATTTCACAGATCACCACTTCACAAACAATCAACAGTTTATAATCAACATAAGATACAACACAACAACGTAATATGCAACTTGATATGCAACTTAGACAAATGTGATGCATGTGGTACCAACGGAGAAAAACTCTCAACTTATAATCATGCCAATTAATAGAGGCGTAAATACAAGGCATAAGCCTTCAACTTTATTTTTGCCAATCCAGGCCAACTTACCGAGCAACCAGCTCCAACTTGAATAATGATATGTGTCGTACTCTAATTTTAGACTCGGGTTTGCCAGGACCTAAAAAGTCAAAGAGGGGCTCTATTTGACTTTTTAGGCATTTTTTTAATAATTTTTAGATATTTATATATTTGCCAAGAGAGATCATTTTCTAGTCTTGGATTTTTGATTGAATTTTAAGAAAGAAATGTAGTTTAATTGATAATATTATTATTATTAATATTATTATTGGATATAGGAGTTTTTTTATAATATGTTTGGGGATTTTAAATATGTTATTATTTGGGGTTAAAAAAGTATTATTTATTATTATTAAGATAATAATAATAAATACTAATTGGGTTTAATAATAATAATATTATTACTAATATTATTATTAACTTTTTATCAAAAAAACCGTACTAGTTTTATTTTAAATTAAATTTTAAAATAAAAGGAGTTTTATATTATAACATGTGATATTAGTCATTAACATTTATATTATTACTGTTATTAATAATAAAAGTAATATTTTAGTTATTATTAGGGTAAAAAAAAGGAGAAAGATTTATTTTATTTATTTGTTTATTTAAGAAATAAAAAGGGCGTGTGTTTTTAAAATCTTTGTCAATTATTTGGTTATATATATATATATATATATATATATATATATATATATATATATATATATATATATATATATATATATATATATATATATATATATATATATATATATATATATATATATATATATATATATATATATATATATTATCAAAGTGGGGTGTGTTTTAGAATATAAAAATCAATTTTATTAATTATAAATTTTAAAGGTTTTTCGATTATAAAAATTAATTATTTTAATTTGGGTTTTATTTAATATTTATATCATATATTATTTATTATTTATTTTTATTTTTTGGGTCTGGTTAACTATTGTTGACCCAGAAACCCTAATTGGTGCGCATCAAGGGATTGAAGAAGATCAAAACAAAAAGGAATCCGAAGCAATGTTTGAAACAAAATCAAATCATAATTTAAACTTTTTATTCAATCAAATCAAATTATACAAATTAGATTACAAAATCAGATCAATAACATTGATTTTTACAATCAAATTTCAAATCAGATACGAAAATCTCTAATCAGATCAAATCCAATCTAACTTAATTAATTTATAAACCTAAAAGTTTATCTCTAAAAATCTAAGATTTAAACTAAAGAAGGGATGAAAAAAATCCGTAAACCCTAGAACTTGTTGTTGCGCAATCCAAACCCTCTCATTAAAGCTCCTTCGTATTGAAGACTTAGGGTTCATCATTAGAACCTTAAGACCTTCGAGCTTAGCCTCCATTTGAACATGCACAAAGGAACAAAGGGATTAGAACGGGGGGACTTATAGCATTCAAAAATCAGAAGAGGAAAAGAAAGGATCGAAAGTAGCGTGAAGATTCACGGCAAGAGAGGTAGGCATTAAAACTTAACTTACGTTTTTCTTGTTTGATTTTTGTGTTGTTATCGTTGCATGTTGATTCTTATATGTTTGTGTGTTTATGGTTTTTTCTGGCGAAACCATAATCTACCCTGAAATGCATACTGACATTGATGAGCTTGCAATGACGAGTAATACTCAAAATAGCCCTAAAGATCAGTTCTAATAGCACGAGTGCAGATTGAAGAAACTATTTCCAAACTCAACCACTAATAAACCAAAACCCTGATGTTCTAAGGAATATAGAGAAATAAACTTTGATTCGCGATCCTGGTGAATTTTGGAAAAGAATAATCCTGGCTTTCATATATTTCGAGTACACTTGGGATTGGACCAAACAAAACAATGCTTGCCTCTAACCTATTCCTCCAGTAATTAGATATATCAATGGTAAGTCCTTCCAAGGAAATCACTTAATTAGAAGGATAATCCCCGATCTAGTGTTGATGATGATAAGAAAATGATTCTCCTGATGGTTGCATAGTTCAGCTTTTGAATTCATCTCATGACCATAAGTACATTGTGAAACCCTAACTTCAGACGCCATTGATCCCACATCTTAGAAACTTAATGGAATGCACGATTACGAATGTCATTACCTAATATAAATGACTGTGAAACATAAGCTAGTTAGTAGTTAAATATGAGGGCAAATTTTGGGGTGTTACAGCTGCCCCTATTCAATCACTGTAGACCTGAATGGATGATAGCAGTTGCTTTTAGACGTTTGAGGTATGCAGGGATTGAATACCAGAAACAACCAGAAAATTTGCACTTTGTAGCAGAAGAACAAAGAGATAAACTCAACCGAATCAATTCTGCTTGGATATAATTATGATGTGGGAGAATAGTAAACGGGGGATGCCTTTTGGGTGATGTCAGACGGCTACTGACTTGCCACGCTGCGGATGGACTTTGATAGGCTGCAACAATGCCTTAATGGTGTATTATCGGATGGAGTTAGGCAAATATCGACTTGCCACGCTGCGGGTGGACTTTCAACAATTTGAGATCGAATTTTAAGATACTTTGCCACCCTATAGATGGACTTTTTCCAATCTGCGGTTGGGCTTCAGATACTTTGCCACACTGCGGGTGGACTTTGGATATTTTGCCACACTGCAGGTGGACTTTGGGTGTTTTGCCACACTGCGGGTGGACTTTGGAAATTTGCCACACTGCGGGTGGACTTCTGCTCACTGCGGGAGACTTTTGCCCACTGCGGGGGACTTTAGAAATTTGCCACACTGCGGGTGGTCTTCTGCTCACTGTGGGAGACTCTTGCCCACCGCGAGGGACTTTTGCTCGCTGTGGGAGACTTTTGAAACTTGCCACCCGAAGATGGACTTTGGCCAATCTTTGGATGGACTTTTGCTTGCTGTGGGAGACTTTTGAAATTTGCCACCCGAAGATGGACTTTGGCCAGTCTGTGGGTGGGCTTTTGCTCGCTGTGGGAGACTTTTGCCTACTGTGGGAGACTTTTGAAACTTGCCACCCGAAGATGGACTTTGGCCAGTCTGTGGCTGGACTTTTGCTCACTGTGGGAGACTTTTTGCCCACTGTGGGGGACTTTAGAGATTCGCCACCCAAAGATGGACTTTGGCCAGTCTATGGATGGACTTTTGCTCATTGTGGGAGACTTTTTCCCACTGTGGGGGACTTTAGAGAATCGCCATCCGAAGATGGACTTTGACCAGTCTGTGGCTGGACTTTTGCTCGTTGTGGGAGACTTTTGAAATTTGCCACCCGAAGATGGACTTTGGTCAGTCTGTGGCTGGACTTTTGCTCGCTGTGGGAGACTTTTGAAATTTGCCACCCGAAGATGGACTTTGGCCAGTCTGTGGCTGGACTTTTGCTCGTTGTGGGAGACTTTTGAAATTTGCCACCCGAAGATGGACTTTGGCCAGTCTGTGGCTGGGCTTTTGCTCGTTGTGGGAGACTTTTGAAATTTGCCACCCGAAGATAGACTTTGGCCAGTCTGTGGCTAGGCTTTTGCAAGATATCAACCTTGGATTATACTTGGTATGCATATGTTGAATTGTATGGCATGATACCTGTTGCACCCCAAAATTTTCCCTCACAATACAAGAACTTTGTGTGCTAAGAAGGTTCACAAGGTTCACAAGATTCACAATGCTTATAAAACCTTTCATGAGGTTCATGAAGTCTACAAGTCACTTCTTGAAGGTTTACAAGGTTCATAAGTTTCTCAACATTTCCAAGACCTTTCATGAGGTTCATGAAGTCCATAAGTCACTTCATAAGGTTCACAAGGTTCACAAGTTTCTCAACATTTACAAGACCTTTCATGAGGTTCATGAAGTCTACAAGTCACTTTATGAAGGTTCACAAGGTTCACAAGTTTCTCAGTGTTTATATAACCTTTCATGAGGTTCAAGAAGTCTACAAGTTATTTCTTGAAGGTTCACAAGGTTCACAAGATTCACAATGTTTACATAACCTTTCATGAGGTTCATGAAGTCCATAAGTCACTTCATAAGGTTCACAAGGTTCACAAGCTTCACAATACTTCCCATGAGGTTCACAAGACATTTTATGATGGTTCAAAAGGTTCACAAAGTTCACAATTGGTCAAAGGAGTTGACAATTCCCTCAAACAATGCACCTCCTAAGCAGTGCATCCAAAACTAGGGTTTTGACTTTAATCAGACTAAATGGACTTCCAATACCTCAAGTGAGCTTCATAACATCTTATATGTATATAAGAACCCCCATGACAAGTTTCAAGACTTTTCTCAAAAGTTTGCTCAGTCAGATGATCAGATAATTCAAAATCAGTCAATGCAGTCAGAAAGTCAAACTGAGGTCAACTGTGGTCAAACCAAAGTCAAACTTCATGATTTTTTGACAACATCAAGTATATGAAGTAAAATTCATCATTTGATCAAGGGTTGATCATGATTCATCAAGGAGATTCCAGATCATCAATAATCAGGAGTTTCTAAATTAGGGTTTCCTTAGTAAAAGTCAACTGAACTTTGACCAGCCATAACATTCACATACTTCATCACCAAGTCTCCATCCAAAGCTCATTTTGAAGGAAATTGAATTCTCTACAACTTTGATCTTGCAAGTTAAGCCCAAAAATGCTTCATTTGGAAGATATGAGCTAAGACATTATAGGTCATTTCAAAAGTCAACAAAAAGTCAACAACTTCAAAAGGGCATAACTTGAGATTGGCAAATGATATGGACCTGAAACCAATGGGGTTGTTTAGAGGACTCTTCAAGCTTTCCAAAATGTCCAAGAACACCCTCATAACTTTAAAATTGAGGGAGATGTGCCCTTGCAAAGTTGGGAAATTTTGTGATGGTTTATGATGAAAATGGGGGCCTAGAACCAATTCCTTCCAAATGGGCTTGCTAAATTGTGATCCAATCCATATCATATCATCATGCACGACCCAAATGACCAAAATTCAGAATTTTTATTATTTTATTTTTATTTATTTTTGATTTAATTCATAAAAATCATTTTAAATAAATATAAAATATGAAAATATATTATTAAAGGGAGATTTGGTTTCTAGAATATTTTAAATATTGATTGGAGTTAAAAAAGAAGGAAATCATGAGATTGGTACAAAAATAGTAAGCTTTCATGAGCAAATATTTGAATTTCAAAGTACAATCTTTTTCAATCTTCAAATATCCAAACTTCCACACAACCAATGAATTTTTCTGACCTAAATGATTCACATATAAGTACTGATCACAACCCTAGCCCTCATTCACGAATTGGCAGCCTAAAAGTGTAAGTTTCAAAACTCAAAAATCCTCCACAAACTCATATTCGGATTTGAAGATTCAGAGCACTAGAAGGTAAAATAAGAACATGGAGATGTTCTTTAGACATCACTGAAGCTAAATCATCACTCATATGCATCCCATGTGCACCATATTGGCCAACCCGAGCTCACTTTAACTTTGAATATAATTTTTTCGATTCCATTGATTGGTTGCTTTTCATTGAAATTTGTTTACATAATCTTGTTTGTGACATTGTATAGATCGTTTCTGGACCAATGGATTGAAGCTTCCTTGCCTAAAACAGATTCGGCCATAGTTAGGGTTTTGACCTTCAAAATGGGGTCCTTTGATTCATTAAACCTAAATGAACTCTAAGAACATAGGAATGTTCTATGAATCACCAGGATCATAAAACTGTAATCAATTTTATGAATCGTTACTGTTTGGTGCAAGTTTCATTTTTCGTAGGTTTGAAGCATGGAGGTATTCGCAGGAAAACTCATAGATGATTTCGTAGGTAAAAACGCAGGTACAAGGAAGAAGAAGACCTCCTCCCGCGCGTTTGAAAATTCAAATATTATTGAAAATATTTTTTGTATTATCGTTGGTTTGTTTATCACACGCGTACTTGTGGTTCAGTGGTAAGGCTGGTAAGTATGTTGGTTGATGGCATGAGTTCGAATCTGGCTTGTACCACTATTTTTTTCTATTTTTCAGGATAACAAAGAGATTTAATATATTATGTTGTGTTCTCACCATATGACCAGAAGGGCTCTCCCAGCCAGGCGGTCAAGCATGCGTATATACATTCATAAGGTCCTGGGTTCAACACCACCCCAGGCCTTTTTATTTCTTTTATTTTCCAGGTTTTTTTGTGACAAAGATCAAAACAATTTAAACCTCCTTCATTGTTGCCTGCGCATGTGGTAGCCTGGTGGTATTCCTTCTTGCTGGCAAACAAGCTGACCTGGGTTCAAACCCCAGTCAGGTAAGTTTTTACATTTTTTCTTTCTTTTAATTGTTTAAGCATTATATTATTAAATTAATGTATATATGTTTTCTAAAATAATTAATAATAATAATAAAGCATATTTAATCTTTTCCAAATTTTAAAATATATAAATTTTCTAAAATTATTTTCTTTATCATATGTAAATATAATATATGTATATTATTAAATAATTTTATATAATTAAAATAAAAACCCTAAAAAATATTTTCTAAACAAAACCCTAATTTTTTATGAAAACCTAATTTTACTTTCTAAATAATTTTTACTTTCTAATTCTTTATATAATTATAATGTATATATTTATTTAATATAATTTTGTAAATGTAATAACTAATAAAATTAAATTTTATAAATATGATTAATTTTGTGAATATGATATTTAAAATTTATTTTCTTCTTATAATGTGTAAATATTGTTTTTAATAAATAAATGTTAATATATGTTTAAAAATGATTAAATTTGTAATAATGATTATATTATGTTTAAAATTTTTTATTTAATTATTCTTATTTCTAAATAAATGTTATATATTAAAATTAAACTTTGTGTTTATTATTCTAATCATGTCATTATAATATTTTTCTATTTATTTCTATTTATTTTAATTATTGTTGCTAACCATATTATTATTTATTATTTTTGTTTATTATTATCTCATATTTTTATTATTTTTCTAACCTTGTTTATTTTTCTAATTATTTCACTAAATTTAGTTATTTTATTTTCACTCACCTTATTTTTTTTAATTATATTTATTACTAACCCCTATTTATTTATTTATTGTTTATTATCTTTGCTTATTTATTTATATTTTGCTAATTATTTATTTTTGCTATTTATTTTAATTTGCTTATTATAATTATTATGTAATTGCTTCTTGGTGTAATTTTGTAAATATTTAATTATTTAATTTTTATGCTATGGTTAGTAATTTAGGGAGTGCAAATATGTATTCTATTTAAAAATTAATTTAGATCACTTTAATTATAAGATAAATAATATTGAACACTCACACACGTAAGTCGATTTTTAATCGCCATCTCACATTTCTAAGGTTATCCCTCAAGTTGCCTAAATCATAAGGTCAAGTGGGGTGTATAAAGCAAGTCCCTTGAAAAGAAAAATCATCAAGTCCCTAATGGTTGCCTTTAAAAAAATCAAGTCCCTTCGAATAATGATGATAGTCCCTCCTATATGCTTAATACACCCCACAGTTGCCTTCACAAAACAGATGTCCCTCACATGTCCCTTACATCCAAGGTAATGACTACCTACTCCTTAATAGTAGGGATAGTCTTACCAATTAAAGGATAAAGAACAGAAAGACTTAAACTTTAGGGTAGGTTCCTCTTATGTACTTGCTCATTTCATTCAAATTTTTCAAACACTTAACAAATTTCAAACAAATTTTCAAAACCAAGTTTTTACGCATCCGTACATGGATCATTATTAACTATTATGAAAATTTTCTCTATTCACACACTACACTTTCAAAAACAATTCAAAAGTGAGCTAAGTAACTAAGAGCCCATGGATAACCATGGATGTAAAGGGTGCTAACACCTTCCCTTTACATAACCTACCCCCCGGACCCAAAAATATCTCTTAAGGTCTTTCCTGTTCTTTTATACCCTTTCCTTTTGGATAAAATAAAAGTCGGTGGCGACTCTTGCTATCCGCAACATAACTAAAGTCAGTTCTCCCACCGTGTTACAGAACTGGCGACTCTGCTGGGGAGTTAATTTAAGAGGGGTACCCTTAGGAATTAGATCACTTTAATATTGTTTGATTTGTTTGCTTTATATTGTTGGGGTGCTCTTATGTGTGAAAGGTCCTAACCCGGATCTAGTGTACCTTAGGTAAATGGAAATAGACCAAGGAAACTGTACGACGTATATCGATACGGTTGATCTGGTGGCCATAGTTAGTGCGACTTCTTGGTTGGTGCTTATGTTCCTTAAGTCAAGTTGAGGATAATATGAGGCTGCCATATGTTGTCAATGCACTAACTAACTTTTAGAACCCTAGTTATCCCATCTTGGCCTTTAGAAAAGTAGTGAGATAGCCGGCTTTGGTGCAGACTAAAGTTGGTTGATACTCGATACTACGCTCATTGAGATTCTAAACTTGGAGGGTTTTGGTTGGCAAGTAAGTTGCCTACTGAACAACCACCCTTGTGAAGGATCAATGATATTGAGATCCCTTAGAACCTGGTTACTTTTGTAGGACAGGATGAACCAACTAACTTCAGGGGAGGGTACTTACCTTAAACCTCATGCAAGCCTTTAAACCTAGGGCTATGGTGTGACTTGTTTGTGTGTGCCACATGTCTTTGATTGAGCATAACATCATGACATCATCATGCATCATAAGCATAGCATTTTCACTAACCATTTCAAGGACCAAAGGATTTATCTTTGTTCTTTGTTGCAGGTCATGGCTTCAGCTCGTAGAAACACTATCAGGATCAACTTTGTGGGCATACCTGCTAAGCTTAAAGAGTTGGTTTCTCAAGTGTCTGATCACTCCCAGTTCATCAAGAGACATGGTCACCTATTGGATCTAGTCACTTCAGGGTTCAATGAAGACATGATGAGCGTTCTGTTTCAGTTCTTTGACCCTAAGCACCATTGCTTTACATTCCCTGACTACCAGCTGGTTCCAACCATGGAAGAGTTCTCTAAACTTCTGGGCATACCTGTTCTTTATCAAAGACCTTTCACAGGCCTGGAGAAAGAGCTTAAACCAAAGGTTATTGCTGCAGCTCTACATCTGAAAAAATCTGACATTGTTCTAGAAACGAGAAGCGGAGTCAAGGGTATTCTTGCTAAGGTGCTAATGGATAAGGCTCAAATGTTCTTGAAGGCCATGAGCTATGATGCTTTTGAGGAGATCTTAGCCTTGCTGATATATGGCTTAGTATTGTTCCCCAATCCAGATCAGTTCATAGATGTTCATGCCATCAACATTTTCCTGAGTCACAATCCAGTGCCTACATTGCTTGGAGACATTCTACATTCTCTCCACACCCGTACTACAAGGGCAAGAGGAACTTTGATGTGCTGCATACCTTTACTTTCTAGGTGGTTTATTTCTCACCTTCCTCGCTCAGTAATGAAGAATGAGCAAGGGTTCAGATGGTCCAAGAGGATCATGTCACTTTCTCACTCAGATATCCATTGGTGCTCCAGATCTATGGAGAATGTCACCATCATTGACCGTTGTGGGGAATTTCCTAATGTGCCACTTCTAGGCATAAGAGGAGGCATCACCTACAACCCCTCTCTAGCTTTACGACAGTTTGGTTACGCCCGGAGTGATGGTCCACATGACATGTTGATTCAGGGCATTGTGTTTGATTACGACAACGATCTTCAGGGTTACCGTCAGAGATTCATACGAGCTTGGGGAAAGGTAAACAGGGTTGACAGCAAGACACTGGAGCCTAAGTACACTATTCCTATGGAGGCTTATCTCAGATGGGTACGATCTCGTGCTCAGACACTCATGATGCCATATCCTGCCGTCCTACCAGTTACCATGGAACCTGTTGCTGAAGGAGACACAGCTTATACCATCCTTCACCCAGACATGCCTACTGATATGGAAGACTTGCAGAGATCATGGATCCAACTAAAAGAGCAAAGGGATACTTTCGAGGCTCATTACAAAGCAAGCCAAGCAAGAATCCTGGAACTAACAAAGCAACTTCACGAGGAACGAAACCTCAACTCTTACCTCAATACAAAGAGGAAACGTCCATGGGAGACTTAAAACCCCATCTTTTGTACTTATTTCATTTCATTTTTTGTAAGCCTAAAAGGCAAAACAAAGTTATTACTAATAAAAGTTTACTTTCGTGTTTGTCTAAGCAAATTTAAATCCTGCGGTCCTTGAAAACATTGCATATGCATTCACATATCATTTCATTGCATCACAGGTTTATAATCGTGCACAGGTTTCTCATCTTCTCGCTGTTTATTTCAGCAATGGCTCTTGAACAATCAGTTAAGGATCTCCAGGCACAAAATGCACAGTTTCAAGAGCTGATCCTGAACTTGTCCAAGGGGCAAGATGAATTGAAGGCACTGCTGGCCAAGAAGACTAAGAAGGCTAGAAGGTCTGCTGGGTTGATCAACATGGGAAGAAGGTTCAGAGGTCTTGCCAAGACCAAAGAACCAGCTGAAGACTATGAATCTGAAGAATCTGAGCAAGAGGTAGGCAGTCTCCACCATACAATGGGGGACTCTGATTCTGAGGCTAATTACTACCATGAGCCTAATGAAGACAAATTCAAGATGCTGGTGGATAGGATGGATGCCATGGAGTTGCAGAAGTCATCTGGGCTGGATTTTGAGGATTTGAGTCTGATATCTGGGATAGTCATACCCATTGGTTTCAAGGTTCCTACCTTTGTTGTTTATGATGGGGTCTCTTGTCCCAAGCTGCATCTGAGGTCTTATGTCAGAAGAATTCAACCTCACACTGCTGATAAGAAATTGTGGATCCATTTTTTTCAAGAGAGCTTGTCTGGAGCTCAGCTGGAGTGGTATTATCAGTTGGAGAGTGTCAACATCAGGGACTGGAATGATCTTGCTGAAACTTTCTATAAGCAGTACCAATACAATGCTGACTTAGCCCCCACTCGCATGCAGCTTCAGAGCATGTCTATGGGTGCCAAAGAAAGTTTTAAAGAGTATGCTCAGAAGTGGAGAGATTTAGCTGGAAGAGTTCAACCCCCTTTAACTGACAGGGAGCTGGTTGATATGTTCATGTGCACGCTGAATGGTCCGTTTTACAGTCATCTCATTGGAAGCTCATCGTCTGGCTTCACTGAGTTGATAATGACAGGAGAGCGAGTAGAGAATGGTATAAAGAATGGTAAGATCCATGTGGGCACTTCTTCATCAAGTGCTGCAAAGAAGCCTCCCACTGGGAAGAAGGAATCCAATGCTGTTTATGGTCAGCCTGATCGTAACAGAAGGCATCAGTCTGTTAGTGCAGTTCATATTTCAAATCCAACTCCTGCAACAACAGAGCAGCCACAGGGCAACCAACAAAGGGCTAGAAGGCAGTTCACGAAGATCAACATGTCAATGGCTCAGGCATTGCAACACTTGTTGAAGGCTGAACTTATTACTTTGAAAGAGGCTCCTCAGAATCCCAATGTTACCTCTCCCAGGTACAATCCCAATGCACGATGTGCATATCATTCAAACTGTCAGGGACATGATACTAATAACTGCTGGATCTTGAAGAATAAAATACAGGATATGATTGATGCTGGAGAAATTGAGTTTGATCCTCTGGGTACTCCCAATGTAATTACTGCTCCAATGCCAAATCACGAGAAGACTGTCAATGCCATTGAGGAAGATCTACATGTCTATTCAGTTATGGAGTTGACCACACCACTGTCTGTTATCAAAAAGAGGTTAGTACAAGCTGGGATCTTTCCAGGTTGTCGTGAAGATTGTTTGTATTGTACCTATAAGCCGGATAGTTGCTTCATATTGAGAGATGGAATTCAACGTCTCATGGATAAGTATACTATAGTGTTTGAGAGGACTCCTTCGTCTGTAGAAAGTATGGTGGATCATCTGACTCAAGGTAGGAAGATTGAAGAGGTTGACATGGTTGACAAAGTACCAATAAGAATCACTTCAATGGGTCCTATTAAAATCACTCATCAGGGTCCAATCAAGATTACTGCTGAAGGTCCTGTGAAAGTTGTTGCTGAAGCCAGAGTAGCTCCTGTGGTCATTACTACTCCTGGTCCTATCCCATATACGTCTGACAAAGCTGTGCCTTGGCACTATGGGTCTGATGTTTACATCCATGGTGTTAAGCAAGAGCCTGTAGCTGATGTGCCTGTTGACATTGATAATATTGCTGGATCTAGCAAGATCACTCGTAGTGGAAGAGTCTTCTCTCCTCCAGTTTCTTCTAAGAATGCAGTTACTCCTGCTGCTACTTCCACTACTAATGCTCGGGGCAAGGGTCCTGTTATTGAGCATGTATCTACTGATGTGCCAGCTGCTGATGACCTCTCTAAGCAGATGGAAGAAGTATTGAAAATCATTCGCAAGAGTGATTATGACATTGTGGATCAGTTGGGGAATACTCCCTTGAAGATTTCTATGTTGTCTTTGTTATTATGTTCTGAGGCTCATGCAAAGTCCTTGATCAAGTTTCTGAAGACTGCTCATGTACCCAGTGCAATTTCTGTGTTGCCCACTTGACCTATGATAATGGGTTAGGATTCTCTGATGCTGATTTGACCCCTGCCAAGAGGGATCATAACAGGGCCTTGCATGTTTCAATTGAATGCAGGGGCACTACCTTGTCACATGTGCTGATAGACAATGGTTCATCCTTGAATGTGTTGCCTAAGGAAGTCCTGAATAAGCTGAGTCCTGAAGATGCTGTGCTGAAGCCCAGTAATATTGTGGTGAAGGCTTTTGATGGTTCTAGAAGAGTAGTACATGGAGAAATTGATCTTCCAATCCAAGTTGGTTCCCAGGTGTTTACTGCTACATTTTTTGTGATGGATATTCGTCCTTCGTACTCTTGTCTGCTTGGTCGTCCTTGGATCCATGGGGCAGGTGCTGTAACCTCTACATTGCACCAAAAGTTGAGATATCCGGTGGATGGAAAGGTTGTTACTGTCTATGGAGAAGAAGAATACTTTGTCAGCCATGTGAATACCTTCAAGTATCTGGAAATGGAAGGTGAATACATTGAGACTCCGTGTCAGACATTTGAAGTGGTTCCCTGGGTTGTTAATGATTATGTAGCTCCTCCTGTTGTGAAGAAAGTTCCTGTGGTCACCAGAAAGCCTCCAACAATGGCAATGGCTTCCCTCAATGATGCTAGAGCTGTGGTGGATGAAGGTGGTTGTACTATTTGGGGTCAGCTTCCTGATATTCCATACAAGTCTGACAAGTTTGGTTTGGGTTTCACTGCAGAGTCCCAGAGGGCTGTTCGTCGTGCTCGTGCTGCTCGTATCACTAGTCAAGGGGTTGTGAAGGACTAGATTAATGCTGTGGGAGATCAAGATGAAGACTACAACTTGGATGCATGGATTTTTCCTACTGTGGGTGCTGGACTCAATAATTGGAAAGCTGAAGATGTTATCCCTATCTCCTTTAGTCAGGAGTAAATACTATTACTGTGTTGTTTTTTTAAGTTTGAAATTTCTGAACAATTAATACTTTCAAGCCATGTGCCTTACCCGGGGCACAATGGCGTGCTTGTTACGGGCTCTCATTTCATTTGCATACATCATTCAATAAAATCAGTGGATGTTTCGTTTTCGTAAATATTGTGTTCCTTGTCTTTCTTTTCTTTTATTTTTGCTTTATCAGCTATGTGTTCTTACACACACCCACATCACTAAAATGCAGATCCTCATCCACTCTGGATCCTGTTGATAACAGTTCTACTATTGCCAATTATAATTTCAAGAATCCGATCTATCAAACTGAAGATGGAAATGAGGACGATTGTGAAATACCTGTAGAGCTTGCTAGGTTGTTACAACAAGAAGAGAAAGCTATACAGCCACATGAAGAGCCAGTCGAGGTTGTGAATCTGGGAACTGAAGAAAAAAGAAAAGAGGTCAAGATAGGGGCTGATTTAGATGACAGTGTCAAGAGCAGGTTGATTCAGATGTTACGTGACTATGTGGAGATCTTTGCTTGGTCTTATGAAGATATGCCAGGATTGGATACGGACATTGTGGTTCACCGTTTGCCAGTGAAAGAAGATTGCCGTCCAAAGAAGCAGAAGGTTCGTCGTATGCGTCCTGAAATGTCAGAAAAAATCAAGGCAGAGGTAATGAAACAGTTCAATGCAGGGTTCTTAGCAGTGACTTCTTATCCTCAGTGGGTTGCAAATGTGGTACCAGTTCCTAAGAAAGATGGTAAGGTACGTATGTGTGTGGACTACAGAGATTTGAACAAGGCTAGCCCCAAAGATGACTTTCCACTTCCTCATATTGATATTCTGGTAGACAACACTGCTCAGCATAAGGTATTCTCTTTTATGGATGGTTTCTCTGGTTACAATCAAATCAAGATGGAACCTGAAGATATGGAGAAGACAACATTTGTGACACAGTGGGGCACCTTTTGCTATAAGGTAATGCCATTTGGTTTGAAGAATGCAGGGGCAACATATCAGCGTGCTATGGTGGCTTTGTTTCATGATATGATTCATCATGAGATAGAGGTATATGTGGATGATATGATAGCCAGATCTCAGAATGAAGAGCAACATCTTGATCATTTACATAAATTGTTTGAGAGGTTGAAGAAATACAAGTTGAGATTGAATCCAAACAAGTGTACTTTTGGAGTTAGATCTGGAAAGCTCCTGGGTTTCATTGTCAGTGGAAAAGGTATTGAAGTGGATCCTGCAAAAGTAAAAGCTATACGAGAAATGCCAGCTCCCCGTACTGAGAAGGAGGTTAGAGGTTTCTTGGGACGATTGGATTACATTGCAAGATTTATTTCCCAATTGACTGCCATCTGTGAGCCAATCTTCAAGTTGTTGAAGAAAGATCAGGTGATGGAATGGAATGATGAGTGCCAGATTGCCTTTGATGAAATCAAGAAATATCTGTTGGAACCACCAATTTTGATGCCACCAGTTGATGGAAGACCCTTGATTATGTACTTAACAGTGTTAGACAATTCAAAGGGGTGTGTATTGGGGCAACATGACGAGTCTGGTCGAAAAGAGCAGGCAATATACTACCTTAGCAAAAAGTTTACCGACTGTGAAACAAGATACTCACTGCTCGAGAAAACTTGCTGCGCTTTGGCATGGGCTGCTCGCCGACTAAGACAGTATATGTTGACCCATACTACCTTATTGATTTCAAAGATGGATCCAATCAAGTACATATTTGAGAAACCTGCTCTCTCCGGAAGAATCGCAAGATGGCAAATGATCTTGACAGAATATGACATACAGTATACTACTCAGAAGGCCATCAAGGGAAGTGTTGTTGCTGATCATTTGGCTCATCAAGCAGTAGATGATTACCAGTCAATGAATTTTGAGTTCCCTGATGAAGACATTATGATTATTACCAAAGAACCTGGACAATATGACGGACCTGAACAAGGATCCCGATGGACTATGGTTTTTGATGGTGCCTCTAATGAACTTGGTAATGGTGTTGGTGTTGTGATTAGTTCCCCTGAAGGTTGTCATACCCTGATTACTGCCAGACTTTGTTTCTATTGTACCAATAACATGGCTGAGTATGAGGCATGTATCCTGGGTATTAAAACTGCTATTGATATGAAGATTCAGTTCCTTGATGTGTATGGAGATTCAGCATTGGTAGTAAGTCAGATTAAAGGAGATTGGGATACCAAGCATGATAACCTCATTCCTTACAGAGAGCATGTGTTGTCTTTGATCCCACATTTCAAAGAGATTACCTTTGAGCACATTCCACGAAGAGAGAACCAGTTGGCAAATGCATTAGCTACCATGGCATCAATGTTTGAGATCAGTTGGGAAGATGAGGCTCCCAAGATTACTATTGATAGGTTTGAAAAGCCTGCATACTGCAATGAGATTGACACTGAAGGGGCAGAGGAGAAGCCTTGGTTCTATGAAGTAAAAAGATATCTTGAAGCTCAGGAGTCCCCTGAAGGGGCATCTGTCAAAGATAGGAAATTTCTGAGAAGGTTTTCTGCTAAGTTCTTCTTGAGTAATGGCATTTTGTACAAGCGCAATCATGATTCAACTTTGCTTCGTTGTGTGGATAAGAAGGAAGCAATTGAGATTATGGAAGATATGCATGATGGGATTTTTGGCACTCATTCTAGTGGTCATACCATGGCAAAGAAGATACTGAGAGCAGGTTACTATTGGTCTACCATGGAAGCTGATTGCTATCAACACTCCAGAACATGTCACAAATGTCAAATCTATGCTGACAAAGTCCATGTACCTCCATCACCCTTGAATGTGTTGACTGCTCCTTGGCCCTTTGCCATGTGGGGCATTGATATGATTGGTGAGATCAAGCCTACTGCTTCTAATGGGCATCGTTTCATCCTGGTTGCTATTGATTATTTCACGAAGTGGGTAGAGGCAGCTTCATTTGCATCTGTTACCAAGAATGTTGTGGCTCGATTTATTAAGAATAATCTCATATGTAGGTATGGCATCCCTGAAAGGATTATCACTGACAATGGCTCTAATCTGAACAACACTATGATTACTGATCTCTGCACGCAGTTCAAGATTAAGCATCACAACTCTTCTCCGTATCGTCCAAAGATGAATGGGGCAGTTGAAGCGGCTAATAAGAACATTAAGAAGATTATACAGAAGATGACTGTTACTTACAAGGATTGGCATGAGATGTTACCATTTGCTCTTCATGGTTATCGTACTACAATACGTACTTCAACAGGGGCAACCCCTTTCTCCTTAGTCTATGGTATGGAAGCAGTTCTGCCCATTGAAGTTCAGATTCCCTCCTTGAGAATTATGAAGGATGCAGGTTTGAATGAAGATGAGTGGATTCAGACTCGACTTGACCAGATAAATTTGATTGATGAGAAAAGGCTAGCAGCAGTTTGTCATGGCCAGATGTACCAAAAACGAATGATCAAAGCTTTTAACAAGAAGGTTAAGCCAAAGGTATATCAGGCCGGTGACTTGGTAATCAAGCGTATCATATTACCACAGGGTGATCCTAGGGGCAAGTGGACTCCAACATATGAGGGACCATTTGTAGTCAAGACAGTGTTCTCAGGAGGTGCCATGCTACTCACTACAATGGATGGTGAAGACTTCCCACAGCCTGTAAACGCAGACATAGTTAAAAAATACTACGCATAAAAAGAGACCCGCTAGGTTGACAGGCCTAGGCAAAAATAAGGGCATCCCGGCAGACCAAAAGGGTTTGGGCAAAAATTAGGGATATATATAAAAAGATGTACACCCGGCAAGTCGAAAACCTGAAAAGGCGGCTTGGGCAAAAAAGGGTATCCCGGTGGATTGAAAACCTGAAAGGGCAATCCAGGCAAAAGTTAGGGATTAAAGCGTATGATTATGTCTCGTTTAGGATCACTTATGAAACTGCAACCAGTGGTACTACTTATTCAAGCTCGAGCAGATAAAGCTCAATCCAATCATTTTCGTCTCAACAGCAGAAGATGAGATACTTGAAGATAATGGCAATAGTAGAATTGAAACTCAATAGGATTATTTCCCACATAGCTGATTCTCTTTGCTTTGTAAAAAAAAAAAAAAAAAACTTTATGACAAAATCCTCCTACTAGGGTTTATGTCTCCTTGTACAAACTTACCCGTGTATGGGTCACTTTTTGATATAAATAAATTCCATCTTTTGAATCCAGATTTGCTTTTACCCTATTTACATAAGTGAAACGTCCATTGATTGTGTTTGAATGTATGTATGCTTTTGAATATGATTAATGTTTACCAAAAATGCATGTATGCTTTTAATATGATTGATGTTTACCAGAAATGCATGAAAATGCAGTAATAGTATTTACTAAGGACGAACGAGGGAAGGATTTCAACGAAGCTTCACCGGTTCCTCTTTACAAGAAAACATACAAAACTCTCAGTAGGACGAATCCATCTTCACAAAGTCTTATCTCCCCTGGAATTTATATCCATCTCTTTTATCCTCATACGGATATTCGGGAATTTACTTTCCAATAAGGGTACGACGAACGAAGATGGGAGGTTATATCTGCCCTACCATCAAACGAAGACGGAGGTTATATACACCTTACTATCCCCAGCAGACGGGAGGTTATATACACCTTACTATCCCCAGCAGACGGGAAGTTATATACACCTTACTATCCCCAGCAGACGGGAGGTTATCTATACCCTGTTATCCCCAGCAGACGGAAAGTTATGTATAATATATTCGACAATGAATCGGGATTTATTTTCCCTGGCCAGCAGTTGTTATACGAAGATATCCAGACACTTCCGGCAGTATCATATCATACATACACCATTTACATCATACCATAACATGCATATACATGAGTGCATAATACATTACTTAAGTGCATCATGTTATACATGCATACATAATGCATAAACTAATATTATCATACAGAATGCTACTTTGTTTTCAGGTTAATTATCCAACAAACAAACTTATGATCATCAGGACTGCTTAATCCTCCTGAAGACATGCTGTTACATCAGGATTACTCCAGTCTCCTGAAAGCATATCATATTATTACCTCAGGATTACTCTAGTCTCCTGACAGCTTTTATTACATCAGGATTGCTTCACCCTCCTGAAATCATATCATTACCTCAAGATTGCTCCATCCTCTTGACAGCTATCATCATTGCTTCTGGACTGCTTCATCCTCCAAGACGTCTTTCAGAAGAACTAATCCTGACGTTCTTTTGATCCTCAAGAGCAAATCCTGACGCTCTTTTGGCCACTTGTTCAAGACATTTTCAGAGGAACTAATCCTGACGTTCTTTTGATCATTAAGAGCAAATCCTGACGCTCTTTTAACCCATTGTCCAAGACATCTTTCAGAAGAACTAATCCTGACGTTCTTTTGATCCTCAAGAGCAAATCCTGACGCTCTTTTGGCCACTTGTTCAAGACATTTTCAGAGGAACTAATCCTGACGTTTTTTTGATCAATAAGAGCAAATCCTGACGCTCTTTTGGCCACTTGTTCAAGACATCTTACTCAGAAGAACAAATCCTGACGTTCTTTTGATCCTTAAGAACAAATCCTGACGTTCTTTTGGCCTTTGGAGAATAGGCAAATGGTTTGTATAAAGATCCATTCCCTAATCATGTTGCATAAATGATTCAGAGACGGCCTATACAAAGACCTAGTACTGATGTCCAGTATCAACATAAAGACATCATCATGTTCTGATGGCATCTCTAAGCCCATCACCAGTTCTTCCTGAATGGCATCTCTAAGCTCATCCCCAGTTCTTCCAAGTGGCATCTTTAAGCCCACTCAATCATATTCAACTAGCCATGCACTGGTGAGTGCAAATTTTTGGGCTTTTGTGTTCAATCCCCTTCAACCTTCCAGGTCACGACTGGCAAACATACCAATCTAACCCCTCAGGTTTCAGAAAATTGAACAGGGGCAGCTGTTGCACCCCAAAATTTGCCCTCACAATACAAGAACTTTGTGTGCTAAGAAGGTTCACAAGGTTCACAAGATTCACAATGCTTATAAAACCTTTCATGAGGTTCATGAAGTCTACAAGTCACTTCTTGAAGGTTCACAAGGTTCATAAGTTTCTCAACATTTCCAAGACCTTTCATGAGGTTCATGAAGTCCATAAGTCACTTCATAAGGTTCACAAGGTTCACAAGTTTCTCAACATTTACAAGACCTTTCATGAGGTTCATGAAGTCTACAAGTCACTTTATGAAGGTTCACAAGGTTCACAAGTTTCTCAGTGTTTATATAACCTTTCATGAGGTTCAAGAAGTCTACAAGTTATTTCTTGAAGGTTCACAAGGTTCACAAGATTCACAATGTTTACATAACCTTTCATGAGGTTCATGAAGTCCATAAGTCACTTCATAAGGTTCACAAGGTTCACAAGCTTCACAATACTTCCCATGAGGTTCACAAGACATTTTATGATGGTTCAAAAGGTTCACAAAGTTCACAATTGGTCAAAGGAGTTGACAATTCCCTCAAACAATGCACCTCCTAAGCAGTGCATCCAAAACTAGGGTTTTGACTTTAATCAGGCTAAATGGACTTCCAATACCTCAAGTGAGCTTCATAACATCTTATATGTATATAAGAACCCCCATGACAAGTTTCAAGACTTTTCTCAAAAGTTTGCTCAGTCAGATGATCAGATAATTCAAAATCAGTCAATGCAGTCAGAAAGTCAAACTGAGGTCAACTGTGGTCAAACCAAAGTCAAACTTCATGATTTTTTGCCAAAATCAAGTATATGAAGTAAAATTCATCATTTGATCAAGGGTTGATCATGATTCATCAAGGAGATTCCAGATCATCAATAATCAGGAGTTTCTAAATTAGGGTTTCCTCAGTAAAAGTCAACTGAACTTTGACCAGCCATAACTTTCACATACTTCATCACCAAGTCTCCATCCAAAGCTCATTTTGAAGGAAATTGAATTCTCTACAACTTTGATCTTGCAAGTTAAGCCCAAAAATGCTTCATTTGGAAGATATGAGCTAAGAAATTATAGGTCATTTCAAAAGTCAACAAAAAGTTAACAACTTCAAAAGGGCATAACTTGAGATTGGCAAATGATATGGACCTGAAACCAATGGGGTTGTTTAGAGTATTCTTCAAGATTTCCAAAATGTCCAAGAACACCCTCATACCTTTAAAATTGAGGGAGATGTGCCCTTGCAAAGTTGGGAAATTTTGTGATGGTTTATGATGAAAATGGGGGCCTAGAACCAATTCCTTCCAAATGGGCTTGCTAAATTGTGATCCAATCCATATCATATCATCATGCACGACCCAAATGACCAAAATTCAGAATTTTTATTATTTTATTTTTATTTATTTTTGATTTAATTCATAAAAATCATTTTAAATAAATATAAAATATGAAAATATATTATTAAAGGGAGATTTGGTTTCTAGAATATTTTAAATATTGATTGGAGTTAAAAAAGAAGGAAATCATGAGATTGGTACAAAAATAGTAAGCTTTCATGAGCAAATATTTGAATTTCAAAGTACAATCTTTTTCAATCTTCAAATATCCAAACTTCCACACAACCAATGAATTTTTCTGACCTAAATGATTCACATATAAGTACTGATCACAACCCTAGCCCTCATTCACGAATTGACAGCCTAAAAGTGTAAGTTTCAAAACTCAAAAATCCTCCACAAACTCATATTCGGATTTGAAGATTCAGAGCACTAGAAGGTAAAATAAGAACATGGAGATGTTCTTTAGACATCACTAAAGCTAAATCATCACTCATATGCATCCCATGTGCACCATATTGGCCAACCCGAGCTCACTTTAACCTTGAATATAATTTTTTCGATTCCATTGATTGGTTGCTTTTCATTGAAATTTGTTTACATAATCTTGTTTGTGACATTGTATAGATCGTTTCTGGACCAATGGATTGAAGCTTCCTTGCCTAAAACAGATTCGGCCATAGTTAGGGTTTTGACCTTCAAAATGGGGTCCTTTGATTCATTAAACCTAAATGAATTCTAAGAACATAGGAATGTTCTATGAATCACCAGGATCATAAAACTGTAATCAATTTTATGAATCGTTACTGTTTGGTGCAAGTTTCATTTTTCGTAGGTTTGAAGCATGGAGGTATTCGCAGGAAAACTCATAGATGATTTCGTAGGTAAAAACGCAGGTACAAGGAAGAAGAAGACCTCCTCCCGCGCGTTTGAAAATTCAAATATTATTGAAAATATTTTTTGTATTATCGTTGGTTTGTTTATCACACGCGTACTTGTGGTTCAGTGGTAAGGCTGGTAAGTATGTTGGTTGATGGCATGAGTTCGAATCTGGCTTGTACCACTATTTTTTTCTATTTTTCAGGATAACAAGGAGATTTAATATATTATGTTGTGTTCTCACCATATGACCAGAAGGGCTCTCCCAGCCAGGCGGTCAAGCATGCGTATATACATTCATAAGGTCCTGGGTTCAACACCACCCCAGGTCTTTTTATTTCTTTTATTTTCCAGGTTTTTTTGTGACAAAGATCAAAACAATTTAAACCTCCTTCATTGTTGCCTGCGCATGTGGTAGCCTGGTGGTATTCCTTCTTGCTGGCAAACAAGCTGACCTGGGTTCAAACCCCAGTCAGGTAAGTTTTTACATTTTTTCTTTCTTTTAATTGTTTAAGCATTATATTATTAAATTAATGTATATATGTTTTCTAAAATAATTAATAATAATAATAAAGCATGTTTAATCTTTTCCAAATTTTAAAATATATAAATTTTCTAAAATTATTTTCTTTATCATATGTAAATATAATATATGTATATTATTAAATAATTTTATATAATTAAAATAAAAACCCTAAAAAATATTTTCTAAACAAAACCCTAATTTTTTTATGAAAACCTAATTTTACTTTCTAAATAATTTTTACTTTCTAATTCTTTATATAATTATAATGTATATATTTATTTAATATAATTTTGTAAATGTAATAACTAATAAAATTAAATTTTATAAATATGATTAATTTTGTGAATATGATATTTAAAATTTATTTTCTTCTTATAATGTGTAAATATTGTTTTTAATAAATAAATGTTAATATATGTTTAAAAATGATTAAATTTGTAATAATGATTATATTATGTTTAAAATTTTTTATTTAATTATTCTTATTTCTAAATAAATGTTATATATTAAAATTAAACTTTGTGTTTATTATTCTAATCATGTCATTATAATATTTTTCTATTTATTTCTATTTATTTTAATTATTGTTGCTAACCATATTATTATTTATTATTTTTGTTTATTATTATCTCATATTTTTATTATTTTTCTAACCTTGTTTATTTTTCTAATTATTTCACTAAATTTAGTTATTTTATTTTCACTCACCTTATTTTTTTTAATTATATTTATTACTAACCCCTATTTATTTATTTATTGTTTATTATCTTTGCTTATTTATTTATATTTTGCTAATTATTTATTTTTGCTATTTATTTTAATTTGCTTATTATAATTATTATGTAATTGCTTCTTGGTGTAATTTTGTAAATATTTAATTATTTAATTTTTATGCTATGGTTAGTAATTTAGGGAGTGCAAATATGTATTCTATTTAAAAATTAATTTAGATCACTTTAATTATAAGATAAATAATATTGAACACTCACACACGTAAGTCGATTTTTAATCGCCATCTCACATTTCTAAGGTTATCCCTCAAATTGCCTAAATCATAAGGTCAAGTGGGGTGTATAAAGCAAGTCCCTTGAAAAGAAAAATCATCAAGTCCCTAATGGTTGCCTTTAAAAAAATCAAGTCCCTTCGAATAATGATGATAGTCCCTCCTATATGCTTAATACACCCCACATTTGCCTTCACAAAACAGATGTCCCTCACATGTCCCTTACATCCAAGGTAATGACTACCTACTCCTTAATAGTAGGGATAGTCTTACCAATTAAAGGATAAAGAACAGAAAGACTTAAACTTTAGGGTAGGTTCCTCTTATGTACTTGCTCACTTCATTCAAATTTTTCAAACACTTAACAAATTTCAAACAAATTTTCAAAAACAAGTTTTTACGCATCCGTACATGGATCATTATTAACTATTATGAAAATTTTCTCTATTCACACACTACACTTTCAAAAACAATTCAAAAGTGAGCTAAGTAACTAAGAGCCCATGGATAACCATGGATGTAAAGGGTGCTAACACCTTCCCTTTACATAACCTACCCCCCGGACCCAAAAATATCTCTTAAGGTCTTTCCTGTTCTTTTATACCCTTTCCTTTTGGATAAAATAAAAGTCGGTGGCGACTCTTGCTATCCGCAACATAACTAAAGTCAGTTCTCCCACCGTGTTACAATACCCATGACACTGGGGATGATAGGTTTTTGAGTATTGTCAATGAACTGGTGCGATTGTAAAAGGAATTCCTGATGCGGAAATGATAAGTCCCTGCTGACTCTGTGGGGAAACACAATGATCGCGGATTCGATTTCAAGAAAGCCCTGTGGGGATAATATATTTGTTGGGAAAGAGCGTGGATAATTCATTTGTCCTGAATTATCACCTTTGCCAAAAAATAAATTGGACTTTTAGATTTGAGGGTCGTGCCAGGGGATACCTCGACTATTGGGGATTATCCGCTCTTATGGATCTGCTGGGGAAGAGAATAATTTATCTGAGATCTGTTAGGGGAATAGGATTTACCTTAGATCTGTTGAGGAACTGAGATCAAGGAAACCTGTTGAAGGAAACACTTGGTGACTTCACTGGGGATAAGTTCCATCCGTCTATTGGGGATGACAAAACCGAGACACGTCCCGCTGGGGATGAAAAGAATTCAAGTTATCTTGTGCTAGGGATCATTTGCTTCTGTATGGATTTTACCTCAAGAGGATTTTACAAAAGACTTGGCGTCTTTAAACTCTTAGGTGTCGTAACGACTGCATGAATAAGCGTAATAACCTTGCTGGGGAGATAACCATTGCCAATGCAGATGAGTTTGTATATGTCAGAAGTGATGAACGAGATAATTGGCTTGACAAGCATCCACTATATGAGTAATAGACTCAATCAGTAAGAGTTAGGACAAGAGGGTGACATAGGAACTCTTCAGGAGCATAACTGTCTCGGTACTCTGAAATCTGGATAGGTGCTTCCGACTGTCTGTCTTCGGGAAAGAATAAATTCTCGTGTTATTAGGGTGGCCTTCCCCTGTACGAGTATCTGAATAGTTTCGCATTTGACTGACTAATCTTCGCTCTTGGAAAGATTTGAATCTCGAAGTGATTGCCCCAGTTTGACTGAATTTTGAAGAGATTGCTCGACGTAACTGCCCCGGATTGGCTAGCTCTTACCATAACTAGTTGGGAAAGTCCTTACTCAATGGAGCTTTTCTCGGAAAAGTGCATCTCGACATGACTGTCTTTCATAAGCTTTAGACTTATCAACTTGGCAAGCTTAAGCTTCTGGACTGAATTTCCGCATGTGAACTATTTTTGATGCCAAGCAAATGTATGCAAGCAAAAAAATGTTTATTCTTAGAATGAAAATTCTAATGCAACACACATGTTAATCTTGAAGTTTTGAAAAGAGATCACAAACCTTCGTGAGCGAATCACTGGTTAAGATACGACATTATTTTGAACGAAAGTTTGTACATGCAATACCAACAAATGTCTTTTAGCATAACTCATAGGAGTCAGGAACACAGTCTCGTAGTAGTACACTCTCAAATTAACCCTGTTTCAGTTAGGACTTTTGAGGGTTATATTGTGGCCTGGTTCACGGTTACACAAACAAAGGATATAGGCTCGAATTTTATTTGTGCCCACCCACTCTTCGTGATATTCTCCATTCCTACGTTCAGCTAGTTTTCACAAGCATTCACCTTTCATAAGGGTTTCGTGTTGATTGAGGAACCATTGCTGTTATCAGTTCAAGTGCCAATCAGATTATTGCTGGGAGTCAGTCACCCCTCTATCTTTCGTGTCTGTGCCACACGACTTCGTTCTCATTTGAGGATCTTTCTTGTGTAATCCTTTCCGTCTTTTGCTACTGCGTTACTTTTCTTATCCCTATCTTTTGCATGGACTGATTCTTGTGAATCTTTGATTGTGAAGTCCAGCAGGATGCCCTAACTTTTGCCTAAGTCACTTGTTTTCAAGTTTCGACTTAGCGGGCTTTTTTTTTTTTTTTTTTTTTTGCTTTTCGAACAAGTCGTGCGACACTGTTTGTCTTGATTGCTTTGTGAGGGTTGTGACTGCCTTATTCTTTGGTCGATGAAGGATAACCATTATGGTTTTCAATCTTTGGACCTTTTTGACTTGGATAACCATTGTGGTTTTGGGTCTTTGGACCTCTTGATTAGCATAGTAGAATGCAATGGATCTTCAAATACACTCCTTTATGAAAGCCTGAACGCTTGGTCCGACTAGATGACATCTACCCTGCCCCTGGGTTACATGTGAGGGTTTTTCATGTGAAAAAAAACTCCTACTTCAAGGCTCAAAGGGGTTAGCAAGGGTCTATCTTCCTTATATCTCCAGTGTTTATGGATTTGAAACAAAGCATGTACATCGTCAACAGGGCTTTACTCGAGAGTACACAATTAGAGATTTTGTGTTTTTTGTTTCGTCATTCTCCTTCATAGAATTTAAGCATGACAGTTGGTATTGCGATGTGCACATGCAAAATTATAAGTGAATGCGAATGAATTACTTCAAGAAAGACATGTGAGTTTTATTATTGATAACATTCAAAAGAAAACAAATTTCATACATGTAGACAAATGTTTAGCATATAAAAGAAACTACAAATGGAAATGCAGTAAAGAAACTGAATATTGTCGTAGTTGAGGAGGCTTGGCTCCGTCTGGACCTGTCAGTCTTGGATACTTTCAGTGATCAATAGCTCTTTCACGGACTTGTAATATTCAATTTGCAGTTGTATACCTAACCATGGCAATCATACCTCTTCTTTTAGTTATTCTGACTCTGACACGAGACATCTGAAGGAAAAAGTGAAGCTGGGGAGTAAAGTTGCCCCATAAGGTTGCTCGGAAAGACCTGACGATCTTCTGCCTACGTATCTCCATTGACCTAAGACCAATGAAGAATCATAGCAACGTAGTTCCCCTCAATAGGGATGAAAATGAGCAATGAAGAAAGGCAAACATACAAATGCCACCACTGAGAGTACTTGAATACTGCTGGCTTTATTTGCTTCATGAATACCCTGGCGTCCTGGGTAATTGACTCAAAGACTTCAGCTTAACGTGGACCATCTGGTAGAACAACTGTGACACCGGTTCTGCCATGATTAGGCATCGGATTCTGGAGTACCTTTGGATGAGGAGAAAAATTGATTGCCTTGGACTCAATTAGGTCTTGTACCTTGTTCTGAAAAGCCCAACATTTCTCAATACTGTGCCCCTAGGCACCTGAATGGAATTCGCACTTGGAGTTTGGATCAAAGTTTGGTGGTAGATTATCAGCAGAAGGAGCCTTCATGGTACGAAGCTCAACCAGGTTCAACTTCAGCAGCTCTGGAAGCAATACAGCATATGGACACGTGATAGGATCAAGTCTGCGGTTCCTCGCTCTTGTTCTTTCCTGAAATGGTCTTTGTGCCTGTTGTTGCTGACCCTGAGATTGTGATTGAACGTTTCGTTGTTGACATTGCATTGGGTGCCTAACATGGCCCTGTACTCTCTTACTCGTACTCGGCCGAGGAGCGAATGAAGTTTGTTGATGTAGCCCCTTTGAAGACTTGGCCTGAACAGTGATTCTAGAAGAAGGAAAATTGACCACCTCTTTTGTATTCCTGCATGCTTTATCTTGCGGCACTTCTGGCCCGGTCAGTCCAAAAATGATTACGCCTTCATCAATTAAGTCTTGTACTTGATGTTTAAACGCCTTTCAATCATTAACATCGCGTCCGGGAGCTCCAGAATGAAAAACACAGTAGGCGTGGGGATTCCAACTTTGGTGAAGTTTACCGGAAGGAGGGGTTAGCTTATGATACTCAATCAACCCAATTTTGAGCAGTTGTGGGCATAATTCAGCATAAGACACGGGTATCGGACCAATAACCCTTTCTTGCTCCTGTTGATGACAGGTTGCTAACAATGGAGGAGCTATAGATGAAATTTGTGGAAGTATTTCTCCTGGAAACCAAGGCGTAACAGCTGAGGAGGATCCCTGATAAGGAAAGAAAGTGCTCACTTCTTTGGTAACGATAGGTGTAGGATCATTTAGCTCACATGTGGAGTTGGTTCCTGTTTGATGCTTTTCCTGACTGCCAAGTGGTGATTGCTGGTGAAGAGACTCAAACTGTAAAGGAAACCCACCTAACAAACCTTGATTTAGTGGACATCCCAAAGAGATGGGAGAAACATGACCTTCTATTTGAAAAGCAGACGCACAACTATTTTCCTTTTTCGACATAGTATTCATGATTCCTGTAAGCAGCTTTATCTGAGTCTTCATTAAGTTGAATTCTTCTCTTAGAAATTTATGATCCTGGGACAACGCTCGAATGTCCACTATAAATTGCCCTAGTTGGGCCTTCATCTCAGTCACCTCCGCTCGGAGTTGTTCCATACCCATACCCTGACAATCATGATTCAAGTTGGCCATTCTGGAGAGAAACCAAGTCAGGATAAGAATTTGTCCCTGAACACCTGTCAAAAATGCAAAGATGTATGCAAATGCTATGTTCGGTTATTTCCAAGGAATTTATCTGTTTTGATCCAAGTTTTAATGCAGAAAAAATCTGACGATTTAATTCAGATATGTGATCCTTGGAAGTAACTGAACATGTATGCTAAAATGCCATGATGTCATGTATGCAACTGGCATGTGATCAGCGGTCCGACGCTGGTGTGGATCAGATAACCAAGTGTTGGTGAAGAGTCATAATATCATTATCTCTGTGCAGAAGTTTCAGCATTCTTAACCAAATATCATATAGGATCGGATCATATCACGGAGTAACACTGGAAAAAGCGGGTATGTTGGAAGTTTTAGGGTTCCTGCAAACCTATAAACCCCTCCCAATCTCACGGGTGTGCTACTACGGGTCAACATCACGGACTCTCAAAGCCGAGTAGCAATAATACGTTCACTATTTCCGAAAAATGGCTCATGACCAAATCAGGGAATCAGTTTGGCATTATGTACTACTCAGGGAGGCCTCAGCTGAGTCCGGAAAGACAAGCATCCCTCATAAGTTCCCGGCTTCAAGCACTGAAGTCGAGAAACAATAGTACATTCATCCTGAAGGGTACAATACTACAGTCATACGACCAGTTGCTTTAACTAGGTTCCTATGAGAGAACAAGGTCACCCTATGCGATTTCCTAGTGGGCCCTCGGGTGCGAATGGGTTTGCCACAAAATGTAGTCTGCCACTGTCACCACTGGAGAGGGTTGTTTCCACTAAGGTCCTCGATCATCGGTTCCCAGTGTTAGCAGCTCAGGTAGGAACATTCTATGGTCTGCCTAGGCAGTATAGAACATATCCCAAGAGAGCCTGATCTGGGTGTGGGACTCGTGAAAACTACATGTGCTCAAAACCACGCAAGCCACATGACTGCCCACTCTAAATCCTATGTGTATACTCAAGCCGGGTATTTGGCTTATCTCACAATAATCCCATCCCGCCAAGGAAAACCAGAACAGCCAGTACAGTATATGCCAGTATATGCAACAATAAAGTAAAGTGCAGAAAGAGGTAAATAAAGCTGAAAAGTAAAGCGATAAACTGTAAACAAAACAGTAAAGCTAAATTAATGCACAACAGTGAATGAATAAACACCCAACGAAAACAGAAACAGACAAGCGCTAGGATTGACTCTCAAAGGGGAAACCAAAGATTCCGGATCCCCAACAGAGTCGCCAACTGTCGCTCCCGGAATTTTCATCCTAGTACAAACGCGAAAGTGGCGCGGAAAAGTTAGAGTCGCCAGCCAGACATTTTTATCTCGAAGGAATGGGAAAGGTAATGTTGCACAAACCTAAGGAAGAAGGAAAAGGACGAGGCCTTGCGAACCAAAGATCTGGGTACGTAAGTCGGTTACAAATTGGGAAGGTATTAACACCCCAATCCGTCCGCCGTACCTGACATGATCCACGCTTATAAGTCTGTTTCAAAGGGTGAGAAATAATATGATGTTTGAATGAAAGAATGGATATTTGGAACGAAATGAAATGAGAAAAGAAATTGGAATTGAAAAATGGGAATAAAGGGGGAAAATGTAGGGAAAATAAAGATTGTGCTCGAATGGGCCCTACCCCACTGCCTACGTACCTCATCGGGATAAATGAGGATCAGAGACGCCGTAGTTTGTCTAACTAAGGCGGGAACTTGTTTATGATTTTTAGGATGACGTTGCCATGGCTCTAGCTCAGGTGTTACCAGCTCTGACTCGAGGGTGTTTACCGTATCGTTGTTTGAACTGTCGGGACAAGTCACATTCGTCCGCAATGAGTATGAGATGAGAAAAGAAAATGTGATGTCTTGATTTGTTGTCTTTCAGAAGAAGTGTTTTGAGTTTGTGTTTGTTGTATGTACAACACTAAAGACTATGATACAGGAGCGAATACTTTCCAAGATCGCCCCCAATGGAACGTTTGTAAAGCATCCTAGAAGAGTGAAGGAGACATCCACTAATCATTTCCCGTATAGCTTAAGGCTCGTGGCGCATTGTACACATTTTCCTTTATTAAGTGTTTTGATTTTTCTTTAAGATGAGAAATGAGACTCAAGTTAAAAAAGGAAAAAATTCTAAGGGAAACTAGACTTACCCTAAGTTAGTTGAGTTTAAGGATGACCTATGGTTAGTGAGGTTTGAAAGATTAAATCTACCTAAGAGATATTAAACTAGAAGTGCAAGTACAAAAAGCAACAATGAACAATATGGTCCTCCTAAGTCATGGTGGGTGAAAACGTGTATGAAACGTAAATGAGATGAAACAATAGATCGGGTGGGTTGATTGCGTGGTGCTGAGACGCACGACTTATGGTGGGCAACATACAAGGCTTGCTTTTGGTATAATGGAGTGGATCGATGGTAATCTAGGAATCCTAAAGTCACATGAAACTTTATTCATTTCTTTGAAAATTTACTCGACGTTGGATCGAGTATCTCTTTATTTCATTTTTGAGATTCGGTTTTCTATCGATTCATTTTATCTTTTCTATCCTAATTATAGGAACTATACAAACATTACATCACAAAGTACACAAAATATAATTGAGGCATAATAAACATAATCCAAGTCCATAAGCAAATCCTCGTAAAATACCTTGCACAAAAGGAAAATTGTTAGTAAATGAAATGAAGATGCATGTGCAATAATATGATGGAAATGAATTAAGATGACAAAAATATCAAAAGTCCTGGAAAAAATATGAAATAAATTCCCTATGGTCTCTAACCTGATTATAACATTGTGTTAAAAAATCTCCTAAAAATTCAAAGTCTAACTATGTCAAATGGTCACTTAAATCTACCTAAGGTTCAATCATAATTTTACACAAATCACACTACCAAAAAAGTGGATAAAATGGCCTAAAAAATACACCAAAAATATTTCCAGGTACTATTATTTGTCCTCTAATCATAGAAAAAATAATGGGCCAAAAATGTTACAGGAAGTGGTAGAAATAAAATGTACAAAATTATGTGTCCATGTAGGAAATTAATAGAAAAGCAATTAAATGGAAAATCGAAATTAAATTGAAAAATGACAAAATTCAGAAAGTAAAAATATAGAAAAGTTCTAAATTGAGTTAAAAGGCTACTATAATTTTTGTGGAATTTTATCATTAATTTTAGTATTTTTATGTATTTAAATTGAAAAGGTGTTAAAACATAAAAATAAAAAGAAACAAAATAGAGGGAGGGGGTGCATGAGAAGCAAAAATAGTTAAAAATAAGGATTGGGCCCGAAATGGAGGTGCGGATAACAACGTATTTAGACCCATTAGGCGCATGGGCTGAGGGTGTACCATGAGGGTGTGGTCAACGTCTTTGACTTCAATCAAGACCATTGATCCTATAGTCTTCCAGGGTATTCCCATCAGATGGATCACAAAGCGAATGTATATAGTGATTATGGTGGACCAGCGTGCACAGGATTGACCGTTAATGGAGCCTACCGGACGATGACAAGTGTCACCTCCGGTATGGTAGAAACTTTAAAAAAAATCTTCATAATCTTATCACTTACTTTGGGAATCAAAACTGATTAATTCGTTTTTATGGTGGTTATTATTCTTAACTTCCATTAATTAAATAATATTCCCTATTAAGTTAACTACATCTTAACCATTAAAGTTATATAAAAAAAAGAGAAGAAAACGTAAGAGGGGAACGAAAAAACCTCTGAAACCCTAAGCCCCTTTCTTGCTTCTGACGCCGTCAACCCTTCTTCTCCTCCTTCGCGCACACCTTCCCTCTCCTTCAATGTCATCGCCTAAGAACCACCCTAAACAAAGTAACCTAAAACCTCTGGCGGCGTAACCTTCCCACAGAAACGCCTCCTTATCTCATCCTCTCTTCAAATCCTTAAACACAATAACCTAAATTCGCCCTAAATCTAATAGATCGACATGCTTCGTAACTTCAAAGAACTTGAAATAAAATACAGCAAGATTCACACCTTCACCCGAGTTTGTTAAAAAATGTTGTGAAGACGCCAATGAAGATGAATGCGAGCAAGGACGATGAACCAAGGTGACTTTTACGGAGAGGAACACGCGCGGTGGAACACGCGAATTGTTCAGGTACAGCGATTGTTACGATTCGATCCTCTTTACTGTTGTTCTTGTTGATTCGTTGTGATTCTTGCGTGTGAATCGATCCTGAATTCGTGGATTTTTTGGACTTGTAGGTTAATGAAGATGATGAAGAAACGGGTCCTTTGTTGAATGGTGACGAGAGTGGGAAATTGAAAATGACAGAAAAGGTTCAAGCTTCTAAACTCTCTCCCTGTTTCTGAATTTTCTGAGCCCTTTTCTTCTGAGTCTTTTTATTTTGAGTTTGTGGTAGAATGAGAGAAGGTTTGAGAAGGAGGAAGAAGATTTGTGGGTTTAATTCAAGGTTATGAAGAATGGTGGCCGAAAATCGTGAAGCGTTGAAGATCGTAGTTGCATAAGATTGGTATGTATAGCTGCGGAGTCGTTGCAGAGTCGCAGAATCAATATTGCAGTACAATCCACAGATTGTTGAAGTGTTGTTGGAGGTAATGATTTTGACTTGATGCAAATCATTGTGTGTTATTGAACTAATTTGCAAGTTTGCTTCTTGATATGAACCACTGTTTTTGAGCCATGATGATTCTTATTATTGCACTGTGGTTCTGAAGGTTCTCAATTGATTTGAAGGTGACAAAGAAATTCGGGTGGATAGGCCAAGGTGTGAAGAGTTGGATTGAGAGATGAAGGTATGAAGATGATGATGAGGATGAGTGATGGTTAAGAAAGAGTCAGAAGAGTGGTGAAGAAAGAGTCAGAAGAATGGTGAAAAAGATGATGAAGTGAAGTGAATGAGAAGAAGCAGAAGAATGATTGAAGGGAAGAGTGAGCCAGCCACACTTCCTTTATAGCGGAATAATCGGTTAGGAACCGGTTGGAGGTTGTTATTTTATAGTTAGAAGTTTTCATTATATTTTGTAAGTGATTGTTTATGAATCTCCTCCTCCCTTTTGAATTTTCTTCTTTTGGTAAAGTTGCTTCCGGTGTAAGCTTTTTCTGTACTTTTTGTATGAACAATTTCTCAGTAGGATTTTTTACTATCGATTATATAACTGAGTTTTTTTTCATTCGAACACTTCATCTGTCCACCACTCTGGTGTTAGTTTCATTATTTTTTGCTGCACTGAATTTTTCTGCAGTTTTATTATTTCCGACAAAGCCTCCTATAACCTGTAACCGATCTTTTTATCACTTCAAAATGGTTTTGGCAATTTTGGTTCATGGAATCTTGTTATGGGCCAAGATATGTTATGGACATAAAAAAATGGAGAGAGGGAGTCCATTTTAAAACTTGTTATATTTCTCTTTCCATAGATATAACAGAATTAATAGAATCAAATTTATTGAGAATCTGAAGTGAAATGAAATTAACCTAAAATACAGATAATACTGACCATCAGAAACACCAGTAGAGTGGAAATGAAGTCATCAAATTCCACAAGTTTCTCAATTGGAATAAAAAATGGTTTTTTCTCTAAAAAATGTTTTCTTATCACTATTTTTAATTTATGATAATGGGTTGAACTCACTGTAAATGGGCTTAACATTAATGAATAAACAATGAACTTTGGAAATGAAACAAATATTATTAGTGACCATTAAAATGTTCTAAATGGATCATAAGAAATTTAGAATTAAAGGAAATGGTGTGGGCATGAGATTTTGGATTTGATAACTTGAATAGATATGGGCCTTATTTGGATCAATGAACTACTAAATTATTATAAGAATCTTAATGGACATGGATTATAGACAAGAAGGAGGCTTTCAAAATTTCGAAATCGAAAATGGGCAGGAAATGAAAATGGACTTCGTTATGGGCTTGAACTGGAATTTGGACATGAATCAGAAAATAGGAGGAATAATGATCGGAAGCAGTTTTTCATATTGCATTCAAATTGGCCCTATGATCCATGTGTATTCTTAATAAATCCACAATCTTTATGTCCTGAGAAGTTTTGCAGTATAATACCATTATCCTATCACGAACTTCAACTGTCATCTTCTATTGATTGTCCATAGACTCAACCATGAATGCGAAACCATAATCTACCCTGAAATGTATACTGACATTGATGAGCTTGCAATGACGAGTAATACTCAAAATAGCCATAAAGATCAGTTCTAATAGCACGAGTGCAGATTGAAGAAACTATTTCCAAACTCAACCACTAATAAACCAAAACCCTGATGTTCTAAGGAATATAGAGAAATAAACTTTGATTCGCGATCCTGGTCAATTTTGGAGAAGAATAATCCTGGCTTTCATATATTTCGAGTACACTTGGGATTGGACCAAACAAAACAATGCTTGCCTCTAACCTATTCCTCCAGTAATTAGATATATCAATGGTAAGTCCTTCCAAGGAAATCACTTAATTAGAAGGATAATCCCCGATCTAGTGTTGATGATGATAAGAAAATGATTCTCCTGATGGTTGCATAGTTCAGCTTTTGAATTCATCTCATGACCATAAGTACATTGTGAAACCCTAACTTCAGACGCCATTGATCCCACATCTTAGAAACTTAATGGAATGCACGATTACGAATGTCATTACCTAATATAAATGACTGTGAAACATAAGCTAGTTAGTAGTTAAATATGAGGGCAAATTTTGGGGTGTTACACCCAGTACACAACTTGGCTCTCTAATGTAGTTCTCGTTAAGAAAAATAATAGAAAATGATGAATGTGCGTTGATTATACTGATCTTAACTGGGCATGTCCCAAAGATGCTTTTCCTTTGCCTAACATAGATAAATTGGTAGACAACTCTACAGGTTTTAAACTTTTGTCCTTCATAGGCGCATACAGTGGATATAACCAAATCCCAATGTCAGACACGCACAAGAGGCACACAACTTTCATGACTCCGTCGGGAAACTATTACTATAACGTTATGCCTTTCGGACTGAAGAACGCAGGGGCTACATACCAATGTATGATGAAAAAAGTCTTCTGAGGGGAAATAGGGGACATGCTCGAGGTCTACATGGACGACATGATCGTCAAATTGCACGAAGAGCTCGACCATGCCCAACACCTCCGTAAAGTCTTCGAACAGGCGAAGAAATAAAGAATGAGGTTCAACCCTGAAAAAAGCACCTTCGGCGTCCAGGCGGGGAAGTTCCTCGGCTTCTACCTTCACTGAACGATGATTGAAGTCAACCCCTACAAATGTCTGGCATTCTCGGAATTCCCAACCCCCAACTCGAAGAAATCCATTCAATCCCTTAACGGCATGCCCACCTCCTTATCCCGTTTCGTAGCCAAATCCGCGCAACACGCCTTTCCTTTCTTCAAGATACTAAGGAAAGAAGCCGCCTTTGAGTGGACTGGAGAGTGCGAACAGGCGGTGCTCCACCTAAAAAGGGAACTCTTCGAACCACTGGTGATATCCCGACCACTGGAGAAGGAAAACTTATACATATACCTGTTCGTAGCCACTCAGGATGTCTGCGCTGTCCTCAGCCGTGAAACCGACAACAGACAAGAACCTATTTATTTCACGAGCAAAGCCCTTCAGGGTCCCGAGCTCAGATATCAGCAGATCGAAAAGGTTATTTTAGCCCTCGTAAACGCGGCCAGAAGATTGCGACATTACTTCCTAGCCCATACAATAAAGGTTTGAAAAGACCAACCTGTAAAACAGCTGTTTGGACGACCAAATATGGCCGGCAGAATGCTGAAGTGGTCGTTAGAACTATCATAGTTCGACATCCAATATGAAATCATGAAAGCTTTAAAAGCACATGTTCTGGCCGACTTCGTCGTCGAGATGACGCATAACCCAGCCTCGACCAACGGTGCCCATGAATGGACGATCTTCGTTGACAGCGCATCCAGCTCGACCGGGAGTGGCGCATGTATCATCCCTGAGAACAAAGATGGCATATTGATTGAAGTGTCACTAGCATTGGCCTTCCCAACTTCCAATAACCAAGCTGAATACGAAGCGTTCCTGGCGGGCTTGCGACTGGCCGAAGATCTTAGGGAAAAAGAAGTGAAGATACCCACCGACTCTCAGCTCTTAGCGTCCCAGATACGAGAATAATATCAGGAAAAAATAACAATCTCATCGAGTACCTGGCCCTCGTGAAAGACAAATTGGAGAAGTTTGACTCCTAGGAAGTCCAACACGTTCCCCGCGAACACAAAACACAAGCGGACATCCCGTCTAAACTGGCGAGCACACGAAAGAAAGGCGGGAACAAATCTGTGATCCAGGAGATCCTCCCACAACCAAGTGTCGAGAAACCTTCACCTCCATTCGAAGTGAATGCCATCGGCGACGCCCATTGTTGGATGACTCCCATCCACAACTACCTCACAAAGGACGAACTTCTAGCAGACCCCAAAGAGGCATCTGCTACTAAAAAAGGCATGTTCTTACGTCTTCCTCGAAGGAAAACTCTACCGGCGAGGATTCTCCATCCCACTACTTAAATGCGTCGAAGAGGAAAAAGTCCCCGACATCTTAGGAGAGATACACAGGGGAATTAACGCTCAACATCTCGGCGGACGAACATTGGCGTGCAAAGCATTACGAGCAGGCTATTACTGGCTGACGATGTAACACGACGCAAAGGAATATGTCAAGAGATGCGACAAGTGTCAAAGACACGCGGACATGCACCTGGCCCCTCCTAACGAGCTAAAGACGCTCTCATCCCCGTGGCCTTTCGCCTGGTGGGGAATGCACATACTCGGCCCATTCGTGACCGGCTCTTACCAGAACAAATACTTTATCATCGGTGTTGACTATTTTACAAAATGGACTAAGGCGACGCCCTTGCCAAGATCACTGACTGCACATAACATACTATGTTTCTTCAAAAGAAATATCCTCGCTCGCTTCGGCATACCCCACGTCCTCATAACCGACAATGGGACACAATTCATAGACATGAGATTCCAAGAATTCGTCGCCAACCTAGGCACAAAGAAACATTTCACGTCCGTCGAGCATCCCCAGACTAACGGTCAAGCAGAGGAGACCAATATGGTAATCTTAAGAGGACTAAAATGCAGACTAGGTGAGGCAAAGAAAGCATGGGTCGAGGAGCTACACATCTTACTTCGGGCATACCGCACGACCCCCCACTCCATGACCGGGGAAACCCCATTCCGACTAACATACGGAACTGAGGCAGTCATCCCGGTGGAAATACGAGAACCCTCCTGACGAACAGAAGCACCCCTCGACGAATAGCTAAAATACGAAGCATTACGAGTAAAGTTAGACCTCGTCAAGGAAATTCATTCTGAGGCGACCCTATGGGAAGCTTCACTAAAACAAAAAGTAGCTTTGCACTACGACGCAAAAGTCATAAAACGAGAATTTCAAATTGGCAGCCTCGTCCTCCGATGAAACCAGAAGAACCCGCGCGAGGGCAAGTTGGTCGCGAACTAGAAAGGCCCATATCGTGTCCGGGACAAAAAATATAATGGGGTCTACTACCTCGAGAACATACAAGAAGAAGAACTTGATCGACCATGGAACGCTGAAAAACTCAAGCAATATTATAGCTAGTCAGCTCGTGAAGGCATGGAAGGTACGACCAAGGCACTCTGTCACTAATCGAAAGGAAGGTCGACACCCCCGGAAGACGGGCACGGCCTACCTCAACGTTGGACACTTCAAAACAAAGTCCAGCGCCGCATTACCATGTCGGCAGGGCACCCAGCTTGCGATAGGAAGGCCCAAGCCCTGGGATCAGGGCCACGACCGCGGACCTTGACCCGATTTATAACGGACGTAAAACCCGCACCTCGTCGGTTCCCTAAACCGACGAGTCTAAACAGTCGAGAAAACAAGTTCATAACATCATTAAACAAATTAATCTCGTTGGTTCCCTAAATCGACGAGTCCAAACAGTCGAACAGACAAGGTCACAAAATGATCAACATTAAACACTTACTAAAAAGTAAAACAATGTATTATGAAACTGGCCAAAACGACCAGTGAAGTACATGCAGGGCAGAGCCCAAAATACAAAGATAAGTAATGGCGCCCAGGCCATGAAAATGAAAACAAAAAATGGTACGCATGCCGAAAAGAATAAAGGCACGCAGGCCCGACCTACTCGTTGCCCTCCTCGTCATCATCTTCTTCCCCCAAACCAGCTTCAGGGCAAGTGATCTCTCCGTCAACCACGTCGTAGTTGAAGGTAGTCCCTTCAGTGACGAGCTCGGGGTTTACGATCTTGAGCTGATCGGTAGCATTGTCAAAACCCTCCTTAAAGACTCTGACAACGTCCTTCTCGAGCTCCCTGATCCGGCCAATCAGGTCACCTCGGTTCTTCAGAGCCATCTCCCCCTAACATTCATCTACCTCAGGTAGAGCCATCTTCTCCAACACCTCAACCCTTGAACAGTGACGCCCATTATCCGCCACGACCTCAGCAAAGTCGGCCTCTTGCTCCTTCAACTTTTTATTCTCCTCGACTAAGGTCTCGTGCTCGCGCTTCACCTTATCATGCTTCGATTTCAGCCCCTCCTGGAGTTTGTAGTCCTCTTTGTAATTAGTCAAGTTCTGGGAGAGTTGATTCTTCTAGGAAGTGACATCCCAGAGTGCCTCCTTCGCACCCCTCAACGCAGATAACGAGCAAGTATTGTCAGACATGACCAGGGCCGTCTCCATGACCCTGATCACCATAACAACATCCTGAGTTAGGATGGCACACCTGTTCTCCGCCTCCTGGTCGAGGATGGCCTTGGTCTCAGTGGACATCACCACGAAGGAGCCTTCCAAGCTGAAAGTTTCTCGCTCTGTATAGCAGGGGGGGAGAAGGTAGGCCCCTTGGTTTTCAGGTGGACCCATGGGCGCAACAGCTGATCGACCCAACGGACCCTCTGGATGGGGACGTTTGGGGCGGGGAGAATTTTCCAGAAAAATAGTGTTTTCCGATATGACAGTTATGGGCGGAGATTCCGGGAGGGAACAATGCGGAGTGAGACTGACGCTCCCAAAACCACCAGCCACACGATCGGTGACCACCTATTGGACGAGACCCTTGCGCTTCTTCTTTTGTTTGGTCGGGGCTCCAACCTGGTTGGCCAGCTTCAGTGCTCTCTCCCAGAGTGTGGGCATTTCACCTGCGAAGTGAATAAGTCTGTAAGGCAGATCAAAAAACAAAAAGAAAAGAGACAGTCGAAGATAAGCTACCTAGAATTCAGAGGGCTTCATCGTCCGACTTACACTCGAGCACGACCCTAGTGTTAATTAGTCGAGGCTCTAAGACGGGTAATCTGTCGTCACCCAATATCGGGCTCTAAGCCGAGGGCTTCCTCCCGACGACGTCTGCATACGGACGAGGCCCCAGATGAAGAACCAATAATAACCCGACACCTCCGAGATGAAGAAGCGGAGGTTGTGGTGGGAGTGGCATGTGACGTGGAAGGTGGGGGTGTCAGATGTCCCTCAACTATGATGGGAATGACCTATGATGTGGAAGGTGGAGGTGTAGGATGTCCTACAACTGTAGGGGCTGCTGGGACATCCTCTGTGCCGGAACCTTCGGCTCTAGCCTGCTTCTTCTCACGTTTGACAGATGTATGCTGAGTTGGTCGACCATGTATCATATGATCCTCTCTACTTGCCATGTAATTTGCAAAGTATAATAAATAAATTAGAATTTTATTAAAAAAACAAAAACAAATAAAACAAGTTGTTTCCGGATGTGCACTTCAGGAAGTACTCAGAATTTATAACATTGTGTTTTTCCCTAATGTGCACATCAGGAAGAAACCAACGTTGGAAACTTCTGGATCTTCATATCTGGTACGTATTTTCAGTTTGAAAAACGCAACCATTGTTTATATACCATAAAAAAGGGAATTTTAATCCCATGGCCGTCTGTTTCAAGGAACAAACAACACCTACATTGTCTATAAACTATGTTTTTCACACTACCTAACAATTTCTACACCTAAATGTCTACTCTAAATCGATTACTCGTAAATAACTCTGAAACTCTAAAATTCGAAAACTTACCGATTAAACTCAGATAAGGAGGTTGTGGAGTGTATTGATCGTTGTAAAAGTTGCTTTGCGTCGAACTCGAGTGAAAAAAGTCGAGATTTGAGGAAATGAGAAATTGAGAGTTTGAAAGAGTTGGAATGTGAAAAGTGAGGGGGAGAAGCTTTGACGCGAATTGTTTTAAGAAATACTTTCGGATGTGCACATCCGGACGTCTTCCTTATATGCACATCCAGAACAAATCAATGTTTTTATAAAAAGTGATGCGTCCGGATGTTCACATCCGAAAATAGAGGATAAAAGTGGTGAGTACGGATGTGCACATCCAAAAACAGAGGGTAAAAACATAATTTCACGCGAGGGCTAAGTAACTCACGGGGTTTATTAAGAAATCCTCTTAATTTTTATAAATATTTTGCTCATTTTAGAATATAAATTATCAATTAAAATCGTTAGATTAAAATAAATATGGGGCTAAGATTCAGAGAAAAAATTAAATCTACTCGTACAAACAATATAATTCATCTCATATATAATCGAGTTAATCCATGAACATAATGAGTCAAACTATATATATTTTAAGTTCAACTTATTTAGTAAATGAACTTAGATTTTTGCTCATATTCAGTTCATTTGATTCATAAACCTAGTTCAATAATTTAATTGTCAAATCGAGTTCCGAACTATTTTCGAGTTAATTCGATTTTTTTTAGACCTAGATACCATTCTCATTCTACAACTTAATTTTACAAAATTTGATTAAGCTATAAGAATCAACATGGAAAATAAGTTAAGGGTAGTAAAAATAAAAATATTAAGCTAAATATGACAAGATAAAATTAAGGATTAAATATGTTTTTAGTCCCTATAAATATCTCAATTTTCATTTTTAGTCCCTATTAAAAAAATAATATATTTTAATCCTTACAAAATTATTATGCACATAGTTTTAGTCCATCTTGTTAAACCAATATGTATTTTAAATAATTATTTTGCAGACATCTTTAAAATGTTATAAAAAAATTCTCTAAAATAAACTCAAAATTTGATTTCTAAGTCGATGTTTTCATTATTTTACTCATTATATTTTGAAATTTAAAAAATTCATATTTAATTCTTCTCATTTCAAAAATTCTAAAATTTAGTAAAGAAATATTTTATAGTATTCTAAATATGGATGAAAAAAAATTATTCAAAAATTTAAAATAATAAGGGTAATTAAACAGTTTTCAAAATTTTAGAAAACAACCGGGACTAAATTGCATGCATAAAAAATTTGTATGGACCAAAATATATATATATTTTAATAAGGACTAAAATTTAAAATTTAGATATTTATAGGGACCAAAAACATATTTAACCCTAAAATTAAATGAAAATTTTAGAGAGAGTTGATGTAATAGGTATACTAAAAAAATGTTAGATTTAAGCGTGAGTGAATAGATATAACTTCGACTAAAAAATAAATATGGATATATAAAAAAGTGATTTGTATATTTAATGTCATAACTTTTTTTGGTGATGAGGTATAAAGGCCATTTATGGCCTTGTTTTGTACGTTTATTTTAACGTTAACTAAGGTTTTAGTCCCTACAAATATTCCAACTTTGAAGATTGATCCCTAAAAAAAATTTCTTTAAACATTGATCCTCTAAAAGTTTTTTGTTTCCAAATGTAGTCCCTGCCGTTAATCTCCACTAACGGTGGCTTACGTGGCAATGCGAATTTTTTTTTTGTATACGTGTAAATTATTATTGAAACACTTTGACACGTCAGTAATAATTAAACACTTTGCATATTCTCTCTACATGTAACTTTTTCTATCCCAACCTCTCTCTTCCTCTCAAAATTTACCCTAGTTCCCAATCATTCTCAATCGCAATTCATGGATTCAGGTCTCGGTTGTTCGAAATCACTCTCATACTTTATTATTTCTCTCTCTCAACCGCAATTTATCCTTCCATCTCTTGGTTCTTCAAAATCTTTTTAATCGGTGAATTTTGTGCATTTCTTCCTTCCAGATTCCAATTCCATCTCCCATTCCCACAATGTCCGAACCCTTAGGGTATTCGGGATGTTGAAGAGCTTCAAGATGTGGATGGTTTTCATCAGTCTATGAAGTTGTGGGTTTGTTTATAAGTGTCGTGTTATTCAAGTCTATGAACGCGATGCTCAAATTTTGGACGGTTCTTTTATGACCCAAGATATAAGCTTTGGAGCTTCTAACTCTAAATCTAGTTATGGATTTGAGACTGCTTTGGCTTTTGATTGGAGCTTCTAGTTATGAATTCTGGATGGTTCTTTCAGAATGTGTGATGGAAGTGTTTGACTTTTGGTTGGAGGTACACTCTATCATGATAAAGGACCCGAGCCATGTGTAAAATTTCTTAGGGTTTTTCAATTTGTTTTTTTCAATTTATGATGTGCTCAGTATTGAACGAGTGTGTTTTCTAGGAATGTAATTTGATTGAGCAAACTATTCATATTCTCTTTTACAGAAGGTTATACAAGATATATGGCAAATTATATGGCTATGGGACATGGAGCAACAGGTTTGGGCAGTTAAGAAACTTGAAGAATGGAAGTTAAGGCAGGGAATAAATATAGTCTAATGATTTTCATATAAGGTGAAAATTGTTTTCATAAGCTATGAGAGAGAACTTATTGAAATAAGTGTAAAATAGTTTATGAATGTTCTTAAGCTATTTTCACGAATTCTTCCCCATAGTCTCACTTGTTTATTGTTTATGCAAGTAGTTAAACTCAAATAAGCTGATCCAAACAAGCCATTGATTCTAATAGATCTCAATTAATTTGGATTGTAGGAAATGACAAGCTTAGCTACCAAATACAACAAGGTTGTTCAAGAGGAAGATGAACTGTCTCCTTAAGGATTGTGAGGTTTTGTTCTAATGATTCTGAGTTTTCATAATTGATTTTTCTGCTAACAACGTTTTCATAATCCACTCTAAGTTTTACCCACCATTTTACAAATGAAATGGAATTGGATGATTTAATTTCTTTATTTTTGTGGATGCAGGTGGTTTGTGTCAAATGATGTCAAGGATGTAAAAGTTAGTTTCAAAGTTTGTTCAAAAGTTGCAGATTGTTGTCATGTTCATATGCTGACTAAGGAACCTTGTCAGGTAGTCAGAACATCCTTAAACACACATGGGAGAGTTATAATTGGTATCATTTGAGGGATGTTAATTATTGTTAAGGAAAAATAGTGAATCCAGAATAAGGCTTGAACATGTGCAAAGGAGCAGAACCAAAAGAACACAAGTTCTTCCCAACAACTTCGTTTGATCACAAGACAAGAGATTCTAAATGTTGCGGGCTATGTGGATTACAAGCTTCGTTGTATTGTCAAGTTGATAATGCATATTTGTGTAGAAAATGTGATGAAAAAGTTCATGAGGCTAATTTCTTAGCCCTGTGTTTTCTTTGCAACACATGTCAGAACCTTACGAGAAGATATCTTGTTGGAACATCAATGGAGATGATACTTCCTGCCAACATAAGCTGGAACAAAGGAAACTTGTCTCATTACAACAACCTTATAAAGTGTTCAACAAAACATAATAGTAGTACCATGTTTCCTTAATTTTTATTTTTTTTAATCTTTTGTAATAGGTTTCTTCAATGTTTTAGATTTTAGTAGCATTTCAATGTAAAACGCCTTTGTATTTTTGATGCAAAAATTGAAGATTCTAAATATAGATAATTTATCAAAACATGAATCTTACACAATAAATTTTACCATTTCTGAGTTATTGAAAATATTTAAACTAAAGTTATTGAAAATCTTGAAATGATTATGATATCACAGTGGGAATGTTGTTAACAGTTGAGTTATAATTTGCTCTTATAATTTCAATATGATATTAGCTACGAATTAATTACCATTTCTGAGTTTAAATATGATATTAGTTACGAATTAGCTACGACTTAGATAGGAATTTACACGTTATCAAAAAAATTCTCACACGGCATGCCACATCATCCTCTGTTAGTCAAAATTAACAGGAGAGACTACATTTGGAAACAGAAAACTTTAGGATGACTAATGTTTGAAGAAAAAAAAAGTTATGAATCAATCTTCAAATGTGAGATATTTATAGGGACCTTAAACATATTTAACCTTTTTATTTTATTAATGTTTTCGAAGTTTTCTTAACCAATACCCCTTAGAGCTTTGGTCGAAAGTGAAATCATAATATAGATTAAGACTAATGATACATATGACGCCTCCCATCGTGATCAAATGTGAGAATGAAGATCATGATGAGTGTATGTTAAGAGTGCTATTTACACATGCAATACATACTTAATATTTTTTTCTTAAAAAAAAATACTTAATCTTCTTGTTTTCATTTGGTGATGGATGGTTATGATATTCATCCCATTTGAAGATACTTGACTCCATAACATAACCTAATATGTAGTTAATTTGGGCCCCTTCTGTCTATGATGTTTTGTGACAACAAACAGAAATTTTGAAAGGCAAAATAGAAAAGGAAAGAAATAAGAGAAGGAAACAAACAAGATTAGATGGTTAAATTGTCTAAGACTTCTATCGCGGTTCACTTATGAATGGGACTACAATTCCTTTTTCACTTTAAAGGGTAGTAAAAGAAAGCTAAAAGCTCACAAAAGCACATGTGAAGCTACTACTACTACACAAAATAATCCACTTTTTGAGTTACCTTACTTATCTTTATTTTTTCCCTCACAATATGCCTAGCATATCATGTCATAAGTTATTGTTCCTTTTTTCATTCTCAATTATGTTCCGAGTTAAAATCTCTTATAGAATGAATTTTCATTTATATTTTTAAAAAGCTAATAATGAAATATTTCACGCTTATTAAAAGTGGAAAAAAGTATTGGTAATACAAGAGCACTTAGAAGTTGGAAGAGATGATACTGATTTCTTCAAGGTTAACCAAAGATTTTGTCCTCGAGCTTCATCTAGACACTCATCGCTTTTAAATCTCTTGCATGAAGAGTATTAAAAAAACAAAAAACAATGTTTGCAAGTATAGGATATCTAGATGCTTTTAAAACCAAATAAGTAAACATTTCTAGGGTATTTGCCCCTTATTATCCAGAAAAACAATCTGATTAATGAGTTAGGACATGATTGATATAATTTTTTTAAAGATATAATTTTTTCTTTAAATTTTTTAAAAAGAATTTTATAAATTGTTTTTCAAAATATTACACTTTTTTTTATATTCGTTTTTTTAATTGAAAGATCAAATTTGATATTCTATAAAATAAATATAATCCGACTGAGAAACATATATTAGGTCGAGTGTTGCATACTTTTCTAAGAGATTTGACAATTTATTTGAACAAAGTTACATTGATTTTATCTTCTTCTCCATGCTTCTCCAACTTTAAATTTGGTTCGACGGATGAAGATGAAGGAGTCAAATCATCCATCTTGAATCCATTTGTCATACTTCCTTTGATATAGCACCATACCTTGCTTCGACATTTGAAATTTCATGTCTATGAAGTACGACAACTTTTCCATATTCGATATTTTAAATTCCTTCTTCATCAGCTCTTTGAAATTTGACAAATTCCCAAGCTATTTCCAGTTACTAACAAGTCAACGACATATAAGCAAATTATTGTTATATCTAAGTCAACGACATATAAGCAGATTATTGTTATATCTTGTGCCACAACCTGAACACATACACCATACTCAGATTTGCATTTGATAAATCCCAATTCGACCAAATATGATCAATCTTTTTGTTTCATGCCCTAGGTGTCTGGTTGAGACCATAAAGCGCTTTGGCAGCTTGTATACTTTCCTTGCTTTCTCCTGAATCACAAACCCATGAGTTTGTGTGACATATACCTCTTCATCTAGGGGACCTATTAAAAAATGTTGATTTCACATCTAAGTGAAATATCGATCAACCTTGATTGCATACTAAAATGACTACTAGTCGAACAATGTCCAATCTTGCTACTGATGTGTATACTTCAGAGTATTCGACTCCTGCTCTCTGGAGAAAACCTCTAACAACCAATTTTTCCTTATGTCTTGCTATTGACCCATCAACATTGTGCTTCAACTTGAACACTCACTTCACACAACTACAAAAACTACATTTCATGACGAAGTTTTCTCCTTCGTTATTAAAAAACTAAGGTCAAGTGACCTGGGACGCGCTCTACATTATTTTGTTTAAAAGAAAAATTATCTTTCACCTCGATTTTCTAGAAAAATTGATATAAAATGTTTAATATTTGAACTTCGATTCCAAGCTCCTGCAATTTTATGTTTATTTACAACTAAAAAGACGCCTTTAATTTTTATACACTTTACGTCGGGTATTATCCCTCATTATTGAAGAAAACCGAGATAAAAACTCTAAAAACAATTTTTATTCCTTCAGGATTATATTTTTTTTGTCTCATTCACTTTTTGCGCTCTAGCAAATGAAAGGAATTCATTCTTCTCCAACAAACAAATGAGTTTCCTAAGACGCAGAACCACCACCCTTCTTCTCTGGGGAGGAAGTAAGCTCGAATTCTTCTCTGTTGAGTCTCTCATCACATTTCTGGTATGTTCAAATTCTCCATTATTGTTGTTGTTTATGGCATTGATTTTGTTGTTGTATATGGTTGTTGTTATTATGATTTTTAAGTTTTATACTGTTTACTATAATGTTCTTATGGTATTTGATGTTGTTCTGGTAGTTATTGTTGGTTATGTACTATTTTTATTTTATTTTCAGAAGTTATATGTGATTATGAATCGTAGTTGGATAAAATCCAATAGATTAAGTTAATAGTATGTGAGTGGAGTGATTCAGTTTCTTGATTTTGCAGAAAAAAACCTTCATAAGAATAAGGGGATTTTTTTGTTGTCCTTGTAACATATACACAAACATCCAAAGGATGAAATATTCAATCATTTAGGTTGTGATGGAATTATTCAGATTACACAAAATGGGAATTACATGGTGAAATGACATAAAAAAACCTATGTCAGATATAGTTGAAAATGATGATGAATTTATGAATGATAAACTAGAAGACATGATTCGTGATATTGGGGTAGATGCTTTCAAGAATGCTAATGTGGTAATACTTTGCAAAAATACATAGAAGAGTTGTTGTATCCGGGATGCAAAAGTTTTACAAGATTGTCAAATGTGTTAAGACTATTTAATCTTAAGGTAAGAGGTGGGTAGACAGATAAAAATTTCACTTAATTGCTTAAATTGTTGCATAAAATGTTTCCATAAGGTAACATGTTGCCAAACCGTAGTTATGAGACCAAAAAGATATTGTGTCCAATGAGTTTGGATTATGTCAAAATACATGCATGTCGTAATGATTGTATATTATATATGAAGGAATATGAAAAATTGAAGGAGTGCCTGAGATGTGGGGAGTCACGCTATAATAAGAATGCCAATGGCGTTGAAGACGCTGATAGTGTAACTAGAAAAGGTGTTCCTTCCAAGGTGATGTGAAACCTATTGGTAATTTAAATGTTCAAGAGATTATTTTCTAAAGCAAATGATGCAAAGAATACTAGATGGCATGCAGATGAAATGGTGTGTGATAGAAAAATTTACCATGTACTTGATTCATTGCAATGGAAGAAAATTGATTCCTTGTTTCCAATTTTTGCACTAGAACCAAGGAACCTTAGGCTTGGACTTTCCACTGACGGAATGAACGTTTTTTGTAATTTGAGTACTTACCATACATCATGGTTTGTTCTTCGCATAATTTACAACGTATATCCATGGTTATGCATGAAGCACAAATATGCGATGTTATCAATGATGATTTTGGGTCCATAACAATCATAGAAATACATAAATGTTTATTTAACTCCATTTATTGAAGATTTAAGAATTTTGTGGGAGGAAGGAGTTTATGTTGACGATGTGTACATAGGTGATAATTTTAAGTTGCATTCCATGTTGTTTTTCACAATAAATTAGTTTCCTACATACGATAATTTGTCTGGGTACAGGGTCAAAGGACATAAAGCGTGTCCTATATGTGAATTTGAACATGCCACAACCAATTACAACATGTAAAAAGATTTTTTATCTTGGGCATCAAAAACTTTGAAGACCTAATCATCCATACTGTAGATTGCGAAAGACTTTTAATGGAGAACAGGAGTTTGATTTTGATCCAATGCCCTTAACCGAGAAGGAAACTTATAAAATACAACAACACATTAAGGTTGTCTTTGGAAAAAAAACTAAATGGTAAACAAAAAGGGCCCATGGAGAAAAATAGTTGGAAAAAAAGGTCGGTGTTCTTTGATCTTACATATTGGTCTAGTCTTGATGTAATGCATGTGGAGAAAAATGTATGTGATAGTTTGATTGGAATCCATTTTAACATTAAAGACAAGACAAAAGATACTAATAACACTTTCACATTACTCACTGATGGTCATTTTCCACTCTAAACTTCTTCAAGAACCTTGTTCTCCAGCTTCTTGGCAGGGCACCTGTTCAGAATATTTACTGCAGTGGAAACAACTTCACCCTATAAAGATTTGGAAAATTCTCTTGCTTCAGCATACATCTCGCAGTGTCCAATATGGTCTCATTTCTTCTTTCTAATATTCCATTATGCTCAGGTGTGTAAGGAGTTGTTACCTTATGATCGATACCATGTTCTGCAGAAAACTCTTCAAACATCTTGGAAGTGTATTCGCCACCTCCATCTATTCGCAGAACTTTGATCTTCTTATAACTCTGGTTTTTGACAAGCATCTTAAATATCTTAAGAATTTCGAATACTTCGTCTTTTCTCTTGATCACATATATCTACAACTTTCGACTAAACTCATCAACAACAAAAAATACATGTTTCCACAAATGCTATGTTCCTCAAAAGGGCCACATACATATGAATGTACAACTTCGAGTATACAGGAGGATTTCATTGGCATAGTCGAAACGAAAGACTTTCTGAATTACTTTCCGACTAAACAATCTTCACAAAGTTTGTCGGCCATCTCTAGACTTGGTAAAGCAATTACCATATCTTGGGTAATCAGTTGATTGAGTGATCAAAAGTTCAAATATTCAAACTTCAAATTCCACAACCAACTATTTGTATGGTCGACAATAGTTTTTAAACATTGTACTTCAGTTGAACCGATCATGGTCTTGAATGTCCATTTCTTCGACAAAGGAGATTTCAGGACAAAATTATTTTGAATGTCTGATCAGTGGTTTTCATTCTTTGTTTTTCGATATCGTTTGTTGATCATTTCCATTAGTTTGTTTTCAGTTGCATTGCATTTTATCATTTTTCTAATTGTTGTGTGAGCTTTATTCAAGTAAGTTTAGTTTTTACTTTATGTTATTTATAGTCACTTTAAGCTATGATTTGGTTGTAGTTTCGTGTTTTTAAGGTACTCATGATTAGTCAATGATCGGATGCGCACACGATAAAGTTTCGAAGTCGCGGAAGGCCTTGTAGAATTAGGATCAGAAGAAGGGATGAAAAAGAAGAAAATGAGCAAGTCAGCAGCCTAACACGGGGGCCCGTGTCTCAGGACACGACCCGTGTCAGGGCCACTGAAGAAAGTTGGGCGTGTAGAAAAGTCAGCATCCTGACATGGTCGCCCGTGTCATGGGACACGGGCCGTGTCATGGGACACGGCCCGTGTCATGGGAAACGGCCCGTGTCATGGGACACGGCCCGTGTCATGGGACACGGCCCGTGTCATGGGACACGGCCCGTGTCAGGGCTACTGTAGTGAATTTTTCTGATTTTTGAAAGTGCTGATTTTTGGATCCTCGGTCATCTGAAAGGCCATTTTGGAGATTTCACGCATTTTTAGTGATTTGAATTTATAATTCGATACATTATAGCTGAAAATAACACTTTTATTTTACACTTGAATTTTGGGGAATTAGTTTGTATGCTTGAACGAGTTTTTGGAGAATGGCAATCCTTCAACAGCGGAAGCAATTGAGGATCCAAGGAATCCAATTCACACTGTAACAGCTTTTACTTATTTCTATGTTTTTATTATTATTATTATCAACATGAGAGGCTAAACCCTCCCAATGCTAGAGGTGTCCCTGATTTCCTTTTGTAATTACATTGATATTTATTTTATAACAATTTCACTGCATTTTCATTATCATTGTGTGGTTTGATTGTTTGTAACGCAAAACCTAAATTGAAAAATAAAGTTTTTTATCTAAGGTTAACCGTAGGTAGGAATACCATAGTTAACGCATTTTTCAAACAACATTATCTTATTAGACATCGCCAAGGAATTGGGATGCCATAATTTAACGTAAAACTTTTGGTATTCTAAAAGCTTGGTATTCTTTCTATACAACCAAGGAATTGGGGTATAGAGGGAATACCAAAGGGTTTTCTTTGAAGGAATTTTTGAAAACTACTCTTGAAAGTCGGTAATGATTTAGTCTTGTGGTGAAAATGCAAACAATAAGGTTATTTGTCATTATAAGGGTTTTCATACACCTTTCCTAGTGTTATTCTCATATTTGTCATAATAGCTTATTTTTATTAAGTGCTTTTAATTTGTCTATTATAATTTCTTAACCAATATTAAACCAACCCTTGAACCTTTTGTTCAATTGATTTACATAGAACTTATATATTATTGCACAGTCCTCAAGAGACCGACACTGGGGTAAACCCATTTTATTACTACAATCGATAAAATAGTGCACTTGCTATTTTACCGATCAAGTTTTTGGCGTCGTCGTCGGGGACTGCCAAAATTTAAGTTTTTTTTGTACTTCAATTGAAATTTTGTTGCTCTGCAACTAAATTTTTTTTTTGTAATTATTTATCATTTTTATTATCATAGTTGACCTGTATCTAACATTTTATGCAAGGTAAGGCCACAACTGAATTTTCCTTTGATGCACAACCTGAAATATCACTACGCGAAAGACTCCACAAGGCAAGACTTGAAAGACTGGAAGAGTCAAGCTCTGGTCCTATTGTTTTGTATCAGGAAAAAGAGAACGAGAGACTTGTGCATTCTGAGCACAATGATTCAGACACTGATAGAGAAACAAATTTAGAAGGAGTTGACATGGCTGATAATCAACCTCCAACAGAAAGGCTGTTAGGTGACTATAGAGGAGCTAATGCTCCACCAAGTCGGATGACCATTGTGAACCAACCTGTGAATGTAGCTCATTTTCAGTTGCATCCTTCAACTATCTGTCAGTTGGAGAGCAAGCCTTTCTCGGGAAGAATCAATGAAGATGCAAACAAGTATCTACAAAGATTTCTTACAACTACAAAATCATTGAAAATAGAAGGACATTCTGAGGAAGCTAAAAGACAGGTTATGTTTCCTTTCACCCTGACCGATGACGCCGAAGAATAGTTTTACTCACTTCTAGCTGGAAGCATCACCATTTGGCAAGAGATGGACGCTGCATTCCTTAATGAATATTTCCTTGCCTCTGATTACATCGGCAAGAGGTATGATATAGTGAACTTCAAACAGAAATAAGGGGAATCATGGGGAGATGCATACAAGAGATTCAAGAGATGCTTAGTCGCATGTCCTACTCATAACATGGATGCGACTGAGCAAATGCAGAATTTCTGAATGGTCTCAGGATTAAGACCAAACAACTTATTGACACAGCTGTAGGTGGCTTCACTAATTTCTCAATGGCCACTGACATCAAGAAAATCATCGAAGCTATTGTCGTGAATGAACAGTTGGAATTATATGACAGAACGATGAATCAACCTGAAGGAAATATTGATTTGAAGCTTGCCGAGCATGTGTAAAAATGGAAGATCAGATTGCGACAAAGGTTGAAAGAAGGCTTAAAAAGATGAATCTTGAGCCGCATATTGTAGCACAGGTGCAACCGGTCCAAGAAGTTAATTATGAGGTTTGTGGAGGACCCATTTTTCTATGTATTATGTAGCAACACAAGAACAGGTTGAAGCAATAAACTTACTAAGGCAGAATAATCCTTACTCTAACAGATACAACCCAGGGTAGAAAAATCATCCAAATTTCTCCTGGAAGAATCAACAAGAAAATTCTCAGAAGTAAGCTTAAGCTCCACATTAACAATAATTCCAACCTTATCAATATCAATAACCTCAGCAGCAATATCAACAACATGCACCAAGAAAATTTGATTGGGAGATCGCCATCGAAAAATGGTCTCTTAAAGCTCTCAATTCCAAGAGGAAATAAGAAGTAATCTTAAGAACACAAGTGCTTCAATAAAAAACCTCGAAGTTTAGATGAGTCGAATTGCTCAAAAACTTGCAGGTTCTCAAGCACCAGGAGCTCTTCCAAGTGCAACCATTACTAATCCTAAAGATCAACATCATGTGAATGCGGTTATTACAAGAAGAGGGAAATCCAATGAAGAAGTTGAAAAAAAATTATAAATTGGATGAACAAATGCTTGAAGTTGAGTTAGAGATCAAGGAAAATGAGGTGGTTGAGGAAGAGTTGGTAGCATTAAAATCGGTGGTGAAAGAAAATTTTGTTGAACCTATATTGATGATCAGGCTTCCCTATCCACCTAGGAATAAGAAGAAGGGGGCATCAAGAGAAGAATTTTGAGAAGTTCCCTGAGATGTTTAAAGATCTTGAATTGAACATCCCATTCGTTGAGGCAATTGAGCAAATGCCTACTTATGCAAAGTTCATGAAAGATATCATCTCGAAGAAGAGAAAAACTGATACAGAGCAGATTATTCTAACCGAAACTTGTAGTGCTATTTTGCAGGGTATGAAGATTCCGGTGAAGAAGAAAGATCAAGGTGTCGTCACAATTCCTTGCACAATCGGAGACCAATCATTCAAAAGAGCTCTTATTGATTTGGGAGCAAGTACAAGTCTCATGCCATTATCCATCTATAAAAAGTTAGGTATAGGTGATGTACAAGACACTAGAATGAAACTCCAATTTTCAAATCACTCGGTAAAGCGTCTATGTAGGGTAGTCCAAGATGTTCTGGTGAAAGTTGATAAATTTGTGTTTTCGGTAGATTTTGTGATACTAGAGATGCCGGAAGATTAAGAAATTTCGTTAATTATTGGAAGACCATTTTTGGAGACCGGCAGAGTAATGATAGACATTGAAGGAGGAACCTTGACTCTAGAGGTTTATGATGAAGAATTAAAGATTGATGTGAGAGAAACCATGAAGCATAAAGAGGATTTTGGCACAAGTAGCAACATTGAGGTATTTGATCATATGGATGAGAAAAAGAATGTTGAAAATATCTCCAAGCTACCATTGGAGAAAGCGCTAAGTTTGTCAATTCTTGAAGATAATAAAGAAGTAGGGGAAAGAGAATTGGAAGTGTTAGCTATGATGGAAGCCCAACCATCGTGGAAGGGATCCCTACCACACTGGTGAGAGGATTTAAGACAACCTTAATTGGTGGAAGGGAATGAAGAAACTAAGAAGGGAACAGAGTTGAAACAACTTCCGGAAAATCTTAAGTATGTCTTCCTCGACACCGATGGTAAATATTTGGCCATTATAAGTTCTATCCTAAAGAGTATACAAGAGAAAAAGTTGATTGATGTTCTGAAAATGTATAAAGGTGTTATTGGTTGGAAGATTTAGGACTTGAAAGGTATTAGTCTAACGGTTTGTATGGACAAAATTCTCATGGAAGATGATCATAAATTGGAAGTCCAACCTCAATGAAGACTTAATCCGACCATGAAAGAGGTGGTAAGAAAATATGTGGTGAAGTTACTTGATGCAAGTCTCATCTATCCCATATATGATAGCTCTTTGGTGAGTCTGGTGCATGTTGTGCCTAAGAAAGTCGGAACTATCGTCATCACAAATGAAAAAAATGTGTTGATTCCTACAAGTACGGTCACGGGGTGGCGTGTGTGTATTGACTACCGAACGTTGAATTTGGCCACAAGAAAAGATCATATTTTGTTACCCTTCATTGATCAAATGTTGGAAATGCTAGCAAGTCATGATTTTTACTATTTCTTGGACGGATACTCAGGGTAAAACCAAATTGCGGTTGCACTGGAAGATCAAGAGAAGACGGACTTTACATGCCCTTATGGAGTATTTTCTTATAGAAGTATGCCATTTGGGATGTGTAATGCTCCGTGTTGCACCCCAAAATTTGCCCTCACAATACAAGACTTTGTGTGCTAAGAAGGCTCACAAGGTTCACAGGTTCTCAATGCTTATATAACCTTTCATGAGGTTCATGAAGTCTACAAGTTACTTTATGAAGGTTCACAAGGTTCACAAGCTTCTCAACATTTACATAACCTTTCATGAGGTTCATGAAGTCTACAAGTTACTTCTTGAAGGTTCACAAGGTTCACAAGTTCCATAATGCTTTCAACACCTTTCATGAGGTTCATGAAGTCTACAAGTCACTTCTTGAAGGTTCACAAGGTTCACAAGTTTCTCAACATGTCCATAACCTTTCATGAAGTTCATGAAGTCTACAAGTTACTTTATGAAGGTTCACAAGGTTCACAAGATTCACAATGATTACAAAGCCACTTCATGAGGTTCACAAGGTTCACAAGCTTCACAATACCTCCCATGAGGTTCACAAGACATCTTATGATGGTTCACAAGGTTCACAAAGTTCACAATTGGTCAAAAGAGTTGACAATTCCCTCAGACAATGCACCTCCTAAGCAGGGCATCCAAAACTAGGGTTTTGACTTTAATCAGGCTAAATGGACTTCCAATACCTCAAGTGAACTTCATAACATCTTATATGTGTATAATAACCCCCATGACAAGTTTCAAGACTTTTCTCAAAAGTTTGCTCAGTCAGATGATCAGATAAGTCAAAATCAGTCAAAGCAGTTAAAAAGTCAAACTGAGGTCAACTGTGGTCAAACCAAAGTCAAACTTCATGATTTTTTGCCAACATCAAGTATATGAAGTAAAATTTATCATTTGATCAAGGGTTGATCGTGATTCATCAAGGATATTTCAGATCATCAATAATCAGGAGTTTCTAAATTAGGGTTTCCTCAGTAAAAGTCAACTGAACTTTGACCAGCCATAACTTTCACATACTTCATCACCAAGTCTCCACTCAAAGCTCATTTTGAAGGAAATTGAATTCTCTACAACTTTGTGTCTCACAAGCCAAGCCCAAAAATGCTTCATTTGGAAGGTATGAGCTAAGACATTATAGGTCCTTTTGAAAGTCAACAAAAAGTCAACAACTTCAAAAGGGCATAACTTGAGAATGGTAAATGATATGGACATGAAACCAGTGGGGTTGGTTAGAGGACTCTTCAAGCTTTCCAAAATGTCCAAGAACACCCTCATAGCATTAAAATTGAAGGATATGTGCCCTTGCAAAGTTGGGAAATTTTTGAGTGGTGTATGAGGAAAATAGGGTCTTAAAACCATAATTCTTCAAATGGGCTGAACTTTTTGTGACCCAAGGTGTTCCATGACATCATGCACGAAATTTATTTAATATTTTCATAATTTTAGTTATTTTATTTTATTTATTATGATTTTTTATATTAAAAATCATTCTAAATTCAAATAAAATATAAAATATGAAGATTTAAAATATATTTTGATTCTAGAAGGTCATGAAAGTTAATTGGATCAAATTGATATGAGAATTATGGTGATTGTCTTAAAATAGTAAGGTTACATTCAAAAATATTTGAATTTTAAGACATGATCTTTTTCAATCTTCAATGATCAAAAAGTCCAAACAACCCAACAATTTTTTGACCTAATTTCATCTACTATAAATACATAAACACATCACAAGCATTAAAAAAAATTTTTTGGCTGCCTCAAGAGTAAGTTTCAAATCTTCAAAAATTCATCAAAAATTCACAATTCAGATTCTTCCTTAGAGACTCTCTCTCAAGGCATTCTAAAGGTTGCAAAACACTCCTTGGACATCACTGAACCTATTCCAATCATCCTCATCATCAAATTCATGCCAAATCATACAAACCAAATTCATATTCTTGCCTTTCTTTTGATTTTTTTTGAATTTCAATGATTTACGTAAGATTAATTGATTTTGATTACATAATATGTTTGTTTGGTTGTGTAGATGGTTTTTGGATAGTTGGATTTAAGTTTCGATGCAGGAATCATAGGGCACCATGGAGAACTAAATTATTGGTTAATCTGTTGTAATCTATTTTCGTCGATACATCGAAGGCTGCAGTAGTGATAAACATTACAGGCTGACAGGTAAGTCAGGTAAGTACTACTGTTTCGATTTGCTCCGAATTTTTTCCAGAAATTCAGAAAAAAATCGACAAACAATACTCTTTTAGAATAGAATTCTAAAAGATTTCGACCCTCAAAATCGCAAAATTCTCTTTTTTCTATTTTATTTGATTTATTTTCTATTTTCATATTCTCAAAAAAATCTAAAAAAAATTGTGCGTTCTTTATTTGATTTTATTAGATTTTTAGCATCGTTTTAATATTTTTTAAATTTTATTTTAATCGCTTTTCTTATTTTTCATTATTTTAAAATCTGCAGCAATTTTATTTGATCCTGTTTATGTCATTTTTTATTCTTCCAACAGTATATACCAAAAATAGGCAGGTGGGAGGAAAAAGATGGTGTGTGGCATGCGCTGGTCGCCCTAGTGACAAAGACCTAAGGCCCACAACCTAGTGGCAAGGAACTGAGGTTTGGAGCATTTTGATGAAGAAACGTGGGTGTCCCAGTGGCAAAGAACTCAATGAAGCAAAAAGGGCAAACCCCCAATATTTTTGGTATCTCTAACTTTATTTTTCCCTTTTTCATCAAATTATGTATTTTCTTTGAATTTCCTTATTATTATTATTAAACTAATTTCTAAAAGATAAAACAAAATCCTTTTTTTTTAAAACTTATATTTTTTTCATAAACCTTAATTTTTTCCCTAAACCTTAATTTTAAACCTAAATCTTAATTTTTTTTCATAAACTTTAAACCCTAAAAATTTAGCCTTAATCTTTATCTTAAAACCCAAATTTCGCCATAATTTTTAACCTAAAATTTTTTCCTAAACCTTAAATTGTTTTTTTAAACCTTAAATTTTTTCTCAAACCATAACCCTAATTGTTTTCTTAACCTAGTCTGCAAACTTTTTTTTTTTCTTCTAATTTATTCACTCATTTTTATGTTATTCATTCACTGTTTTCCTGATTATGTAACTGCTTCGCCTTTGTAATAATTGGTTTTTATTATTTTCCGCCATTATTATTATTATTATTATGTAACTGCCCCTAAGCCATGTAATAGTGTAGGAATTTTATTTTCTGCCTTTTAATTTCTGCCATTTATTTTTCATATTAACCGCGTGGTTAGTAAATAGGGTGTGGAAACTATTTGTAATTAAAATTAATTTAGATAATTAACTTTAAAAGATAAATATTTGAAAATAAACACTCACACACGTAAGTCGATCTTTGATCGCCATCTTGCACTTCCTAGGGTATTCCTCTTGGTTGCCTTAAAATAAAATGGTCAAGTCCCTCGAATATAGGGGTGTCTTAAGCAAAGTCCCTTCACTTATAAAATCATCAAGTCCCTATAAATTTAAAAGATCAAGTCCCTTCGAGGTTGCCTACGGAATAATGATCTTGTCCCTTCGAATAAATGATGATAGTCCCTACGAATTGCTAAAGACATCCCTTAAGTTGCCTTCATTGACCATACGATGACCCTACGTTTGTCCCTTAACACATCCAAGGTAATGACTACTTGTTCCTTAATAATAGGGATAGTCTTACCACTTAAAGGATAAAGAACAGAAAAGACTTAAACTTTAGGGTAGGTTCCTCATAGTTACTTGCTCACTATTCAAACTCTTATGAAAATTTTTATTCACACACTTCACATTTTCAAAAACAATTAAAGTGAGCTAAGTAACTAAGAGCCCATGGATAACCATGGATGTAAAGGGTGCTAACACCTTCCCTTTACATAACCTACCCCCCGGACCCAAAAATCTTTTAAAAAGGTCTTTCCTGTTCTTTTATGCCTTTCCTTTGGATAAAATAAAAGTCGGTGGCGACTCTTGCTATCCGCAACATAACTAAAGTCAGTTCTCCCACCGTGTTACACTCCGACAACTTTTCAGCGGTGCATGGCCTCCATTTTTGCTGACATGCTTGAAAATCATATGGAAGTCTTCATGAATGAATTTTTGGTATTTGTCTCTTCCTTTGATACTTGTTTAACTAACCTTTCTCTTGTTTTGAAAAGATGTCAAGAAAGCAATTTGATCATAAACTGGGAGAAGTGTCATTTCATGGTTCGTGAAGGAATTGTTTTGGGTCACAAGATCTCCCACAAGGGGATCGAAGTTGACAAAGCTAAATTGGAGGTAATATCAAAGTTACCACCTACAATTAGTGAAAAAAGGTATAAGAAGTTTCTTAGGCCATGCGGGTTTCTACCGCTAGTTCATAAGAGACTTTTCTAAGATAGCCAAACCTCTAACCATGCTTTTGGTTAAGGACAATACTTTTGTGTTTAATAATGAGTGTGTCGATGCTTTTGAGACACTGAAAAATAAACTAGTGTCGGCAACCATAGTTATTTCCCCCAATTGGTATCTACCATTTGAGATCATGTGCGATGCTAGTGACATTGCAGTAGGGGCAATTCTTGGACAAATAAAAGAGAAGCTTTTGCATGTCATTTATTATGCTAGTCATGTTTTGAACCTTGCACATATGAACAATGTGACTACCGAAAAGGTGTTGTTTGTCGTTGTTTATGCCTTAGATAAATTCAAGAAATATCTATTGGGTTCAAAAGTTATTGTTTATACTGACCATGCTACATTAAAGTATCTTTTTGCTAAGCAGGATTCCAAACCAAGACTCTTGAGATGGAATTTACTCCTTCAAGAGTTCGATGTGGAAATTCATGACAAAAGATGGTGTGAAAATACCATTGCTGATCACCTCTCTCGGATGTCACCTATCGAAGAGACCGAGGATAAGCGCCCAATAAAGGATGAGTTTTCTGATGAACACATCCTTGATGTTATTGGTATGCCTTAGTTTACGGATTATGCAAACTATCTAGTGAGTGGTGTCATACTCGAGGATTTTGATTCTAACAGAAAGAAAAAGTTTGTTCATGATTGTAGGTTTTACTTGTGGGATGATTTGTACTTGTATAAAAGAGGAGTTTATGGTTTGATTAGGAGATGTGTTTTTGTAGAGGAACAAAAAGACGTTCTAAAAGCATGCCATGACTCAGACTATGGAGGGCATTTCAGCGGTGACAGTTTACTCTAATTTCTATTTCAAATTTTTCTCTTCTTGTGGCAGGAACATCATTATGCCTCCGCGAAGAGACACTGGAAAATCTGTAGTGAAAACATCTCGCCCGAGAAAAAGGGCCCATCGCATGGCCAATGCTCATGACTTTCTATTCGAGGAAGACTCGCGTCAACGGAAGTATTTGGTGTTGGTCAAGCGCAAGTTGATTCCAACCAGGTATATTTGTAATGAGACTTTGGATAATTTAGGGTTGGAGATTGAGGTTCATAGGATGTTTCATACACTTGGTATGTTAAAGTTTATGCAGTTTGAAGCACCGACATTTGAGCATATTACTTTTGAATTCCTGAGTACGCTGGATTTCAAGCTCAAGCATAGATGGACAGGTTCCGAGGAGGAATATTTCGGTACTCTGAAATTCCAATTGATTGATAATGAGCACACCCTATATGTGGCGGAGTTAGGAAACGTTCTTAAACTCCCAAATTTAGGACCTAGAGCACCCCAAACACTTTTATTGCGGGGGATTTTTGGAAAGCTATAACATGTAAACCTGATTATGTCGCAAAGGCGGCAAAGGCTTCAGGTATTCATAACCTGTGTTTTAGGTACGCTCGAAAGGGATTGGCTTACACCCTATTTGGTAGGGGTGACGACACTGGTGTTGCTACACAGAGAAAGTTGTGCTTACTGTATGGCATGGCCCACAAGGAGCTGACTAATGTAGTTGCCTTTACAGTTGATCATTTGAAATGCGTAGCAAATGCCACCTCGGGTGAGATTCCCGTGGGAGGTATGATAACCCAAATAGATGATCATTTTGGGTATGGTAGACTGTTGATGGAGGAACCTACGGTCGAAGGTAAGACTAAGATTGACTTAGATACTCTCACCACTCAAGGTATGATAGCGATTCATAATGATTATTATTCTTTGGTAAGCCATAATAGACACCTGCTAGCTTTACCTACACCATTTCATTAGTATTGAAAATGTGGCTAATTGGTTATATGAGTGTCCTACATAGGACAAAGAAGATGGTCGGATGCCATTTTATGATTTTGTAGGTAATGATTGGGAATAAGAGCATCTAACTGAGGAGATCCCTATACTACACTCTAGAGATTCGCCCCGGCAGGAGACTGGTTCCTCGCACATAACCCAAGACCAATGGGGTTGGGTGCAGATAAAGATGGAATATATCTTAAGTGATAAAAAAAGGCAAATGGAAGAGCTGGTGAAGCAAGGAGATGAGCAGATCTGCCAGGGAAAGATGATTGGGGAAATGTATGAATGGATGCAGCAGATGCGGCTGCACTACCTACCTTATCCTCATTCTCGGTGAGGCTCTGTGAGTCCCCTACTACATTTGATTTTAAATAGTAATGTCACTGTTGAGTTCAAGTGTGGGTATTTATTTATGTGCTTTATGTTTGTTTTTGCTAATGTTAGTTTTTTATTTATTGAGTCTAGTTTTGTGTTTGTTGTTGGTCGTGTTTGGAAACTACCATGATACCTCCCGAATTTGAACTAATAAGAAAAGAAAAATTTATTGATATGTTAAGTTGTATTTTTGAGTGAGTGTGGAGAAAGTATATAGAGCTTTAGTGAAAAGGAGATTTATGAGGAATTTGGAAAAATATGAAAACTTAGGTATGCCGCAAACACCCTGAATTCTCTGAGTAAGGAGACGAGTCCGACATGTAGATTTGTGTCATAGTACTTTAATATGAGAAGTATTCCCCAAGTGGTTTATTATGACAGTCTGGAAAAATTAATAAGAATTGCATGTACAAGGTTGGTCAAAAAGTAGATATTCTTATGAATTGGATTGAACAACATGTATGCACTTGTTTTGTGATATCCTACCAGAATCATAGGTTCACTCTTGTCATTAAGCTTCGTTCTTCTAGCATCAGGAACATGCTTATAACACATAAATCTAACACCTTCCCATTACTCACTAATGGTCATTTTCCACTCTAAACTTCTTCAAGAACCTTGTTCTTCAGCTTCTTAGTAGGGCACCTGTTCAGAAAATTTACCGCAGTGGAAACAACTTCACCCTATAACGATTTGGAAAATTATTCTGCTTCAACATACATCTCGTCATGTCCAATATGGTCACATTTCTTCTTTTTGATATTCCATTATGTTCAGGTGTGTAAGGAGTTGTTACCTCATGATCGACACCATGTTCTGCACAAAAATCTTCAAACATTTTGGAAGTGTATTCTCCCCCTTCATATATTCGCAGAACTTTGATCTTCTTCTGACTCTGGTTTTTGACAAGCATCTTAAATATCTTAAGAATTTCGAATACTTCGTCTTTTCTCTTGATCACATATACGACAACTTTCGACTAAACTCATCGACAAATGAAAAAATACATGTTTCCACCAATGCTATATTCCTCAAAAGGACCACGTACATATGAATGTACAACTTCGAGTATACGAGAGGATCTCATTGGCATAGTCGAAACAAAATACTTTCTGAATTGCTTTCCGACTAGACAATCTTCACAAAGTTTGTCGACCATCTCCAGACTTGGTAAACCAATTACCATATCTTGGGTAATCAGATGATTGAGTGATCAAAAGTTCAAATGTCCAAACCTCAAATTCCACTACCAACTATTTGTATGGTCGACAACAGTTTTTAGACATTATACTTCAGTTGAACTGATCATGGTCGTGAATGTCCATTTCTTCGACAAAGGATATTTCAAGACCAAATTATTCTAAATGTCTGATCGGTGGTTTTCACTCTTTATTTTTCGATATTGTTTGTTGATCATTTCCGTTAGTTTGTTTTCAGTTGCATTGCATTTTATCGTTTTTCTAAGTGTTGTGTGATTTTTAGTCAAGTAAGTTTAGTTTTTACTTTATGTTATTTCTAATCACTTTATGATATGATTTGATTGTAGTTTCGTGTTTTTTCAGGTATCATGATTAGTCAATGATCTGATGCGCATACGATAAAGTTTCAGAGTCACGAAAGGCCTTGTAGCAGCAGGATCAGAAGAAAGGATGAAAAGGAAGTAAAATGAGCAAGTCAATAGCCTGACACGGGGACCCGTGTCAGGGCCACTTGATAACGAGAAATCGTATCGTTTTATTACTATGTTTCAATGTCGTTTTATCGCACATTTATCGTATTAACACCCGATTCTTCGAGTTTTCTATGTCATTTTGCAGGTATAACATTTTTAGAGCTAAATCATGAGCCAAAGATCAAAGGAACAAAAACAAGCATGAAAAGAAGAAGAAGAAAGGAATTCTGCAAATGCTGCATAATTTGTAACAACCACGATCGTTACCAAGCTGTCACGACCGTGACGCCCAACGTGGGACACTCACGATCGTCACCAAGCTGTCACGACCGTGACGCGCTTTAAATGGGAAAAGTGAGCGTGACACCTTTGTCACGAACGTGACAAAGGAAAATAGGGTTACCTGGAATGAAATGGTCATGAAACGTGCAACGTGAAGTCAAAAGTGTCCCTATTGTTCCGCAGACTCAGTAATGCATGATTCGCTGGATTCTCTCTTCAAACAACGAAGCCCACGCAATGGATTTCAACTGCCCAAGCCTAATATGATTTTCTATAAATAGCTTGATTACGAATTAGAAAGTACAGAGTATTATTTTAGCATTTCTCGCGGAAGCTCTGCCGTATTTTTTTTGCACCCTATTTTATTATTTTTCCAGCAATTGTTTGTTTTCCTGTTTCTATATCCCAACCAAACTAAATAACAATTTCCAACATTAGGAAATTGTTATTATTAATTTCTTTTCAGCCTTCAGAAATTCGTTTATTTTATTTTCGATTCCGGTTCCGCACTCCGAGCTTACCAGTCTGTGGAAGAAGGAGTTTTACAATTTTTATTATTCAGGTTTTTATTTATATTAAGTTATTTATTTTATTTATGTTAAGAAATTGTTTTTATTTTATAATGCATGTTTTATTTAATATCTGTCTGTTTCTGCATCTGTCTGGTACAACAAATATGAGTAGCTAAACAATTTAGGCGGTATGTAATTAAAATAAACCAACTCGGTAAAATCAAATCTAGGCTAAAACAATTAAGAACTTAAATTCTGGCTGCGACTTTTTTATTATTAAAATTAATCTTTTCGTTACGAGAGTAAGAAAAGTGTAATAGGTTAGGTCGAGACCACGAGAGTGTGAGATTTTAACCGGATAGCTAAAGTTAGGCATTTGATTTAAATACAGCGAGAGCGCTTTAAAATGAATTAGACTTATTAAGTTTTCAAAAATTATCTTCTAAACACTTATGGGCTAGCGAGAGCAGGCATAAGGCTTTAGGAGTAAGATCCGAGATAAGACCACGAGAGTGTGAGTCAAGGGTATTTAAACTGATAATCTCTACAGAATATTAAGTGAACCATCCTTATAAGCTTAGGTTAGATTGACCCGCATAGGTTAACATAATTACATACCGACCGTCTCCTTATTATTTCATTAAAACTAAAATTTAATTCCCGTCTTTAATTCTTAAAAACAAAATCGTGACAAATATCCACCTTAGCTAAACTAGTAGACCCTCTAGCACTAAGTGATCATAAAGTCCTTGTGGGATCGACAATCTTTTATATTACTTCGATAGGCTATGCGCTTGCAGTTCAGATACCGCTAGACACTTATTGCGTCTCTGCGCCCATCACCACTATAGAAAATTGGGCGTGTAGCAAAGTCAGCAACCTGACATGGTCGCCCGTGTCATGGGACACGACCCATGTCAGGGGACATGACCCATGTCAGAGCTACTGTAGTGAATTTTTCTGATTTTCTAAAGTGTTGATTTTTGGATCCTCGGTCATCTGAAAGGGAATTTTGGAGATTTCGCGCATTTTTTAGTGATTTGACTTTATAATTCGATACATTAGAGCTGAAAAGAACACTTTTATTTTACACTTGAATTTTGGGGAATCAGTTTGTATGCTTGAACGAGTTTTTGGAGAACGACGATCCTTCAACGGCAGAAGCAATTGAGGATCCAAGGAATCCAATTCACACTGTAATAGCTTTTACTTATTTCTAAGTTTTTATTGTTGTTATTATGAACATGAGAAGCTAAACCCCCCAATTCTAGGGGGTGTCCCTGATTTCCTTTGTAATGACATTGATATTTATTTTATAACAATTTCACTTCATTTTCATTATCATTATATTGTTTGATTGTTCGCAATGCAAAACCTAAATTGGAAAATAAGGTTTTTGATCTAAGGTTAACCGTAGGTAGGAATACCATAGTTAACGCCTTTTTCAAACAACATTAATTTATCAGACATCGTCAAGAAATTGGAAAGCCATAATTTAACCGTAAAACTTTTGGTATTCTAAAAGCTTGGTATTCTTTCTATACAACCAAGGAATTGGGGTATAGAGGGAATACCAAAGGGTTTTCTTTGAAGGAATTTTTGAAAACTACTCTTGAAAGGCGGTAATGATTTAGTCTTATAGTGAAATTGCTAACAATAAGTTTATTTGTTATTATAAGGGTTTTCATACACCTTCCCTAGTGTTATTCTCATATTTGTCATAACAACTTATTTTTATTAAGTGCTTTTATTTTGTCTATTATAATTTCTTAACCAATATTAAACCAACCCTTAAACCTTTTGTTCAATTGATTTACATAGAACTTATATATTCTTGCGCAGTCCTTAAGAGACTGACATTGGGGTAAACCCATTTTATTACTACAATCGATAAAATAATGCACTTTCTATTTTACCGATCAATGTCAAATAGTTCCAAGGCTTCATCTTTCATAATCACTGAGAAACCTTTTTCGACCATTTGTCTAACACTTATCATATTACACTTTATTCCAGGTACATAAAGTACATATTTGATAATAGATTTTCCTCCATTGATCCTTTGAATATATATTTCACTAGTACCTTATGCTTGCATTGAGCTATTATCAGCAAGTTTGACCTTGCTCTTCTTCTATGAGTCAAAATCTGCTTACCACATTTTTTGACTAGTCATGTAATTCGAGCATCCCGAGTCATGTAATGCTTACCACCTTATTTTCAAAACCATTTGAATCTTGGCGTGCAAGGTTCATTCATTCCTCCTTGCCTTTTGTCGTTCCTTTGTCTTTATTGTACCAACAATGGTTGGCCAAGTGACCCCACTTTTCAAAGTTATAACATTGCACATTTTTTCTCTCTCTGACTTTCTGATTGTAGTTTCCTTCTCCTCTTTTTGAGGATTCAGAAGCCCTATCATCGATCTTATGCTTTTGAGAATTCGACTAAGACTTCTTGCTCTAAGTTTTATCTCTTTTGCCTTTGAATTTTTTGGAACCACCAGGATTCTTCCAATTGTATCGAATCTTGAACCTATTTTCCTTTCGACAATCCTAATCTCATGCGCCTTTAACGAACCAACCAAATATTCCATTTTCAGGGTTTCAAGATTGTTGGATTCTTGAATAGTTACGATAATGTGATCAAAGTGAGAGATCAACGTACACATTACCTTTTCAACTATCATCTTATCAGTTAGGGTTTCACCACAACCCTTCATGAGATGAACAAGATTTTTCACCTTCGACGCATAACATGTAATCTTTTCATCTTCTCCCATCTGCATCAATTCATATTGTCGTCGCAAAGTCTGCAATTTAACAACTTTGACTTTCTAACCTCCTTCATAGTACTCGACAAGAATATCTCATGCCTCATTCGTCGATTCAACATGAGAGATTTTGTCAAAATTCTCCGAATCTACCGCCAATTGAATGCAATACGTGACCTTTCAACCTTTCTTCTCTGCCTCTTTGTTCACAACTCTCTGAGCATCAGTTGCATTCTCAGCAAGCTCAAGGACACCATTAATAACCACTTCTAGGGTTTCATGAAAGGCAAACAGAGATTGCATATATTTTCTCCATTGGGTCCAATTCTACCATAAAAAATTGGAAGAGAATTCAGAATGTCATTAGTACCATTCATCTTTGCAGCGATTAATTAACAACCCACGATCCCGAAAATACGATCACTGATGTGTGATTCTTGAAAACACCATTAAAAACCTAACTGAAACTCTAGATATCAATTTGTTAATGCGTGAGACGCTTTTAGTGAGGAGAGAAAGAGATAGAATATGAAAAATAAGGATTGATATTATTGAATTATGAATATCAAATAAATTAAAATCGAACCAGATATTTAACTGGTATAAGTTGGAGTTTAATATTTAAAGGTTTGACCGGATCAATTAAACCCTTTTATTATAGTTATTTGATTACTAAATAACAAACTATAACTCAGTAACAAATCCTAAACATTAATTATCTTTGTTGTTGTTTTGGGGCCACATACAACTTGAATTATATTATATTTCATGGCTGAAATATTAATGTAGCATCCAAAATTTCCAACCAATAAACATCTCTTTGATATCTAACCTTAAACAAAAGCTAAAGTGAGAGTATGTATAAGCTATAATGGACTAAAGCCAAAATTAAAAGAAATAATAGATTTATAAGGTATATAAGGTAGTGCAACAAAAGCATTTCAGCACCAACCCACTGGTCTCTCTACTTTGGGTTGAATATAAACATGCCTCTTTATTATTTATTTTTTATTAATTAATTAACTAACTCAAAGAATATAAGAAGAAAAAAAAAGTAGAATAGAAGCAATAAAAAATTAGATTGAATACTGAACTTTTCAAATTCAAAATAAAACGGTCATTTCCCTACCTCTTGGAACACTCTTTTGACTCTTTTCTTTTTCTTTATTCCCACTCTCCCATGCTTTTTTGTGACTATGCAAAAGTGCCACAAACTAGTGGACCTCAATACTTGAAATCTAATGGAAACTTATAATCATTAAACTCATCTTATAAATTCTCATTATGTTTCATAAGCACTCATTTTAAACAATCTAGGTTTAGGTTAGGGTCTACATAAAAATGTTCAATTTTATATTGCACTTTATATATAGATTATTTTTAAAATTAGGATAAGAAAAATGGATGAAAATGAGGATGGTCCAAGCAATATTGCTGTAAGCAACTAATATTTGACAATCATGTTTGAGTGGGATGGTCCCATAATATCATTGTCTTTAATGGTCCTTTCACTCTTGCTCTAATGGTCCTTTCACTATTCAATTCTCATCTCATGCTCTCAATTTCATCAATAAAAACAAACTCTTTTTTGTTTTTATATTTTTCTTATTTCTAAAAATGAATTATTTTCATGCACAAAAAATGTGTATGAGGAAAAAAAAAATCAGTGAGTTTCTTTTCCAATCACTAAAAAATATTCAAAACTTTAAAAATATTTTTTGGATTTTAGAAAGCATACACTAAAAAATATATTCCACGTTCTTAAATTTGAATACTTCCTATACGCATTTTTTGTATGTAAATAAAGAATTTTCAATACATTAAGAGTTATTTCTTGTGAGTTTAATTAATATTAATTATTGAAATCTCAAAATAAAAAGTAGTGAAATTTGCTAATTAAAAATTGCATACAGATTACCACCACCCTTCCAGTAGCAATTAATCAGAATCAAAATAGAAGCAAATTAAAGTTTTATATAATTTATTACAGTCAAACGTAATCAGTTATTAACAGTTAAAATTTGTCTGTTTTTTTCTGTTAGTTAATTAGCTATATTGTTGTTTATTGTTGTATATATCTTACGTTGTGTTGTTAATGAATAACCATCATTTTCACCTTAATTCTCTCACTCTCTCCATTATCCTTTTGTTCAACATTTTATCTTGTGATTGGGGTTTTGTCCCCAACATTTGGTATCAAGAGCCGGATTGTTTGATAAACACTTAGTGTGCGGAAATGATTTTCATCTCTAATGAATGTATCATTGAAAATCTTCCAATTCTCGTTGCGAAGAATTATGATAAACACTTAGTGTTGTTAATGAATGTTGTTTGGTTATCAAGATGTTCTTGAAGTGATCAAGAATGGTGTTAATTCACTTGTAGTAGGTGCAACGACTACACAAAGGACTGCACGTAAGGAAGATAAGAAGAAATATTTCAAAGCTTCGTGTCTCATTCATCAATGTGTAGATGCTGATAACTTTGAGAAGGTTGGTGATTGCACGTCCTCAAAGGAAGCTTAGGAAGTTTTGGAGAAAAGTTATGCAGAAGTTGATAAGGCAAAAAAGGTAAGGTTACAAACTCACAAGAGACAGTTGAAACTAATTCAGATGGAAGAGAATGGATCCATTATTGAATTGGTGAATCAAGTGAAAGCATGTGGTGGAGAGACAATCACTAAGTAGTATGTGGTTGGTAAAATCTTGAGACATTTAACATCAAGATTCAATAACGTAGTGGTTGCAATTGAAGACTCCAAAGATCTTTCAATCATGAGTAAAGAAGATTTACAAAGTTCTCTTGAGGCTAATGAGTAGATAATCGAGGAGAGGAATATTGACAAAGAAAATGATGAATTTTTTTTCAAGCCTCGTTCCATTGAAAAAGACAAAAAAAGCAAAGGGAAAGTGGTCCATGAGTAAAAGTAGAGAAAACTATTAAAACAATGATGGAAGAGACTCCCAAAATTCGAACAATTCAATATTCCAAAAGGATGAAAACAACAGCAACAGAGGTGGTGGATCAAACAATTACAAAGATGGAAATTGTAGAGGAAAAAAGGGAAGAAGTAAATATGAAAGGAGAAACGTTTAATGCTACACTTGTAAAAAGTTTGGACATTTTTCTCGTGACTATAATGCCAACAAGAATGATTCACGAGAAGGAGAAACAAAGTTTTCAAGGCAAGAGGATGATGAAAGCACACTCTTAATGGTGATTACTTAAGCGGGAAAAAAATTCTGGAGGCAGGTATAACCAGTTACGCTCTACTAGTAACCGATTACACGAATTGGCAAAAGGCATTTGTAATCGGTTACAAGCCCGAAGTAACCAGTTACCACCACTTGAAAAAGTTATGGTGACTACGAAAGAAGATGCAAAATGCAGTGATAAATGATATCGACTCTGGGTGTTCAAAACACATGATGGAAAGGAAGGATTGGTTCGTAAAAATAAGCAAGCCATGAAGAATAAGGTGAAATTCGAGTATGACAGCACACTAGCAGCATAAGGGATTGGTGATATATCATTCAAGAGGAATAATGGTAAGCATTATTTGATTAAATATGTACTTTATATTCATGGAATCAAGAGTAATATTTTAAGCATTGGTCAATTACTTGAAAGGAATTACAAGATTCACATGGAAAATAAAATGCCGAAAGTTATAGATGCAAATGGGAGTTTGATCCTAAAGTCCCCTATGACTCAAAACAAAACCTTTAAAGTTGAATTGAAAGTAATGTAGGATAAATGTCTTGCAAAGGCTCCTAGTATAGAAGAATGTATATGACATTATAGCCTTAGGCATTTAAATTTCAAAGATTTTAATGTTATACAGAAAAACAACATCGTTATGGGGCTATCATTGATCAATATGCCAACTAAGTATGTGAAGAGTGTGTGTAGGCCAAAAAACAAAGAGGCGACTTTAGAAAAGATACATGATGATTAATCAAGTGTAATCTTGAGGTAGTTTATTCATATGTTTGTGGATTGATGCAATTTAACTGAATCGGAGGCAATAAGCTTTTTGTCATTTTCATTTATGATTTTAGTATAAAGTTTTAAACTCACTTGATCAAAAGAAAATACGAGGTGCTGGAAGTGTTCAAGAAGTTAAAATCCATTATTGAAAGACAAAATGGGAATTGTACATGAGGTAGTGCCACCCTACACGCCTCAACAAAATGGAGTTTCCGAGAGGAATAGTTGATCGATTATGAACATGGTAAGAAGCATGTTGAAAGGGAATCCCTTGTCTAAAGAATTATGGGGATACATGGTGTCCTTAAATGCATATTTATTTAATAGGAATCCAACAAAGAAGCTGGAAATATTACACCTGAAGAATATTGGTATGAACTCAAGCCAAATATGAGTCACTTGAAATTATTTTGTTCAATTGCGTATAGACACGTTCCAGATCAACATAGAAAGAAGCTACATGACAAGGAAAAACAAATGATACTTATTGGGTATCACTCGATGGGTGGCTACAAACTCTATGACGTAGTTAACAAGATAATCGTAATCAATAAGGACATAATTTTTTTATGAATTAAGGGACTAACAACATGGTGTAAGTGATTACCTGCTAATTGTAACCAACTAGCAACATACTTCTACAATTATACATCTTTACTTTAAATTATAGTGATATTAATTTAAACATCAACCGCCATGTCGTTTTCTATAATTTGAATCATCCTTCAACACCTTTGATCAAATTCAAGCCACACTTGAACTTTGATCTAGACACTTGCATTCACTTGCTTCCAAGCACATTTTCCTGACTAGGTAACTAACAAAACCCACAATCATGGTTTATCAACCATATTTGATTCCCCTATTTTCTAATGCCTCCCTAAAGGTCTTTGTTTATGAGTTTTGCAACCCTTCACCTGCATTCAATGTATAACACCCAAGTTCACCTTAATTGTACCTTTGATATGGTATAATATGCTTTCTTACCTTATTACAAGTCAAATGATAATCAAAATCCTAAATAATTGTTTCCTTTGTACTAATAATATCTATAGCAAGAACCTCTACCTCAAATTGAGTCTTATCTGTTGTAGTTTCTAAAACCTTCATCGCCAAGTTTTTACTCTTCCTCCATTGACATGACTCACTAAAAGTAATTCATATGTGAATGATGAACTTTGTTCCTCGAAGTTCCACTTCCCGTAACTCATAAACATTCAAACCTCTTGGTTATCCAATGAATAATAATCCAGAACTTTACCATCAAGGTTGTTTGATTTTCGTGATAGGAAAACATTTTATGACCTTTAAAATAGATTAGATAACATGTTTACTACTCCAAACCTCCATAGGTATCTAGAACTCTATTCCTTTGTATGAACATCTTCTGACTATGTAAACTGAATTGGCATCATACTTACCCCAAAAACTCAATGGCAACCTAATGGAAAAAATGTCTTTTTATTCCAGGTCTTCTGCAAAATTCATTAAATTTCTCTGAAACAACCTTCATCAATATACCATGCCTTGACCTAAAATCCCATTATATGTTCTTATCATGAAAGCTTTCACTAGCAGATGATGAATTAACAACATTGAACCTTCTAAAAAAATATAATATACATGTTTTAGACCTTTTATCCATGATCACTCCACCATGCAAAATCTTCAACACATTATGTTAAACTATACTACAATATCCTAAATCATCAAATATGCTTAGGGACAAAAAAAATTGTAGAGCTCTAGAACATACCTCACATTATTTACATGAAACTCACGTTCATTAAATTTTTTAATTCTAAATATACTGATACCATCAACCTTGCAAGTCTTATTGTCAATAAGACAAACTACTCAACCTTCCTTAAACTTCAAAGTATCAAGGTATTCTTTTATTGGGAACATATGATAAGAGCAACCTAAGTCCTTGGTCCAACTCTCTCCAGTACCTAAACTCGACACTACTAGTGCATTAGAACTCTTATAACTATCATCATTTGAGGCAACAAGAGTCTGAATATAATCACCATTTCCTTTCCTTTCTGGATAATCCCACATGAAGTGACCGGTTTTTTGACAAGTAAAGTATTTTAAATTTGAATTGTAAAAACTCTTTGATTTGGCCGCCCCTCTATGCTCATTTTCTCCTCTTGAGACACTCAAACCTTCACCATTGTTGTCATCCTTCAAATATTTCACCTTTGAAAATTTATTGAATCTTAAAGTCGTTTAAACATCATCCAAACTAATAGTACCTTTCTTACCATAAAAAATGACATCTTTGAAGTACTCAAAGGATCTAGGTAATGAGATTAACAATAGTAGAGTCTTTTCCTCATCATCAATCTTCGTCTTAATATTCTCCGAATCATTAATGATCTTGTGAAATTCTACCAACTGCGCAAATATGGATTTATTTTATATCATTTGAAATAAGTTGAGTTAGTGAGCCAAAGACTTGGTCATATACAACGATTTAAGTTTTTCCCACATAGAAGTAATTATTTTCTCCCTAGAGACTTCTCTTAGAACTTTATTTTTGAGACTCAAGATAACGACATGCATGGCCTTATCCATCATCTTGATCTCTCTATTTGTGTTAGACGAACGAACAATGATGTCTTATCCATCCATGCTTCAATACATATCTCTTAAGATTATTTTCATCTTCACTTTCCATAACCCATAAGCATTGTCTCTGAAAAACTTATTGATCTGCCATTTAGACCCATGTACTAACTTGTAAACAAATCTCTTTGTCCCACAGTGGGCACCACTTGTTGTTAGAGCTATAATAATTCAAACACATTTGTGGATAACTTCAAACATACTAAGAAATTTTATGTATCGGAAAAAGAACAATGACAACAAAAATACTTGGCCCCAAATAACACACTTACATATTAATAGTGAAGGCCAATCCACAATAAGTAAGAAGAAGATGAAAGACAAGAACACAAAGAAACTCTCTCGGATTCATCATACTTGCAAGAATTATTACAAGTAATTACAAAAGAGTTACAAGAAAATAACCACATACATTTCTAAGAATAAATTTTATTTTCTATTGAAGTGTTTTCAAATCTCTCAAATTTATTTATATATATATATATATATATATATATATATATATATATATATATATATATATATATATATATATATATATATATATATATATATATATACACACACACACACACCAACAAAGGTTTTTAAAATTTCAAGAACACAATCATATGAATTTTTACCATTGCCAATTTAAGTTTCACATAGGATTCTCATATTCTCCCTTTGTCTTTCGAACTGCACTCTAAAGGTTGTGGGAAAAAATGATAGAGATACAGATTTTTAATAAGTAAATCCATTTGATCCTTAACGAGGCAAAAACAAAATCCTATAATGAAAGAATATGTGAATCAGCCTCAATGCTCAACAAACATAAACTACCCTATCGGGCCCGACCTATCGTCGCCATTAAAGTTGTGGTGGACTATGATAAGTGCTAAATTATAGTGATTTTGAGTGTGAATAATTGTCACTTATAAGCTTAATTCATCCGTTTTATACCAATAAACCTCAATTTTTGTGCATATTTTGTATAGTTTAGGTTATAGTGTATAAAATGCGTTATCTTGTACATATCATGAGTTTGGTTGTTTTTATTTCATTTTTGCTGGTATACAAGCAATGATATTTGATCATTGTCTTATAACGCATTGAATAAACTTTCCAACGCTTTTGACTGTGCACCAATCGTATTTATTGTTCTCATGTTTGCAGTTCGACTACAAAGCGAAATGAATGTGAGGCAGTTTACTATTCTGGCAGTAGATTTTGGTCTCAGTGGTTGTAGTGTAAGGCATGGGCGAGCTAGTTCGTAATGGGAGCCAAAGCTCGTAGTGAGAGCTAAGATATTTTCATAAGGCAATTTAAGTGAAATATCTGTCATACCATGTGCAATAAAGTTGAGTTCGTTGTGCAAACTAAGAGCTTGCAATGCGAACTTGACAAATTTCAACTTGTATATATTCATTATTTTAGACATTTTAGATATCACTTGAGATTTTTTACACCCATTTGATCAAAAAATATTCTTTAGAGGTTTTAGCTTAGAAACAACACATGGGGGATGCATTTTGACGATCCAAAGTCGAGTCTACTTCAATCGAAGTTGACGAACCGTGAGATGTTTGTTCTTCTTCCTTTTTCTCTATGTATTTTGCATTTGTTGGGGTTATTGTATGTATGTTTACTTTGATTGTATGTGTATTTATGAATCTTTGTATAAAATCTTTTTTACAACTTTTAATCGATGTCATCTTTGATTTACTATCTATCTTAATGGGTTTGGATCGCTATAGACATATATGTTTCAAACTCGACCTAAGAAGAATATTTATTATATTTAGGTATAATATTCACGCGGGTATCGAATCTTAATGCTCCGTGAATCATTCGACAACACAGAGCATTGTCTTAACGCTTCGTGAATCATTCGACAACACATAGCATTTTTAAGTGATGGCGCACAGTCAAAAGCGTTGAAAAGTTTATTCAATGCTCCGTGATTGTCGACTGCTTACCTCACCAACACGGAGCATTAAGATTCAATATCCGCATAAATCATTCGACAATCATTCAACTTCTAATCGACTGCTTATTCACCTCCACCACGACTTCAACATCTTCCTTCTAACATTTTCATTTTTATTTTTAACTTTCTAATTTCTAACCATTATTAAGTATGTTTTTAATCTCTTGATCACTTAAAAATTTAAAGTATGCTTACTCATTCATTTTAAAAATACACATCAATAACAAAAGACAAAAAATTTCATGTAAACAAAATTGGGCAAATTTACATGTACGAATACAAGAGGGTAAAAAAAAAGTAACACTCCACTCCAAAGTAACATTCTATTGGTAAATGTGAACAAGAGCACATATAATACTGTATATTTGTGGCAGTGGTTTGAAAGCATATGAATGTAAAATGTACTTGACTTATATATATAAGCGTGTATGATATAGACCAAGAAAGAAAATAACACAACAACAACAATAATAGTCACTTTAAAAAGTAACACCAACGATTGTTACATAACCTGCTCATTGCTGATTTCTGCAGACCCCTTTGTCTCCTCTCTTTCTCTCTCTCTCAACAAACACAAAACCCTCTCATTTTCAGACTCAAAGGGTCACACAGAAAGAGAAAGAGAATGAGGGAAGTAGGAGGAAGAAGAGGAACATCAAAGCTAAGAGAAGTAGCAAGAAAAGTTGCAGTTGCTGCAGTCTATGCGTGTGGTTCATTCTCCAGAAGAAAATCATTGGTGGATCCAGTTACCATTGACACTTCCTGTGTTTTATCTGCTACTGTATGTACAAACTTCCAATTTCCCTCTTCTTCTACCAAAATGCATTTTTTACTTCTTGGGGTTTTACCATTTTGGATAAAGTTGCAAACTTTACCTGCATTTTAGAATGAACTTCAGTTTTTCCAAATTGGGTTTCCATAAAAATGTGAAATTTATGGAATTGATGATGTTCCTTCCTAGTTATGTTTGTTAATCCATTATGTTGGAAATTTCACTTTTTTTTAGTATTTTTGTAAGAGGGTTACTTATGAATTTTTTGTTTCTTAGTACTGTCATTATATTTTTCAGTTTTTCTGATTAAGTTACTTTCTAATTGAGTGTGTTTTTTGTCTTAAGTTTTAACTTATGATATATGAAGATTTGTGACAAGAGAATTTGACATTTACTTAGGTTTTTAACATGTTTGCAGATCTCAAATTCCTCATTTGTGTCTCCATCTACTACAAAATGTTCCTCAGGGGAGATAACTGAAGAAACTGATTCAACTATAACCACAAACATCAACAACAATGAGCTTCATAATAAGGTAATTGACTTGTTTGTAGCTCCTTAAAATCTAAACCACCTTGATTATTAACATTCTACAAAAGCAACTTGATATGTATAATTATCTAAAATTTTACAAGTTTAGGATTAAAGACAATTTCCCTGTTTAAAGTATCTCTTGACTTTTTTCAAACACTTAAGAAAATACTTTAGAATCCAATGAACCATAATGATTTGGCCTTATGGAGCGGTTTTGTTCTTTTACTTGAACTTTTTTAATGTGATGCTTAGTTTTTTCTTTTTAGCAAATGTTAAAGCAATTATTTTGGTACTGAAATTTGTTTAGAATAGAAAAGTAGTGAATAGAGGATACTAGCATGTGAATATCTTAGCACATGGCGCATAAGTGAAGCCAAGAATCAATTCATTATTGATGCAAACCCTACATTAGGAAGTTTCATCTGCAACAACATGCATGCTTATGCTTTTCCTTCTATTGTTGTGTTAACCTTTCTGGACATATTAAAGAGTAATCTATATGTTCAATAGCTTCCTAATGAAGGGAGTGAGCTTTTGTGATGCACTCAATCTTTTGTCACTTTAGTGTTGAATTGGAATCTCATTTATTGATGTCCATAAAGAGTGAGATAAGATTGATTAAAGGCGTGTTTGGATTGACTTGTTTGAGCATATCTATTGACATAAGCACTTGTTAAACTAATTGGGAGAGCTTATGATAATAACTGAGACATGTCTTTAAGTTGTTTTCAACTTATTTCTATAAACTCTTTAGAATAGCTTAATAGCTTATAATTTGTAGGAAAATAGTTTCATTTTATTTTCTTTTGTAATGGAAATGACTTATTCATAAACTCTATGATAAGCACTTATGTTATAAGTGCTTAATTAAACTATGACCTATATCATTAATTTCTGATTGGATGTTGCTAGAAAAACCATTAGCCTTGACAACGGCTTGTACTAGTACTTATATCTACTAATGAAGGAATTGACAACTAAGCATTTGTCCTCATCTTCTGAGTTTAGCCAAACTTTGTCTGCATGCCATTTTTCTTTTCATTCAAAAGTACTTCTAGTATAAGTTTTTTGTTCCAATATATATATTTTGAAAATTGAATATGGTAGTTATCTTTTCTTTTTTTTTTTAGTATGGTTAGTCTTTTTTATAATGGTGGTTTTTGTCGGTAATTCTCATTCATTGATGGTTCATTTGACTCGTCGCATTGTGTAACTTTGCAGGGTTTGTGTGCTATATGCTTAGATCCTTTGAGTTACCACAGCAAGGGAAGCAGTCCAGGCCAAGCTATATTTACTGCTCAATGTTCTCATGCATTCCATTTTGCCTGCATCTCTTCCAATGTCCGCCACGGTAGTGTCACTTGCCCCATTTGCCGTGCGCATTGGACACAGCTCCCTCGCAACCTTAACAACACTCTTTCTGGTTCTTTTGCTTCTAGTAACCAAAGTGATCCTATTCTGCGAATACTTGATGATTCTATTGCCACCTTCCGCGTTCATCGCCGTTCTGTCCTGCGCACTGCTCGCTATGATGACGATGATCCTGTTGAGCCTAATGAATCACCCAACACTCCCAAATTGTGTTTCTCTCTAGAATCTATTCCACCAAATGCAGCAACTAGTTTCCATCCTGCTTTGCAAGTGAGCAACCATGCCTCATGTCCTTGCAGCTCCTCATCGATGTTACATTCTTCACCTATGCAAACACCTTATGTCACCTGTCCCTCGTCTAATAGAGCTTATCTTTCGGTAAAACTAGCCCACGAACGAGCAACCGACTTGGTCTTAGTTGCTAGTCCCAATGGACCACACCTAAGGCTTCTCAAACAAGCAATGGCTCTTGTGGTTTTCTCCCTTAGACACATCGACCGGCTAGCCATTGTGACATACTCCTCAGCCGCAGCTCGTGTCTTCCCCTTAAGACGCATGACAACCTACGGAAAACGCACAGCCCTTCAAGTTATCGACCGTTTATTTTACATGGGCCAAGCCGATCCAGTCGAAGGGTTAAAGAAAGGAATTAAGATACTCGAAGACCGATTACACAAGAACCCCGAGTCCTGTATCCTCCACCTATCCGATAACCCTACAAGACCATACCATGCGGTCAGCATGGAACTTCCATCAACACCAATTCACCGATTTCACGTGGGATTCGGCTTCGGCACTTCAAGTGGATTTGTCATGCAAGAGTTTGAGGAGTTCTTAGCCAAAATGTTAGGAGGCATTGTTAGGGAAATCCAACTAAGAATATGCGGAGCCGGCGAGGAAGGCGGAAATGGACGAGTGATAAGAATCGGAGAGATAAGAGGTGGAGAAGAAAGAAGAATTGTATTAGACTTAGGTGATTGTAGTCATGTGTATGTAGAATATAGCTACATTGAAGGTGAAATTGATGAGTGTGTTAGAAGAACAGGAGAAAGTGTTGTAGGTGTTGGAGATGAACATAAAGGTGAAGAAGATGATGATGGTGAAGAGAATGAGAGTGAAAGATATATGAACGCTACAAACACAGGTGGTAGGAATAGTAGTGTTGAATGCTGGGATTTTCATGATCCTTATATGGCTAGAAGATGGGCTAAGTATTTGCATGGTTATAGACTTTGAAAATTTGCAACTATTTTATTTTTATATAGAACTAATGTATTTATTCTTGTGAAGCTCAAACTATTATAATCTGAATGCTTAAAAGCACGTTTAGTGAAAGTTATTTTCTATGAATTCATAATAAGTGCAAGGTTCTTACTGTCTAGTTCCTTCATGAAGCAATGCCACTTTAACCAGAAATGAGAATAAAATAACATTATATCTGTTTGTTTAAACATGAACCTAAATTGATGGGAGTATCACAAACACATCTTTTAGAACTCTCCAACGCTTGCAAACGCTCGATAATAGAAATCGACGACAAAGAAGAGTTAAAGTGTTTATTATGTTTTTATAGTACTAGTTGTATAGACAGGAAAAGTTAAGATGACAAACTATTTAAACGATTGAAACATTGTTGACAAACTATTTAAATCTGGATGACTAACTTTTGAAAGTATAATTTTGTGTCAAAAACACCATTTCGACAGAGTCTGTTGTCGAAATGCTCTGCATAGAAATTTGTATAGCTGCTGAAATGACGAAGAAATGTATCTTAATAAATTCTTTGACTTAGCTTTATTTTGTGTTTTAGCTGAGTTTGGTTAGTTAGAGATTGTTTGGTGTGCAAACAATCCCAACTTATAAATAGGGAGGTACCCTATCATAGTAATAATACAGTTGCACAGAGAAAAGATTGAATAAACTTCATTTTGAAGGAAGAGAGAAACTATGCAAAAATATTTTCATTCTTCCCATTTTCTCTCAACTCCTAATTTCTCTTTTCTTCCGCAATTCCTTTTTTCATTTCTTCTCAAATTTATGTGTTGTGAAATCATCTTGCAACCAAAGTTTAGTTGATTCACTCGAGTGAAAAGTGAAGAACAATAAGAGGAATCAATCAGAAGAATTGATTCTTGTTCATCAAGATTGATTCGCAATTCTCCAAGTTTTGAGTGAAATTCCAACATTATATATGGATTCATCGAAATCCCAACATCTGGTATCTAGAGCACTGTTTGTTTGATTCTTAGGAAGTATAGCGCAATAAATCAATTGAACATGCATTTTTCAACAAGTCTACCAATTCTGAATGGTAAGAAGTATGATAATTGGTGTAAGTAGATAAATATTGTCTTCTGTTATCAAGACATGTGGGATCTTGTGAGGGAGGGAGTAACACCACTTGCAGAAAACGCGACAAATGAAGAAATGGTTGCACACAAACAATTTAAGAAAAAAATATTATAAAGCTCTCTTTATAATTCATCAATGTGTTGATCCAAAAAAATTTGACAAATTGAGTGATGTTGAATCAACGAAATAAGCATGAGAAATTTTGGAGAAATTGTTTGGAGGAGCTGAGAAGGTGAAAGAGGTGAGGTTACAAACTCACAAAAGAACGTATGAATTACTCCAGATGGTAGAAAGTGAAAGCATAATTGATTTTTTCACTAGGGTTACGAAACTGGTGAATCAAATCAAGGTATGTGGAGAAGTATTGACATCAAGATCAGTTTTTGCAAAGATCTTAAAGTGATTGGCTTCAAAATTTGATCGAGTGGTAGTAGTCATGGAAGAATCGAAAGACTTGTCAACATTGAAAAAAGGAAGAGATTCAAGGGAAGCTTGAATCTCATGAACAAAGAATGGTTGAAAGAGCTACAAGCAAGTCAAAAAGTGTTGTGGATTTGCAGGTGAAATCAGCAAGAGAAAAGAAAGACAAAGGAAATGGTTCTACAACAAAGGTAGAGGAGGCTACAATAACTCGACTGGTAGAGGAAACCAGCAAGAAGGAAACTCATCGAATCAAATAAGACTCTCATATCAAAGCAACCATAAAGGTGGTGTTGCAAGTAGAAAAAGATGTGGTGGACTAAATTCTGACAAAAGTCACATTCAGTGTTTCAATTGTCATAAGTATGTTTACTACTCTACTAATTGTCATGTAAAATGAAATTCGTGTATGACATACTCAGATGTCGAATACAATATCGAGACATCTGATCTGTTATTGATAAATATGGCAAGGTACAAACAACAACATTATAAAATTCTGATATACCAGATTCAAACACTCCTTCAGGATGTTTAGACGTCTGATATGACATTCAGTAAGAATACTGCATAAAGCACTGAACAGAAAATCAGTAAAGAACACATTCAAATTATTAACCCAGTTTGATGCAAACTCATCTACTCTGGGGGATACCAAGCCAGGAAGGAAATCCACAATGTAGTATCAATTCAAAGACTTCTCAGCAAAAACCTACAATTTATAGTCTTTTCACTTAATCACTACCAATGAAACTTCTACTTAAGAACTCCTAAATATGAGAAACTCTTCTCACTCCCTCACAACCACCTCCGTGATAAACTTAACAATTCAAATCAGAAGACACACTTCCATGACAACCTTTTAACCTTGCTTCACAGCTTTAGTCAAGTATACAAAATATCTCTTGCTTAAGAGCTTCGAGAATTACAAATAAAAATAGCCACAACCATTGAAACTTGTTGCGCACGGCTGCTACAAGAAGTCAACCCTAATGATATGATTTTTACATCTTTGGTTGGTTGCTAAACATAGATTACAAGGTTTCTTTTATAACCTAATCTCAACTGGATTTTGGGCCTAAAAACATAGCATAGCAGCTGCTACAATAACGCAGAAAAATTTGCTACAAAAATATCTTCAAATAAACAACTTCCTAAAATATCTCTAAATATAGAAAGTCTATATTTACTCAATATTTGTAATTTGTCTTCAATATAAATTTGAGTCTCCAAGATCTTTAAATCAGCTCCATATTAGATTGCATTACATCCTCTGATTATTCTTCTTTTGTCAAATAATAACAGAATCTTCAATCCATCTTTTAACAATTCATTATGTCAAATGAATTGTCTTGACATCTTCTTCGACATGTTGTTCCAGATGTTGAAACACTTCAACTCAACATGTTTAGGCGCACAAAATGACTTCCTTGCTTAACTTGTTCTTATTTTTGCAAGATCATGTACAATTACATTGTTGCTATATTTGTTTTACAAAATTAATGTAAATCCTAAAAATACAGAACTAACAATCTTCCCATTTGGCCAATTTTTACTAAACCAAATAATACAAAAAAAAATTACAACACATTACAACAACAAAACTAAAAAAACAACAACAACCTTTTTCTATATCATGTTAGGACATGTTATTTGACATATTCCTCATCAGCCTTTCATTCCTTCAGTGGAAATAACAGTGAACAAGGAGTATAAAGTCTTGAACTCTTGGCCGAACTAATCCAATATTACCCATATCCATTCAGGTTCCCAGAAATATTCCTCTTAGGCTGCTGAACATTCTCCATCTAGGAGACCCATGATGGCATAAGAGAAAATTCCTCACCTTCCCTTATATAAATCAGAACACATGCCACAATTGTGTTCATAACTCAGGACACAAGTCACAAAGACTAACATTCAACATCCATCTTGACATCCTAGCAGCCACCACACAAGAACACGTCTGACACAACCATTGTGACAACAACTCCAAACACATCATTTGAACAAACTCTTTCTCCCCCTTTTTAGCCAAAAATTGGCAAAAACAGCCCTCACAGCACCACAACCACGTATTACTCATCCAGAAACAAATGAACCCCATTAGAAGGAAGAAAATATGAAAATATTCACATGCTGATGGAGGAAAAAAACGCTTCTATAATTAGTAGGCTATGACATAGATAGTAACGAACTATCTTTGAATAAAGAAACGTTCTTGGTCCAAGATCTTTATTATAGAAGCAAAAACTTATGCACCATTAAATGTGGGTTGTTTACAATAAACCTTGACCAGCTGACTTTTCTCTCCCAAAACAAACAGACCAATAACAAACACGCTTGAATAGAACTTGTGTTTCACACCCTTCTGTCAGCGTCATCCACACACAATCCTAGCTAGGCTCAACACACATATGTTTTGAAACATGTTCTGACATCCAACTACATATTGTCTGCTAGCAACAATACAACATGGTTCACAACCCCTTCAGGATTCAAAAATAGCTACAGGTAGCAGCCTTATCCCATATGACTTCACAAAGCCTTCTGGACACACATGACGACCCTTCTCTGTCCAGACCACCAATAAGGGTGTAACTCCCACTTAACTTCACAACTTCAGCTGCACAAGAGTGTAACACTCTCCCCTATCAAGGATAATACACGATTATTTGCACTTTGATGAATGGAAAGCATAAGATGTATCTTTATGTCTCCAAGATCTCACTCTTTGTTCAATTTACAATTGAACACAATCACTTCTTGTACCAAAACACACATGATCTCTTCTGGGTTTGTTGTTACCATAAGCTACAAATGTTGAACATCTTCTTGCTGGAAGGACTTGACACTAGGCCTACATTATCTTCACATTCTCTTGGCCATACATCCCAGACAATACTCATCCAAACTTATTATGAAATTAGAATGAATATCCACATTCAGACTTCCAAGCAAACAATACCTGATCTACTCCAGTCTTCTCTACACTCTTCTTCCAAGACAGATTATCTACTTCATCATTCTCCCATATGATTAGGTAGACTAAAATTAGAAACAAATAAAGACAATCATTTTAGACAATGTCTTAACATAAGTTACCACATCTTCCATACACCAAGACCTCATCACCATGATTCTTGATGTGTTCCACCAACTGGACTTACTATAGCATAGTAATCCAAGAACTGAAAATCTTCAATAACACTGTGCCACCGGCTTGAATCATAAGTATAGGAAGAGGATAAACTCCCATTTACCTTCAAGAAGAACAAATCTCCTTGAGTCTTCTACTCGTCACTCTTCTTCCTAACAACAACTTGTTCCAAGACTAACCAACTACCACACTCTGATTATCGTGATTCTTCGAATGCACTATAGAGATCAACCAATTGCAACAGTTTGATCACCTCATTTATGAATCCTCATATGAAAAAGCCAACTGGCACACTTTTCTTCTTCACGTTTATCAGAAATCTTTCAAAGATATCCTAATCAATAAAATTGATCTCCAGCAAGCTATTAAAATAACAGTCCTTTTGAAGCATTCAATCCCTGTAGATCATTCTATCTTAAATTGATGTGCCACTAAACCAACTGAGATTCTGATATTGAACTCGATGTTTGAACATTGTTAGTCCACATCCAACTGTTAAATTCAGCTCTTTCTTCTGCCAATTGAAAGAACCTCCTCCCTTAACAGAACAAGAGTTCCATGCTCTCATAAACTTGATTCACCAACCAAGTTTGAGTAGACAACCTCCATTCTGTTGATTCTGCAGAAATTCCTACCAATATCACATATTGATGAGGATCTGTCAATGTTTCTCCAAAGTCCTCAAACATGCCACTGTCTGAAACTTCAGAAGGAATAGTTCAGAACTACACCTTACATCCAAACCAAGGATGACACTTTTCCTTGAGTAAATCAATCTTCACAAAGTTCTAATAATATTACCGAATCTAACTTCATGATTCTGCACACCTTCCTTGTCATGGGAAGAACAACAACTCCAACTGCACCCACCAAAAACAGTCTGCACCCTTGCACCGGTAGAACCACATATAACACTCTTAACTCCCCCTTTCTTGAACAACCAAAGCTCTTTCTGAAGATGATCATCAGTTACTCAATACACTTTCCGAACCATAAGATTCAGACTGTAGATATGCATAGTTTTCAGATAAATACTAAGTCTCCCGTCAAAGTATCCACCTTTATGCATCACATAGACAAATACCAAGTCTCATGTCAAGCTATTTACTATAGGTCAGATAAGATTACCTTCTCACACTAGATATAACGTATAGTCTGACTTCTTCTTCTTCTTCTTCTTCTATAACATCTGACACTTTCTGAGATGATGTTCTAACATTCTTTCAGACATAAGTATCAGTCACATAGAGCTTCATAGATTACTATGGTTCTGAAGGCAACCTACATAGTAATCCACACATACACATGCAGGGGAACACAAGGGAATCAACGACTAGTAGTTGATCAAGCTACCATGCCAAAACACAGACATGTGCAGCAGCTGGAACATTTCAACAAACTTCTCCTTCAGACTCAATATTCAAACTGTCTGAGTTGAGATGTATTCACACCCAATATAGCAACTGATCAACTATATCCACATCAATTAACTCCATAAGTTGATACTTCCACACATTTTACCTTCATGTACAAGGAGTCTCTCTGAAATAATACTCCTTGAAGCTCAGGCACTACACTCTTACAACAAGGACAAAAAAACATTGTCCTCAGGAGAACATAACATGTTGATCACTCATTGACCAAGACACACAACTAAGATAAGTTCCAGGGCTAGAACCTTCTCAGACACATCACACAGATGCTTCCTCTTCCAGATCAGGAGTAGGTTCCAAACATATGTGATTTAACCACATTAGTTTAGCACCCAAAGCATCTATACAACCATTCCTTTAGACAACAGAATCATGCCTAATTCTGATGTGATGTTTTATCATGAGATATGACATCATTCCAAGGATCACACAAATAGATCTAGATGCTGGAAATAGGTCTGCAACAAATACTTATGTTGTCATCAGATCTCTTTACAACAACTTCATTTAACAATGCCTTTATGAGTGGACTTGAGCAAAAATCTTCAAGTATCGTTGACAAAGTCAGCTGGAGCAGACAAGCATATATCCTATCACCATAGGATATATCTCCAGAGAAGTGCCACCCTCTCAAACATAAGGAGTTACCAGAGAGGTAAGCAGCGGATTAACACACACTCCTTAAGAACACCAGGTGTCACATATCAACCTTAGCCACATGCTCCAAGTGACACCAAACAATCATGTGTTTGAAAATAAATCAAACTTGTCACATCAGCAACACACCATCATGCTACAACATCAAAATAGTCCATCCTCCACTTCTAGGGACCATTCACACAACAACCAACTTTTCAGTAGAAATCTTCTACCTTGACCATAAACCAGAAAGTATCCCCCTTGGATCTCATCCAGAAACAGATTAGAATGCCTACTCTGATACCAATTGAAATTCTGGTATGACAGACTCAGATGTCGAATACAATGTCGAGACATCTGATCTATTACTGATAAATATGGCAAGGTACAAACAACATTATAAAATTCTGATATACCAGATTCAAACATTCATTTAGGATGTTTAGACATCTGATATAACATTCAGTAAGAATACTGCATAAAACACTGAACAGAAAAGCAGTAAAGAACACATTCAAATTGTTAACCCAATTCGATGCAAACTCATCTACTCCGGGGGCTACCAAGCCAGGAAGGAAATGCACAATGTAGTATCAATTCAAAGACTTCTCAGCAAACACCTACAATCTACAGTCTTTTCACTTAATCACTACCAATGCAACTTCTACTTATGAACTCCTAAATATGAGAAACCCATCTCACTCCCTCACAATCACCTCAGTGATAAACTTAACAATTCAAATCAGAAGACACACTTCCATGAAAACCTTTTAACCTTGCTTCACAGCTTCAGTCAAGTATACAAAATATCTCTTGCTTAAAAGCTCTGAGAATTACAAATAAAAACAACCACAACCATTGAAACTTACTGCACACGGCTGCTACAAGAAATCAACCCTAATGATATTATTTTTACATTTTTGGTTGGTTGCTAAACCTAGGTTACAAGGTTTCTTTTTATAACCTAATCCCAACTAGATTTTGGGCTTAAAAATGCAGCATAGCAGCTGCTACAATAACGCAGAAAAATCTGCTACAAAAAGATCTTCAAATAAACAACTTCCTAAAATATATCTAAATATAGAAAGTCTATATTTACTAAATATTTGTAATTTGTCTTCAATATAAATTTGAGTCTTCAAGATCTTTAAATCAGCGCCACATTGGATTGCATTACATCCTATGATTATTCTTCTTTTGTCAAATAATAACAGAATCTTCAATCCATCTTTTAATAACTCATGATGTCGAATGAACTGTCTTGACATCTTCTTCGACATATTGTTCTAGATGTTGAAACACTTCAACTCAACATGTTTAGGCGCACAATAGGACTTCCTTGCTTAACTTGTTCTTAGTTTTGCAAGATCCTGTACAATTACATTGCTGTTATATTTGTTTTACAAAATTAATGTCAATCCTAAAAATACATAACTAACATAAAACAAAAGAATCAAGAAAATAATGCAAAGTTGGAAAAGCATGAAGAAGAATAGATGTTGTTGATGGTCACAACAAGAGATGAAGAAAGATTCAAGGACCAATAGTATTTGGGCTCGGGATGCTCGTCACACATGACTGGTAGAAAAAATTGGTTTGTAAATATAAAACCCTCGATGATGTACACACAAAAATTTGAAAATGACAATACTCTAACAGTTGAAGGTATTGGTGATGTTCTTATTATGAGGAAAGACGGAAAAAGGTCAATAATTTCCAATGTATTGTATATATGAGGCATGAAAAGTAATTAAAATAAAAAGTGTTGGATGTAATAAATGATGAGATGAAATTATTGCATGATAATCACACTTATGATTTAGTGAAGTTGCCTGAAGGCAAAAAGGCTTTGGAAAACAAGTGGATTTATATATTTAAAAATGAGAGCAATTTTAAGTCTCCAAGATATAAATTTGTATTAGTAGTGAAAAGTTTCCATCAAAGAAAGGGTGTTGATTTTAATTATATTTTCTCACTTGTTAAAAATATGTCATCAATCAGAATTTTGTTGAGTTTGATTGCTTTTCTTGATTTAGAGATTGAGAAAATGGATGTGAAAACGATTTTCTTTCATGGTGATTCGGATGAAGAGATCTACATGAAACAACCCTATGGTTTTCAAGTTAAAGGCAAAGAAGACCATAAGTTAGATTTTTTTTTAAATGTCTTCATTATCGTATTGTTATATGTTGATGATATGCTTATTTTAGGGGAATATATTTCTAACATGGATAGGTTAAAGAAGTAGTTGAACAAATCTGTCGCGGTGAGAATCGGATACCAAGCTATTAAGTAAGCTTGAATCGCAAAACTTTTATGTTCACCACCGACTTTAATTTAATCCAAAGGGAAAAGGGAAAAAGATCGTAAAAACCCTAAATGAGGAGAAACTAGGTTCGGGGGTTGATTATACCTAGGGAAGGTGTTAGCATCCTAAGCATCCGCAGTATCCTACGGGAACCTCTTGTTAATATTTGTGTTATTGTTGTTTATTGCTTGCTAGAATTATGGGAACCTAAGGTTTTATTTCTAATGGTGCTCGCACAACATCGCATTGATGCCTACGTATCGGATATAGAATCAGAGCACTCGTAGTTCTCCTAAGGATTAACGAACACTTAGTTACGCTCAAGGTTCGCGGGGGAAGGTAAGTGTTATGGGAAACACTCACGTGACTTAACAAAGTCACAAAAAGTTGTAAAATAAAAAGGTCCTAATGGCTAAGGGTCAAAAAGGAACTAGGGATGGCTAAACTTCCTATGACATTGAGTCAACTGCAGGAGTTCTTTCCCTTTTGGATTGAAATGCGAAAAAATAAAGTAAATGAATGAGGGTGCAAGCTCCTAAGTCTAAGGCATAGGTTGCTACTTGCAAAAATAAATTCGACAAAGTAAATGGAAATGCAAGATAAAGGGCTTAATAACTGGCTATGGCTCGATATATGGATCGAGAATGCGGGGGTGGAAGACAAGCGTGGTGCGTCAATTTATTTAAGTTAAAAAGCTGTAAAGTGTAAGGAATGTGCAGACGGCGATCGTAAACGACCGACTTACGTGTGTGAGTGAAGTGTATGTGAAGTTCACTTGGCGTTGGACCAAGGAATTTTATTATCTTTAAAAAATAAAGTTAATATGGTGTAAAAGTGCGAGAAATAAATAATAAATAAAAAATAAAGTGAAATAAATTGAAAATAGAATAAATTAAATGGAATAAAATAAATAGAATAAATAAATGAATGAAAATAAATAAATGGCCTCATATTGGTCACGATTAATCGGAAACGATTTATCGTGACTTTTTGTCATATCATCGGCCCAAAAATTAAAATTGTAAAAGCGCGAGAAATAAATAATAAAAAAAACGAATAAAGTGAAATAAATTGTAAAATAGAATAAATTAAACAGAATGAAAATAAAAATAAATAAATGGCCTCATATTGGTCACGATTAATCGGAAACGATTTATCGTGACTTTTTGTCATATCATCGGCCCAAAAATTAAAATTGTAAAAGCGCGAGAAATAAATAATAAAAAAACGAATAAAGTGAAATAAATTGTAAAATAGAATAAATTAAACAGAATGAAAATAAAAATAAATAAATGGCCTCATATTGGTCACGATTAATCGGAAACGATTTATCGTGACTTTTTGTCATATCATCGGCCCAAAAATTAAAATTGTAAAAGCGCGAGAAATAAATAATAAAAAAAAACGAATAAAGTGAAATAAATTGTAAAATAGAATAAATTAAACAGAATGAAAATAAAAATAAATAAATGGCCTCATATTGGTCACGATTAATCAGAAACGATTTATCGTGACTTTTTGTCATATCATCGGCCCAAAAATTAAAATTGTAAAAGCGCGAGAAATAAATAATAAAAAAAACGAATAAAGTGAAATAAATTGTAAAATAGAATAAATTAAACAGAATGAAAATAAAAATAAATAAATGGCCTCATATTGGTCACGATTAATCGGAAACGATTTATCGTGACTTTTTGTCATATCATCGGCCCGTAAACGACCGATAAGATGAGAATGATTACAAAAATGAAGAAATACCAAATAACTTCAAGTTTCTTATAAAAAAAAATTCTTCTACGATATAAAACAAATAAAAATTAAACACCAATAATAAATAATAAAAGCAAAGGGGATGGGGTGTATGCAGCAGATCTGGTGTGAGTAACAAAAATCTAATGAGCCCAACCCAAGATTAAAAAATAAAATAAAATAGAGGGGTCTGGCAATGTGTAGGCAGATTTGAGGTGGTGATTAGTAAAAATCAGATTCGCAAAGCCCAGCACAGTTCAAAAGATAAAAAATAAAAAAAATAAAAAGATTTATTAAATCAAAAGAAAAGAAAATAATTGAAGTCAGTAGCAACGATTTTTTAAAAGAGAAGAAAATACTCAATCCAAAACCACTTCTCAAATCACGGTTTAGAACTCAGAGAAACGAAACCCGAAAACCCACCCTCAAAATCAATCACGAATCAAACCGTTTTTCGCTCATCTCACTCTCGCTCGTGCGTTTCTTGGTTCGCGATTTCTCTCTCCCAATCTCTCTCGGCGTAGTTTTCTCTGTCTCTCGCCTCTCAATCGCTCGATGCACTCAGTTTTCACGGTTCTCTGCCTCACTACGTTTGCCTTTCTCTCTCACCTCCTCTGTCTCTCAGATCTCTCACTCACTTGGCTCGCGCGGTGGTAATGGATTTTGTGGTTTTCAGGTGAGTTTGAAGATGGATTTGAAGTTGTTTGGTTTTGACGGAGGATCGGTGGTGAGTGGGTGAAGGCCGGCGGCGGTTTTGCGTTGTGATGAGGGTTTCGCGCGGTGATTTTAAGCTCGGTTATGGTGGAAGAGTGTTGGCCGAAGGTTGTTGGGAGGTTTGTAAGGGTGAGCAAGGCGATGGTGGTTCAGTTGTTGTTTGATGGCGGCGGGTGAGGTAACGGTGGATGATGGAGGGTTGTTGAGTGGTTTAGTTGTTGTTTGGTAAACAGGGGGAGATGGTGAAGGGTCGCTTTGAGTGTTCGCGGTGATGGTAGCTGAAGATTGAAGATGGTTTGGTTATGGGGGTTATGGCTCTGTGCGATGAAATTTAAGGTTTGTTGGGATCCTCATATTCATTTCCATTTTTTCATGATCCGGTTGCTTTTGTTTCGAGTTTCCTGATACTTTTTGTTTACTGCGTTTTCAGTGACGGTTCAAAGGGGGTTTAGCGGTGGAGAGTGGTTCTGTTTGTTTGAGGTTTCAGATTTGACTCGCGGTGGTTTGACGGAAAAGGTGGTTGACGAAAGGGTTTATGCGATGAAGTAGGTTGTCACGGCTTGTTGTGAGGTCGTGGTTTGGATCTGATTTCCAACTTCAAGGGTTTGGGTTAAAGGGTGTTTCGGAGTGAGCTCACGGACGGATGAGTTACGGCTGGTTAAGATTTCTGACTGTTGGATTATGTGGTGCAGGTTTTTGAGGGTTAAAGGATTTGGCTATGGTGATGAAGCTTGAAAATAGGAATAGGTGAGATTTTTCTTTCTGTGTCTGTGATTTGAGACTTTGGTTTATGTTGTCTGGTTATGATTTGTGAGCCTGAGTTTTGCTGAAAGATGATAATGAAGAATATGTCTTACAAATGGGAAGAAAATATGAGCAGGGGTATGCGATGAGTTCTTGTGAGAGGGAAATGATCAACGGATTGTTTTTTTGCTTTGCTGAGAGGACCTTGCAGTTGTTTTTTTTTAGGGATGTCACTGAAGGAATTGTTTTTTTGGTTTGCTCTACGTTTCACGAACTCTCTTCATCTCAATATTTTTCTGGTTTCATTCTAAATGATTGATTTGGTTTTAGGTGTTGGAAGAACAGAGGTTTCACGGTTTTAACGGTTTGTGTTTGGATTGAAACAGGTGAAAGGTTCACGGATGGATTTCGGGTTGGGTGATTTTGGAAGGTTAAAGAGTTATGGATGGAGGTTGTGCAGTTTGCCGGAGGTGAGGAGTTCTTGGTGAAACTTCACAGGTTTGATTTGGATATGGTGAAGGCGGTGGTTTTGGCCGAGGTGAAGCTGTTTGTGAGAATTTCATGGCTTGAAGGTGCTGTTTGTTCTGTTTTTGTGGTATTTGAAGGGTGCGGTTCTGTGTTGTAAACAAAAATGGTTTTTTGCAGGTGGTGTTGATGGAAAACTGATGGAGTGATTCGGTTTGGTTTCGGTAAAGGGATTTGTTTTCGTGTTTCCTGAAGGTTCGTGTTTTCACAGGTTTGGTGAGCTATAGAGATGAGTTTTGAGGTCTTTTTGGTTCTGTGTTCTTCTTATTTACAAGTGTTGTTGTTGATTTGAAAAATGGTTTTAAGTATTTTTTTTTTGAAGTTTTAACATGAAGTTTGTTTTGTATGCAGATTTGAATGAAGTTAAAAAAGAAAATTATCTATGAACAAAAGCTGAAAAGAGGTGAAGGGAAAAAGAACCATACCGACCCGAATGTTATCGGGGTGACGAATCCGCAAGTGGTAAGCCTCCTATTCTTCTTCCGCCGTTCTTCTGAATGTTTTTTTTTTTGCTGTTCTGAGTGAGATTTCAATGGCTGAATTTATGTTGCTCTGATGCTGAATTTTGGTTGTTTTTGTGTGTGTTTTTGATGGTTTTGAGAGCTGAATTTTGATGTGTTTGCGGGGCTGACTTGTGGTATTTTTATGGCTGTTTTTGTGAGTTGTTTGGGTGCTGATTTTGGATGTAACAGTAGTTTGATGATGAATTTAACAGTAGTGTTTTCGCTGCTGAAATTTGTGGCTGATTTTGTTGTGTTTTTGTGAGTTGTTTGGGGCTGTTTTTATGTGGTTATTGGCTGTTGGAGGGCTGAATTGGTGTGTGCTTTTATTGCTGAATTTTCTTGTGTCCTTGTTGCTTGTAGGTGAAGGGTTGGAGGAAAGGGGACAAATGCTGAATTTTGTTGTGGGTGGAGCAGAGTTTTGTGTGCTGCAGACCTGCTGTTGGTGGCTGCATGCTTGCTGAATTTTGTGCCTTGCTGCTGTATTGTGGTGCTTTGTGGGTGCTTTTGTTGTATAATTTTTTGTGATTGTATTGTACATTTTTTTGTGGTTGTAACATAACAATATTATTGGAATAAAGGTTGGATATTTAAAATGTGATTATAAATTTGAAATTGAAGCTCAATATTTGAAATGAGAACTTTAAATTAGAATCTAAATATAAACTTAAATTAGAAGTGAATAAAAAAAAAATAAACTTAAAATTGAAAATAACTTAAAAACTAAATAATTAAACTTGGAATTGAAATTAACTTAGAACTTGAGAAATAAATTTAGAGTTTAGAAAATAAATATGTGGATATGAATTGAAATGGAAAAATGGGATAAAAATTAAAACTTGAATTAGAAGTGAATAAAATAAAATAAAAGGAATTAAACTTAAAATTGAAAATAACTTAGAAACTAAATAATTAAACTTGAAATCGAAAATGACTTAGAACTAAAGAAATAATTTTGGAGTTTATAAAATAAATACATGAATTAGAAATTGACATTAAATTTAGAAGTAACAACTTGAAAATGAAATAAAATTAAAAAATTGAAGAATAGAAAATAAATTCAAAAATAAAAACTTGAAAATGAAATAAAATTAATTTAGAAATGAGAACTTGAAAATGAATGGAAATAATAAATAAGTTTTAGAAAAAAAAAATTGAAAATGAAATAAAAAAATTAGAGGTAGAAATTGAAATAAAATTTTAAAATAGGAGCTTGAAAATAGAAACGAAAATAGAAATTAAAATTAAAAACACAAAAATGAATTAAAAAGTTATAAATGAGAAATAGAAATTAAATTAAAATGGAAGCTTATAAGTGAAAAGAAATTAAGAATCAAAATTATAAATAGCTAGAAAATGAGAAGAAAGCAACGGAAAATAAATCCGGAAATCTCTGCTAAATGCGATGATTGTATGATGCGAGCAGTTAGGGGTAAAATTTGGGGTGTGACAGTTGCCCCTATTTAAATAACTTCACCAGATGGCGTGAGTGATGGTAATCCTCATGGAATCAGTGTGAAAGATATTTAAATATAGAAATAACCAGAAATTTTGCCCCTAAATGCAATGTTATGCTGGACTACAAACTATCTAACTGCAACAAATATGCAACGAATGATGCTTATGGTATGAATGATTAGAATGAGATATGTCGACGACCACAAGCCAAGACTCACTGGGGATGACATACACTGGGGACAAAGAAACGAAAACGGGAAGTATTCAAAGTGACAAATCAACAGGTTCAAGTGTAACTGTTGACACTAAGAATAACAAAAGACGGGAACAAAAGGAAATCCAAAGCGTTGAATCAACGAACACAGGTAAAAACAAAATAAAATTCAAAGTGACTGCACAGTGGCTCGATGCGACCAACTGACACCAAGAATACAAATAAGACAAGGAAATAAATCGAAGTGGTAGATCAATGGCTCTATGCGACCAATTGACTTTGAGAAGTAAAAAAGCAACAACATATTCGAAGTGAATGCGCAGTGGCTCGATGCGACCAACTGACACTAAGAATACAACAAAATAAACATTCAAAGTGAATGTGCAGTGGCTCTATGCGACCAACTGTCACTGGAAATGAAATGACGCAAAATTCAAAGTGAATGCGCAGCGGCTCGATGCGACCAACTGACACCATGAATAACAACAAAAATATTCGAAGTGAATGCGCATCGGCTCGATGCGACCAACTGACACCAAGAAAACAAATAAAAATATTCGAAGTGAATGCGCAGCGGCTCGATGCGACCAACTGACACCAAGAATACAAACAAAATAATCATTCAGAGTGAAATGTGCAGCGGCTCTATGCGACCAACTGTCACTGAGAATAACAACAAAATAAACATTCAAAGTGAATGTGCAGCGGCTCTATGAGACCAACTGACACTAAGAATACAACCAAAAAACTTATTCAAGGTGAATGCGCAGTGGCTCGATGCGACCAACCGACACCATGAATAACAACAAAAAAAACTTATTCAAGGTGAATGCGCAGCGGCTCGATGCGACCAACTGACACCAAGAAAACAAATAAAAATATTCGAAGTGGAGGCGCAATAGGCTCGAGACCTATTGACACTAAGAATAGAAGCCAAGATACACTCAAAGTGAATGCGCAACAAGTTAAAAAAAAACGGTTGACACTAAGAATGATACAGACAAAGTAGTCAAAGTATTCAAAATGGTAAATTAGCAAGTTCAAGTGTAACTGCCGACACCGAGGATAAGGAAGGAAAATCACAGTGATTTAGTAGCGGCTCTATGCGACCAGCTAGCATTGGGGATAGAATGAAAATCACCCAAAGATAGATCAACGACACTAAGCGACCGGCTAATGCAAAAGGCAACAACAAAATATGTTGGAGTTTTCAAATAAGATAAGACATCCAACCTCTGGAAATTCCTTCAGGAACCATCAGGAGAAAGGTACAAGTATGTACAAAATCAAATGGACTTGGATTTTAAGCAAAAGGTTTCAGGACCTACTCAAAAGATTTTTGCCAATGACAATTGGACTTCAAGGAGATATTGGTGGTCATAAAGACAAAACCAACCACAATTAGAATTCCACAGGGAACACCAGCAATTACTGGGGACAAAAAAAACATTGGTAAACCAAACTTCGGGTACCAGCAACAATGAATTTTCAAATTGAACACTAACTGGACTTGGAGTTAGACAGACGACAACTGGGGAAAGACAAATGCTAGTGTCAAATGCGCATGATTGAGCATGATGCGAATGATCATGATATGCAAATGTTGACCCTAAAGAGACAAAGAGTTGACAAGACTCAAAGAGGAGTAGGCTCTCAACACTAATACTCAGATGAGCAACATGAAAAACACTGGGGAGATGTCTTCGAACTTGGAAATCATGCTTGGTCCAAGGATCCATCCAAGAGTGTTATCAGTTTTGAACTTCTATGGAGATTTCTGTAACAATAGTATAAAAGTGTTGTTGCAAACCAGGACTTCTTGGGGAAACAGAAGGTTTTTTTTTTCAATTTTCCAAAGTCAAAGAAACTTAAAAGTTTTTCAGTGAGTTTTCAAAAAACATTTTCTAAAAAACTTGTCATTATCAACGTTAAATTGTAATCAAGTGATGGCATTTTGCATAACAAAAGAAAATAAGAAGCTGAACAACAAAATTCATAGGCAAAGTTTGTATTTTATTCAAGAATGGTAGCTTGCCGATGGCAAAAACTCCATGGGAAATTACAGTTTGAAAATGGCAATGGGGAAAGGTCTACATTGAATCCAACGACCACTACAATCCCTAATAACTAAGACTGCCCGACACCTTGCTTCTGACAAGAGCAATTGGATTGGTCTTCCAGTATGATTCTTCAGTAATGGTAAACACCATCTGACACAGTCAAATGCCTTTGTCCCTAACTTTTGCCTGGACCGCCCTTTCGGGTTTTCAATCCACCGGGACGCTCTTTTTTGCCTAAGCCGCCCTTTCGGGTTTTCAACTTAGCGAGCTCTTATTTTTTTTTTATCCCTAACTTTTGCCTGGATCTCCTTCATAGGTTTTGATCCACCGGGATACCCATTTTTGCCTAGGTCGCCATTTCTGGTTTTCGACCTATCGGGTTTTATTTAGGCATAATATTTTTTGACTGCATCAGAATTCACCGGGTGCTTCAGCTGTTCACCATCCATAGTTGTAAGGATTAAGGAACCTCCGGAGAACGCCACCTTCACAACATATGGGCCTTCATAGTTAGGACTCCATTTTCCACGCATGTCTTTGTGGACTGGCAAGATTTTCTTGAGTACAAGATCTCCTTCTTTGAATTCTCGGAGACGGACTTTCTTGTCAAATGCTATCTTGATGCGCTTTTGGTACAACTGGCCATGGCACATGGCGGTCATTCTCTTCTCGTCAATGAGGTTCAGTTGGTCAAACCTGTTCTGGACCCACTCAGCTTCCTCCAGTTTGGTTTCCCTCAAGATTCTCAAAGATGGTATCTCTACTTCAATAGGGAGAACTGCATCCATTCCATACACCAGAGAGAAAGGGGTTGCCCCTGTTGAAGTGCGAACTGATGTTCTGTATCCGTGTAAAGCATATGGTAGCATCTCATGCCAATCTTTGTAAGTTTTTACCATCTTCTGCAGAATCTTTTTGATGTTCTTGTTTGCAGCTTCAACAGCTCCATTCATCTTCGGACGATACGGAGAAGAGTTATGATGTTCAATCTTGAATGTCTCACACAGCTCTTTCATTGTTTTGTTGTTCAAATTGGTCCCATTATCTGTTATGATTCGGCTTGGGATTCCATAACGGCAGATAATTTGGTTCTTGATGAAACGGGCAACCACTTGCTTTGTCACATTGGCGTAGGAAGCTGCTTCTACCCATTTGGTGAAGTAATCAATTGCGACCAAGATAAACCGATGACCATTGGAAGCCTTAGGCTCAATTGCCCCTATCATGTCAGTGCCCCACATTGAGAAAGGCCAAGGCGATGACAGAACATTCAAAAGTGTCGGAGGTACGTGCACCTTGTCGGCATAAATCTGGCATTTATGACACTTCCTGGCATACTTGAAACAATCTGATTCCATGGTCAACCAGAAGTATCCAGCTCTCAAAATCTTCCTGGACATGGCATGTCCATTGGCATGGGTTCCAAATGATCCTTCATGGATTTCCCTGATCAATAAGTCTGCTTCGCGCTTGTCCACACATCTGAGCAGAACCATATCATGATTTCTCTTGTAAAGCACATTGTTGCTGAGGAAAAACTTGGACGCCAATCTTCTTAAAGTCTTCTTGTCTAGATTTGTTGCGTCAGCTGGGTACTCCTGATTTTGCAAATAGTTCTTGATGTCGTAGAACCACGGTTTCTCATCAGTTTCTTCTTCGACCAGTAGGCAGTAGGCTGGTGCAGTTCTTCGCTCGATTGTAATGAGTGGAGCTTCATTAAGAAATCTGACTTGAAACATAGAGTCCAACATAGCCAAGGCATCTGCAATTTGATTTTCTGCCCTTGGAACATGATGGAAAGTGACTTCATCGAAGTATTTGATCAATTCCACAATGTGGGCACGGTATGGGATCAACTTCTCATCACGGGTCTCCCACTCACCTTTGACTTGGTATATTACCAAAGCTGAGTCTCCATATACATCAAGAATCTTGATTCTGGTATCGATTGCAGCTTCGATACCTAAAATACACGCTTCAAAACACAATCTAGCCGTGAAGGGAGTATAACCACCATCGGGATTCATCAAGACAACTCCTACACCATGCCCCATGTAGTTAGAGGAACCATCAAACATCATCTTCCAACGAGACCCTGGCTCGGGACCTTCATCTGGACCGGGAACTTCACAATCCTTTATCAACATAATGTCCTCGTCCGGGAAATCGAATTTCAAAGGTTCATAATCTTCGACAGGATGATCAGCAAGGTATTCAGATAAAACACTGCCCTTAATAGACTTCTGGGTTACATACTGGATATCATACTCGGATAACAACATGTGCCAACGGGCGAGTCTTCCTGTCAAGGCAGGCTTCTCAAAGATGTACTTTATTGGATCCATTTTCGAGATCAACAAAGTAGTGTGACAAATCATGTACTGCCTGAGACGTCTAGCAGCCCATGCCAAAACACAACAAGTTTTTTCTAAAAGCGAGTATCTGCTCTCACAGTCTGTGAACTTCTTGCTTAAGTAATAAATGGCGTGCTCCTTACGACCAGTTTCGTCTTGTTGGCCTAATACGCAACCCATAGATCCCTCGAGCACAGTGAGATACATGAAAAGAGGCTTCCCTGGAGTAGGTGGGATCAAGATAGGAGGTTCTTGTAGATAAACCTTAATCTTCTCAAAAGCTAGTTGACAATCGGGACTCCACTCAATTGCTTGATTCTTCCGGAGTAACTTGAATAAAGGCTCACAAGTAGCAGTCATGTTGGAGATAAATCTGGAGATGTAGTTCAATCTTCCGAGGAAACCCCTGACTTGCTTTTCTATTTTTGGAGCTGGCATCTCTTGAATTGCTCTGACCTTATCTGGATCTACTTCAATACCTTGTTGACTAACAATAAAACCAAGCAACTTTCCTGATCGGGCACCAAAGGTACACTTAGCTGGATTCAGACGCAGTTGGAACTTTCTGAGACGCTCAAATAACTTCGAGAGATGATTCAAATGATCCTCCTCACTCTGTGATTTGGCAATCATATCATCCACATAAACTTCTATCTCTTTATGCATCAATCATGGAAAAGGGTGACCATTGCCCTCTGATAAGTGGCTCCTGCATTTCTGAGACCAAATGGCATAACCTTGTAACAATAAGTGCCCCATGGTGTGATGAATGTAGTCTTTTCCATATCATCAGGATCCATCTTGATCTGGTTGTACCCTGAAAACCCATCCATGAAGGAGAAAACAACAAATTTAGCAGTTTTGTCAACCAAAGTATCAATATGCGGAAGAGGGAAATCGTCCTTCGGACTGGCTTTGTTCAAATCCCTATAGTCCACACACATCCTGACTTTGCCATCCTTTTTAGGGACTGGCACAATATTAGCTACCCACTCAGGGTATTTTGCAACTGCAAGGAATCCAGCATCAAACTGTCTTTTGACCTCTTCTCGAATCTTCAGAGCCATGTCTGGTCTTGTTCTTCGAAGCTTTTGCTTTACAGGAGGACAATCTGGTCGAAAAGGTAACTTGTGGACCACTATGTCCGTGTCTAAACCAGGCATGTCCTGATATGACCATGCAAACACATCTACATACTCTCTGAGAAGCTTGACCAATCTTTCTCTGATGTCTGTCCCAAGTGTTGTACCAATCTTGACTTCCTTCTTGTCTTCATCAGTGCCAAGATTGATGGTCTCTACCTGCTCCTTATGTGGCTGGAGCTCTGTGCGCTCATACTCAACTAATCTTGCCAGTTCTTCGGGAATGTCACAATCTTCCTCACTTTCATCTTCCGCTTGGTAGATGGGCGAATCAAAGTTAGGAGAGAATGTAGAGTCAATGGATTCAACAGGGTTTTCGCTTATTCTGCATATGATAATGATTTGCCTTTATTAAAAGTGGAAAATAGAGAAATGCAAGAGAAAAAGCTTTTTTTTTGGTTTTGAAAGATTGCCATTTTCTTTTAAAAGTGAAAAGAGAGAAAAACAGTAAATGATCAAAATAAGAGTTTAACAAAATGCCTTCATTGATAATAACTTTAAAAATGAGAAGGGGCCCTACAAAATACTCCCATAGCCTTGGGCAGAGCTAGGGAGCTTTGAAAACATTTAAAAACAACAAATTACTTTGACCATGGAAACAACTCTGGGATCTCGACTGCCTCCCAATTGTCCAAGGCTTCTTCACACTGATACACCAAATGATTCACATTTTCATCTTCAGAAACTCCATCAACTGCATTGACCTAATAACCAGCACTGGAAAACACCTCTTGAATGGTCTTCAGGCGTCCTTTAACGGAGGTTGACGCTCCTTCCTTCACATGAGTTGGTTTGTAACCCAACCCGCAACGATCTAGCTTCTGTTTGACTTCGATGACATCACCCCAACCTTCATAGCTTCTTTCTTCAATGGTGGAAATGGTACTCTTCAGCGATGCAAAAGATGGGATACCCTTCCCTTTTGGCTCCTCTACTTCCAAAAGGACAACATTGGCTATCTCAAGAGCTTGGAAAGAAGTTTCCAAAGCATCTTCATCAGCCTCAATATAGCTAAAGGATGAAAGGTTTCTAACCATGAGATCTTCTTCCCCAGACACGGTTACCAGCTTGTTATCGACCACAAACTTCATCTTTTGATGTAGGGTAGAAGTGACTGCCCCAGCAGCATGGATCCAAGGTCTTCCCAGCAAGCAACTGTAATTAGGATTGATGTCCATAACCTGGAAAGTGACTTTGAAGACCTGTGGCCCAATCAAGATTGGTAGGTCTACTTCTCCAATAACGGTCCTCCTTGACCCATCAAAAGCTTTCACAATCAGTGCACTGGGCCTCATCTCTGCCCCTTGATAAGATAACTTGGCAAGCGTTCTTTTCGGCAAAACATTCAATGAAGATCCTGTATCCACAAGAACTCTTGCTAAAGTATCCTCTTGACATTTCACAGATATGTGGAGAGCACGGTTATGGTCCAAGTCCTCCTTTGGAAGATCCTTCATACTGAAGCTGAGATTGTTACATGCAGTGATATTGGCAATGACTCCATCAAACTGATTCACTGTTATATCATGCGTAACATGTGCTTGAGCTAGCAACTTCTGAAGCGCACTTCGATGAGCCGGAGAATGCATAAGAAGTGATAGGATAGATATTTTGGAAGGCGTTTGATGTAGCTGATCTATAACCTTATAATCACTCTTCTTAATGATTCTGAGAAATTTTGCATCCTCTTCTCCCAAGACTACCCCTTTGTCCTGGTTGACAACAGCTGAAATGACTTCTTTAGGCGGAGCCGTATTGGCTTGCTGAGTATAAACACGACCACTGCGAGTTAAACGGCCTGCACCCGCTATGTCAGCACTTGCCACCTTTGAACCTTCCTTCTGACTAGCTTTACCAATCTTCTGATGAACTTTCCCTGTATCATACTTCCATGGAACTGCTTTAGTGTCTTCATAAAGGAAAGGGTTACTCCTTTGCTCTAATCTTGGATATGGTAAATTGAAAATCGGCACCACAGATTCTGGAATATTGAAGATGGGTTGAACTCTTGAAGACTCAGGCAGGTTAAACACTGGCACCACAGTGGAATTAGATTCAGGCAAGTTGAAAATGGGTTCAATCACTGCCACCTCATTCCTCTTCGTATGACCGCTCACTTGTAAGACACCTTCATCAATCAAATTTTGAACATCTTTTAAGACCAATTCACATCCCTTTGGGTTATTTGCACAAGCTTCACAATTCTCATGACAGCTCTTCAGCATACCCACTTCTACTAACTTCGCATGGAAGTCTCTGAGCGGGGTCTTGATCTCTGTGACGTTGAAAATCAAACCTTCGTCGGACTCGTCAGCAATGGCATTTATGGACCCATGCTTGGGTAAATGATTATCTTTGACATTCGGACCAGTATTCCCAAATGACAGAATGTTCTTTTCCATCAAATCTTTCACTATGTACTTTAAAGCATAACAACCCTCCAAATCGTGCCCTGGGGCACCTTCATGGAATAAACAGTGAGCATTTGAGTTGTAATTTGGTGGGAGTGGATTTGGTGGAGGACCCAAAGGCCTTGGAGTAACCAAACCTTTCTTCAACAGTGAAGGATATAATTCAGTATAAGTCATAGGGATTCGAGGATTAGGAGGCCTTCCTCCTGGTCTTCTATTCTGAAAATTGGGATTTGGATGAGGAGCTGGAGTCCTCTGCGGATAGGCTGAGGCATTGGGCGCTTGTTGATAGCCTGGATTGTTGAGCATTGGCTGATAAGGTGGAATCACTGGAGCCGCTTGCTGATACATCGAGACTGCTTGAGTTGGCCGATACATCGGAGCTTATGGATTAAATGATGGTTGAACCGCCGCTACATAAGGATGTTGGGCATACTGTTGTTGATGAGAATACTGCTGTTGAGCCATAGGTGGAGGTCTCTGCCAAAGCGGATTTCTCCTTTGACCTGTCATTATGGCATTCGTCTCACCCTCTTTCTTCTTGTGGAAATTACTGGTAAATTTCTTGCCAATATTTCCACTACCACTGCTGGAACTGCCAGATGCACCACTCATCTTTCCACTTTTCAAACCGAGTTCTACCTTGATTCCCACAGCCACTAAATCAGAGAAACTAGCAGTTATGCTTCCCACCATTCTCTCATAGAATTCTGGTCGCACAGTGTCAACAAACCAGTCAGCTAATTCTTTTTCAGTCAATGGGGGCTCTACTTGAGAAGCGGTCCCTCTCCACCTCTAAGCATATTCTTTAAATGATTCAGAATCTTTTTGTGACATACTCAACAGTTGCCTCCTATCGGGAGCAAGGTCCATATTGTATTTGTATTGCTGGATGAAAGCATCTGCCAAGTCTTGGAAACTGCGAATCTTTGACTGGTCTAGCGTTAGATACCATTTGGAGGAGATTCCCTTCAGACTGTCCTGGAAACAGTGGATCATTAATTTATCATTGTCCACCTGCGCAACCATTCTTCGATAGTACATCAAGAGATGGTTCTTAGGACAAGTTGCGCCCTCATACATATCAAACGTGGGTATCTTGAACTTTGGAGGTATTACCAACCCAGACACCAGACACATCTCTCTGGCAGCGGCCCCAAAGATCTGGTCACCTTCAATCGCTCTTAATCTTTTTTCAAGGGTTTCGAAGTTCTCTTGCATTTTCTCATGTTTCTCGTCTCCGTTTTCAGACATAGCGGGCGCGTCATACACCTGATGGTCATTAAAGTATGGTTGAACACGGGTGTGCACAATGTCCGGTGTAAAATTAGCAACTGCATGGTTCTCTTCATTAGTCACCGGAATAGTCTGTTGAGCAGCAAATACATGAGGAGGGGGCACAAAACCTTGGGAAGGAAATACCATGCCCTGAGAAGGAGGTGCAAAACTTTGAGAAGCTAAACCTTGGGACGGGGGGAAGAAACCCTGGGCAGCAAATCCTTGGGAAGAAGGAATAAAACCCTGAGCAACAAATCCTTGGGAAGAAGGAATAAAACTTTGAGAAGCAAAACCTTGAGAAGGAGGGACGAATCCATGAGTAGCAAGTCCTGAAGAAGAAGGAATAAAACTTTGAGAAGCAAAACCATGAGGAGGAGGGACGAATCCATGAGGAAGTCCAAAAGGAGGCCAGGTCACAGGGGTAGTGACTGATGATGTAGGCTCGGTCGTTGCAGTGACAATTTCAGTCGTTGCAGTGACAATTTCTGACACCACGGTCTGCCGGGTATCCATCTTCGCTCGAATAACCTGCAACATTTCCATCATCTGACCCATATTTCCACGAATATCAGTAAGCTCTTCGTTAACTCTGTCCATCTCTAGGTCTCTTTCAGCCATCCTCTTTCTGGCTTGAGCTCGAGTGTAGTATTTGCGTGAGAGCCTCAGTGTGAAAGCTGGAGAGCAGATGACGGGAATGAGTTTTATATGAAAAAATGCAAATGAAATGCCAAATGTATGGATGCAATGCGAAAATTAAATTTTATTCAAGGAACTTAAGAAACAATTTGCAAATACCAAGGAACACATAATAATCAAAGGACATGATTTCATTAAATTCAAAAAGTGATACAAAGTCTTGAGTACATCTTCAAAAATCCCAAACAAAGCTTAATAAAGACAAAGACAAAGTCCTAAGGAGATTTTCCTAAAAGCCTCAAGTTGAGCTTCTCGATTTGTGCCTTCATCTGAGCCCTTTCAAGCATAAGTTGATCCACGATCAACTTCCAAGAAGCGTCCCCTTGAGTGCTGGAGGAAAATAAATCCTCTTGTGCTTTCCTTTTCTTGCTGGAGAGCTCTTCTTCTTCCTTCATCTTCAATTGTCTTCTAAGTTCTTCATTCTCACTACTGATGATCTGATGTCGATTCTTCCATGCATTCTTCTCTCGAATCTCTTTCTCCAAATCAATCTTCAGCTTCTCTGCATCATCCATAAAGATTAGAATGGGTTTCTTGAAGGTCATAGGATCCTGGCGAGGGTAAGGCATCTTCAGACTGATTGCCCTATCTCGTACCCATTGGAGATAGGGTTCCATAGAAACACAATTCGGCTTTCCCAAGCTACTCCTCCCTTTCCTATGGATGTACTTACAAGCTTGCATAATCTGTTTCTTGAGCTCTGGTTCTTCGTCATCCTTAAAGAAAATTCCTTCCACTTCAACACTCTTAGGTTTGTCCTTCAACGGATATCCGAGTTGGCGGCGAGTCAAAACTGGATTATAGTTGATTCCTCCCTTAGTGCCAAGAAGAGGCACATTAGCAAAATCACCACAGCTATCAATAATCAATGCTCCATCATAAACACGATTGTACCAACTAATGTCAGAGTGGGTAAGAGACATGATCCTTTGTGACCACCACAAACCATCCTTAAGATTCCAAAATGAAGCTGACTTAGGCAAGTGCGAAATAAACCACTCGTACAACAATGATGCACAACAAGTAATCATCCCTCCCTTATGGTGATTCCTCAGATGGATGGAATGGTAAGTGTCTCCGAGCAAAGTAGGGACCGGGTTCTTCTTCAGAAAGATCTTGATGGCATTCAGGTCGACAAAGTCTTCAAAGTTTGGGAAAAGTAACACTCCATATATTAGCAGAATAAAGGTCGCCTCAAAAGCTTTCATATCCTTCGCACTAACAAAATTCTTGGCCTTTTCTACCAAAAACTTCGTAGGGAATCCAAAAATCTTTCCTTTATGGGTCATATTTGCTTTGACCTCAGGAACACTCAAATATGTCGCCTTTGCAATCTCCGCTTCTTCAGGGTCCTTCTCTAGAACGGGGAATGGAAACTCATCCTTAACACGTGATCCCACCAGAAATGAATACTCTTCCAAAGTAGGCGCCAATTGGTAATCAGGGAACGTAAAACAATGGTAGAGAGGATCATAAAACTGGAGCATCACAGAGAGCAACCTTCCATCCCACTCAGTCTTAAGTAAGGCTAAAAGTCTCCTATGCTTCTCCATGAAGGCTTCTTGATCCAAAACCAAATCTCTTAATTTCCTTAGGTCTTCGAGTTTGGGAGTTTTGAATGTGTACTTGACAGTTTTTCTTCTTCCAAAGTCCATGATGATACCTATGATATTTGCAAAAATAGAGTTCCTGAGTTCCTTGAATAAATTGGTAAAAATGATGCTTCATGATGCGTGAATGCACAAACACAAACAAGGCTTAGGTTCAAAGCTTGCATGAGGTCGAAGGTTCAACCCTCCCAAAAGGTATGTACTATGAGTTTATTTGTACCTGTACAACGGGTTCTAAAAGTTCCCATAATCATTGTCCCATCTTTCGGATATTATTGACTTCCCAACTCAACTTGGTAATCAATAATATTCTCAAGAGAGTCTCATCCGAGTGTAGTATCGCGTATCAACTATTTCGGACTTGCACCCTCATAGTCATCGCACTACATCCCTAAAAAGGCCAAGTGGGGGTAAATGTTCTACGGTCCTCAGCATTAATGGCTCTCAGGTCGAATATAGTAATGTTTTCACGACTGAACTCGATCAACAAAACTACATCCGAGGAGGCCTCCGCTGAGTGGTGGTGTCTCAAGTCAACTTGGTCGAGACTCAACTCCCTACAAGCCTTCTTGAATATACCACCGTCCTATCTTATTTTGCACTCAAGTCCGGGTTAGGACTTATCTCACCACACATGGAACACCCAACAAAAAATCCAAAATAATAACAAGCAATACAACAACAAATATACAAATATACAAGGTGGGCTTAACCCTCAGAAATAGAATCCCCAGTGAAGTCGCCAATTCTATCGCGGTGAGAATCGGATACCAAGCTATTAAGTAAGCTTGAATCGCAAAACTTTTATGTTCACCACCGACTTTAATTTAATCCAAAGGGAAAAGGGAAAAAGATCGTAAAAACCCTAAATGAGGAGAAACTAGGTTCGGGGGTTGATTATACCTAGGGAAGGTGTTAGCATCCTAAGCATCCGCAGTATCCTACGGGAACCTCTTGTTAATATTTGTGTTATTGTTGTTTATTGCTTGCTAGAATTATGGGAACCTGAGGTTTTATTTCTAATGGTGCTCGCACAACATCGCATCGATGCCTACGTATCGGGTATAGAATCAGAGCACTCGTAGTTCTCCTAAGGATTAACGAACACTTGGTTAGGCTCAAGGTTCGCGGGGGAAGGTAAGTGTTATGGCAAACACTCACGTGACTTAACAAAGTCACAAAAAGTTGTAAAATAAAAAGGTCCTAATGGCTAAGGGTCAAAAAGGAACTAGGGATGGCTAAACTTCCTATGACATTGAGTCAACTGCAGGAGTTCTTTCCCTTTTGGATTGAAATGCGAAAAAATAAAGTAAATGAATGAGGGTGCAAGCTCCTAAGTCTAAGGCATAGGTTGCTACTTGCAAAAATAAATTGGACAAAGTAAATGGAAATGCAAGATAAAGGGCTTAATAACTGGCTATGGCTCGATATATGGATCGAGAATGCGGGGGTGGAAGACAAGCGTGGTGCGTCAATTTATTTAAGTTAAAAAGCTGTAAAGTGTAAGGAATGTGCAGACGGCGATCGTAAACGACCGACTTACGTGTGTGAGTGAAGTGTATGTGAAGTTCACTTGGCGTTGGACCAAGGAATTTTATTATCTTTAAAAAATAAAGTTAATATGGTGTAAAAGTGCGAGAAATAAATAATAAATAAAAAATAAAGTGAAATAAATTGAAAATAGAATAAATTAAATGGAATAAAATAAATAGAATAAATAAATGAATGAAAATAAATAAATGGCCTCATATTGGTCACGATTAATCGGAAACGACTTATCGTGACTTTTTGTCATATCATCGGCCCAAAAATTAAAATTGTAAAAGCGCGAGAAATAAATAATAAAAAAAACAAATAAAGTGAAATAAATTGTAAAATAGAATAAATTAAACAGAATGAAAATAAAAATAAATAAATGGCCTCATATTGGTCACGATTAATCGGAAACGATTTATCGTGACTTTTTGTCATATCATCGACCCAAAAATTAAAATTGTAAAAGCGCGAGAAATAAATAATAAAAAAAACGAATCAAGTGAAATAAATTGTAAAATAGAATAAATTAAACAGAATGAAAATAAAAATAAATAAATGGCCTCATATTGGTCACGATTAATCGGAAACGATTTATCGTGACTTTTTGTCATATCATCGGCCCAAAAATTAAAATTGTAAAAGCGCGAGAAATAAATAATAAAAAAAACGAATAAAGTGAAATAAATTGTAAAATAGAATAAATTAAACAGAATGAAAATAAAAATAAATAAATGGCCTCATATTGGTCACGATTAATCGGAAACGATTTATCGTGACTTTTTGTCATATCATCGGCCCAAAAATTAAAATTGTAAAAGCGCGAGAAATAAATAATTAAAAAAACGAATAAAGTGAAATAAATTGTAAAATAGAATAAATTAAACAGAATGAAAATAAAAATAAATAAATGGCCTCATATTGGTCACGATTAATCGGAAACGATTTATCGTGACTTTTTGTCATATCATCGGCCCGTAAACGACCGATAAGATGAGAATGATTACAAAAATGAAGAAATACCAAATAACTTCAAGTTTCTTATAAAAAAAATTCTTCTACGATATAAAACAAATAAAAATTAAACACCAATAATAAATAATAAAAGCAAAGGGGATGGGGTGTATGCAGCAGATCTGGTGTGAGTAACAAAAATCTAATGAGCCCAACCCAAGATTAAAAAATAAAATAAAATAGAGGGGGTCTGGCAATGTGTAGGCAGATTTAAGGTGGTGATTAGTAAAAATCAGATTCGCAAAGCCCAGCACAGTTCAAAAGATAAAAAACAAAAAAAAAACAAAAAGATTTATTAAATCAAAAGAAAAGAAAATAATTGAAGTCAGTAGCAACGATTTTTTAAAAGAGAAGAAAATACTCAATCCAAAATCACTTCTCAAATCACGGTTTAGAACTCAGAGAAACGAAACCCGAAAACCCACCCTCAAAATCAATCACGAATCAAACCGTTTTTCGCTCATCTCACTCTCGCTCGTGCGTTTCTTGGTTCGCGATTTCTCTCTCCCAATCTCTCTCGGCGTAGTTTTCTCTGTCTCTCGCCTCTCAATCGCTCGATGCACTCAGTTTTCACGGTTCTCCGCCTCACTACGTTTGCCTTTCTCTCTCACCTCCTCTGTCTCTCAGATCTCTCACTCACTTGGCTCGCGCGGTGGTAATGGATTTTGTGGTTTTCAGGTGAGTTTGAAGATGGATTTGAAGTTGTTTGGTTTTGACGGAGGATCGGTGGTGAGTGGGTGAAGGCCGGCGGCGGTTTTGCGTTGTGATGAGGGTTTCGCGCGGTGATTTTAAGCTCGGTTATGGTGGAAGAGTGTTGGCCGAAGGTTGTTGGGAGGTTTGTAAGGGTGAGCAAGGCGATGGTGGTTCAGTTGTTGTTTGATGGCGGCGGGTGAGGTAACGGTGGATGATGGAGGGTTGTTGAGTGGTTTAGTTGTTGTTTGGTAAACAGGGGGAGATGGTGAAGGGTCGCTTTGAGTGTTTGCGGTGATGGTAGCTGAAGATTGAAGATGGTTTGGTTATGGGGGTTATGGCTCTGTGCGATGAAATTTAAGGTTTGTTGGGATCCTCATATTCATTTCCATTTTTTCATGATCCGGTTGCTTTTGTTTCGAGTTTCCTGATACTTTTTGTTTACTGCGTTTTCAGTGACGGTTCAAAGGGGGTTTAGCGGTGGAGAGTGGTTCTGTTTGTTTGAGGTTTCAGATTCGACTCGCGGTGGTTTGACGGAAAAGGTGGTTGACGAAAGGGTTTATGCGATGAAGTAGGTGGTCACGGCTTGTTGTGAGGTCGTGGTTTGGATCTGATTTCCAACTTCAAGGGTTTGGGTTAAAGGGTGTTTCGGAGTGAGCTCACGGACGGATGAGTTACGGCTGGTTAAGATTTCTGACTGTTGGATTATGTGGTGCAGGTTTTTGAGGGTTAAAGGATTTGGCTATGGTGATGAAGCTTGAAAATAGGAATAGGTGAGATTTTTCTTTCTGTGTCTGTGATTTGAGACTTTGGTTTATGTTGTCTGGTTATGATTTGTGAGCCTGAGTTTTGCTGAAAGATGATAATGAAGAATATGTCTTACAAATGGGAAGAAAATATGAGCAGGGGTATGCGATGAGTTATTGTGAGAGGGAAATGATCAACGGATTGTTTTTTTGCTTTGCTGAGAGGACCTTGCAGTTTTTTTTTTAGGGATGTCACTGAAGGAATTGTTTTTTTGGTTTGCTCTACGTTTCACGAACTCTCTTCATCTCAATATTTTTCTGGTTTCATTCTAAATGATTGATTTGGTTTTAGGTGTTGGAAGAACAGAGGTTTCACGGTTTTAACGGTTTGTGTTTGGATTGAAACAGGTGAAAGGTTCGCGGATGGATTTCGGGTTGGGTGATTTTGGAAGGTTAAAGAGTTATGGATGGAGGTTGTGCAGTTTGCCGGAGGTGAGGAGTTCTTGGTGAAACTTCACAGGTTTGATTTGGCTATGGTGAAGGCGGTGGTTTTGGCCGAGGTGAAGCTGTTTGTGAGAATTTCATGGCTTGAAGGTGCTGTTTGTTCTGTTTTTGTGGTATTTGAAGGGTGCGGTTCTGTGTTGTAAACAAAAATGGTTTTTTGCAGGTGGTGTTGATGGAAAACTGATGGAGTGATTCGGTTTGGTTTCGGTAAAGGGATTTGTTTTCGTGTTTCCTGAAGGTTCGTGTTTTCACAGGTTTGGTGAGCTATAGAGATGAGTTTTGAGGTCTTTTTGGTTCTGTGTTCTTCTTATTTACAAGTGTTGTTGTTGATTTGAAAAATGGTTTTAAGTATTTTTTTTTTGAAGTTTTAACATGAAGTTTGTTTTGTATGCAGATTTGAATGAAGTTAAAAAAGAAAATTATCTATGAACAAAAGCTGAAAAGAGGTGAAGGGAAAAAGAACCATACCGACCCGAATGTTATCGGGGTGACGAATCCGCAAGTGGTAAGCCTCCTATTCTTCTTCCGCCGTTCTTCTGAATGTTTTTTTTTTGCTGTTCTGAGTGAGATTTCAATGGCTGAATTTATGTTGCTCTGATGCTGAATTTTGGTTGTTTTTGTGTGTGTTTTTGATGGTTTTGAGAGCTGAATTTTGATGTGTTTGTGGGGCTGACTTGTGGTATTTTTATGGCTGTTTTTGTGAGTTGTTTGGGTGCTGATTTTGGATGTAACAGTAGTTTGATGATGAATTTAACAGTAGTGTTTTCGCTGCTGAAATTTGTGGCTGATTTTGTTGTGTTTTTGTGAGTTGTTTGGGGCTGTTTTTATGTGGTTATTGGCTGTTGGAGGGCTGAATTGGTGTGTGCTTTTATTGCTGAATTTTCTTGTGTCCTTGTTGCTTGTAGGTGAAGGGTTGGAGGAAAGGGGACAAATGCTGAATTTTGTTGTGGGTGGAGCAGAGTTTTGTGTGCTGCAGACCTGCTGTTGGTGGCTGCATGCTTGCTGAATTTTGTGCCTTGCTGCTGTATTGTGGTGCTTTGTGGGTGCTTTTGTTGTATAATTTTTTGTGATTGTATTGTACATTTTTGTGTGGTTGTAACATAACAATATTATTGGAATAAAGGTTGGATATTTAAAATGTGATTATAAATTTGAAATTGAAGCTCAATATTTGAAATGAGAACTTTAAATTAGAATCTAAATATAAACTTAAATTAGAAGTGAATAAAAAAAAAATAAACTTAAAATTGAAAATAACTTAAAAACTAAATAATTAAACTTGGAATTGAAATTAACTTAGAACTTGAGAAATAAATTTAGAGTTTAGAAAATAAATATGTGGATATGAATTGAAATGGAAAAATGGGATAAAAATTAAAACTTGAATTAGAAGTGAATAAAATAAAAAAAAAGGAATTAAACTTAAAATTGAAAATAACTTAGAAACTAAATAATTAAACTTGAAATCGAAAATGACTTAGAACTAAAGAAATAATTTTGGAGTTTATAAAATAAATACATGAATTAGAAATTGACATTAAATTTAGAAGTAACAACTTGAAAATGAAATAAAATTAAAAAATTGAAGAATAGAAAATAAATTCAAAAATAAAAACTTGAAAATGAAATAAAATTAATTTAGAAATGAGAACTTGAAAATGAATGGAAATAATAAATAAGTTTTAGAAAGAAAAAAAAATTGAAAATGAAATAAAAAAATTAGAGGTAGAAATTGAAATAAAATTTTAAAATAGGAGCTTGAAAATAGAAACGAAAATAGAAATTAAAATTAAAAACACAAAAATGAATTAAAAAGTTATAAATGAGAAGTAGAAATTAAATTAAAATGGAAGCTTATAAGTGAAAAGAAATTAAGAATCAAAATTATAAATAGCTAGAAAATGAGAAGAAAGCAACGGAAAATAAATCCGGAAATCTCTGCTAAATGCGATGAATGTATAATGCGAGCAGTTAGAGGTAAAATTTGGGGTGTGACAAAATCATTTGCCATGAAAGACATGGAATCATCTAAATATATTATTGGCATTAGAATCATCAGTGACAAAAAGTAAAAAAAACATTGAATGTCACAAGAGCATTATATCAAAAGAGTATTGCAGAGATTCTATAAGAAACATTCTAAGGCAGTAAACATTCCTTATATTTATTGTTGATCTCCATATATTTATTCTATTTATTTCCATATATTTATTGTTGTGGCATTATTTATTCTATTTATTTCCATATATTTATTGTTGATCTCCATAGATTATTACAAATTTGAGAATTTTATTTCTGCCACATATTAATATATTATTGTGTGTTAGTTTTTCATCATTAATAGGGATGAGAATATGTCAGTCCGACCTACAGGGGCATATAACCTAACCTATTTAAGGTCAAACTAGGTTAGACAAGGTCAGACCAATTTAATAAAAAAAAGCCAGGCTTATACTTTTTTAAAGTCTATTTAATTAAATAGGTCAAGTTTAGGCTATTAAAAAAAACCTATGAAGACTTAGTAAAACTATTATTTCAGATTTGTAATCAGCCTTAGTAAAACACGAATTTCAAATCGTAATCAGCCTTAATAAAACACCAATTTCAGATTTGTGAATCGTTGGACCAGGCTTATTTTTCGAGAGCTAATTCATAACACCTATGTAAACCTTTTGATCGTTCGGATATTCAAAAAGAAATTCGAGTTGAGAGATATCGATTTTGCATTAAAGATGGATTTTTGGGTATTATTCAACTTCTTTTTTCTTATTGGTAAGTTAATTTGCTTAGTAGTTTGACTTTTGGTAGCACTACTTTGTGACTCACATTGAGACTTTCTTGTACTCTAATTTGATTATAATAGAGTTGTTTCTTCAATCTGAATGAACAATGATTTTTCATTCTCAAATTGAGAGTTTTTCACGTTAAAATACCAATATTCTCTTGTGGTATTATTTGTTTTATTTATTTCCATATATCTATTGTTGATCTCCATAAATTATTATAAATTTGAGAATTTTATTTCCCCCACATATTAATATATTATTATGCATTAATTTTTCATCATTAATAGAGATGGAAATAAGTCAGGTCGATTTATAGAGGCCTATAGCCTAACTAATTTAAGATCATGTCTATTTAATAAAAAAGTCAGACTTAGACTTTTTTAAAAGTTTATTTAATTAAATATATCAGATTTAGGCTATTAAAAAACATATAAAGCTTTATATGTCGGCCTATATTTTCATATATATTAAAAAAAAATCTAAATAAAATGACCTATATACACATATATTAGGAAAACAATACTAAATAGGTTGATATATATATATATATATATATATATATATATATATATATATATATATATATATATATATATATATATATATATATATATATATATATATATATATATATATATATATATATATATATATATATATATATATATATATATATTAGAAAAAATATATATTAAATAGACCGGTCTAGATATGCATATATAGATGAATGTATAAGACTTCTAAAATAATATGGATTAATTAAAAAATTTAATAGAAAATAGATTTTTAAATAGATTTTCAGATCAGAAAAAATAAAAAAAAATCTATAATAGATAATAAACCAGACATAGATCTTATAAATTTATCGTAAAACTGATTTAGGTCTTCTAAAATCTAACCTAACCTAACATATTTTTACCCCTAATCATTAATAACATTTTACTCGAAAAATATATTCGATCTTTTCATTTATACTACCTTTTAGATATAAAATTTATACAACCTTTTAAGAAGTGAAATGATGAAGTAAATTATTTATTTTAAGGTAGAAAAACTTAATTTTTTATCCAACTCAAAGCAATGTAATATGATTGGATTGAATAATTAATTTGATAAATTTGATACCACCCAATCGCAACCATAAAATATGTAGTATATTGAAAATTTAGCAATGACAACAAGTTTGCTAAATAGTCACAAATTTTATGTTTTATTCTATCCTCCACCGCCACCACACATGGGTGAGTTGCTATTTTGATTATGACCTGTTTTTGGTTCTTATATTTCTATCCTTCAAGGGTTGTTGTTTCTATTATAGCTAAAAGAGGAGTCATTTGCAAAACATAAAAAAGATGAAACTCATTAATAAAAGTAATACAAAAAGACACATCATTTACCACAGTTTATAGCTTTTCCACATCACCTAAACCATAATTAAAGTAAGAAAACAAAAAGTAATGTTAAAAAATACAAAAAGAGAGAGAGAAAAGTTGTGAATTGAGATTCATTGCAATTTGGCATAGTGACAGTGCTGTGCTGAGTATGTGAAAATCACCATCTTTGCTTTTCTTTCTAACCTTTTTTTCACTCATTCCACTGACTCCATTTGCAGACCAAAATAAAAGGACAGGATGACATGGACAACAAGTAGTAATACTATTTCGCCTGTCATCCAATAAATATTGTTTTATTTAATACTAGAGTATTAACTAGAGTTTTTATTTATTTAAATGTTATCTAAAATTTATGTTATCAATCAATATTTTATGCATCATTTTTTTTATGTATATGTATTCAATTTGTTTTTTATTAGTTGTTTTTTTCTTTGTTATTTTAAAGTTTAATACAATATTAATATTATTTTTTTTAGTTTTTATTGAAAAGATAAAAATATATGAAATAAAATAGAGAAAATTGAATATGCTTGACATTATAAATTAACAGAGTGATTTTTTTTAAGGCAATTGAATTAATACAAGAATACAAGGATTTCAACCCTTACAATAATTTAATCAGAGGAATTCCCAATCAACTCAAAAAAAATTAACACCCAAAGAGTTCATACAAAAAAATTAAAAAATTCGAATTGGAATAAAGAAACACTAATCCATTTCCAAACATAAAACTTTACTTTCCAAACTATATTAAATGACCGTGTATATTAGAGGACAACTTATAACTATTAAATTTAATAAAATATTAGATGATTTAAAGTAATATATAAATAATTATAAATAACTTTTTAGATAGAGAGACAATAAGTGTTAAAAATTTGGTGTTTTTGATTTGTTTAGTTTTTTCAGCCAAAAGAGGAGAAAGGGACAAGATCCCTGAAAGGCGTGCCAATTTTCAGAGTCAATTCACTTCGTACGCTACTTTCATTCATCATCTTCTCTACTTTTTCCCCTTTCTCTCTCTCTCTTCACTCTAATTTCTTACTTCAACTTCTATTGGATCTGTTCTTCTTTCTTTGATTTCATTCGTTCTTCTATACTTTCTAGATTGAACAACAAGGATGTATCCTAGATTGATACACCCCCATGATGGAATTGTGGGACAGGATGATTTGCAAGGTGCTGTGAATCATAAGGGTGATCCTTGTCTTGTTTTGACTGCTGATCCAAAACCTCGTCTTCGTTGGACTCAAGACCTTCATGAACGCTTTGTTGATGCTGTTACTCAGCTTGGAGGTCCCAGTAGTGAGTCATTCTTCCTTTGTCTCACCATTTTCTGTTTTATATTTATGTCAATTGAATTTAATCTATTACAAGTTGTTACTTTTATACTTGATTCCATGAACCTAATAAGCTGATTTTGAATCATGCTTTTTGTCTTTGGGAAGCTAGGAAAATGAGGGGTTTTGATTACATTGGTTGTGAATAATCTCATCTATTCAATTACTTGTTTGTCAAGACCAATTGGTCTTCCTAGTAACAATGTAGGTGCTTGAACAATATAAAGATCGGATATTAATCGTTTTTGTAGTCATAACTGTAGATTTTCAAAATTAGGTCAATTAGATTGTGTTGGAAGTATGATGTGTTTTGTTTGTCTTGTTACAAACTCGGGTTTTCCCTTGTACCGAGATTTTCCGTCCAGTTATATGATGGACCCTCAAACTTACTTAGCTTATTTATTGGTATAAGCACTTGTGAGCCTGCTTTAGAGAGTTTATGGAAACAACTTATTACATATTCATAAGCTATTTTCAGCCTGTTTACATAAGCTCTCTAGGATAGCTTATAAAAACTGCTTATACGTTATATGAAAATAGTTTGACTTCATTTTATCTTTTGTTACAAAAAACACTTATATGATAAACACTTATTCTATAAGCGCTTAATTATGTTATTTATCCAAACAAGGCCTATATATTATGCATTCTCAACGCTAACAGCATGCTGTTGTTGATATATTGGATCTATTCTTCCATGAATCCATAAGCTGTCAAAGCCTACTTTCCATTTCTTATCTAGTTCCAGCTGAAATCATAATTTTAGATTATCATCAATATTCAATACGATTTTTCTGACTAGGTTCTATCTGTCATCTGCAGAAGCTACACCGAAAGCAATCATGCGGACAATGAACGTCAAGGGTTTAACTCTATTTCATTTAAAGAGTCATCTTCAGGTTTGTTCGATTCTTTGAAAAATACTATATGCACAGTTTTAAGGTATGGAATGAAAACTAAACTTTTCCTTGGTGCTTTGCAGAAATACAGACTTGGTAAGCAATCAGGAAAAGATATAGGGGAGGGATGCAAAGATGGTATAGTTGCCGCTCCCCTCTATAGATTTTCTACTTACCATCCTTTCATTTTAATATTTTCTGCATAAAATAGGAATCAATGCCGTAATAATGCATTAGCAGCCTAGGTTATATTGTCGATAGAGATTCCTAAAATGGAAGAAAGCTTGCCAGGACATGGTAATTGGTAATTATATCGAAGTTTTGCATTATAGTCTTGGCTTGATTTGTTCAAAATTTATGGTAGGGATGACAGGTTCCTATCTTTTAGAAAGCCCTGGCACGGATAACTCATCTCCTAAGTTACCTACATCGGATACAAACGAGTAAGGAATTTCATTAATTCGGACATTTATGTCTCAATGGTTTTGAATTACCAAATTGAAGAAGTGAGTAATTTTCTGCCTAGGGGTTACGAAATCAAGGAGGCGTTAAGAGCACAGATGGAAGTGCAAAGTAAACTACATTTGCAAGTGGAGGTAACTTCATTTTCGTAGCGCAAGTTGTCCATCAAATATTGCTTAATGAATTTTGTATCGCGTTGTTTAAAATTTATCAGAATACAAATGGTTGACATTGTAGGCAGAGAAGCACTTGCAAATTCGCCAGGACGCAGAGCGAAGATACATGGCAATGCTTGAAAGAGCTTGCAAGATGCTGGCTGATCAATTTATAGGTGCTTCTGCTATAGACACAGACAACCAAAAGTTCCAAGGAATTGAAAATAAAGCACCAAGAGCTCCCTTAGTTGACCCTCTAGGCTTTTATTCCTTACCGTCTACTGAGGCGGCCGGAGTGAATGTTCCAGAAGACGAAATTCCTCCCACCCTCCCACCTCAAAGAGCCGATTGCTCAACCGAAAGTTGTTTAACATCACACGAGAGCTCTGGAGGATTGACTCTAGAAGGATCTCCAAGTGCGGGGAAACGAAGAATGCTAGGCATGGACTCAATGGCGGCGCCTTTGATTTGGAGTGAAGCAAAGATGAAAGCTCAAGCCATCAATATAGGTCAAGGTAATCATCATCTTGGAATAACTAGGTATGGCATGTAAGCATGGTGATGGTTCAATATCTCATAATAATAGAGAGATACACCATTTTGCTTCATTGCTTTTCATATCTTACCTCTTCATGTATGGTAAGATAGTGGAGAACAAAAGTGGGATCAATTTATCCATTTTGTAAATTAAAACTACTCTATGGCTTCAAGCATTTCATATAACTAGCTTTCACCATACAAATGGTGTCTTTTGATTATTTTATGGATATCTTAATTGTTATTTTTTGGTTCATGGCAGTAAATGATTTTATGTTTCATGGCTTTAGAACTTTAGAATTGCCAAAAATAATTGATCCAATGATATAATCAAGAATTAAAAAAAAAAATCTTTTATAAATTAATTATAATAAAAATGTGTATTTTATATGTAGAACGCTTTAAAATGTATTTCTTCTAGAGAGTAATTGATAAAAATTCTTAAGATTTATTATGAATTCCAAAAAAAATATATTTATATATATAATATTACTAAAAATTTAGGTCCAATTAATCAATTTAATGTTTTACTTTGTTATCTTAACTTTAAATATTTTAAGTGAGATAATATTATTGAGTGTTTATTATAGACTTTATAATTTGTTTAATTTTAATCATGTGATCTTTTTAATAAATTGTATACCCTTTGAATTTTGACTTTTGAGGATGTATTAATTATAATATTATACATGAACACTTAATATTTTTGAGAAATGCTAACCAGATTCTCTTTCTTTATCTTTATCACCATATTCATTAATGCTCATTCCAATCCTAGAAAAATTTCAGAAAAATTAAAAATTAAAAATATATAAGACCAAAATAAAATCCCAATTTGTCTTCTCTAATTCTTAGAAGACCATCATGTTGAGCAAGAGCAACTAATGGTCTTGTTGAACGCAAATCCTCCTCCCATCTCTCCACTTTGAATATGCTTTACATTACTTTTTGTCTGATGATGAATGCTCAACCTTTAATATGGCTTATGGGAGCAATCTACTTGCAATCCCCACGCTCATACCACCTGACACCCTATATTTGTAGCGAAATATTATTTTTAATCTTTTTAAAATTTTTGAACATTTTAAAATTTTGAAGGAATATCAGAGATTTTAAAAAAGATCAGAGATTTTAAAATTATTGGTAAAAAATATTGAGGATTTCGAAATTATCGGTAAAAAATATCAGAGATTTTGAAATTGCCGATAAAAAATATCAAGAATTTCGAAATTACCGGTAAAAAATGACAATTTAAATTTGATCTTTTATTATTATCGGGGATTTCAATTTCGCAGAATTTTTCACACGATACCAGGAATTTGAAATCTCCGATAATATAAAAATGTTCATTTTTTTTTTTTGAAATTTTTTCACAATCGGAAATTTCAAATATTCCGAAATTTACAGAAAATTTCTGGGAATTTGAAATCCCCGGTGGTGTAAAAATTTTCACTCTTTTTTTTTTTTTTTTTTTTTTTTTAATTTTCACTACCGGAGATTTCAAATTCCCGAAAATTTCACTAAATAGCATTTTTTAAAATTTTTGGTAGTGGATTTTTTTTCACTTTCTTCAAAAATTTCGAGGGCAATATTAAAATTATAAAGTTTGGAGATACCAAGTATGAGTGTGAGAGTGACAAGTAGATTTCTCGGTGGTTAAAATTTGATCAATCCAATTAATCTAAAAGTCGGATATAATTTAAAAAATTGGTTTAAACTAATAAAATATAATTGTAATATTAAAAATGAACTAATAAAATATAATAGTAATATTAAAAATGATGTTTTAAAGATATAATTATATATTAATAGAAAATAAACTTAATTATAATTGTTTGATTTTAGTTAATCCCATTTTTCTATGTATTATATTAATATGTTAGATTTTTATCATAATATTTTTTATGTTTATTAATGAGGATTTTTTTTAGACCACCCAATATATAAGATTATGTGATGTAGAATTGACTGCTCTTGCATATATGGTCGATCATCGTTAAAAATGGAATAGGATGTTTTGTTACATATATGTCTTAAAAATTAGAGATGAAGCTTTGATATTGGTATAAAAAGAGAGAAACAAAAAATTTAAAGCCTATTGTTTTGAATCTAGGAAAAAGAAAGAAAAAAATTAAAGGTTATTACATATCTAGATCTAAAAGATGAAAGGAAAATAAGAAAAAATAAATAAATAATTTAAATTTAAATCAGGTTTAAACCGCACTAATATTAGGTTTGAATAAGATAAATTTCCTCCCTAATAGAGGAAGATCCTGCAAGTCCAAACGGGAGATAAAGGAAGAGAAAGTAACACATTCAATGTTACACGAGGAAACAAAAGTACCAACGCTTCCTCTTTGTTCATTAGGCAAATTAATTGCATTAAAACCACAAAGGACACACCAAATTTCACCACGAAGGATAGACTTACGGGAACATAGGTCATCTCACAAACTTCTCTTATTTAACAACAAGGGTTTAGAATATTTGTTAACCACAAAACAAACCAAATTCTTAGCCCCCCATTCTAAACAAATACCAAGGGAACTAGGACCCGAAAAGAAGAAGAGGGCTCTCCTTTTACAATTACACCAAATCGAAAGAAAACCTCCGCTATTACTCTTTGCGGGTTTAAAAGTCCATTCACAATACAAATTTCCTCATATATAATAGACAAGAGAACCAGATAATGGAGAAGAGAACCAGAGACCTCAATAAGTTTGGTTTCTTAAATAGCTACAAACTCCAAAGAATTGTGAAAAATAAGATCTTTAACCTTCCTTTTTTTATACTACTCCCCAACCCCCTGATATTAAAAGAGAAAACTAACATCTATTTCTACCCCTTGACGACCAAAATGCTTTTTTCTTTCTATCTTTCTTATCCAAAGCCACAAGATCTTTAACCGTAACATCATCACTTACGGGATACTCAAAACCCAATTGCTTAGTAATCTTAAGGATTCTCTAAGCAATGACACTATCCACAACCTTAAGCACTCCAAATAAGCTCTGGACCGGAGTCAACACATGTGAAGGAGAAAGATTTGAAGAACTTTCTTATCAAACAAACAAAGAAAACCCATGAGAACTTAACACTCCTTTTGGGGTAGTGTAGGAAAGTTGTCATGCATACAAAAACCAATATAAGTGCAAGGATCACAAATGGGTTAACCATAGTGGCCTCATGAGGAAGAGTGAGACACACGTAGAAAAATGATTTGGAATAGGATCTAGACCTGATTTTGGCACCTAACACACTGAAAATTAGGCATCCGACGAGTGACTAAAGTATGGAGAAACTGATTTCACCACTACAACCACGTCCTCGATTTTTGAGAGCGAACATAAAATATCACATTCAAGTCTCTAAGGGATTAAAGACAAGGGTTCAAAAATAGAGGATGTAAGAAGGGATGATTAACGCGCCATAAATGAACCACATACAAATCAGAACTAGAATAATTAATAGCTCCTCACTCACAAACTGAAGTGCTAGGATTTCCAACATAACTAGAACCAAAAAGGATATCTTTTTCGCACAACAAGGGAATGCGAATTTAACTCCCCAACCCACCCACTTATACCTGGCACCTCCCCCATAATTTCAAAATTCCAAAAACGTTATTGCTATTATTTGCCAACTAAATTTTACTTTTCTTCCAAAATTTGCACATTTACAAACATACCCAAAACTGTTGAGAAAAACCGATTTTAGAATATTAGTTAATATTAATGAAATAATATAAGTTACTAAATTAGAATTATCAAAAAGAAGAAAAGATGGAAGGGAGAAAAACTTATGAATGCTTTCATAGTAAGTTTTTGGTGTAAATATTACATTGCCAAAGGTGATATTTATACTACTTGAAATATTACTATTACCCCAATGTAATAGTTAGTCTTACTATTTTAGATAGACATTTCAACCCTATAATAGTATGTAGATAAATATGTATGTTATAATAATATTATAATAATAATAATATTACAATACTCCCCCTTTGAAATATCTATTATGGTGCTCCATTGAAGTCTTATCAAGGAGTAACTTATGAGAACATATATTGTCTCGTTAAAAACCTTATTAGGAAAAACCCATTGGGATAAAAACCTTAATAAGGGGAAAAAAGAGTACAATAATATTTTCCCCCTTAACAGAACACCTTTGGTTCTTCTTTAAAGATCTCGAAGGTGACGCATTCCAATATTTTGTACATGCTTCTTAAAAACTGAAGTAGGAAGTGCCTTTGTGAAGAGATCTGTCATATTATCACTGGAACGAATATATTGAATATTAAACTCTTTGTTTCTTTCGAGTTCTTGAGTGAATGAAAAGAACATTGGAGGGATATGTTTCGTTCTATCACTTTTGATGTAACCTTCTTTCATCTGGGTAACACATGCAACATTGTCTTCATACAAAATTGTTGGATTATTATCAATTGGTAAACTATATGCTCCTTGGATATGTCTAGTTACCGATCATAACCATCTACATTCTTTGCTTGCTTCATGAAGAACAATTACTTCAACATGATTTGAAGAAGTTGCTACAATTGTTTGCTTTTGTGATCTCCATGATATTACAGTGTTACCATATGTAAATATATATCCAGTATGTGATTTAGCATTATGTGGATCTGACAAATATCCTGCATCTGCATAACCAAGCAAAACTGGTTTTGTATTGTTAGAGTAAAACAAACCAAGGTCAGATGTACCTCGAAGATATCGAAATATATGCTTTATTCCTTTCCAATGTATTTTAGTAGGACACAAACTGATCTTGCTAGTAAGTTAACTGCAAAAGCTATATCAGGTCTTGTATAGTTAACAAGATACATGAGTGCCCCAATAGCACTGAGGTATGGTACTTTAGAGCCAAGATCTTCTTCATTAACTTCCTTGGGTCTAATAAGATCACTTTTAACGTTAAGTGTTCTACATATCATTATAGTACTTAAAGGGTTTTCTTTGTCCATGCTAAACCTTTTCAATATCCTTTATGTATAATTTGATTGATGTACCAATATACCATTTTTAGTATACTCAATTTGTAAACCAAGACAAAACTTTGTTTTTCCCAAATCTTTCATTTCAAATTCTTTCTTTAAGTAATCTCTTGCTTCCTTTATTTCTCCATATGATCTTTTTAATAAATTGTATACCCTTTGAATTTTGACTTTTGAGGTTGTATTAATTATAATATTATACATGTATTGATGTTCAAGCAAACACAAGCCATCTCCATTGATGGATCTTGAATGAAGAAGAAGATGTAACTGTTGTAACTAACTTCTGTTACAACAGTTAGATCAAAAGATTGAGAGAAGATAGCAAAGCAAGTTTGTGATTGGAAAGCTGAAAATCTTATCTCATTTATTAACCAATAAGAATGTACAAGCTATATATATATATATATATATATATATATATATATATATATATATATATATATATATATATACAATTCATGAAGGACCACTAATATTCTATACAAGTGTCAAAATAATTAACAATATGAAATGGATAATGTTGATATCCCCCCTCAAGTTGGACTGTGTATGCTGCAAAGTCCCAACTTGTCCAAGATACTAGCTAGGGAAGGAAGGTGCAAGGGCTTAGTAAACATATCAGCCAATTGGTTAGTGGTGGAAATAAGAAGTAAGTGTATAAGCTTAGACTGGATTTTTTCTCTAATGACATGACAATCCAATTCAATATGCTTACTTCTCTCATGAAAAGCTGGGTTATGAGCTAAGTAAATGGCTGACTTGCTATCACAAAACACAGCAGCAGGTTGAGGGAGATGCACTTGCAAGTCTTGTAAAATGTACTTCAACCATTGCAGTTCACAAGAAAGAGATGCTAGAGCTCTGTATTCAGCTTCAGTAGAGGATCTTGAAACAGTCTTCTGCTTTTTAGATTTCCAACAAATGAGGGAAGAGCCAAGTAAGACACAAAAGCCTGTGACAGATTTTCTGGTGTCTGAGCATCTTGCCCAGTCAGAATCAGCAAATGCAGACAATTTGAGCTGGCTGGAGGCTGGGTAGAGTAATCCTTTAGCAGGGACAAATTTGAGATACCTAAGAACCTTAATGGCAACCTGATAGTGAGGAGTAAGGGGCTTTAAAACATATTGGCTGAGGTGTTGAACAACATATGCAATGTCTGGTCTTGAATTAGTGAGGTAGATGAGTCTCCCAATTAGTCTTCTGTAAAGAGAAGGATCCTCCAGAGGTTGTCCTTCATGAACAGACAATTTGAGAGTTGGATCAAAAGGAACAGAGGTAGGTTTTGAAGCTAGCATACCACTGTCTTCAAGAAGCTCTAGAGTGTATTTTCTTTGATTAAGAAAGATACCAGTTGTACTTCTAGCAATCTCAAATCCAAGAAAGAATCTCAATTGACCAAGGTCTTTGATCTTAAAAGAGTAATGAAGTTTCTCTTTGACCTGTGATATCTCTTCCATAGAAGTTCCTGCAAGAACTATATCATCAACATACACCAATAATGCAGTGAAGTTGTTATTGGTAGATTTAACATAGAGAGAATGGCCTGCTTGAGATTGTTTGTAGCCAATAGAAAGAAGAAATGAAGACAACTTGGAATACCACTGTCTGCTTGCCTGCTTCATACCATATAATGACTTATGCAGTCTGCACACCTTAGATGAGTTAGAAGTTTGAAGGTCAGGGGGAAGAGTCATGTACGCCTCTTCATGAAGGTCACCATGCAGAAATGCATTATTGACATCTAGTTGTTCCAAATGCCACCCTTTTATAGCTGCTATAGACAAGAGTACCATTACAGTAGTGAGTTTTGCCACTGGTGAAAATGTGTCAAAGTAGTCTATTCCCTCTAATTGGGTGTAGCCTTTGGCAACTAGCCTAACTTTATGTCTCTCAATGGAACCATCTGCCTTGTACTTGACTTTGTATACCCATCTGCATCCAATAGGGTGTTTTCCTGCAGGAAGATCAACTACCTCCCATGTATTATTAGCTGCAAGAGCTTGTAGCTCAACATCCATAGCATGCTTCCAACAATCAAACTTCATGGCTTGGTTATTGGTCTTAGGTTCAATGGTAGATGATATGGAGCAACAAAAATGTTTGTATGCAGGAGAATAATTATGATAGGAAATGACAGATGATAAAGGATGTGCAGTGTTAGAATGAATGTTATGTGATGTGACAGAATTATGAGATGTAAGATAGCAATGATAATCTGTCAAATAGCTAGGGGGATGAGATATTCTAGTGGACTGTCTAGCAGGAATGAGGCTATTGGTAGAATCTGAAGGAGTATCAGATAGATGGGAAAGATCATTATTTGTTGAGGGTGAAAAAGTATTAGAAGATAGAAGAGGAGAGTTATTGTTGATTAAGGGTGATGTGGGAGCCTCATGAATGACGGGACTGTGAGAGACAAGCTGAGTATTATCAGAAAAAGTGTTATCATGGGAAGACTGAATGGGTGTATTTGATGGGATTGAGGTACTTTCAGATCTGCTAGAATCAAGGGATATGGAAATGTTTGTGGTACTTGTGGGGGCTGATGTATGGTACTTCAAAGCCAAGATCTTCTTCATTAACTTCCTTGGTTCTAATAAGATCATTTTAACGTTAAGTGTTCTACACATCATTAGATTACTTAAAGGGTTTGCTTTGTCCATGCTAAACCTTTTCAATATCCTTTATGTATAATTTGATTGATGTACCAATATACCATTTTTAGTATACTCAATTTGTAAACCAAGACAAAACTTTGTTTTTTTCCCAAATCTTTCATTAAATTCTTTCTTTAAGTAATCTCTTGCTTCCTTTATTTCTCCATTAGTTCAAATGATATTTAAATCATTAACATAGACAACAATTATTACCAAACCAGATATTGTTTTTCTTATAAAAAAACAAGGACAAATATGATTATTTTCATAGCCTTCTTTAAGAAAATATTCACTTAGTCCATTATACCACATGCGCCCTGATTGTTTTAATCCATACAATCATTTTTGCAGCTTAATTGCATATGTTTCTCTAGGTTTTAATGTTTCAGGCATTTTAAATCCTTATGAGATTTTCATGTATATATCAGTATCAAGTGATTCATACAAATAAGCAGTAACAACATCCATAAGATACATATCAAGTTTGTTAAATACTGATAAACCAATTAAAGAATGAAAGGTAATGGCATCCATAATAGGAGAATAAGTTACCTCATAATCGATTCCTGGTCTTTGATAAAAACCTTGAGCAACAAGGCGAGCCTTGTATTTGACAATCTCATTTTTCTCATTTCATTTTCTTACAAAGACCCATTTATATCCAACCGGTTTCACATCTTTCGGTATAGCTGTAATGGGGCCAAATACTTTTCGATTTTTAAGAGAATTTAATTCAGTATCTATTGCATCATTCCAATTACTCCAATCATGTCTATTTTGACATTCATTCATAGTTTTTGGTCAGGATCATCATTTTCATTCATAATTTCACATGCAATGGAGAATGAAAATATTTCATCTATATTTATACCTTTTCGGTTCCAAAAAGTTCCTGTATCAACATAATAGATTGAAATTTCAAGATCATTCTTGTTTTCATTTTCATTATCAATGATCTCATTATCATCATCTTGTGCTTCTTCGAGAGCTAGTTTTTCAGCCGTGAATTTATTATTATCTAATGTCTTTTAAGATCATTGTCAATCAAATTCATCTTTTTCATACCCTTTCTTTTTCTGGGATTTTTGTCTTTGGATCCCATAGGTTGGCCACGTTTAAAGTGTGCCTTTGATGTACTTGCTACATCATTTATTTTTCGAAAAATAAATTTAAAATATTTTTTATTAAATAAAATATAAAAAAAAGTATAACGGTTTGGTTCTTTAACAAATAATTCAGTTTGAAAATTTTTATCTTCTAATGGTTTGGAGTTCCGAACCGTTATAACAAACCAAAAATTTTGGTTCAGTTTAGTTCTAAAAAAATGAAAACGGTTCGGTTCGATTTGAATGACCTTATATAATAATTCGATTTGTTTTGGTTCAATTTCTTCATAAAATTATACCATGAATAACTCTACTCTTTAACTGTCACGAATAATTAGGTAATGAAGTATAAAATTATAAGTATTTAAAAAAAGTACAATATGTAATGGATAAAACTATAAATATATAGAGTGATTCCTTCAATGTTGAAAAAGAAAGGTACATTGTTGAGTGTATTGTTATCATTGTTTCATCCCAACTAAAATAATATTAATTTAAAAAATTTGATTGGTGAAGCATCGGAATATTATGTAAAAGATTCCATGTTAGCTGGTGTTACTAAGCGACATTGTTGTCATTTTCACTTCACAAGACTTGATGTTCACATATTGTAAACATATATACACATGTATCAATTAATAACCAATACAAAAATATAAAAACCAATAGAAAACATAGAAACAAAGGCATTAACCACACATAATCCAGGTATGCACTTTCCTCTTTAAACATACAATATTTGATTCCCTTTCCTTTTATTTTTTTTCATTTTTAATTGTTACTTAAAGATGATGATAATTGTTATTTAAAAATGTATCAATAATTTTTTTCATATATAAAAATATTTGAATTAATAATATATTTTTAAACTGGTGATTGATAAAAAAAAAAACAACAACAACTCAATTTATCTTTTAAGTACTATTGTTTCTTCAAATTAACTATCGAGGATGAAAATAATAAATAACTTATATATTTTAACATTAATGCTTTACTCCTTTTGTTAAGTTTATCTCATCAGCAATAAGATGTTAGGGAGTAAGTAGTGTGAGAAATTTGACAAAAAAAAAGGTAAATAATATGATATGTTTGACAAAACATTTAAAAAAGAATAAAAGAGCTTGTATATCAATATTAGATGTTTTTTTTTGCTGAATTTATGTGATTTTTTATAACATTACATGTGTATTTGGTATTGAGTCAAATTGAAACAAAAAGAATTAAAACAATTACATTAACACAAAAGCTAAGCCTTAATTTTTTTATTTATTATAATCAATAACAAAATATATTAATAGAAGTATTGGAGTACTTCAATCCGGTAAACAAAAATCAAATTACAACGACAATAACCCTAGAGCAAGAGAAAACTATAAAAATTCACTAGGATGATGAAGTCAATCAAAGAAAGAGCAACATGAAAATTGTTTATTCGTCTTCGGCAACCAAAACCAGGAATAAAAAACAATCCTAAAAATGGTTCCCGGATCGAAGATGGCGTCCTTAAAAATAATATTGTTTCTAAAACTCCATATGCACCAACATGAAACCAACCAAATAAGTGTACTATTGGCCTTAATCTGAGGAGAATGACATCCAACAAGCCACTCAAGAAGATGCAAATAAGAAAGATTTCCTCTAGAAATCGGTAAATCCAACCACTCCGCCAATAGATCCCACATAATCAATATCTTAGGAGAAGAGAAAAAGAGATGAAAAATGTGTTCAACCAAATCAAGACAAAAAGCACAAACCATATCATGTTCGTTAGAAATAATTCCTCTATGGGCTAAGGTACCACGAGAAAGAAGAGCGTCGAGCAATAATCTCCAAGCGAAGACTTTCACCTTTAACGGAGCTTTCGATCCCCACAAATAATCTAGAGCAGATTTAAGATCAGAATCCAACAAATGAATTCCATCGAAATTGGAAATCGCTTTAAAGCAAGACTTAACGGAAAACCTTTCATCCTCTTCAAGAAACCAAATAAACTCATCAGCAACATTATCACAGAAATTTCAATGCTGAATTTGCTGTAACAATGTGTCAATTTCAGACTGCAACTGAAGAAAATTGAAAAAGTCAGCCGAAGAGAACTGCCACTGTCAGGCAGTGTTAATCATGACAAAATAATCAACAATGGATGTTGATTTATTGGCAGCAGCCGCAAACAGGATGGGATACGTGACAACTAGTGGTTCATTCAAGCACCATGATGCAATCCAGAATGAGGTGTGGCTACCATCGCCCACCTTAAATCCCATGTCATTCGAAAAACATCCTGACTCCATATTAAATGCAATAGAAAGTATGTATCGCCACCAAAATGATTGTCTTTTAACTGCAATATTTGCTACACTCGACAAACAACAAAGAGATTAATTGTCATATTTAGCCTCCATAGTATCTCTCCATACTGCCTTGAAATCAGTAACTAATCTCCAACACCATTTAGATAAAAGTGTTTGATTAAATTGACCAATGTTTCTAATACCCAATCCACCAAGATCTTTCAGTTTGCAGCACGTTTCCCAACTTATTTACATCAAACTTTTTTTATCCGCTAGACCCTACCACAAAAATCTTCTTTGAATACTAACGATTTGATGCACAACTTTCTTCGGAGCCTTAAAGAAAGAGATGTAATGGATTGGCAGACTAGATAATACCAAATTAATAAGGGTGACACGACCACCTATTGATAACAATCTACATGTAAATTATTTTTTAAAAGTGTGATAAATTGGAAATTAATTCAAAAGATAGAATAGTTAGGAATTAAAATTGAAAAAATTGGTTAATTTGATAAAATTTTCTCAATCAGAAGGATAAAATTCCCCCATAAAGTTATATTTAATATCGCATTTTTTTAATTCAATATCTTAAACTTTTTCTTAATAATTTTTCTTATAATTTTTTTTGATATACTTTTTTATCTCTAATTATTTGACTCATAGAGTTGTCAATGAATCAAACCAACTCGAAAATAGTTCGAAATTCAATTCGACAATTAAATCGTTGAACTAGGTTCACAAACCAAATGAGTTGAATATGAACAAAAAATTTAAGTTCGTTAACTAAATGAGTTGAACTTGAACTATACATAGTTTGACTCGTTAGTTTCATGAGTCAACTCGATTATACATGAAAATGATTATATTGTCTTTAAAAGTAGGTTTAAAGATTCACTCTAAATCATAACCTGCATTTAGAGTCATCCTTATTGGAGACATTATAACATTTACATAAATAACATGTGTAATAAAAGTTGCAAGTGTCGTACATTTTCTATGATGAAAATGTATTAATTTCTAGCAGTGGCAGAACATCAACTAGACAGGAGGTGGCCATGGCCATCCCAAATATTTCAATTTTTTCTATAAATATTAAAGGGGAGGCAAGAATTTGATAACATATATTATCTATTTCACACTTTCAAAAATAACATAAGGTGATAAAATGGTTAAGTTATATATTTTTCTAGTACATGGTCTCCACTTTGATCCTTGCATAGAAGTTTTTTTTTTTATTTTATTTAAAAAAATGTCTTTTTATGAAATATAATCCAAATACATATCCAAAATCAATATTTTAGAAACCAGATTAGGTCAGTCGATTAATCTCTTAAAATTAATAGTGTATCAAAATCGGAAAAATCAGATTGAACCGTTCGAATTAAAGAATCGAAATCAGTTTTATAAAATTATCCGATTCAAAAAAATGCATCATATCAGTCTTTTATATTGAAAATTTTTAATATGTCAATATGAAAACTTAAAAAATTCTTCAGTTACAAAAAAAATAATTTCTTGTCTATTGTCGTACAACTCAAATTTGTTTATTGATGTTCAATTAAATATGTTGAATTGTTTATTTTTGTAATTTAATCTTTTTTAATTTAGTTATTCTTAAGGCTAAATTATAGTTTTGGTCCCCTATTTTGTCTGATTCACGAAATTAGTCCCCTTATTTTAAATTTAAACAGTTTTGGTCTCTCTATTTTAAATTCAAACAATTTTATCCCCCTTTCATATTTTTTTCACAGAAGATGAAAAAATTGTTTTTTAACTTATATTTTAACTATAAAGTTCAATAATAGATTTATATACAATGATTTGTTATGTTTTACAAGTAAATAGTCATTTAAAAAATGAAAACATTGTTAATTTTAAGTTCAAAAATATGAGAGGGGGACCAAAATTGTTTAAATTTAAAATAGGGAGACCAATTTCATGAGTCAAGCATAATAGGGGGACCAAAACTGTAATCAAACATATTCTTAATTATTTGAATTATATTTTAACTATGTTATATTATTTTAATTTTGATTTGAAATATTTTATTTAATTCTTTAATTTGTTCAAATTATTCTTAAATGAATGTTGAAATTAAGTGTACAATTATGTTGTATTATTATATGTATTATTAATATTATTGTATTGAATTTGTAATGAATTTTTAAATATTTATTTTATTAAATTGTGAATATATGATCGTATGACCCCCTCGATAACAATGTTGAAGTTCCGCCACTGATTTCTAGTAATTTTTGGTGTACTATTTTATTAATTTTATATGGTTCCTAAAATTTAGATGAAGTTGTGGATTATTGAGACAAATTTAAATTCCAATTGAGCAATTTTTGAATTAGACTTTCAAATGTATCTCTTGAAAGTTTTGAAGTTTTTGAACTAGTAGATTTTTGAGACAAACTTAAATTACAATTTGATAACTTTTATTTTATTTCAACATTTAAAAAAAATTAAATTAAAATGTTAAATATATAAAATAAAAACTTAAAAATGACTTTTAAGTTTGTGAAACAAGTGAAATGAACATAATGCGATGAACCTGACGAGTTGAAGCAAAATGTTTGTGAACTTTGTAAGGAGTCGAGTTTGAGCTTAAAAAAAGTTTGTATCGATCTCGAACCGAGATTTGAGCTGAACCAACTCTTAATGAGTCGAATCGAGCTGAGGCGAGTTTGACTCGACTCTACTCATCATTTCCAATCCTACTTATCATTTACATTTGATATATTCTTCTTACAACAAAATTTATTGATGTTCTCTCTACATGCTCAAATCATTTAAGTCTATTTTCCACAATTTTCTACTATCGATGTTATTCCAACATTTTCTTTAATATTGTCATTTATGATCTTATCTAGTTTATTCTTACCACACATCCAACACAACATCCTTATCTCCGCTAGACTTAGTTTATTGTCGTGTTGATTCTTAATTGTCCAATATTTTGGCCCATACAACATCATAGATCTTACCAATGTCCGATAAAATTTTCCCTTCACCATGAAAGGTCGTTTGTGTCACATAAAACCCTTGAGACCCTTGTCCATTCCATCCACCCATTTTGAATTTGATGACTTACATCCCCTTTTATTTCTCCATCATTTTGTATTATGGATCCAAGAAATATTTAAATAGTGTGACTTTTGGGATGATATGATCTCTATATTTCACCTATATGTTAGAAATGATTCTCATTTTGTTGAACTTACATTCCATATACTCCATCTTACACTTGCCTAAGGGAAATTCATGTGTTTCCAAGGCTCGTCTCAAAGTCTCAACCCTATCATTTAAATTCTTTTTTAATTCTCCAAGTAAGAATATATCATTTGAAAAAATCATACTTCTTGGTGCTAGTTCTTGGATGTGTTCCACGAGTACAACTAAAATTAAAGTAAATAGGTAAGGCTTAAGACTGAACCTTGGTGCAATCTTATTTCAATAGATAAATCATTCATCAATCTCCACCATGTGTCTACACACTATTCGATACATTATTCATACATATATTAGATAACTCGAATATAAGCAATTTGGATCCTTCTCTTTTCTAGGATTTTTCACAAAATCTCTCTTGGCACTCTATAATATGCTTTCTCTAAGTCAGTGAAAATTAAGTGCAAGACTTGTTGGTCCATTTAATATTGCTCTATGTCGTAGTAGATAAAACACTTTCATGATCAACCTCCCAAATATAAAACTAAATTGATTCTCAATAACTTGAGTCTCTTTCCGTAGTCTCGTTCAATCATTATTTCTCATAACTTAATGGTATAACTCATAAGTTTGACCCTATATTATTTGTAAAATTTTGCATATCCCTCTTATTCTTATAGATTTTAACTAAAGTATTTCTTCTCCATTCATTCAGCATTTTCTTTGACCTCATAATTTTATTAAAGAGTTTGGCTAGCCACTAAATGCCCTTATCTCTGTCATACCCTAATTTTTGGGGCAATCCATTATCAGTTTACCTTCATCAGTCATTGAATTTGGGGCAATCTTCTTCAAGAATCTCCAAGCGGCATTTCATGACTTTTCGCAAAAGATTTTCAAGTTGATACAGTTTACTGGTGTGACCGAGATTTGTTCAAGAATAGTAGCATCTCTAATCTCCGAGCAGAATGACAATAATCTATGTGTTGAGGAATCAGTCTTCCATCTTTTCCACTCCTCTAAGAGTCTAAACTGGTTGTCAAGCATTTTCCCTTGTATTTTGTTCTTGGGTGTGTTATTCTCCATTTTCGAAAACGTTTGCATTTTTGAGTGTGTTAGTCCTTATTATGCGTTTCTCGAGGTCCTGTTGTTTTCAACATCTTACCTTGTGATCAAAGTCCAACTTACTTGGTATTTATCTTTGCCTCTCCAGAACCTTTTCTTCACCTACTTGTTCTTCTTCTCAGTTTTTTACACCTCTTTTATCCGATTACCATTCTCAGATGTCCATAGTGAAGTCATCATTGATTTAATGTACTGTCCCGGACCTTTTTCCCATCTCATTCAGTTCTGTTCCTGAATGTTGTGATTCACATTTTTTATCTGATTGCTATTCTCAGATGTTGTGATCACTTCCCTTTTCGATTGCTATTCTTGGATGTCCATAGTGAAGTCATCATTGATTTGATGTACTGTCCCAGACTTTTTCCCATCTCATTTAGTTATGTTCCTGAATGTTGTGATTCACATTTTTTTATCTGATTGCTATTCTCAAATGTTGTGATCACTTTCCTTCCGATTGCTATTCTCGGATGTCCATAGCAAAGTCATCATTGATTTGATGTACTGTCCCAGACTTTTTCCCATTTCATTCAGTTTCGTTCCTGAATGTTGTGACTCACATTTTATCTGATTGCTATTCTTGGATGTTGTGATCATTTTCCTTCCGATTTCTATTCTCGGATGTCCATAGCGAAGTCATCATTGATTTGATGTACTGTCCCGGACTTTTTCCCATTTCATTCAGTTCTGTTCCTGAATGTTGTGACTCACATTTTATCTGATTGCTATTCTCGGATGTTGTGATCATTTTCCTTCCGATTGCCATTCTCGGATGTCCATAGTGAAGTCATCATTGATTTGATGTACTGTCCCGGACCTTTTTCCCATCTCATTCAGTTCTGTTCCTGAATGTTGTGATTCACATTTTTTATCTGATTGTTATTCTCAAATGTTGTGATTACCTTTCTCCGATTGCCATTCTCGGATATCCCTAGTAAAGTCAGTAATGTCATCCTTGGATGCTTCTGATGTACTTTTTCAGGACTTTTCTCACTTCATTCAGTTCCATTCCTGGATGTTGTGATCCTTTCTGTCCAATTGCCATTCTTGGACATTTTCGTATCAGTTGATCCATGTGGTGGTCTCTAGCATGATGTTTTTCCCCGTCGGAGTATCATTCTCCTTATCCCCCACGTTTTTTCTATTTCATATGTCATTTTGTTCCTTACAGTTTTCTTTGCATCTCATATTCTTTCATAACATTTCATAGCGTTTCATATCCTTTTCATATCATCTTCATATTATGTCATATCGTTCGTGTCATTTCATTTCATTCCATTCCATATTTTGGTCTCTTAGGGCCAAAAATTGGGTTTTTGATATTTAAGTATCTTCCATCTTGTCGAAATGAAGATTTCAATCTTCATTATCTATGGATTGAAGAAACTTAAATAGGGGCATCTGTCATACCCTAATTTTTGACCCAAGATTTTTTTCTGCATCTCATCTACATCTTGCATACAAACAAGATCGCACTGGTTGCACGGTTCTTCTCGGGTTAAGTTTATGCCTCGCAGGGAATCACCGTTGTCTTTAATTACTTTATTTGTCTGTGTTTACTAACCATTAATCAAAATCCAAAAATATTTTTGTTTCCTTTTACTAACCTTTTTCAGGAAGAGGAACCATGTGAAAATGCCAAAAATAGCAGTCCTGCAGCTCGAGTAAATTTCACAGACAAAAGTCGAAGACGATCCGCAAATAATTCAAAATTATCAGATCGAGGATTTCCCAAGTTAATTGATTCACTCAAAGCATTTCCAAGGTTCATGTGTTTATTTCTTCATCGCACAAGGAGAATCGGGCCGAAACAACCAAGCAAACATGTTTGAATAAAAAATTCAAATTTCAGCTTAGTTAACCGGTTAACCAAATGGTTAACCGGTTAACCAGTGCGAAATTTGAATATTTTATTCAAATTCAGCACCCTTAGATCATTGATTTAATTGGAATATTCTAGATCCATTGGTTTCTGATTTCTCTACATTACTTTGATAATTTCCTACCATAAACCCTCATTAATCACCACTCTTTTCTATTTCCCACCAAATTTTCAATTACCAAACCTAATTTGAATTACCAAAGCAAGCTCCATTCCACCAAATTCCCATACCTAAATTCTTTAAATAGGACCATAATTTCATTCATTCACCAAGCTTTAGAGAACCAAATTCACCTTGCAAAAATTTCTACAAGCTTTTGATAGTCACAAAACCTCTTGCAAAATACTCCCCCAACACCAAAATTCTCAAAAGCTCACTTTCTTTCTTTTGAAGTTATCAAGAATTCACATTGAATTCTTGACTAACTTGAGCTAAACCTTCATCCTTTCATTCTTTTGTTCATCAATTTCAGTAGATCTAAGCTTGTGTTGGTCCAATTTGAAGAAGTGCTTTTGGTAATTCATCTTCCTCCATAAACCCATATTCACCATCAACATTCAAGATGCAGATATTTGGTGCCTTTGTTTCTAGATCCTTTGGATCTTTATTTGTTGTTTGATTGCAGGGATTCCACTGTATTTTGGTTTTAAAATTCGTGCAAATTCAGATCATGATCATCCAATGTTTGAGAAAAGGTTTCAAAATGGATCATGCTGAATTTTCTGCATTTTTTAGCTTCTGGTACAACGTTAACCGGTTAACCAATTGGTTAACCGGTTAACCAGTTTCAAAACAACGTAAATATTCAAAATATGCTTGCGTTAACCGGTTAACCAATTGGTTAACCGGTTAACACAAGTCAGAATGGTGTTTTTGGCTTGTTTTAAGCCCTTTTTGGTTCCTCTTTCTTCTTCTTCTTCCTCCTTTTTATTTTTACCTTGGGAAACACTTTTGGGAGAAATTTCTCTTTAATATTAATGGACTTTGGGTGTTGATTAGAGTAGTTAATGTTCATTAATCCAAAAATACCTTTTATTGGATTATTTAATCCATTTAGGGTACTTTGCATTAGTGATACATTTTCATGTTTGAATCCATCGAGATGAGTGATTGAAATTAAAGATGAAAGAGTACCATAAGTTGGACTCAATTTGATATTCATCTTTAGTTTTGTGCGGTATTGCGTCCGAATGGCGATTTACATATCGTTTATCTCGCATGCATTAGCACTAACATTATGCACCTTAATTGGTGGTGGCCGACCTCATTTGTAGGTTAATTACTTCGTAAATTACTCGGCGATTGCTTAACATAGACCTAGACGTGTCCCGACTTCGGAATAAAAATCTAATTGGGTACTTGCACTTTCGTGGACCGGAACTCTTGTTGATCGCGTAATCTCAAAGTGGTTAATCATATTGCATTAAGAATCGAGACTTATGAATGTTTGATGCGTAGGTGCTTTGGGTCTCCCAATCGTCTTTCAAATTTCATTGAATTCGGTTCGGGTTTTCTTGATTAATCGCTATAGTGTAAGATGCTAAGCGGATCCGGCTGCCTTCGATTTTGGTCACTCTTTCTCTTTTGGTTGTGGTTGATTAAGTTTACCATACCATTATTATGTAAATATTATTATACTACTACTACTATTAATATTTTAGATTCTTGCACTTTAATTTCTTTTGCTACTAACATTTAAATTCTTGCACTTTTATTTGCTTTTATTTTATTTTGCTTTACTATGCTTTATTCATCCATTATCATGTTTATTATTTGCTCTTTTTTTTTTGTTTGTTATGTTGATTTCCCTTTTGTCCATTTGGACACAAAAAACATTAATAAAGAATTAAACTTCTAAAAGACTTGTGACTTTAATTTTGGACTATGACCATCATCCTTATCATTGGACTTGGAGTTTTGGACTTAGATTTTAAGATTTTCCCCTTTGCTTGAGTTGTTATGGATTGAAGACCTTACAGGATTTGGTTCACTTGTTTTTGAAGATGGAAGTCCTATTGTTTCAAAGAATGTTCACCATACGGTTTGATTGTTCTTCCCTTAACTTTTACTTTAAAGTCTTAGGATAGTCACTTCATCTCCTCCCCTTCTTAAATTTTCAAATATTCTTCCTATTTCAAAAACTTTATTTGTTTTCAAATTTCAAACGTTTTCGCAATCAAACCTTGACTTAGGTCAAACGGTTTTACCTTTTCGATTTCATTTCTTAATAAATGCTAAACCACATAAGCATATCGAAACTTTCTTCTCAAAAATACTTAAAAAAATTCAAAACTCATTCAATTGTTTTTGTGCCCTCGTGCACTTTTCCATTTTTATGTTTAGATATGATTCATTCTTTTTAGCAGAATTATTCGCTAAAGAATGACGACTTATCTTTACATTTTAAAATCAATTTAACACATTGTTTCTTTTCACATTTTGTACCACGAACTACGAGGTTTTGATCTCGCATTGCACTTTGTCGGTACGTAGGCATGAGACGATCGTCTCTTCAAAGACAAAAATATTAAAAAATAATTCTTTTCTCATCCCTCCACTCACATTTTACAAACCATTTTCAAACCAAAAAAGCAATAAATATTTCAAAGGGCTCCCGTGGAGTATCACAAACATTTTGGGTGCGTAAAACCTTCCCAATTTGTAACCTATCCCCTTACCCGTTCTCTGTTCGATTATTTTAGCTTTTTGCTTTTAGATTCATTAGGCTTTATTCGCTCTTTTTCCCTTTTCCATTTGGAATAAAATAAAAGCGCGGTGGCGACTCTGTTTACCTTGAGTTAAGTTAGCTAATAACTTACACTCATGATTTTACCGCTACAATCTCCAAGATTTTTTTTACACTTTAATATGTACATTATCTGGCTAAGCTGCCTTACTATTACCCATAATTTTCAACGCTTATTTTACTTATTGTTTCTGAATTCGATGATAAAAATTATAGTTTTGATACTCTTCTATAATGCCAATCATGTTATATTCTAGTGAGATATCATATCCTTCATTAAATAAATTGTAGAAATATGACTTTTACCTACCATTTATATCCTTTTCCTGAACCAAGACATTGCCTTCTTCATCTTTAACATAGTTCACTTGAATAAAAACTCTTTTCTTACTTTCTCTTCCCTTAACAAGCCTATATATTGATATCTCTCACTTCTTAGTTCATAAAGATGGTATAAATCACCAAAAACTTGAGTTCTTACTTCACTCACCGCTTTCTTGTCTCTCTTTTTGACTTTCTTATACTTTTCACAATTTTCAACATTTTTACATTTGGACCATTCTTTAAAATAATCATTTTTACTCTAACTTTACTCTAAACACTTTCATTCCACCACACCACCAAGATTCTTTACCTATATGTCTAAAATCTATTGATCATCCCAACTCCTCTTTAGCAATTTTTATAATCTTTTGGATCATCCTGTTCCACATATCATTTGCACTTCCTTGTGACTGTCAGAACTCTCTCCAAGATCTTGTGTTGAAAATTCTCTTTGTTTTTCACCCTTCAAATGCCACAATTTGATATGTGGAGCTTCCATATGATTTTTCTCTCTTTTCTTTCCTCTTGACTCTTACATATATAACTAATAGTCTATGTTGGATAGTTAAGCCTTCTTCCAGTATAACTTTGCAATCCAAACAAATCTTCTTGTTTGACTTCCTAATAAGAAATAAATATGTTTGAGAACATGCCACCAAAAGTCTTATATATAACAATTTGTTCATATTTTCCCCCTAAAGTAGGTATTAGTTATAGTAAGATTAAAACCTAACGAAAACTCTAGGATGAATTTACCCATTGTTATCACCTCTTAGAGACCATACATCTATGCATGCCCTTAAAACCTCTTGATATGCTTCATACATGTCTATTTAGATCTTTTCCTAGAAAAAATTTCTCTCATTATCATATATTCTAAAGTAAGCCTTCTAAATCCTCCTAAAATTTTATTATAAGTGTCGCTCCCGGGATTTTCATCCTAGTACAAACGCGAAAGTGGCGCGGAAAGGTAGAGTCGCCAGCCAGACATTTTTATCCCAAAAGAATGGGAAAGGTAATGTTGCACAAACCTGAGGAAGAAGGAAAGGACAAGGCCTTGCGAACCAAAGATCTGAGTTCGGGAGTCGGTTATGACCTGGGAAGGTATTAGCACCCCAGATCGTCCGTCGTACCCGACGGGATCCACGCTTGCTTGTTTGTTTCAAAGGGTGAGAAAATATAAATGTTGCTGAATAAAAACGCTACTGGAATAGAGGGAATGGAAATGAAAAATGAACTGAAATAAGAAAATGGAAAGAAAGGGGGAAATGTAGGGAAAATAAAGAATGTGCTCGAACGGGCCCTACCCCGCTGCCTACGTACCTCATCAGGATAATGAGGATCAGAGTCGACGTAGTTCGCCTAACTAAGGCGGGAACTATTTGTTTGTGTTTTTTATGTTGGAACTGCGTATGTCTATGCTCAGGTGTTGCAGGCTCGTCTGGTACGAGTGCGTTTACCGTCTTGCATGAAAGACAAGTCGTCGCGAGTTCGTGTTGTGAGTGAATGAGATGAGAAGAGAAGTTCCCGCAGGATAGTCGCTTGTTATTTGTTTTTTGTCTTTTAAGAGAAGTATTTTGAATTTGTTTGTTTTATGAAACAATCTCTTGATGAGACTTGTGCATCATGATAGACAAGCTTACACCACTCCAAGATGGAATGAGTGCAAGTGCTTCATGGAATAAGGTTATACACAAAGGATCCTTTCATTTATTTGTTAATTGTTTTTTTGGATTTTGTTTGAAGATGAGAAAGAAGACTCAAATTGCAAAAAGGGAAAAACTAAGGGGGACTAAGACACAACCCTAAGTTATTTATATGCAAAAGGGAGATCCTAATGGTTAGTGTGGTATTCTAATCCTAAGGAAGAAAAGGAAAAGAAGAAAAGAGAGCTTAGAAACTAACTTACTTCCTAAGGAAGGTAAGCTGTTTCTAAAGAACAAAAGGGAAACCTATGAACAAAGCACAAAGTGCTAAGGAAAAGACAATTAAAATGAATAAGAGATAAGAATGAAGTAATGCTTACCTCAATCTTCCCCCCTACAAAACAAAAGTTAGTATGACAATGCATATTGAAAGTAAAATCAAAGCATGAAAGCGATTAAGTACCATAAACGTCCTAGAATGGAACTAGGGTTCAAAATAAGACCTAAGTCTAAAGGTGAAGGTACATAAAGGTTACATAACTTCTAAAGTTAGTAGCTACATGTTATAGGTCCCTAAGTATGCTAGGATACCTCACAAGATCAAACTATGTCAAACTATGTACAAAACATTCACCTAAGTTCACATAAATGCAAATTAGGGTTTATGGATGAAGTATGAATGCATATGGCTTACAAACATGAATTAATACATGAAATGAACATCAAAGTCAGTAGTGAATGCTTATGAAGATGGATTAAGGAATATACAATCATGGATGCAATGGATTAGGCATATGGAGCAATGAGAAGAAGATATGAGAAGAAACGAACAAAAATCGCATAAGATCGCACATGATGAAAGTTAAGGAAGAATGGCATGTGAATATGCATGAAATGATTATGGGTCAGTAGCATACAAGGTATGAGATGCACTTAGAATGCATGAATATGCATTAATTATTTCCACATAATTAATGTTATTATTTAGAGGAGAAGAGAAGCTAGTTTAAGTTAAAGTATGTCCAAATAATTATTAAAACCACCCAAATCTGGAAATAAAAAATATGAAAAATTAATTAAGAGGGTGAGGATCACTCATGAATTTTTCCAGAATTTTATCTCACCTAAAACTATTTTTAATAAATGCGACGAAACGGGCGAAAAAGTGAATTTTAAGGGGAAGTGAAAGGAAGCGACCCTAATGGTTCGTAACCTAATCCCTAAGCTCCGAAATCGAAACATGTCAACAAAAATCACAAATAAAACCAGTGCCTCAGGTGGGAGGGCTCAATATGCACCTTAAGTTATATGATCCTAAGCCGCATACGACTAAAATGGTGCATAAAAGTGGAGAATCGAGATTACTTACTTGATCAAAGTGTCGATTCTTCACATAAAAAAAATCCGAAAAATTCATGAAAGCTCTTGTGATCTCCATAAGCAAAATAAATGCTTATCTTCCATAATTGCTTGGTGAAGCTTTTCCATAATCAAAACCGATCCAATATCGATTGAAAAAACTCATGAACACATTAGTAAAAATTAATTCATAATTAGTTCACCACAAAGATTAGAATTAATGCCACAAAAAACCTAATTAATAAATTAACAAGAAATTGGATGAAGATATTAATCCACCAAAAATTAGATAACAAGAAAATTCATTAAGAAAATTGAAATTCTGTGATCAGGTATGGGATGTCCTAAGAGATGTCCCAACACTTAATAGGACATTTGACAAATTTAACCAAAACTTAAACAGCAAGAAAAGTAAACAACACAGAAGTTTGTTAACCCAGTTCAGTGTATAACCACACCTACATCTGGAGGCTACCAAGCCAGGAGGAAATCCACTATTAGTAATATTAATTCTAGACTTAAACCACCCTGTTTAATCTATCACTTAATACTTACCCAATGCAATTTCTACCTAAGACTCACTTAGATAAGAGTACCCTACTCACTCCCCCTCAATCACACAGTGATCAAGTTTACAAGTTTACAAAAATTGAAGACATCCTTCAAACAATACAGCTTGATTTTACTTAACAGTTTCAATCAAGTCACAAATGCACTTTTGCTTAAAAGCTTATAAAGTGGTACATAAAAACAACCTGCTATTAAAACACTAGACACCCTATTTTGTCTTCTGAAATTCGTACTCAATTCTATGAGTTTCTGTTGTTTAAATAGGTATCTGAATTTTGGGCTTTCTGTAGAATGACCCAGCCCTAATGTGCAGCAGCTGTCACCTTGAATTTAGGGTTTGTTACTTCCTATATTCTAGGTGCATTAGGTCTTCTGTTTTAATCTGAATCTTCAATATAAAACTCCCTACAGATGCGCCTTGTTCTGTTTTTGTCCATCATTAATTAATTCCAGATAACTCTCCTTAAATATCTCTGATCTGTTAATCAATAATTAATTCTGGAAGCAGGTCTGAGATGTCTCAACATCTGTTGGGACATCCTGGAAAACTGAACTTAAGTTATTTACACAATGTCCCAACATCTGGTAGGACATCCTGAAATAAGTTCACATACTCTGTTTGCTAATGTCCCAACATCTGATAGGACATTCTGAACTGAATTCAACATTTCTTGTTTGGTCAAAAATTCTGCCAATTCTTAAACATCTACAAAAATTATATAAATATTTCTAGGAAATAGAAACAAAAGAGGGTGTAGAGGGAACACAATGGTGCTAAGAATAACTTAATGGCCTGCAGGCCCAATCCAAAAGCCAAACCCGGTGGGGTGTGAGCCTGAAATTGATGGTGCAAAGAGTGATCTCATGGGCCCTGAACCCAAATACATAGTGAATTTCGCAGGTGGGCTGAATTCGGAATTATGGAGGGTGTGGATATGAATCCATGGGACTGATCTCACAAAGCCCAATCCACAACTTTCTTTATCTTTAACCTAATAACTTAAGAGGAAAAGCTGCTCAAACTAACCGTGAAAACCCTGTTCACGATTTTCTTCTTCTTTACACACATCGCCGCCGCCGATAATCTTGGCGTCTTCGGAGATCGCCGGAACAAATCAACACCGTGATCTCCTCTCTGTTCTCGCAGATCGATCTCCCTCGCGAGAACAAAGACAACATTTCCGCCGTTCTCCTTCTCTTCCTCGCAATCCCGCTTCAATGCCTCACTGCGCGATAGCTTCAAGCCATGTATCGCTGTTGAAGAACGATCTCTCCGTCGAAGGGAACCGCACCTCGCCGTCGAATTAAGATCAATCATTAGCGTCCTCTCCGATCCTTGTTTTCTTCAACGTGAAGAGAATCGTCGAGAACATACAACCTCTGCCGTGAACCCATAGCTTTCGGCCTCTTCTTTGATTCGTGACGACCAACAATCACTCCGTCGCAATGTGTTTTTGGTGTATCTGCTTTCATCTCTCGTGACTTCCTTCTTCGTATCCTTGTTCTTTGTCCGTCACCATCCGTCACCGTCATCACCTTAACAACGATCAATGGACCTCTTGCGATAACGATCTCCTCCGTGTCGTGGCCTCAAGCTTGCGGTGGCGGAGGAACAACCAACTACATCATACTCGCGTCAGCAGCGACTCTACCAAGTTACCTGGCGCGAATCTCAGTTGGAAGCTCTTCAGGTATGGATCTGATTTTATTGTTGTTGAACAATGATTCTTATTGATGCGAGTTCAGATCCACTCTTCTTCTTCAATTTCACTGTTGACATCACTGTGATTCTGAATTGATTCTTTTATCAATTGCAGGGTGGACTGATGAAGTTTTGGCGATGATGAACGTGAGCGATTGGTGCTTCTGAGTCTTCGGTTTTTTGAAGCTGAAGGACTATGAACTGTTGCTGTTGTTGTTGCAGATTGTTGAAGGTGAATCTTGCAGGCCTTTGAAGGTTTGGTATGTCGATTACAAAGTTGCGAGGTTCAGCGCAAACTGTGGACTTCTCCATTGAAGATTCGTGCATTGAAGGTTGTTGATAAAGGTTGAGATTGAGGTGGCTGATCTTGATCTTGTTCTTGCAGGTTGATGAACAATGAAGATGACATGAAGTTTGAAAATGAATTGAGATTATGGAGTTTGAATTAATTAAAGATTGTTGAGGGTTTTCTGTTGAAGAGGATGCAAGGTTTTTTGGGAGATTGGAGTTGAAGGTTGAAGATGAATTCTGTGAGAGTTATGTTGAGAGCCCTTTTTTCCATTCTGTTTCTGTTTCCCTGTTATCAGTTATGGAAATTGATTTTTTTTCCTTTTTTTGTTATCAGTTAGTGTTATCAGTTAGAGCCCAACTGATTTTCTGCTATATTTTGTAACAGAATTTTTCTCCTTTTTGTGTAACTGAATTTTTGATGGAATTTCTCTTTTTCTCATCATCTTTGGTGCAATTTTATTATAGTTTGTAACCATAACTTTCCGATAATTCCTTTTCCCTTTTTGCCCTTACATGAACATTTGGTTATGTCAATTTATGTGATTATTCTTTTGACTGAATTTGAAATATGGAAAGCAAAAAAAATCAGTTACAATTTGGGCTGAACTTGAAATAAGAAAGCAAAACCTATGGACATAGTTCTTGACCAAAAAAGTAGAAAGAAAATAATGATGGTAAAGAGGATGAATATTTTTAAATGGACTTAATGGATTGGGCCTAGAATTATGGTTATTGGTTTAGAGAAAAAGCAAAGAAAGAAATGGATATGGTATTATGGTTATTGTTTTTTTTGAGGTTGGACAACAAAATGAGGCCAAGAGAAGGATTTTAATTGGGCCCGAAGTATGGTTAAAAGGATGATGGAAATATAATCAATAGGTTCGGAAACAAGAACAAGTATATGGACTATGAACATCCGTGGATACAAATTTTGGTTATCAACACTGGTAGGCACGACATCATCACTTTGACCGGATACAATTTTCAATAAGCTCGTATCCTCGAATTCCACTTCATACATCCGACTCAACTTAATCAACTCAAAGACTCAATCCGTATCAAACTCGTATCCTCAACGAATCCCCAAACTCAAACTTCAATAAAAAAACTTCGACTTTATTAACTTGTATCACCAACAACGAAACACAGTGACCTAATCACCATACAAGCTCATAACTTGATCTCTCACACCGCGAACCAATATCTCTTTGCCATGAACCCTAATCAGCTATGCACGCATCACGATCTTCACTGAATTATGTCTCAAGTAATGATGGAATTCCTCGAACAACATGACCACCCCGACACCTTGAATATATCTTATGACTGTAGATAAAGCACGAAGTTCTAATTCCAACTCCAGTAGAGTAGTAACCTCAAACCACAGGAATAAATTGATTCTTCAGAGTGCATCTATCCCATGCCTTAAGAGCCAATGCAATGCATGATCGTGAACGCTAATGACCTAATGAAAAATGCGAATGAATGCGAAGCGATAAGCCAATTAAGATAAAAAGAATGAGGGCAATTTTTGAGGTATTACAGCTGCCCCTATTCAATCATCTGCATACCTGAACGAATAATTGCAACAGCTTTTAGACGTTCAAGGTATGGAGTGATTGAATACTCGAATAAAACCTGAAAAATTTGCACACTGAGGGTAATGGAAATGCCATCTGCCCATTTATTTATTTATATATATATTTTTGATTTCGACCTCTGAATAGGTAACAGGGATAGAACCAGGTGGAATAGAATCAATGCAATCACTGCGACTGCTGAACGAACTGAAACCACAAGGAGGGCGCTTGTTGGTGAAACAGGACTTAACGCAACGTCAACCGATTTGCGACTCAAGTAAGATCAACCGATCTAAAACGGAGATGGTATCAACCGATCCATTATCTTCGCACTGAGACGAGACCATTGTACTTAAATGGAGACTCGAAAGGAACGAGATCGTTGTACTTAAACGAGAACCCATGACGCGACCGTTGTACTGAAACGGAGACGCGAAAAAATGAGACTGTTGTACTGAAACAAGACTCAAAGTCGAGGCCATTGTACTTAAATGGAGACTCGAAAGGAATGAGATCATTGTACTTAAACGAGAGCCCAAGACGCGACCGTTGTACTGAAACGGGGACGCGAAAAGATGAGACTGTTGTACTGAAACAAGACCCAAAGACGAGGCCATTGTACTTAAATGGAGACTCGAAAGGAATGAGATCATTGTACTTAAATGATAACCCGAGACGTGACCGTTGTACTGAAACGGAGACGCTAAAAGATGAGACTGTTGTACTGAAACAAGACTCAACCGGGGATAACAACAAGACGTGGTAGAAGTAACCACCCTGGGAAACGAAGTTGCACTCTGTGGGTAACACTTCAATCTGATTGGAGATTTAACAGGTCTTATGTAATATACCTCAAAACTGGCCCATGCTGGTATGCATATGTTTGGATTTATGGCATAATGCTCCATAATAATGGAAATGCTACGCTTTGGAGGATGCAAATGTAATGATGATTATGCATATGCAAATGCAAAGGGATCTAAGGAGACTGCAGGTATCCCAGATGGCCTGACTGGGGAGAAACGATGATCACTGCATTGATCTGGTTCATCCTGATGAGGAGGAAACAATTCTGCGGGGAAAGCTGTTAATAATTCACCGGCTCCGAACAGCCGCCACTGCCAAAAATAAATTGGACTTTGAGATTGGATCGCCAAGACCCTATTGGAGATGGACCCTTCTTGAACTCTGGTGGGGAAGTGAGGACCCCCTGGCTTGGCTGGGAACCAAAGGCATGACACTGCTGAGGAAACAACTGTTGGGGAGGCAAAACACTCCTTATACTGTTGAGAATTGCCCCTGTCTGAAGGGAAACTTCTGCTCGGGGATGGCACCAACCTTCTGCTGCCTTGCTGGGGGGAGATTTCAACTTCCAACTCTACTGGGGATGATGGAGGATGTCAATGATGAAGCTTCCTGCTGAAGATAAAAGTTTAAGTTGCCGCTTGCTGGGGATAAGAGATAAATCCCCTCATGTTAGGAATGAGAGATGTAAGGCATCTCACGCTGGGGATGAGAGACGATGATATCCTTCTGCTCAAGAAGTAACCTTCCATTTGCCGCACTACTGGAGAAGGAATTGTCTAATGAGACTTGCTAAGGAACCTTGATCGATGAAGTCCGCAGATGAAACAACTCTTGCAGTACTGTGCTGACAATGGCTTTGCCCTTAGACTCTGGGTTGATAGGTTGCCAACTAATCACGAGTGAACAATGTTCTTTGCAATTTTCAACTCACCTCCTACTAGGATTTATCAAAATATAATGTCTCAAGAGGATTTTACAGAAAACTGGCATACGAGATGCCTTAGCGTCTTCAAACTCTTGGAGAGATTCCTCGGATCCTGAAATAACTGCCTCAGACTGCATGGTTTGTGCAAGAATTTGCCTTGCAAGGATTCATGAAAAAACTCATATCACCGTGAAATATTCTGCCCCATTATTTTGACTTTTGGATAGGTGCTTTGGATTTACCGTCTTCGGAAAAAAAATGACTTCTCATGCTCTTGTGGTGGCCTGCCCCGGTACAAGTCTTGAAGTGATCACCTCTGAATGACTGTGCTTTGAAGAAAACACCCAGATCGACTGTTGTTTGAGAGATTGGATCTCGAAGTAATTGCCCCAGTTTGGCTAAAATTTGAATGCATGCATCAGACTCATGAGAGATTTGATCTCGAAGTGATTGCCCCCGTTTGGTTGAAATTTGAATAATGCCTCCGCCTGATGGCTCTTTGAGAGATTTGTATCTCGAAGTGATTGCCCCAACTTGGCTGAACTTTGAAGAGATTGCTCGCCATGATTTCACCAGATTAGTTGGCTTTTACCACGACTGTTGGGAAAGTCTCTACTCGATGGAGTTTTCTTGAAAAGTACACCTCGACAGATTGTCCTTTGGAAGTTTCAGACTTCTCAACTCGGCAAGATTAAGCTTCTGGACTGAAGTTTCGTATGTGAATTTTTTATGATGCGAAACAGATGTATGCAAGCAGAAAATGTTTATTTTTGAGAATGAAAATTCTAGTGCAACACACATGTTAATTTTGAAGTTTTACTGAAAAAGATGTCGCAAACCTTTGTGAGTGAATCACTGGTTAAGATACGACATTAATTTTTTTGAATAATAGAAAACATGCACATGCAACACCAACAAAGATCTTTCAATACCACTCATAGGAGTCAGGAACGCGGTCTCGTGGTAGTACGCTCTCAAAAATAACCCTGTTTCAGTTAGGACTTTTGAGGGTTGTATCGTGGCCTGGTTCACGGTTATAGAAACAAAAGATATAGGCTCGAAGTTTATTTGTGCCCACCCATCTTCGTGATGTTCTCCATTCCTATGTTCAGCTAGCTTTCACAAGCGTTCACCTCTCAAAAAGGGTTTTGTGATGGTTGAGGAACCAATTACATTAACGGTTTAAGCACCACTCAGGTTGTTGTTTGGAGTCAGTCATCCCTTCGTCTTTCGTGTCTGTATCACACGACTTTGTTCTTGTTCGATGATCTTTCTTGTAATCCTTTTCGTCTTTTGCTTTTGCATTATTTTACTTATCCCTAACTTTTGCCTGGACTGATTCTTGTGAATCTTTGATTGTGAAGTCCAGCGGGATGCCCTAATTTTTGCCTAAGTCACTTGTTTTCAAGTTTCGACTTAGCGGGCTTTCTCATTCATCATTTTTTCAATTTTTTTTGAACAAATCGTGTGACACTGTTTGTCTTGATTGCTTTGCGAGGGTCGTGACTGTCTCACTTCTTGGTTGTTGAGGGATAACCTTTGTGGTTTCCGGTCTCTGGACTCTTGATTGGGATAACCATTGTGGTTTCTGGTCTTTGGACCTCTTGATTTGGTACAACGAAAGGTAATGGATCCTCAGATTCACACTCCTTTTGAAATTTGAATGCTCGGTCAAACTAACTGACGCCTACCCTGCCCCTGGGTTAAATGCAAGGGTTTTCTTCATGCGAAAAGAAACTCCTACTTCAAGGCTCAAACGGGTTGGCGAGGGTCTATCTCCCTTATATCTCCGGTGTTTAGGATTTGAAACAATGCCTGTACATCGTCAACAGGGTCTTTCTCAAAAGCAAACAATTAGAGTTTTTGCGTTTTCATTTCATCATCCTCCCTGATAGAGTTTAAGCACAACAGTTGGTATTGTAATGCACATACACAAAATCATGAGTGAATACGAATGGATTACTTCAAGAAAAACATGTGCATTTTATTATGGTTAACATTCAAAAACAAATAAGTTTCATGCATGCATACAAATGTTTAAACAAACAATATAAACTACAAATGAAAATGCAGTAAAGAAGCTGAACATTGCCATCATTGAGGAGACTTGACTCCGTCTGGACTTATTGTTTCTGAAGATGCCCTTGCAAACTAGGATGCCAATTTGATAAGGAGATTTCAATATGTGAGCAGACCTTCTGGCATGATGACCTTTGAGTCGGCCAAATTTTGCATCTTGTACTTGAACACATCACAGTTGTCAATTGGTATGTCTAAATGCCCCTGAGTGGTACTTGCATCTAGCCTTTACGTCGTGGTGGCCATTATTGAGGAGGTTTGACTCCGTCTGGACTTATTGCTCTCGGAGACTTTCAGCAGTCAGTAGTCTGGATGTTTACTCAATCAAATTCGCGACCTTGTTTTTACCTTTGCCTCTGAAAGACTTGTAATCTTCAATTAAAAAGCCAGGTGCCCCAGAATGGTAATCATACTTGGCATTGAAACCCCAAAGGAAGCTTTGTCGGAGACGATCCTGGTGCAGTTAGCTCAACCACTCCAAATTTGCGTAAATGAGGAAACTTATTGCACGTACGTCATCAGAATATGATCAAACTTCTTCTCAAGTGGTTTTGGCCTTTACCCTTATGCTCTGCCCGCTGGACTCTCTTGGGAAGCTGAAATTGGATGCTGACAAATGACGTCGGGAGGGAAGAGGTTGATAAATGAAGTTGATAAATAAAGTTGCTCGGAAAGATCTCAGGTGATCTCCTGCCTACGTATCTCCATTGACCAATGGAGAATCAGAGCAGCGTAGTTCCCCCAAATAGGGATGAAAATAACTTCATTCAGAACTTCCATAACCAATCTTATCTGAGTCTTCATCTGGTTGACTTCCTGTTACAGCAGTTTCTGATTCTGAAATAAAGCTTGCATATCTGCCCTGAATTGCCCCAACTGAGTCTTCATTTCGGTTACCTCCGCCCGGAGTTGCTTCAAATATATACCTTGATGAATGTGATTCAAGTTGTCCATTCTGATGAGGAATCAAGTCAGGAAAAGAATCTGTCTCTGAACACCTGTCAAGAATGCAAGGATGTATGCAAATGCCATGTTCAATTATTTCTGAGGAATCTATCTGCTTTGATTCAAGTTTTAATACAGAAAAATCCAACAACATGATTCAGATATGTGATCCACAGAAATAATTAAACATGTATGCAGAAATGCTATGATGTCATGTATGCAGCAGGCATGTGATCAATAGTCTGATGTTGGTGCCGGTGTTGAACAATGAGTCAAGTGTCTGAATACAACCATAATAGCAGCACCATCTCTGTACAGAACCCCATAACTGAGAAACCAATAACTGTAGAACTGGGTCACATAATAGAATAGTCACTGATGGTGTTGAAGTTGAACAACGAGCCAAGTGTCTGTGGAGAGTCATAATAACAGTCACAATATCAGGGTCACCATGGTAATCACAGTAACAATCTCTCTGAATAGAAATCCCGGATCTCAGAATCAAAGAACCATATAGCACCAGATAATATCATAAAATAACACTGGCAAAGCGGGTATGTTGAAGTTTAGGGTTCCTGCAAACCTGTAAACCCCCTCCCAATCTCACGGGTGTGCTACTCGGGTCAACATCACGGACTCTCAAAGCCGAATAGCAATAATACGTTCACCATTTCCGAGAAATGGCTCATGACCAAATCAGGGAATCGGTTTGGCATTATGTACTAATCAGGGAGGCCTCAGCTGAGTCCAAGGAAACAAGCATCCCTCATAAGTTTCCAGCTTCAAGCACTGAATCGAGAAACAATAGTACATTCATCCCGAAGGGTACAATACTATCATCATACGAATAGTTTGCCTTGACTGGATTCCTATGAGAGAACCAGGCCATCCTATGCGAGTTCCCAGTGGGCCCTCGGATGCGAGTGGGTTTGCCAACAAATGTGGTCTGCCACTGTCATCACTGGAGAGGGATGTTTCCACAAAGGTTCTCAATGATCGGTCCCTTGACTACACATAACTATCAAGGTAGCGTATTAACCCAGAAAGATCCCGGTATCAATACATTCCCGAGAAGGTCGCAAGTCAAGGTGTGGAACTCACTACTACCAACATAGAATAATGCCATGAAGCCAAAGTGGAATCACTCTAAGTCCTAGGGTGCACTCGAGCCCCAGTTACGAGCTCATCTCACAGTAACCCCATCCCACAGAAAAAATGAAAACCAGCACAGCCAGACAGTCCAGTATAATATGATGCATGGAAAATAAATACTGAAAACGGTAAATAAATGCGGTAAAGTAAAGCTGTAAAGTAAAACTGTAAATGAAAACAATAAAGCTAAACTAAAGCACATATCAACAAACATATAAACACCTAAAGAAACAAAACCAAACAGGCGTTAGGATTGACTCTACAAGGGAAACCGGAAGAATCAGGTTATTCCCCAGCAGAGTCGCCAGCTGTCGCTCCCGGAATTTTCATCCTAGTACAAACGCGAAAGTGGCGCGGAAAGGTAGAGTCGTCAGCCAGACATTTTTATCCCAAAAGAATGGGAAAGGTAATGTTGCACAAACCTGAGGAAGAAGGAAAGGACAAGGCCTTGCGAACCAAAGATCTGAGTTCGGGAGTCGGTTACGACCTGGGAAGGTATTAGCACCCCAGATCGTCCGTCGTACCCGATGGGATCCACGCTTGCTTGTTTGTTTCAAAGGGTGAGAAAATATAAATGCTGCTGAATAAAAATGCTACTAGAATAGAGGGAATGGAAATGAAAAATGAACTGAAATAAGAAAATGGAAAGAAAGGGGGAAATGTAGGTAAAATAAAGAATGTGCTCGAACGGGCCCTACCCCGCTGCCTACGTACCTCATCAGGATAATGAGGATCAGAGTCGACGTAGTTCGCCTAACTAAGGCGGGAACTATTTGTTTGTGTTTTTTATGCTAGAACTGCGTATGTCTATGCTCAGGTGTTGCAGGCTCGTCTGGTACGAGTGCGTTTACCGTCTTGCATGAAAGACAAGTCGTCGCGAGTTCGTGTTGTGAGTGAATGAGATGAGAAGAGAAGTTCCCGCAGGATAGTCGCTTGTTATTTGTTTTTTGTCTTTTAAGAGAAGTATTTTGAATTTGTTTGTTTTATGAAACAATCTCTTGATGAGACTTGTGCATCATGATAGACAAGCTTACACCACTCCAAGATGGAATGAGTGCAAGTGCTTTATGGAATAAGGCTATACACAAAGGATCCTTTCATTTATTTGTTAATTGTTTTTTTGGATTTTGTTTGAAGATGAGAAAGAAGACTCAAATTGCAAAAAGGGAAAAACTAAGGGGGACTAAGACACAACCCTAAGTTATTAATATGCAAAAGGGAGATCCTAATGGTTAGTGTGGTATTCTAATCCTAAGGAAGAAAAGGAAAAGAAGAAAAGAGAGCTTAGAAACTAACTTACTTCCTAAGGAAGGTAAGTTGTTTCTAAAGAACAAAAGGGAAACCTATGAACAAAGCACAAAGTGCTAAGGAAAAGACAATTAAAATGAATAAGAGATAAGAATGAAGTAATGCTTACCTCAATCTTCCCCCCTACAAAACAAAAGTTAGTATGACAATGCATATTGAAAGTAAAATCAAAGCATGAAAGCGATTAAGTACCATAAACGTCCTAGAATGGAACTAGGGTTCAAAATAAGACCTAAGTCTAAAGGTGAAGGTACCTAAAGGTTACATAACTTCTAAAGTCAGTAGCTACATGTTATAGGTCCCTAAGTATGCTAGTATACCTCACAAGATCAAACTATGTCAAACTATGTACAAAACATTCACCTAAGTTCACATAAATGCAAATTAGGGTTTATGGATGAAGTATGAATGCATATGGCTTACAAACATGAATTAATACATGAAATGAACATCAAAGTCAGTAGTGAATGCTTATGAAGATGGATTAAGGAATATACAATCATGGATGCAATGGATTAGGCATATGGAGCAATGAGAAGAAGATATGAGAAGAAACGAACAAAAATCGCATAAGATCGCACATGATGAAAGTTAAGGAAGAGTGGCATGTGAATATGCATGAAATGATTATGGGTCAGTAGCATACAAGGTATGAGATGCACTTAGAATGCATGAATATGCATTAATTATTTCCACATAATTAATGTTATTATTTAGAGGAGAAGAGAAGCTAGTTTAAGTTAAAGTATGTCCAAATAATTATTAAAACCACCCAAATCTGGAAACAAAAAATATGAAAAATTAATTAAGAGGGTGAGGATCACTCATGAATTTTTCCAGAATTTTATCTCACCTAAAACTATTTTTAATAAATGCGACGAAACGGGCGAAAAAGTGAATTTTAAGGGGAAGTGAAAGGAAGCGATCCTAATGGTTCGTAACCTAATCCCTAAGCTCCGAAATCGAAACATATCAACAAAAATCACAAATAAAACCAGTGCCTCAGGTGGGAGGGCTCAATATGCACCTTAAGTTATATGATCCTAAGCCGCATACAACTAAAATGGTGCATAAAAGTGGAGAATCGAGATTACTTACTTGATCAAAGTGTCGATTCTTCACATAAAAAAAATCCGAAAAATTCATGAAAGCTCTTGTGATCTCCATAAGCAAAATAAATGCTTATCTTCCATAATTGCTTGGTGAAGCTTTGCCATAGTCAAAACCGATCCAATATCGATTGAAAAAACTCATGAACACATTAGTAAAAATTAATTCATAATTAATTCACCACAAAGATTAGAATTAATGCCACAAAAAACCTAATTAAAAAATTAACAAGAAATTGAATGAAGATATTAATCCACCAAAAATTAGATAACAAGAAAATTCATTAAGAAAATTATATAAAAATTTCTAGGAAATAGAAACAAAAGAGGGTGTAGAGGGAACAGAATGGTGCTAAGAATAACTTAATGGCCTGCAGGCCCAATCCAAAAGCCAAACCCGGTGGGGTGTGAGCCTGAAATTGATGGTGCAAAGAGTGATCTCATGGGCCCTGAACCCAAATATATAGTGAATTTCGCAGGTGGGGTGAATTCGGAATTATGGAGGGTGTGGATATGAATCCATGAGACTGATCTCACAAAGCCCAATCCACAACTTTCTTTATCTTTAACCTAATAACTTAAGAGGAAAAGCTGCTCAAACTAACCGTGAAAACCCTGTTCACGATTTTCTTCTTCTTCTTTACACACATCGCCGCCGCCGATAATCTTGGCGTCTTCAGAGATCGTCGGAACAAATCAACACCGTGATCTCCTCTCCATTCTCGCAGCTCGATCTCCCTCGCGAGAACAAAGACAACATTTCCGCCGTTCTCCTTCTCTTCCTCGCAATCCCGCTTCAATGCCTCACTGCGCGATAGCTTCAAGCCATGTATCGCTGTTGAAGAACGATCTCTCCGTCGAAGGGAACCGCACCTCGCCGTCGAATTAAGATCAATCATTAGCGTCCTCTCCGATCCTTGTTTTCTTCAACGTGAAGAGAATCGTCGAGAACATACAACCTCTGCCGTGAACCCATAGCTTTCGGCCTCTTCTTTGATTCGTGACGACCAACAATCACTCCGCCGCAATGTGTTTTTGGTGTATCTGCTTTCATCTCTCGTGACTTCCTTCTTCGTATCCTTGTTCTTTGTCCGTCACCATCCGTCACCGTCATCACCTTAACAACGATCAATGGACCTCTTGCGATAACGATCTCCTCCGTGTCGTGGCCTCAAGCTTGCGGTGGCGGAGGAACAACCAACTACATCATACTCGCGTCAGCAGCGACTCTACCAAGTTACCTGGCGCGAATCTCAGTTGGAAGCTCTTCAGGTATGGATCTGATTTTATTGTTGTTGAACAATGATTCTTATTGATGCGAGTTCAGATCCACTCTTCTTCTTCAATTTCATTGTTGACATCACTGTGATTCTGAATTGATTCTTTTATCAATTGCAGGGTGGACTGATGAAGTTTTGGCGATGATGAACGTGAGCGATTGGTGCTTCTGAGTCTTCGGTTTTTTGAAGCTGAAGGACTATGAACTGTTGCTGTTGTTGTTGCAGATTGTTGAAGGTGAATCTTGCAGGCCTTTGAAGGTTTGGTATGTCGATTACAAAGTTGCGAGGTTCAGCGCAAACTGTGGACTTCTCCATTGAAGATTCGTGCATTGAAGGTTGTTGATAAAGGTTGAGATTGAGGTGGCTGATCTTGATCTTGTTCTTGCAGGTTGATGAACAATGAAGATGACATGAAGTTTGAAAATGAATTGAGATTATGGAGTTTGAATTAATTAAAGATTGTTGAGGGTTTTCTGTTGAAGAGGATGCAAGGTTTTTTGGGAGATTGGAGTTGAAGGTTGAAGATGAATTCTGTGAGAGTTATGTTGAGAGCCCTTTTTTCCATTCTGTTTCTGTTTCCCTGTTATCAGTTATGGAAATTGATTTTTTTTCCTTTTTTTGTTATCAGTTAGTGTTATCAGTTAGAGCCCAACTGATTTTCTGCTATATTTTGTAACAGAATTTTTCTCCTTTTTGTGTAACTGAATTTTTGATGGAATTTCTCTTTTTCTCATCATCTTTGGTGCAATTTTATTATAGTTTGTAACCATAACTTTCCGATAATTCCTTTTCCCTTTTTGCCCTTACATGAACATTTGGTTATGTCAATTTATGTGATTATTCTTTTGACTGAATTTGAAATATGGAAAGCAAAAAAAATCAGTTACAATTTGGGCTGAACTTGAAATAAGAAAGCAAAACCTATGGACATAGTTCTTGACCAAAAAAGTAGAAAGAAAATAATGATGGTAAAGAGGATGAATATTTTTAAATGGACTTAATGGATTGGGCCTAGAATTATGGTTATTGGTTTAGAGAAAAAGCAAAGAAAGAAATGGATATGGTATTATGGTTATTGTTTTTTTTGAGGTTGGACAACAAAATGAGGCCAAGAGAAGGATTTTAATTGGGCCCGAAGTATGGTTAAAAGGATGATGGAAATATAATCAATAGGTTCGGAAACAAGAACAAGTATATGGACTATGAACATCCGTGGATACAAATTTTGGTTATCAACACTGGTAGGCACGACATCATCACTTTGACCGGATACAATTTTCAATAAGCTCGTATCCTCGAATTCCACTCCATACATCCGACTCAACTTAATCAACTCAAAGACTCAATCCGTATCAAACTCGTATCCTCAACGAATCCCCAAACTCAAACTTCAATAAAAAAAACTTCGACTTTATTAACTTGTATCACCAACAACGAAACACAGTGACCTAATCACCATACAAGCTCATAACTTGATCTCTCACACCGCGAACCAATGTCTCTTTGCCATGAACCCTAATCAGCTATGCACGCATCACGATCTTCACTGAATTATGTCTCAAGTAATGATGGAATTCCTCGAACAACATGACCACCCCGACACCTTGAATATATCTTATGACTGTAGATAAAGCACGAAGTTCTAATTCCAACTCCAGTAGAGTAGTAACCTCAAACCACAGGAATAAATTGATTCTTCAGAGTGCATCTATCCCATGCCTTAAGAGCCAATGCAATGCATGATCGTGAACGCTAATGACCTAATGAAAAATGCGGATGAATGCGAAGCGATAAGCCAATTAAGATAAAAAGAATGAGGGCAAATTTTGAGGTATTACAATAAGGTGTTCTTCTAACCCAACCTGGGGTGCGTAAACACTAATAACATTAAAGGTGTTTTGTTCAACTATAAATTTCAGGACTAAGATCTGATGTCTTACTCTTTTCACATCCGCAACATGCTTCTTCTACTCATTGTATATGATAAATTCCACCTCATTTCTCGATCTAATTTTGCCAGTACACCAAAGTTTAAAATGTGAACTGTCTAATTCTTTCTCCTCTTTACCAGTCCACTTAGTTTCTTGTAGGCACGTGAAATTGATCTTCTTCCAAACCATATTGTCAATTATTTCCATAAATTTTCCAATAAATGTGCTTATATTCCATGTTCTAAAACAAATTTTACTCTCATGAACTAACTTCTTTACTCACACTCTTTCACAAACTCTTGCTTATTTTTCACTACATTCATACAACGATGCAACAACCCTTACTCTTTTGACACTCACTCTATTCGAACCATACAACATGTTGCTTTTAAGCAACAACCTAACATTCAGACTATTACTTATTTGATTTATTTCATAGAACTCTCACCTTTTTAAAACACTGAGTTCGACTAAATTCTAATTTTAATAAAATTAATCTTAAAAACAAATTTTTATTTCTGAACTTTTATAATTCTAAAGATTATTCTTTATCCTGCATGGCTGAAAAGGAGTTATGCCGGTCATTCCATTATCACTTTTCAACTCTAGCTTATATTATTTTAATAGTAAAAAGCAGAATATCTATAAAATATGGTTTGATTGGTCAAATCACTTTTAAAATAAAGGTATCACAAACTTTGAATTAGCTCAAAAACATTTCGACTAATGTATTTAACCCCAAAAACGCCATCACTAATAACTTTTCAACCTGCTTCCCTAATAAAATTATTTATTTCTTTTTTTATATCTCTTTGTTTTTATAAAAATACAAAATTAGAACTATTTTATATTTTTCTTCGAAAAAAAAAAGACAATTTTTGTCAATTTGTTTGATGATAACAATAGCAAACCCAGAAAATAAAAGAGAGAATTTTTATTGGAGGGTATCATTATCATACTCATATCTCACTGTTTCAGGAAGAGAGAGAGAGAGAAGACACACCTCCGAAATTGAAGGGGACGAAATTTTGTATGCTTCGTTGGATTTCCTAGATCTCATCTTTTCTGGGTATCTCATCACTCTTTTTATTCTCTCTCTCTCTCTCTCTCTCTCTCTCTCTCTCTCTCTCTAGCTTCTGATTCTTTGTAATTTTTGAATTTTTGGTGACCCTTTTGACATATGTACTTTGAGCTTCATCTCTATGATGCTAATGTCTCTGCTTCAGTTTCAAGTTTGGTTTTTTAAGCTTTCACTTCAGTTTTTATGTTTTTTATTTTATTTTTGTGAAGTTCTATGTTTGGTCATGAAAACTGGGAATTCTTCAGAGTTATTCTCAAAGGTGTAAACTTTTCAGCTCTTGGTGCTATGGTGGAGGTTTTACTGTTTCTTTCTTTTGCGGGTCTTATCCCAGTTGCTGTTATTATTGCATTTTTTTATTGTTGTTGTTTGAGCCATGATGAGTATTATATTATGAGCCTTTTCTTCCATGTAGTTGATAGTTTGATTTTATCTATATTATACATGGTATCTTAGTGATTTATGAAGAAGTAATCTGAATCAATTTCTGGTTTTCAACTCCATTTTTTAGGGTTTGGGGGCTGAGAGTTGTCTGTGCTAGAGGAAGAATAGTACCTAGGCAAATGATAATTTAGTTATATGATATATGTGAAGGGAACTTTATAGATATATTGCTACATGGGTCCGAAATTTTTGCTGGTGCTACCTTGTGTATTATCTTGTGCCTAGATTTTGAATTGAGTTCAAACTTTCTGTGGCTCCTTATTATAATTATGACATTTACCAATTCTAATTGCAGAAAAAATCTAGATTTCTATAAAAGGAGCTTAACTAAATGTCATTACTTGTGGGTTATGTATATGAATGCTCCTATATTTTACTTTCTCCAAATGAAGTTTTACCTAGTTCTAGATTGACCAAGTTTAAGTTTCTTAGACATGGTATTAGTGTGTCTATTTCATGAGGCTTGACTTTTTTCTAGAGACTCGCCTTGTGAAAGAAATGAAGGAAGGAAGTAGAGACTTCTATTCTATTTACAACGCTGTCTTAAGTTTTTGGAGGCCCAGACTATACTAGCCACAGTTCAAACGTGGGAAAAAATCGGGGCCCTATTTAGTTACGGTTTAACCGTGACAAATATTATATGAGGCCCTATTTAGCCATGTTTTAACTTTGGCAAATTTTGGACCCTGTACAGTAGTCCACCTTGCACACCCTCAAATACGACACTGTCTATTTACTGATATTAAAGTAATGATCTATTGTGAAATGTGTCATCTTAGAATTATTTAGATTCCTGCATGATATTTAGTTTCACCTCCTTATACTCTTTACTCAAGACCGTGATTTTCCACGCATGGGTTCAGTAATACTAGTTTGCAAGGAAACTATGAATGCTGGATGTTGCTGTTTGCGGAAAGTCATTGGTGTGTTTATCTATTAAATTGCAATCAAAGGAACCATTTGTTTTCAGGAAAAATAATGAGAGTTGAGCTGATTCTGATTGAGAATTGAAATCAGAACATGTTGGTATTTCAAATACGATATGCAATTAAGTTAGAGATGCTTGTATTAATTTCCATATTATTAAAATTCTGTTCACTTTTTTATGTGCAGTCAGATAAATGACAAATGTATCACCCAAAGAATGTTCCTAATTTGAGTTTAATTGGAAGCAATTCATTAGTTCATGATCAAAACATAGATTGTGGTAGGAGCGCAATGGATCCAGGTAGTGGAGGAAACAGTCTTGCCAACAACTCAAAACAACGTTTGCGCTGGACACATGAGCTACATGAACGCTTTGTTGATGCTGTGGCTCAACTTGGTGGACCCGATCGTGAGTATTTCTCCCCTTTTCGGTTATCTAAAAATGTATCTTCTAGAATTGGTTACGTATGTGAATCAAATATCTAATACTTTTGTTGGCTCGATATCCTAATTTGGACGAAGAAATTATCAAGCTTGAACTTTCCTTATCATAACAGTTTTTTAAATCTATAAGTTTCCATTTCCCTAGGTGCCACGCCCAAAGGTGTTCTCAGAGTTATGGGTGTACAAGGCTTAACCATTTACCATGTTAAGAGCCATTTGCAGGTAATGTTTGCTTTAGAGCCTCTTAACATGATTTCCATTATTCTCATTTTTTTATTGTTCATTCTACTTTTTTGTTGCATACAGAAATACCGACTTGCAAAATACTTACCTGACTCCTCATCCGATGGTACGTCAATCTGATTTTCATCGTTTTATACTTTCATATGTTCATATATAATATATAATACTTAGGCCTTACTGATTTGTTGTTCTTAGTCCATTTAAAAAGTATCAAACTTCCTTTTCACATCGATTTTTTCTCCTTTAAATTTGCTGATAACTTTTCACTGTCAATAGAAGGGAAAAAAGCCGACAAGAAAGAAACGGGGGATATGCTTTCCAATCTAGATGGTTCATCGTGAGTACAGCTTCCTTTTATGCTTTTGGGTTATCATAATTATACAAGCAAGCTTATTGATGATAAAAGTTTCTTTTTTTGTTAGGCGTTCAATGCCTCAAAACCTGTTAGCGAGAAAAAATCTATAACTTTTGTATCAAAGGATCTTGATTATTTTGATGAGTTCTTGATGGTATAAATAAATAACTAAACGTTTTCAGGGGAATGCAAATTAATGAAGCACTAAAGCTTCAAATGGAGGTGCAGAAGCGTCTACATGAACAATTAGAGGTATACCTCCTTGTCGAACCAATCTGTCAACTATATATTATGTCAAGCTTGTAACTGATTTTTTATTCATTTTGAAACAGGTGCAGAGACAGCTACAGTTAAGGATAGAAGCTCAGGGAAAATATTTGAAAAAGATAATCGAAGAGCAACAGCGACTCAGCGGGGTTCTTTCAGAAGCACCCAGCTCTGGTATTGCAGAACCAACTCCAGGAGATATGCGTCAACAAGAACTTGACAATAAGACTGAACCAGCAACCCCTGACCCAGAAAAAGCTGCTAAAGATCATGCACCAGCCAAGAGTCTTTCAGTCGAATCTTTTTCATCTCACCATGAACCGATGACACCAGATTCCGGTTGCCAAGTCGGTTCTCCTGCTGAGAGTCCTAACGGCGAGAGATCAACTAAAAAGCAACGAGTAAGTGTGGAAGGTGAGTATTCAAATCCAGACATGATGCTTCCACATCAGATACTGGAGTCAAGCATGCCGTCATACCAGCAACCTGTTTTCCTTAGCCGAGATCACTTTGATTCTGCTTTAGGTATGTCTACAAGAAGTGGCGAGGAATTGGACAAGCTTGGTGGTAGGAATATGTGATTTGGTGGTGTAATCTGCAGGATATGCAGTATCTTAGTTTGTGTTATATGTATTACTCTTGGTTGATGGAGGAACTTGTTCTTCATAGATTTTCAAATTTTAGTTTTCAGTTGAATTCTTGACTAAATACACAGCCTTTAATTTAATTATTTTAGAGAATTGATTTGAATTGGGTGAGTAGAAAGGTTATTGTCATATTCTATACTTTCAAAATACTCATTTTCAATACTATACTTTCTCTTGAAAATTAAGGCTATGTTTGGTAAAAAGAAAGTATATAATTGATAAATTAAAGAGTAATCAATAATTTGAACATAAAAACATGTAGAATATTTCCTAGAAAAGAATCTAGCTACATACATGTTTTTCTTTTTTGACAAAGAATCAAGCTACATATACAAGTTGAATTTCAAGGATTGCCTTAAAATTGTATTGTATTATTACTTCGATGTTGTGAGAACAGTAATGTTAGATGAACATCTCACAAAAGCAATCAAGAGGATTCGTGTCTTCGATGGGCAGATCCCTTCAAAATGCAGAGCCGCAGGCGTCGACTAAAGGACTCCAACTTCTCAAACCTGTCTGGTTTCAGTTTCTTTCCGTCCTTTTCGGCTTTCTTCTTCTTCTTTTGATTCTTTTCACCTTCTTTTTGTTCTTCCGATGTCTCTCTCATACTTCCCAAGGGTGTTACAAATACCTCAGAATCATGATCACCACCCAAGCTTTCTCTTGTTGAGCCACAAGATGAGAAATAATCTTCAGTTGGAGAATCTTGCTCATCCTGCAGAATCATCAAAAAGTATGTTCAGGACTTACAGATCAATGTGTTTAAACCACTAATGAGGTTGATAACAAACAATTAGCACACAAAATCGGCACGTGGATAACAAAGAGCTTTTCAGAGATGGTACTTAATAAAATCACCTTTGAATCTACAGGTTCACCACAGCCATGTGTTGTTTCTTCTCTAATCACAGACTCCTGCATCACAAGCAATTCGTGAATCAAACAAAAAAAGCTATGGACTGATTGAAGAGTTGTCGCATTGGAGCGATTCTTTGAAGAATTTGACTTACTGAGGATAGCATTGAGTTTGAAACAGTTGTAGAAGCAGAAGATGAACTGGCAGCATCAGTAGTTGAAGACCGTAAACTAGAGACTATATCATATAATACGTCCTAGAAAGATACCAAGAACAAGTTAGTTTCTATTATTCAACTAAAACTCACTTGATAAAAGCCGAGTTACCTCATCCACAGCAGAACCGACTCTTCTATCCCTCATACTGTAATATGTCTCAAATCTACGAACTCTAGGAATGTGAGGAGGGCGGAGGACATTATAGAAAAAAATACAAACTGAATCGTAGAAGATCTGTGGTCGAGTAGAGTTGTGATCACCCTCAAATTTTATTGTATTTTTATCTCCCTACAAATTTAGAGACCAAAGACGTTTTGTTTATGCGAAGATAGTGCAAAACTGCAAATTGCTTAATTAACAATAGGTCCAACATTTGAAATAGTACCGCATAGGATTCAGAGATGAGATCAGAGTGGTGAGGCTGAATGAAATCGTCGTCGTTAGCATGTCCAAATAAAACAGGAATGAATGTCTTCGGTGCTGCCTGTATGTTTTTAGTTAATTACTTCAGAAAAGTTATGGAAAGGAAATAACTTAACAACTTGTATAGCCAGAAAATAAATGTTACCAGAACGAGAATGGTACGTTGTAATCGTAATTTTAAAAAAGAAAATGTAGAATTAAAGCTAACAATCCATACCTGCAAACAGTTAAGGTTCATAATATCAAACTTTGCTTTCTTCTCAATAACCCGCCGCATGTATTGTACAACCATTTTGAGCTAACAATGAACCAAACACAACAAAATATCAGAATTTTTAACCAAATAAGAATCACTTCTGCATATAGATTCAGATAAAAGTAGGGAGAGAGATAGAGAGAGAGAGAGAGATTATTACAGTAAACTTTGGAAGTCGAATTTTATAGACATCAACAAGCTCCATCATCAAGCCATATAAGTTTGAAAAGGCGCTGTCCAACACCATTCCAGCAATAGCAGGGTCTTCAGCTCCATAAAGAAGGCTATATCATATGAAAGCAAAATGAGAAGTCAAATAAACGTGAGAATCTCGCAAACAAGCGGCTTAGCATTTAAGTCTCAGGTTTAGAAACCTCTTTGGAGCCATATAAACTTTTACATTCCATCTATTCATGTGTATATGTATGCGCGTGTATGCTGGTTTCTTTTCTTCTTTTTTGGGTACGATTTAGAATATAAATATATAGAACATAAGTTTTTACTAAAATCACACAAGTTGTTAGAAGATGTATACCAAGTGACAGCACCCATTGATCGTCCCCAGAGACCTATACGAGATACTTGTTTGTTCTGTCTTAAATACGACACCACCATCTTGAGGTCTTCTTTCTGTGATATAAAAAGAGAGAAACAAAAAAAGAGTTTACAAGTTTCTTAAACATGAAACAAAAAGTAACCGAAAAGTTAACTTAAACTTGAGCGAACATATTGCACACATAAGCATGCCAGTTTATGAATGCGTTGAATTGTCCGTTCATGAAAGATGTAATATGTGAAACTGAAGAGGAAACTTACTTCATGCCAACCAAGGCTAACATGGTCACCATCCGATAAGCCTGATCCCGAGAAGTCAAGCGTGAAAACGGTAATATTTGATGGAAGAAGAATCACAGCGGCTTCATTGGCATCTGCCCGACATCCACTGCATAATTGAACAAATATACGAACATGAAACATCGATACAGAGAAGAATAGAGACTCTAATGAGAAGCAATAGCAGTGTAGACAAAAAACGGAATACCTATTTCCATGGCAATATACAACACAAGGAAGAGAAATATCATCAGGGACAGACAAAGGGAGGTAATGACTACACTGCAAAGTATATCCTCTAGCATTCTTGAGCTGCAAGGTTTTATCGAAACTTATAAATTGTAACCGTGAAGCAACTTTCAAAAATTGTCAATCGGAATTCTAGTATCAAACAAAGCATGTCCATACTTGCCTCCAAATCCTTCCTTTGGTATTTTTTTCCTGCAAGGATGAATTCCTTTTCCCATAGATACTGATCTGGATTATACTGAGCCCTGTATACGTGACATAGTACATACACCGAAACTGTAACTCGATTGAAATTTGAACACAATAAAGCATAACGTAAATGAAAGAATAAACCATCAATTTAGTCTAACCTGGGAGGCCGAATAATGAAATTGATGAATTGATCAATCATCTTGCTTGTACACGAATGTCTCCCAGAGTAGCTCCGCTTGACTGGAATACAAGTAGAGCGGAGTCTCTGAGAAGATCACTCAATTATCTTCCATTTACCAAAGAACCGCGCACTAATCTCAAATCCAAGTCCTCCCAGTATAGGAAGGACCTTACTTTATCTTTACAATTCGAACGCCACACATCAATTTCGTGCAACCATATCTCTTTACAACACCATAAGAAGATGAAATTTTGAATCAATTGGCGCAATGTGTGAATCTAGATGGTCCAAAGTAATAAATCATATGAAAAAGTGAGAAAGAGAAAGAATAAAAAGGAAAAACAACAACAAAGTAAAAGCATTCCTAAATCAAATTGTCCCCAAAATTTTACAAAAGCTACTTCCTGAAGAAAAAACCATATAAACCCAAAAAGAAAAAAAAAATTCAAACTTGGGTTAGAGGGTACATGTGAATCCAATGAAACAGTTCCAAATGAGAGAATAAGAAAAACAAAAACAAAAAATATTGTAGGAAATTATAAAGCATACAAAACAAGAGAATATACATGATGCCAAATTCAAAACAACACATGAATAACACAATGCATCATTCAGAAACAAGAGAAAAGCATTTATATATTATATTATAACAATAATAAATAAAAGTACAAGAGAAAGAAATGAAAATAAACAAATATACCGAAATGAAGAAGAAACCCAGGAATGATTTTTCTGAAGAATAGTTTTTTTTTTTTGTTTCCTTTTGAAATTTTACAGAGGAAAGAGAGATAACCGGAGAGGAAAGAAAGACAGGTGGTGTTTGTTTTCCTTAAAATTTGCTGTTTTTATTGTTTTCTATTTTGTCTGTTTTTTTTTTTTTGGTTCTTATGAAATTTTTATAACAGCATAGCACGTTCATTTTTTTGGGTGTGGATTTTGGATTTTTAATTTATGTTAAAAAAATAGACATGTTGAAATTTTGAATTATTATTGTAACTTGTAAGATTTAAATATTTTTGTAGACTTCAGAAATATAACAATATTTACTTGGAGTCATTTTTTCAAAGGACCAACATGTTACAATTAAATAGTTTAGAGTTCATGATTCCTACTCTGATATATTTGTTGAAAATGTAATTCATTATGTCATATTTGATTTAGATTAGATTTGATTTAGTTTTAAATCTAGATTTGATTTAGTTCTAAAATATATATTTTGGACTTTTATAGTTTTGAGTTTTTGGCTTGAGGTGCAAGGAAACCTAATTCTATAAATAGGGAGTATCCCTATTGTAATCAAATAATTCCAACACATTGTAATTCACGGTTTGCAGTTGATGGGGCGAAGACGCAATATGTGTCTAGCGGTATCTTAACTGCAAGCGCACAGCCTATCGAAGTAATATAAAAGATTGTCGATCCCACAGGGACTTTATGATCACTTAGTGCTAGAGGGTTTACTAGTTTAGCTAAGGTGGATGGTTGTCACAATTTTTGTTTTTAAGAATTAAAGACGGAAATTAAATTTTAGTTTAATGAAATAATAAGAAGGCGGTCGGTATGTAATTATGTTAACCTAGGCGGGTCAATCTAACCTAAGCTTATAAGGATGGTTCACTTAATATATTCTGTAGAGGTTATCAGCTTAAATATCTTTAACTCACACTCTCGTGGTCTTATCTCAGATCTTACTCCTAAAGCCCTATGCCTGCTCTCGCTAGCCCATAAGTGTTTAGAAGATAATTTTTGGAAACTTAATAAGTCTAATTCATTTTAAAGCGCTCTCGCTGTGTTTAAATTAAATGCCTAACTTTAGCTATCTGGTTAAAATCTCACACTCTCGTGGTCTCGACCTAACCTATTACACTTTCCTTACTCTCGTAACAAAAAGATTAATTTTTATAATAAAAAGTCACAGCCAGAATTTTAAGTTCTTAATTGTTTTAGCCTAGATTCGATTTTACCGATTTAGTGTATTTTAATTACATACCGCCTAATTTAATTAGCTACTCATATTTGTTGTACCAGACAGATGCAGAAACAGATGAACATAAATTAAAATATGGATTATAAAGTAATAAAAATAAATTCTTAACATAAATAATTAAATTAATATAAATGCGAAATTATTAAAAACCTGAATAATAAAAATTGTAAAACTCCTTCTTCCACAGTCTGGCAAGCTCGGAGTGCGAACCGGAATCGAAAATAAAATTTAAACGAAATTCTGAAGGCTTGAAAGGAAATAAATAATAACAATTTCCTAATGTTGGAAATTGTTATTTGATTTGGTTGGGATATAGAAATTAAAACAAGAACAAGAGTAATTGCTGGAAAAAATAATAAAATAGGGTGTAACAAAAATACGGCAGAGCTTCCGCAAAAAATATTAAAATCAAACTCTGTAGTTTGTAATTTGTATCAAGGCTATTTATAGAAAACATAATTTGGGCTTGGCAGTTGAAATCCATGCGTGGGCTTCGTTGTTGAAGAAAAAATCCAGGAGAAAATGTGTTACCGAGTCTGCGGAAGAATAGGAACACGTTTTGACTTCACGTAGCACGTTCCATGACTAAATCAATTCAAGTAAACCTATTTTCCCTTTGTCACGTTCGTGACAAAGGTGTCACGGGCGTTTTTCTTCATTTAAGGCGCGTCACGGTCGTGACGGCTTGGTGACGATCGTGACTGGTCCAATTAGCGCGTCACGGTCGTGACAGCTTGGTGACGATCGTGACTGTTACAATTATGCAGCATTTTGCAGAATTCCTTTCTTCTTCTTCTTTTCATGCTTGTTTTTGTTCATTTCACTTTTGACTTATGGTTTAGCTCTATAATTGTTATACCTGCAAAATGACATAGAAAACTCGAAGAATCGGGTGTTAATACGATAAATGTGCGATAAAACGGCATTGAAACATAGTAATAAAACAATACTTTTTCTCGTTATCAAACTTCCCCAAACTTAAACCTTTGCTTGTCCTCAAGCAAATAGTCGGTTGAAAAATGATCGGACAAGTTTCTATCGACGCATACACATAACAAACCATACGAGGAATCGTTTTGCTAGATAAACCGGTACTAGAATAAAACATTAATGATACACTAATGACACAAGCAACAAGCTAAGTCGTCAACTTCCCGTTAAACGAAACATTCGGTAATTGCGTTACGATTCTACCTAGAGTCTTTCGATCTTATTTCACCCGGTTTCATTCTAGCGCAATCACATTAAGCCCTTTGCCTTAGCACACACGTAGTGGAGTAGCCGGTTAGTGACTTTGATCCTTTATAAACACGGGGTCTGATACACGAATGTGGCAACCCTATATATATTATCCGAATTGGAGGTTGTGGGGGATCGAGCCGTAGCACGCCCTACCAAGTTCAGAACCAGGTACCTCTGAACCAACCCGCAATGGACTCCTTCTCATATTTCTCGTTTCTTATATGCGACCGTGTACTTTGGTGCAATTTCTTTTTATTGGCATCGAGATATGAAGGATCATTATAGATTAGGCATCAAACATTTATGTTCATCGGCTCCCCACGTGGTTTGTGTTCAGACGGTGCTGACTGCTAGTATAAACTACTAGGGGTTACTTTAGAACTGAAACTTAAGGTGTAGTTATAACAATTATCGGAACGAAATGCTTAAGTAGGAAGTCTAAGGTGTCAAGACTGTATTGATCTTGTTGGATCTTTCTCAGCTTCCTAACTACGATTTCATAGGCAAGTCGGGTAATGCGAAGATAAAATAAAAATTTTCGGTATGGCTAAATAAACGGGGGAAATTCGAAACTGAAGAAATAGCACAAATATTACTTTGTTTAATTGAAATACGAAAAGGAAATACAACGGAATGGAAAGTGCGGAAAAAGGAAAGGTATCTCTCCCACACTATATCAGACATTGTCCTCAATGTTGTGATATAATAGCGTGGAAAATACAATACAAACAACAGAAATGGAAAAACAAAAACATAAACATAAACTAAGGCTACTGACGACCACGACCTCGGCTTCTGGTGCGGGAGCGTCTGGTCGGAGTCGCTTCAGGATCAGAACCGGTGGTGGTGAGAGCAGTGATATCAATACGCAAAGCCTCTAGCTCGCTAAAAATCTCTCCAAGTTTCTCGTCTGTCGTCCTCTGGTTACTGGCAACAGCTGAAAGTATTGCATCATATTGCTCTTTTTGCCTTCGCTCGAGTGCGACATTCATCTGATTTTGCTGATGAATGGCACGGAGGACGTCTTCAAGTGTGATGTCGGGTACAGGTGGATGTCTGGTGGAGGACTCAGGGATGTCCTGTACTGGCTCAGCAGCATCCATGGTATCCTGCATCTCGTCCACCGGTGCATCTGTCAGCTCATCAATAATGGGGACGTGGCCTGCAGCATCCGGTAAAGCAAATAACCAGTTGGCTCGGTTCGACGGATCGATGTGGTCACGGCAAGGCAAGGTGATGTGATGATAAACGGTGCCTTGGATAACAGGGTTGAACCTACCATCATCTCTCTGAGATATCAAATGGGTGGACTTGCAATAGTTCTTTGTAAGAAACTTTGCGGCTCTGCGAGGCAAATGGATAATCTGGTCACCAAGCTCCAGCTGAATGGCGAGGGTGGTGACAATCCCGCCTATGTAGAAGGGGGTTGCGCCTCGTTGCGCTACATACTGGATATGGGATAAAAGGAATGGGGCAGCATTGATGCGCTCGTCATTTAAGGCACAGTGCAAGAACAAGAGCTCCTTGGAGTTCAGCTTGTGATTGCTCTCTCTTGCGAAAATAGTATTGCAGATGATGCGATGGAAATATCGGATTGCCGGGTTATGGATGTGGGTAGCATTCAGACTCTGAAAGGCAGTAGCACGGGTGTTGGTGATGTCGTGCCACAAGGTGAAAGCAGTTTCGCTGAAGTTGTCTGGCACGCGGAGATGAGCATCGTAGCCGTGATCGAAACCTAACAGTTCGGCGATCCTTGTTTGTGTGATTTCGAACTCTCGCCCGAGCATTCTGAACTTTGCAATGCCGGTGAGTTGACTTGATGAACCGGGAGGTGTAACATACTGAAATGAACTCAGAAATTCCAAGGTGAGGAGTTCGAACGTCGGCTGTGGTTGACTGCACAAGTGCCACAAACCAACATGCCTAAGCAGGAGCTTCACGCCGTTGAGCAGTCCTAACTCCCTCAAGCAGTCAATGTCGACATACCGAGTGGGTTGGACGCCACGGTTCTGAAACCTGATAAACTTTTGTCTTTGGGTTTCTCCTTGTTCACCATCTCTAAATTGGATGTCCTCCATTGCATGCAAGGTACGGGAATGAGAGATGAGAGTTTTTGAGTTTTTGTGAGAAAATGAAAAATGTGAAGAATTTGGTTCGGATTATAGTGAAATGAGTGAATGTGAGAGGTTTGGAATAAATGGAGAGGGTTAATGAAATTGATTGAGGGTAATGGGAGGTTACAGGATAATGAGGAGATAATGGGAGGTTTCTTATTTTTGTGAAAATGGAGTAGTGGGTTCTGCGAAGGTGAACGGTTATGTTTCTCAGAATTCGTATAACAGGGGTCGTCACGGTCGTGAGGGAAGTATGACGGTCGTGACGCGCTAATTAGCTTATCACGATCGTGAGCGATGGATGACGACCGTGATGGCTTAAAAACTTATAATTTTTCACAGAATGCATTATCTCACTTCGTTCAATGCAATTTTTTTCTTTATCACTTCTCATTTAATTCCAACACAAACAATATATATAATATTGGATCAACATATGTTAGCAGCAAATTTCATCACACGAGAAATCATAAAATATTAATCAATTTAAATATAACAGTAAGTAATGGAAAGCATAGAAATTGATTAAAATAGAAAGTGGCAAAACTAGAAGTACTTTGCTTTTGATATAATGGAAGGAAAATTACATTAATCAAAATAAGGTACGAAAATGTTTGCAAAATGTTAAAACTAACTAGAACCAAAAGCAAGAAGTAAAATAGATTAAATCACTACAACATTTTCAAAGTTGCTTCTTCAAATCTTCAAGTGCAGAGTTTAAATGGTAGAATTGCTCACACGTTATGTCAGTTAAACCTATAACGTCCAATCGCATGCTTTTAACCTCATCCTTAACAGCATTAATATCGGCTTGGTAAACTTCAAGAGTATTCATAATTTTCTTTAATTTGTCAGCATATCCTACTTGATTTACTTCAGGGGTTTCAATCACTTCATCAGAGTGGTCAATGTCATGATAACCAGGAGGTGTCTCAGGGTCACTTTCTACATCGGTCATTATGTCATCCCTTATCTTGTAAGATTGTGGTGTTTCGGGAGTGGATGGATAGTCAGGAGGGGTAATCTCATAAAGCCAATTATCTTTATTGTGAACACTGACTCTAGCATGGTTTGGTAATGTAAACAGGGTTACTACTTCATTCCTGATTAGGTACTCGTAAGGTGGTTGTCCTAAATTTCTTATGATTTGGCGGTTAAAACAAAAGTTCAGATTCATAGGACGGATGGTACCTAAACGGTTACACTTGTGTAATTGGTATCTAAGTCCTAAGGCATCAGCAATCATGGTGACCAGGCCTCCTACCAATATGGGTAAATCAGGTTCTTCTTGGATTCGGGTGAAGGTTTGCATCATGAAAGGCACACCATTAACTGGTTGTCCATTGGTTAGACAGGACATAATGAATATTTCATCTTTAGATACTCCAGTAAGGTTTTCTTCTTTTCCAAAGAAGGTGTGGGCAAGGATCTTATGGAAATAGCGGATAGCAGGGTTATGTATCTCATCATTGTTCATGTTATTCGGCTCAGGATGGTAATTTCCGGTTAAGGTTCCCCAAAAGAAGTCCAGCTCAATGTCCATCAATTCTACCTGTGTGGTAGTAAAAGCAAAGGGTCCACTAGGGAATCCTAATAAGTCAGCTAGTTCTTTATGGTTAAAGTCATATTCTATTCCGAATAGTCGGAAACTGATAAATCCTTTCCTGAATCCAAAACCGCGCTCGGGTAAGTAAACTAAGGAGCTTAAGAACTCAAGGGTGAGCTCGCGGTAAGTCACAAAATTTTGTTTTATTAGTGCATTCTCCCATCCAAGTTGGTTAAACAGGTATAGGATGCTATCATGTATACCTAAAGTTTCCATAGTCAGATCATCCGGGTACAGAGTCAAATCCATTGGTCTCTGTGATAACTCTTCAAATTTCATTCTTTGGTTCCTACCTCTAAATTTGGTTTCCATAATGTTTCTCGGTTGGTTATCCATAGTTAGTGTAAATATGGAGGAAACAAATCAGGGGGAGAAGGAAAGTGGAAAAGACTTTAGAAAATCTGTAAAAGTGATTTAGAAAATAAAAATTAAAATAAAGAAAATAAGAAAATAAATGCATAAATAATATCAATAATGATAATAATGAAATAAAACAATAAAACAATAAAATGATAAAACAATAAAACGATAAAACAATAAATGATAAAATGATAAATGATAAAAATGGGTTGCCTCCCACTAAGCGCTGTTTTTATCGTCATAAGCCTGACGTAATGCTTAGGGGTAGATTAATCAGGGAAATTATTGGAAAACTCTAAAAGGCTTAGACTATTTGCATAATCTCTATTTTCAACTTTATGGTAATGTTTTAATCGTTGTCCGTTTACTGTGAACGGTTCACTATTCCTACCCTTAATTTCTATTGCTCCGCTCGGGAACACTCTAGTTATTTCAAAGGGTCCTGACCATCTAGATTTTAGTTTTCCAGGAAAGAGCCTAAGTCTTGAATTAAAGAGGAGTACAACGTCTCCCACACTAAATTCCTTCCTAGATAGGCGTTTATCGTGCCATCGCTTAGTTCTTTCTTTATATATCTTAGCATTCTCATAAGCATCTAACCTTAACTTTTCTAATTCGTTAATATCGAGGATTCGCTTTTCTCCTGCGGCATTGTAGTTTATATTGAGTGTTTTAATCGCCCAATATGCTTTGTGTTCTAGTTCTACCGGGAGGTGGCAAGACTTTCCATACACTAATTTGAAGGGTGTAGTTCCTATGGGTGTCTTGTAAGCTGTCCTATAAGCCCATAAAACTTCATTAAGTTTAGATGACCAATCTTTCCTAAATATGGCGACAGTCTTTTCTAAGATTTGTTTAATTTCTCTGTTTGAGACTTCGACCTGTCCACTTGTTTGTGGATGATATGGTGTTGCTACACGATGTCTGACTCCATACTTAGATAGTAATTTGTCAAATATTTTCGAAATGAAGTGCGATCCACCGTCACTTATGACGAGTCTAGGCACACCAAATCTTGGAAAGATTATATTCTTGAAAAGCTTAATTACTACTCGTGTGTCATTCGTAGGAGAAGCTATAGCCTCAATCCATTTTGAAACATAATCGACAGCTACAAGTATGTAATTGTTACCGAAAGATGATGGGAATGGTCCCATGAAATCTATTCCCCAGACGTCAAAGACTTCTACTTCTAATATTCCTTTTTGAGGCATTTCATCTCTTCTTGAAATATTACCGGTGCGTTGTGTAACACGGTGGGAGAACTGACTTTAGTTAAATGTTGCGGATAGCAAGAGTCGCCACCGACTTTTATTTTATCCAAAGGAAAGGGCATAAAAGAACAGGAAAGACCTTAAAAGATTTTTGGGTTCGGGGGGTAGGTTATGTAAGGGGAAGGTGTTAGCACCCTTTACATCCATGGTTATCCATGGGCTCTTAGTTACTTAGCTCACTTTAAACTGTTTTGAGAAGTGTAGTGTGTGATTAAAAATTTTCTTAAGTACTTTATAATTATCCCTGTATGGATATATATAAAGACTTTGTTTTGAAAATTTGTTTGAAAATGTGAAGTGTAATGAAATAATTTGATGAAAAGTGAGCAAGTACTTAAGAGGAACCTACCCTAATTTGAATCTTTACTGTTCTTAAATGTTCTTTCAATGGTAAGACTATCCCTATTATTAAGGAATAGGTAGTCATTACCTTGGATGTTTGAGGGACCAATGAAGGGACAACTGTGATTAGGCAACTGTAAGGTGTATTTAGCAATTCGAAGAGACTTATCATCTTTATTCGAAAGGGACAAGATCATTTACGAAGGCAACCATGAAGGGACTTGATCTTTTTTATCTTTTAAGGGACTAGATGATATTTTACGAGAAGGGACTTTGCTTTTTAGACACCTTACTTGACCTTTTTATTTAGGCAACATGAGGGATAACCTTAGAAAGTGAGATGACGATCAAAGATCGACTTACGTGTGTGCGTGTACAAGTTCAAGTATTTATCTTACAAATTAATGATCTAAATTCAATTTTAAGTACAAACATGTTTACACTCCCTATTTTACTAACCATGGCAATTTTAAAATAAATAATAAGAAATTCTACAACTATTACATAGTGGGTACAATTATATTATAATAATTAAAATAAATAAGCAAATAAATAAATAATTAAATGGGTTAGTAATAATAAACAAAAAATAAGTATAAGATGGTTAGTATAACAATATAATGTAGAAACAAATTAAAAGTACAAAATTTAAATAAATAATTATTTTTAAGTATTTTAATAAAATGATAATAATTATATATTAATAAATATGTCTAATAATTCTAATAGTTTAATTTTATATACATATTATAAAAAAATATTTGTTAATTATAATTAAATAAGCATATAAAAATAATAAATTAAATTCATAAAATAAAGTTAGGGTTTTTAATTGTTTAGAAAAAATAAATTAGGGTTTACTACTTAATTAAATTATTTAAATTATTTATATATAAAAACTACATATAATATGAACAAATTATAAAATTAAAATCTACAAACAAATAAATTAATATTTACAATATAATTAGGGTTTATAAAAAAATTAGGTTTTATATAAAAAAATAAAAAAATAAGGGTTTATGTATATATAAAAAATATTAAGGTTAATTATTTGACCTAAAACTAATGAAATTATTTATCTAAGAAAAATTACATACAATAATAATATAAACAAATTATCAAATGAATATTTTAAATTTATAAAATAAATTAAGATTTATAATATAATTAGGGTTTTAAGTGAGAATATTTTAATTAAATACCTAATATGAATTTAATTATTTAAACAAACATATATACATTTTAATTCAAATAAATAACAAACTATATTTTTTAGAAAAATTTTAGAATGAACATTTATATACTAAATTTATGAAAATAAGATTTAACTAAAAAAACATTTGTAAATATGATTTTTAAATATTTAATTTGATTAAAGAATATTTATTAATAAATTAAATAAACACAAAACAAGAAAAATAAAAAAAAACAAGACCTGGGATTTGAACCCAGGTCCTTTACCTGGAAACAGAAGAGATTCACCACTGGGCTAGCCTGCGCACGTGTGATAAACAACATCATCATATTGTTTTATTCTAATCCTGTAAAAATCCAGAAAAAAAATCAAGCAAAACAAAATGGCCTGGGAGGGAATCGAACCCAGGCCAAAGAGTCTCCAAACGCGCACCTTCACCATCTGAGCTAACCACACATTTGTGAAACAATACATAAACAATTCAATAAATATTAAAACCAATTTTTAAAAAATAGAAAGCGCGCGCTGCCTTCATCTTCTACCTCCAAATCCACGAATTTACCTGCGAATTTTCAAACAAACTTTGCTGCGAATTTTCTTGCACATAAAACCTGTGAATTTCAAATGTTATGCAATAGGTACAATTTCTTCAAAATAATAACACCAATGAATTCCCCATGACTTATACGATTCATCCATGTCATTAGAAGTCATTTATATTAGCTAAATCGTAAAGCCCCAAACTGAAGCTTGGAACCCTAATTATGGTGGAATGCGTTATAGGCCATGAAACTTCCATCTAAATATCCAGAATCCATCCATGAGTCTTCACAAACAACAAAACAGAATCAAAACGCATTATAATCGCATGAATAATCAGAATCGAAAAATTAAAAATCAAGTCAAAATAAGATTCGGTTTATGATATTTGGCATGCTTTGGATGCAAATGAGGATTGAGAAAGCATCAGTGATGATCAAGGAATCTTTTGCAACCTTTAGAATGCCTTGAGAGAGCCTCTAAGTCCAAAACCGAATCTCTCTTTTCTCTTGAAATTTTGAAATTTGTAATGTGTTCTTGAGGCAGCAAATTCGTTTCCCCTAGGTTGTGATCAATTCCTTGTATATATATGAATGATATTAGGTCAAAAAATCATGTCACCCTTTGGATATTTTGATCATTTGAATATTGAAAAAGATTATGTCTTAAAACTTGATTTTCATTTGATCCAACCTTGCTATTTTAAGACAATCCTCATAACTTGTGTATCAATCTAATCCAAACAATATTCATGACTTTCTAGAAGCAAAATCCTCTTTTAAATATTTGATTTTATATTTGATTTCAATTTAAATGATATTTTAATGAATAAAATTCAAATAAATATGAAATAAAAAAATAAAAATCAGAAAATAAGTGGGTTGGGTCGTGCTTGGTGTTTTCATAAAGATGGGATGGCAATTTGGTGGGCTCATTTAGCAAAAATTTGATTTTAGGCCTTATTTGGTTCATAAACTTCCCTAAAATTTCCCAACTTTGCAAGGGCACAAATCCTTCAATTTTAATACTATGAGGGTGTTCTTGGACATTTTGGAAAGCTTAAAGAGTCCTATAACCAACCCCATTGGTTTCATGTCCATATCTTTTACCATTCTCAAGTTATGCTCTTTTGAAGTTGTTGACTTTTTGTTGACTTTCAAAAGGACCTATAATGTCTTAGCTCATACCTTCCAAATGAAGCATTTTTGGGCTTGGCTTGTGAGACACAAAGTTGTATAGAATTCAATTTACTTCAAAATGAGCTTTGGATGGAAAATTCTTGATGAAGCATGTGAAAGTTATGGCTGGTCAAAGTTCAGTTGACTTTTCCTATGAAAACCCTAATTTATAAACTCCTAATTCTTGATGATCTAAAATCTCCTTGATGAATCATGATCAACCCTTGATCAAATGATGAATTTTACTTCATATAATTGATGTTGGCAAAAAATCATGAAGTTTGACTTTGGTTTGTCCACAGTTGACCTCAGTTTGACTTTTTAACTGCTTTGACTGATTTTAACCTATCTGATCATCCGACTAAGCAAGCCTTTGGGAAAAGTCTTGAAACTTGTCATGGGGATTATTAAACACATATAAGATGTTATGAAGCTCACTTGAATTCTTGGAAGTCCATTTATCCTGATTAAAGTCAAAACCCTAGTTTAGGATGCATTGCTTAGGAGGATGCATTGTCTGAGGGAAATGTCAAATCTTCTGACTAATTGTGAACTTTGTGAACATTGTGAACCTTATGAGATATCTTGTGAACCTTGTGAACCTCTTAGTACACAAAGTCTTGTCTTGTGAGAGCAAATTTTGGGGTGCAACACGTTGACACCGCAAATGGTCCGCTATTCTAGATAAATGGTCCGCTACGACGTTTTCAGTACCTTTCTTATCTTTTATTTCAAGATCAAACTCTTGTAAGAGTAAAATCCATCTCAAGAGTCTTGGTTTAGCATCTTTCTTAGTTAATAAATATCTGATAGCAGCGTGGTCTGTGTAAACGATTATTTTCGCTCCCACTAGATAGGAACGGAATTTGTCAAGCGCAAAGACAACTGCTAACAATTCTTTTTCAGTAGTTGCGTAGTTCATCTGAGCATAATCTAAGGTTCTATTGGCATAGTAAATTGCGTGGAGCTTCTTGTCCTTCCTCTGTCCTAGAACTGCCCCTACAGCATAGTCACTCGCATCGCACATGATTTCGAAAGGTAATCTCCAGTCAGGGGGTTGCATGATTGGTGCGGTGATGAGGGCTGTTTTTAGAGTTTCGAATGCTTTAAGACAATCTTCATTGAATATGAACTCAGCGTCTTTCATTAATAAACCGGTAAGAGGTTTAGTGATTTTCGAGAAATCTTTGATGAATCGTCGGTAGAAACCGGCATGTCCTAAAAAGCTTCGTATTTCTCGAACGGTCTTAGGGGGTTGAGATCTTTTATGACTTCTATCTTAGCTTTATCAACTTTAATTCCCTTGTCAGATATAACGTGTCCTAGTACGATTCCTTCTCTGACCATGAAATGACATTTCTCCCAGTTAAGCACGAGGTTTACTTTTACACATCTTTCTAACACCATTTCTAAATTTGATAGACATCCTTCAAAACTTTGCCCGCATACAGAGAAGTCGTCCATGAACACTTCCATGATGTTGTCTATGAAATCTGCGAAGATTGACATCATACATCTTTGAAAGGTTGCAGGAGCGTTGCATAATCCAAAGGGCATTCTTCTATAAGTGAACGTTCCATAAGGGCATGTGAATGTAGTCTTTTCTTGATCATCTGGGTGGATAGGGATTTGGAAAAATCCTGAGTAACCATCAAGATAACAGAAATATGAGTGCTTGGCTAATCGTTCTAACATTAGATCTATAAAAGGTAGGAGGAAATGATCTTTTCGAGTGGCTTTGTTTAGTTTACGATAATCGATGCACACTCTATGTCCTGTCACTACTCTTTGTGATATCAATTCGCCTTTAGCGTTTTTCACAACAGTGATACCTCCTTTCTTTGGTACTACATGTACTGGACTAACCCATTTACTATCAGAGATTGGATATATTATTCCAGCATCTAGTAGTTTCTTAACTTCTTCCTTTACTACAGTGCTAAGGATTGGGTTAATTCTTCTTTGAGATTCTCTAGAGGTTTTGCAATCTTCTTCTAGCAGAATACAATGCATACAGATTGAAGGGCATATTCCTTTGAGATCAGATATGTTATATCCTAATGCAGTTGGATATTTCTTTAAGACATCTAAAAGTTTCTTTGTTTCAATTGTTCCTAAACTGGAATTGATTATAACTGGTCTTGTACATTCAGTGTCTAAGAATTCATATCTTAGGTTCTTAGGTAAAGTTTTTAACTCTAATGTAGGTTTATTCTTACTTGGCATGGGATCCGGTGTAAGTGCTAAACTTTCGCTTAGACTATCATCCTGATATGGTTTACGCCAATTATCATCTTCGAAAATCGGAGGGATTTGAATTTTCATAATTTCAGAATAGGTAGTTTCTTTCATTTCCATTTCTCTTACACATTCGTCAATTACGTCCAATAGATAGCATGTATCCTCTATAGCTGGTGATTGTAAGAATTGTGTTAAAATAAATTCAACTTTCTCTTCACCTACTTCAAAGGTTAACTTTCCTTTCTTTACGTCTATAATAGCTCCGACGGTAGCTAAGAATGGTCTTCCAAGTATGATAGGTGTAGTGGAGTCTTCAGAGATGTCCATGATTATAAAATCAGTAGGAATATAGAATTGTCCTATACGTACTGGGATGTTTTCTAGTATGCCTACAGGATATTTAATAGAGCGATCGGCTAGTTGAACAGACATTTTAGTTGGTCTTAGGTCTCCCATGTCTAGCCTTTTGCAAATTGTTAAGGGCATAACACTGATACTGGCTCCTAAATCGCATATAGCTTTGTCAATGACGAATTTTCCTATTACACAGGGTATAGAGAAACTTCCTGGATCTTTTAGCTTTGGAGGCATATTATTCTGAATTATTGCGCTACACTCAACAGTAAGTGTAACGGTTCCGTTATCCTCTATCTTTTTCTTATTGGATAAGATTTCCTTTAAAAACTTAGCATACAAGGGCATTTGAGTGATAGCTTCTGTAAATGGGATAGTAATATTCAACTGTTTCAGAAGTTCAACAAATTTCTTAAACTGGCCCATCGTCTTAGAATTGGTTAATCTCTGAGGGTACGGAATTGGTGGTTTATAAGGTGGTGGAGGCACATAAGGCTTTTCTTTCTCCACTGCCTCTTGATTATTATCTTCCTTTTCTTCGGGTTCATTCACCATTTCAGTCGGTTTATCCGGTTTTTGGTACATGGCTGGATTGTCAAGTCTTGGATCGGTAGGTCCGTCAAGTTCCTTGCCACTTCTTAATATCACAGCATTGGCCTGTCCTTTCGGATTAGGTTGAGGTTGTCCAGGAAATACTCCAGCTGGTGCAGCGGTAGGTGCTTGTTGTTGAGCTACTTGTGAAATCTGAGTTTCAAGCATTTTGTTATTGTCATACCCCAAATTTGTCCTACTCGCACCGTTTTTTTTCCTGTCTAACAGATATTGCAAAATTCAAAAATATGCATCATTTTATTCTTACTGTCTAATCATTATTTTAAAAATCGATCAAAAAATATGTCATTTTCTTTTGTACGAAAAAAAGAAAATCGAACCAGTTTGGGTTTGTCGGTGTTTGCGTGTGTGGTGTCGTGTGGAGGTTATTTGTCTGATATTATCCTTATTTCCTATTAATCACTTTTATCATAAAATTCTTCAAGACAAAATTTCATTTCATATTTCTCTTTTATTTTATCCATTTTCATCTAATTATCTTTTTCTTCTCAACTTTCCATTTTTTTTATTTTTATTTTAAGTCCATTATTAAAAAAAATCTCTATTAAATTGTCATCATAATATATATATAAGGTCCTTACATTTTTCCTTTCCTAGAAATCCATTACAAATTTTTCTTAGCATTATTACTATTATTTTGTTTATTTGTTATTATTACTATTACTATTTTTTTTATTATTATTCACATTTTTGTTCTATTTTCTATTTTTCATTCTTTATTATTAGTACTATTATCATTTCTACTTTTATTGTTATTCTTATTAGTTAATATTATTATTATTATTATTATAAAATAGTATGGTTTTTTGTTTGTTTATTAGTATTATAGTGTTTTCTATTTTATTATTATTATTATAGTGGTTATTAAGTTTGTTTTGTTTTTTTCATAGACCACCAAAGTTTCCCACTAACAATCCGTTTTCCCCCACCAATTCACAGCCTGTCTACTACTGCAGCAGGCAACGCACTCACTAACCAACTTTTCACATGTTACGGACCGTACCACTCAAATCATACCGCATATTCTCTAAAACGCAACAAATCTGTCACAAAAAGGCAAATCACAATACACCAATTCCATCTATAAATAACAATTCATGTTTTACAAATTGAAAGGGGGGGGGGGATCCGAAAAAAAAACAAAAAAAAACTCTTCATAAGTTTTTATCCACCTCCATAAACAGAGTAGACAGCCAAAATAGCAGGAATCCTTCCTCAAAACACTGAAAAAACCAAGAATGCAGTGACCTCAAACCATTGAAACTTAACCTCTTTTCTGGCAAAAACAGAATGAGAAGGATGAAATGAGAAGAATTCTGGACCAAAATCAACCTTCTTTCAATAAACCGCGGCCACCCCCCGCAAACCTTCCGCTCAGAACCACCTCAACCCTCACTGAACCGACAACCGCTCACCTTCGCCGCGAAAAAACCAAGCCTACCTTCTCGCCAACGTCCTCCGCGAAATCACCTACAAACCGTGACCCATCTCCTTTTGCGAAAACGCGCCGAAATCCTCACCATCCACGGCAAACCCGCGCAGGACCGGCCACCATCCTTCAAAAGAACCGCGAGCACAGACCCACCTTGAGAGCAGAGATGAGCGAGAGACGGAGGGAAACCGTGACGATAGCGCAACAGTGAACCGTGACGGAGAGAGTTGAGCGCGATAGGAGGCCACCAAATTGCAAATCGGAACTGAGCGAATCCGAGAACCAATCCACCGAAATCGAAAGCGGAACAGAGAGAGAACGACGAGGGAGAGAGTGAGAGGCGGCTGAGATCCAAAAGGTAGTTTTTGCGCATTGTTGTGTTGGAGGAATTCATTCCTCTGTTTCTTTTTTTTTTTTTTTTGTTTTGCTGATAAATATCCTTTATTTGTTATAAAACCTTTTATTTTATTTTATTTCTTTTAATTTAATTTTCTGTTTTAGAGATTTAGGTTTTACTATGGGCAAAATGGGCTTGGGTCCATCTATTGTGCTCTCTGCACACCGCACACCCTATCTGTCTTCCCTTTTTTTATCTTTGCATTTTTATTATTTTAATTGGTATTATTAATATTATTATTATTATTATATTATTATTATTAGTATTATTGTTGTTATTATTAATATATTTTATACTTTGACCAAGAAAAATCTAAAAAAAGTGTTATTTTAATTATGTTTTCTTATATGTTATTTTCTAATTAATTTCCTCTCAAGGGCCAATGATATATTAAACGGTCATTTTTTCGCCCGATTTTAATCGGTGATATTTGGTCAATATGAGGCTCTCATTGTAATTACTTTTTATTATTTTATTATTCCGACAAATAAACATGTAAATTAATTTAATTTATTTTATCTTAATATTATTTATTTCATTTAATTATTTAATTCATTATTCTATCTTAATTTAATTCTCGCAATTTAATTCAATTTATTCATTTAACTCGCATTTTAAATTACGATTCGACTCCTCATAGAACGATTTCATTAAATCGGCTCTAAGGCAGTAAACGAACCAAATCTCGCCGCGTCCCGAAAAGGTCCAACGCCTTTGAATAGTTGCGTCTCGATTAAAAGGTCCAACGCCTTCGAATAGTTGTGTCCCGATCCAAACAGGTCGAACGCCTTCGAATAGTTCAAACACACTGCACACACGCTTCCTCTTGGGCAAACTACAACGAGACCCCTTTATTTCTCGCAATCCCCTGTATTTATTTTGTATCCCTCTCCCATTAATTTGTACGCATTTTATTTTCCGTATTTTATTTAATTCTGAATCCTTGGTCCAACGCCAAGCGATTGCACTTGCACACTTACACTTTATTTTCCAGTTATCTTTATCGTTTATTAGGATCCACTCCTCCTTGCGAGCCGAGCGCTTCGTGCCTCGCTGACAAAACCACAAAAATAACCTCCAAGTTGCATTTACCCTTTAACCTCAAAAAACCAAAACGTTTAGATTAGATCCAAACCCTTGATCCAACGTCAAGCGGTCTTAGGAAATAAAACACTTTAATAATATGAGAAGATTTGTACGCCACGAGCCTTAAGCGGTAGAAAGGAGGATAACGAGCTCTCGTTACTCGCTCCGATTATTTTGACGCAGGACGCTCGTCTTGTTGGGCGAGATAAACTATCCATAGTCTTTATTACATTCGACTCCTAAACCCTTTCATCGACGAAAGGTAATAAAATCAACATCCATTACCCTTAGTAGGCCGAACTACGAGGCTCTGACTTTCCCATTGCAGACGGGAGTACGTAGGCACGAGGATCTCAATCCTTGCCGAGCACCTAGGATCAATCTAACTTATAATTCAACTCATTTCCCTCTAGCAAGCAATTCGTTTAAGCATAGACATCCTTTCACGCGCGTTAACTTAGATGGTTTCCATCGAGTACGATGGATGTAGGGGGTGCTAATACCTTCCCCCTGCATAACCGACTCCCGAACCTAGGCAATGGTTCCGTTGACCTTTGTCCTCATCCTTTTCTTCCCGGGTTATATCTATATCTTCCCTTTCCCTCTTCGGGAATAAATAGAATTAGGTGGCGACTCTTCAGTCCGTCCGGCGCGCGGCTCCGTCCTTTCGGATCGCGTGAGGTCGTATTTTCGGGGTACGACAGCTGGCGACTCTGCTGGGGAGTGGTTCACCCCTATGCGAGTCGAGCCTAGTCTAGGTTTTCGTGTTTGTTTGGATGTTTGCTTTTATGCCTTGCTTGTTTATTTTTATCACTTTCTTTATCGCATTCCATTTTATATATCTTATGGCTCCTTGGTACTATAATTTGGATCGATACTTTGCAAAAGAAACTTGAGGGAAAAGCTCTATACCCGGGCTTACGAGTACAAACTTAAGTTAGCGAGGTTGTGTAGTATGGGCTCCCGAGAGAACCACTCTCGTGGGTTGTCGATACGAAAACCTCACTTGGAGTAGATTCTGATGAGAATACTGACAACCGTCAAGTCCTTGACGTGTGTGCTCAGTTGCTTTCATTAGGGTCATTAACTCTGAGGACCTTTAGAACCTTTTGGTTAAAACATCGGTTGATGGTTACGTAGTATGGGGCCCCAGGGTTCGCCCTCGCGTGGCTCGATACGAAAACCTCACTTGGAATAGACTTACTCAATGGAGTTGATTGACTGTCAAGAATGTATGAAATTGACACGTGCATCAAACAGTTGAGAAAGTTCCATAACTCCAGGACTTTGTTTTAAACCTTGTGTCGATGATCACGTAGTATGGACTCCCGAGAAAACTTGCTCTCGTGGGTTGTCGATACGAAGATCCCACCCAAAATAGATTCGTATGGCGGAGTCAATCAACCGTCATGCTTATGGCGCGTGTGATGAACAACCATATGAATTGATAACTTTGGGATCCCTAAAACCCTAGAGTCTACCCAGTGAGTTCCTGATCAGAGCATCATCCATCCGTACCTTGGATTCATGAGACCCTGATCTTGTGATCCTGGATTCTGACATTGCATATCTCTCATTTGTATTATTTGTTCACATTGCATTTCATTCCAAAAGTCAAGAACTCATTTCATGTTCCTCCATCTTCAGTAAATCAAGCTGGTTTCCCGACGCCCATATCGAGCTAGACGCCCATACTTAACTAGAGCCAACACTAGAAGACTGATGGACGTGATTCAAGAAGAGCAAGCTGCTATGAGGGAAGAGATTGACTCGGTCAAGAACAAGATCGACCAGATTTATGAGACTTTGCAAGCTTTGGCAAGAATGGAAGAACGTCGCGAAGCTGCTGCCGCATTGAACAATGCTCAAGTGCAAGGATCTACCTCACGAGCAATGCCTTCAGTTCCAGTTCCAAATCCTTTGGTCTATTGTTTGCCTCCAGGCTTCACTCCTGCTGTTGAAGAGGTCACTTCTCAACCAATACCTGCTTCTGGTGTCACTGTTGGTGCTATTCCTCAAGCTCAACCTATTCCAACTCAAGTCCAGTTTCCTCAAACTGAAGAGAATCATCAAGTTGAGTATGAAATGCATACTGCTGTTCCAATCACCAATCCTCATGATGTTCAAGAATTTGAAGCTATGAAGATGTGTCGCGAGTTAGCTGAAAAACTCCGAATCATGGAAGGACACAACTCAACCTCTCTGAGCGCCTCAGACATGTGCTTAGTTCCAGATGTTGTGATCCCTGCTAAGTTCAAACTGCCAGAATTTGAGAAATACAAAGGCCTCAGCTGTCCTAAACTCCATTTGAGGATGTACTGCAGAAAAATGGTTGCTCACGCCAAAGATGATAAGCTTATGATCCATTGCTTCCAAGACAGCCTGTCTGGAGCGTCTCTAGAATGGTACATGCAGCTCGAACGCAACAATGTTCGTACTTGGCTGGATTTATCTGATGCATTCAAAAAGCAGTACAAGTACAACACTGACTTAGCTCCTAACCGTACTTAACTTCAGAGTATGTCTCAAAAGGAAAGCGAATCCTTTAAGGAGTACGCCCAACGCTGGAGAGAGCTAGCTGCCAGAGTTCATCCTCCATTGGTTGACCGCGAATTGATCGATATCTTCATGGGTACCCTACAGGGGCAATATTACGAGAAGCTGGTCAGCAGTGTATCTTCTGGATTTTCAGACATGGTGATGGTTGGAGAAAGAATCGAAGAAGGTTTGAAAAGCGGAAAGATCCAAGGAGGTTCTAGCAACCAAAACAATGCCAAGAAACCTTTCAACGGATACAAAAAGGGCGAAACAAACGCCGTTTCTGCTGCAAGTGGGAATTTTCAACAGAGTGCACCTGCTCCAGTTCCCTATTACCAGTATCCGTATGTTGCTGCTGCGCAATATGCTCCTATGCCATATCAGCCAGTTCCTCCAATGCCTTACCAGCAGGCCTTTCAAGCTCTATTTCCGCCTCAGATGGCTCATCAACCATGTCAAATGGTTGCAGCTACGCAATATGCACCTGGACCATACCAGCAACCGGCTTATCCACCACGGCCTGGTCAACAGCAACAACGTGCTCCTCAACAGCACCCACCATATCAACAAAGAAGGCCTGAAAGAAATTTTGACCCACTGCCTTTGACATATGGAGAAATCTTTAATGGGTTAATGGCAAAAGGAACTCTTGTGTTGAAAGACATGCCACCACAAACTGGTAACGCTCGAGATTATGATGCCAATGTTCGCTGTGAGTATCACAAGGGTGCTCCAGGTCACACAATTGACAACTGCAGGTTATTCAAGCACAAAGTCCAAGATTTAATCGACTCTAAGGATCTCACCTTCACTCCGAGAAACGCAAATGTCCAGAACGATCCAATGCCGCCGCACGGTGCCAACAAGTAAAGACATTTGAAGGGGTTGTTGAAGACCAAGCTGAGTAATCTCCAACTTTGAAGTATTCAATCAAGAGAAGTTCAATTCCTCAGATCAAGGCAGCCAGTGCCATTTATGATTTCTGCATTCCTGTTGTTTTGTAATGTTTGTTAAGTACTATTTGCTTTGAACATTGTTATTTGTATTTGGTTTTGTTAATGCTATGTTGATGCATGTTTTGAATCAATCTATTCACATTCGCTTATTATTTATCATTTATCACAAAATCACAAAAATATTTCCCTCACTTCACTTTAGCAAATATTTGAGGGAGGATGATGAAAACGAAATACCCATAATTGTTGCGGTATGCTTTCGGATAAAACCTCGTCAATGATGTATAGGCATTTGTTCAAATCCCCAAACACTGGAGATATAAGGAGTTAATCCCTAGTCAATCACTTCGCGCCTAGAAGTAGGAGTTTCTTTCGGATACAACCCTTACATTTAACCCGGGGCAGGGTAGTTGTTCAGTTAACATGACTACACCTTCGAATTGCAAGATGAGACATCCCATCAGAGGACCATCACCAAATGACTTGGCAGTCACAACATTCAAGCAAGAAAAAAATAGAAAAAGAAAACCGCTAAGTTGAGCACCCGAAGGGAGACTTAGTTGAAAAAAAACAACAAATCAAAAAGAGGAGCTCGAATCCTCAGCAAAAACAAAACAAATGTCAGTGATCACCAAATCAAGAATCAAAGGGTCACCAACAAAAAAAGATGACTGCCATCTTCAAGCAAACTTTGAAGCTTCATCTTCACTCTTGCAAAGTCAAAACAAATACAAATGCAAAGTTAACTGAACATAGGACTGGAGAACATCACGAAGAAGGGTTAGGTACAAATCAAACTTTGAGCCTAATATCCTTTGTTTCTCAAACCATTAACCAGACCACGTTACAACCCTCGAAAGTCCTAATTGAGGCAGGGTTTATTCTGAAATCATGCTACCAACAAGGTTGCGTAAATTGACTCCCATATATTTGCTAATCTTCAATCTTAATAGCACATTATTTTTGCTGCATCTTTCACGCACTTTCAAAATCAGCACTTCGTGTGGACCAACGGTCCATTCGTCACACTTTAACAACATTCAAATAAATTGATTTTTTCAAAACTTACATGAATCTTACATTAACACTACCATTTGTGTATGAACAATTTAATTTCAATTCAGTGCTTGACATCAGTACAATCCTAACAAGGGGCAATCAAAAGAAAGATTTGAACTTCATTGATGCCAACATGAATCAAGACTACCTCAACAGCCCAATCAGAGGCAATTCATTTCAAAATCAGTCCACTCAGGGACAAAGCATCTTCAATAGCCTAATCAGGGGCAAATTATCTTCCAACAGCTCAATCAGGGGCAAGCAAACAAAGAGAAAATCTTCCTATCTCTTCTCCCCAGCTGAACAAGCAGATCTTGCCAGGCGTTGGCAACCATTCGAAGAAAAATCAGTCTTCATGTGTCAATTAAGTCGCTCCGCTCATCAGCAATTGACCCAACTTGGAGCATTCGAATTTATCTTCTGATCATACATCGTCGAAGGTCGAGTGTCGGGGAATCAAGCCCTCCACCCACCCAAAGTCCAATCATTATTGGCAACTACCAGACCAAAAGTCCACCAAGCTGGCACCTTTCACTTTTCAATCGCTCATATGCATCATTATGCATCATCAAAGTTATAAGCATCATTTACATCAATCATTTATAGCATATGCATCATTTGCATGCCTAGACAAATCAACCTTTTATTTTCCAACATTTTTAACTTACATCTCAAGTGCATAAACATTTTCATCGTATCTCCATCACTATGGAATACCATTTCAAAACAATCAAGCATATTTGCGTGACTCAGGATCCAGGATCAGCACAAGTTTCCGGTCCTTTCCCCAGCGGAGGATCATATCAATCAAAGATTCCAGGTATCCTCTTGGCGGATTCAATAGCCGTGTATAAATTTCAGTACATTTGCCTTATCACCCTCTGTTGATAAGTGATTTTAATTTCAGTATTTTGCCTTATCATTCTCTGTTGATAAGTGAGTTTATTTTTTGTCTATTTCCTTATCATCCTCTTTTGATAAGTGATTTTAATTTCAGTCATTTGCCTTATCATCCTCTGTTGATAAGTGAGTTTATTTTCAGTATTTTGCCTTATCATCCTCTGTTGATAAGTGATTTTAATTTCAGTTATTTGCCTTATCATCCTCTGTTGATAAGTGAGTTTTTTTTTCTGTCTATTGCCTTATCATCCTCTGTTGATAAGTTAGTTTTTTCTGTCTATTCGCCTTATCATTCTCTGTTGATAAGTGAGTTTATTTTCAGTTGTTCGCCTTATCATCCTCTGTTGATAAGTGATTTTATTTTTCAGTTTATTCGCCTTATCATTCTCTGTTGATAAGTGAGTTTATTTTCAGTTATTCGCCTTATCTTCCTCTGTTGATAAGTGATTTTATTTTTCAGTCTATTCGCCTTATCTTCCTCTGTTGATAAGTGATTTTATTTTTCAGTTTATTCGCCTTATCATCCTCTGTTGATAAGTGATTTTATTTTCAGTTATTCGCCTTATCTTCCCCCGTTGATAAGTGATTTTATTTTTTCAGTTTATTCGCCTTATCATCCCCTGTTGATAAGTGAGTTTATTTTCAGTCAGTCGCCTTATCATCCTCCGGTGATAAGTGATTTATTTTGTTAATTCGTTTCTTGCTGTGTCACCCATCATTTCCAGTTATTTCATTTGTCGGACAAATTTGGAGTCTGTTAATATCAAATTATCTTATACCCTGAAAGATTGAACGCGAGCCAGTTCATCCTACTCGGTCTAAGCCAATTCGATAGGGGCATCTGTCATACCCCAAATTTGTCCTACTCGCACCGTTTTTTTTCTTCTGTCTAACAGATATTGCAAAATTCAAAAATATGCATCATTTTATTCTTACTGTCTAATCATTATTTTAAAAATCGATCAAAAAATATGTCATTTTCTTTTGTGCGAAAAAAGAAAATCGAACCAGTTTGGGTTTGTCGGTGTTTGCGTGTGTGGTGTCGTGTGGAGGTTATTTGTCTGATATTATCCTTATTTCCTATTAATCACTTTTATCATAAAATTCTTCAAGACAAAATTTCATTTCATATTTCTCTTTTATTTTATCCATTTTCATCTAATTATCTTTTTCTTCTCAACTTTCCATTTTTTTTTATTTTAAGTCCATTATTAAAAAAAATCTCTATTAAATTGTCATCATAATATATATATAAGGTCCTTACATTTTTCCTTTCCTAGAAATCCATTACAAATTTTTCTTAGCATTATTACTATTATTTTGTTTATTTGTTATTATTACTATTACTATTTTTTTTATTATTATTCACATTTTTGTTCTATTTTCTATTTTTCATTCTTTATTATTAGTACTATTATCATTTCTACTTTTATTGTTATTCTTATTAGTTAATATTATTATTATTATTAAATAGTATGGTTTTTGGTTTGTTTATTAGTATTATAGTGTTTTCTATTTTATTATTATTATTATAGTGGTTATTAAGTTTTTTTTTTTTTCATAGACCACCAAAGTTTCCCACTAACAATCCGTTTTCCCCCACCAATTCACAGCCTGTCTACTACTGCAGCAGGCAACACACTCACTAACCAACTTTTCACATGTTACGGACCGTACCACTCAAATCATACCGCATATTCTCCAAAACGCAACAAATCTGTCACAAAAAGGCAAATCACAATACACCAATTCCATCTATAAATAACAATTCATGTTTTACAAATTGAAAGGGGGGGGGGGATCCGGAAAAAAAAAACAAAAAAAAACTCTTCATAAGTTTTTATCCACCTCCATAAACAGAGTAGACAACCAAAATAGCAGGAATCCTTCCTCAAAACAATAAAAAAACCAAGAATGCAGTGACCTCAAACCAGTGAAACTTAACCTCTTTTCTGGCAAAAACAGAATGAGAAGGATGAAATGAGAAGAATTCTGGACCAAAATCAACCTTCTTTCAATAAACCGCGGCCACCCCCCGCAAACCTTCCGCTCAGAACCACCTCAACCCTCACTGAACCGACAACCGCTCACCTTCGCCGCGAAAAAACCAAGCCTACCTTCTCGCCAACGTCCTCCGCGAAATCACCTACAAACCGTGACCCATCTCCTTTTGCGAAAACGCGCCGAAATCCTCACCATCCACGGCAAACCCGCGCAGGACCAGCCACCATCCTTCAACAGAACCGCGAGCACAGACCCACCGTGAGAGCAGAGATGAGCGAGAGACAGAGGGAAACCGTGACGATAGCGCAACAGTGAACCGTGACGGAGAGAGTTGAGCGCGATAGGAGGCCACCAAATTGCAAATCGGAACTGAGCGATTCCGAGAACCAATCCGCCGAAATCGAAAGCGGAACAGAGAGAGAACGGTGAGGGAGAGAGTGAGAGGCGGCTGAGATCCAAAAGGTAGTTTTTGCGCATTGTTGTGTTGGAGGAATTCATTCCTCTGTTTCTTTTTTGTTTTTGTTTTTTGGTTTTGCTGATAAATATCCTTTATTTATTATAAAACCTTTTATTTTATTTTATTTCTTTTAATTTAATTTTCTGTTTTAGAGATTTAGGTTTTACTATGGGCAAAATGGGCTTGGGTCCATCTATTGTGCTCTCTGCACACCGCACACCCTATCTGTCTTCCCTTTTTTTATCTTTGCATTTTTATTATTTTAATTGGTATTATTAATATTAATATTATTATATTATTATTATTATTAGTATTATTGTTGTTATTATTAATATATTTTATACTTTGACCAAGAAAAATCTAAAAAAAGTGTTATTTTAATTATGTTTTCTTATATGTTATTTTCTAATTAATTTCCTCTCAAGAGCCAATGATATATTAAACGGTCAATTTTTCGCCCGATTTTAATCGGTGATATTTGGTCAATATGAGGCCCTCATTGTAATTACTTTTTATTATTTTATTATTCCGACAAATAAACATGTAAATTAATTTAATTTATTTTATCTTAATATTATTTATTTCATTTAATTATTTAATTCATTATTCTATCTTAATTTAATTCTCGCAATGTAATTCAATTTATTCATTTAATTCGCATTTTAAATTACGATTCGACTCCTCATAGAACAATTTCATTAAATCGGCTCTAAGGCAGTAAACGAACCAAATCTCGCCGCGTCCCGAAAAGGTCCAACGCCTTCGAATAGTTGCGTCTCGATTAAAAGGTCCAACGCCTTCGAATAGTTGTGTCCCGATCCAAACAGGCCGAACGCCTTCGAATAGTTCAAACACACTGCACACACGCTTCCTCTTGGGCAAACTACAACGAGACCCCTTTATTTCTCGCAATCCCCTGTATTTATTTTGTATCCCTCTCCCATTAATTTGTACGCATTTTATTTTCCGTATTTTATTTAATTCTGAATCCTTGGTCCAACGCCAAGCGATTGCACTTGCACACTTACACTTTATTTTCCAGTTATCTTTATCGTTTATTAGGATCCACTCCTCCTTGCGAGCCAAGCGCTTCGTGCCTCGCTGACAAAACCACAAAAATAACCTCCAAGTTGCATTTACCCTTTAACCTCAAAAAACCAAAACGTTTAGATTAGATCCAAACCCTTGATCCAACGTCAAGCGGTCTTAGGAAATAAAACACTTTAATAATATGAGAAGATTTGTACGCCACGAGCCTTAAGCGGTAGAAAGGAGGATAACGAGCTCTCGTTACTCGCTCCGATTATTTCGACGCAGGACGCTCGTCTTGTTGGGCGAGATAAACTATCCATAGTCTTTAGTACATTCGACTCCTAAACCCTTTCATCGACGAAAGGTAATAAAATCAACATCCATTACCCTTAGTAGGCCGAACTACGAGGCTCTGACTTTCCCATTACAGACGGGAGTACGTAGGCACGAGGATCTCAATCCTTGCCGAGCACCTAGGATCAATCTAACTTATAATTCAACTTATTTCCCTCTAGCAAGCAATTCGTTTAAGCATAGACATCCTTTCACGCGCGTTAACTTAGATGGTTTCCATCGAGTACGATGGATGTAGGGGGTGCTAATACCTTCCCCCTGCATAACCGACTCCCGAACCCAGGCAATGGTTCCGTTGACCTTTGTCCTCATCCTTTTATTCCCGGGTTGTATCTATATCTTCCCTTTCCCTCTTCGGGAATAAATAGAATTAGGTGGCGACTCTTCAGTCCGTCCGGTGCGCGGCTCCGTCCTTTCGGATCGCGTGAGGTCGTATTTTTCGGGGTACGACAGTTATGTGTAGCTAACGCATCTACCTTGCTCACTAATTGCTTAATTTGCTCACTAGTGTGTATGTTTTGGTTTAAGAAATCCTTGTTTGTTTGAGATTGGGTAGCTATGAAGTTCTCCATCATCAACTCATGGTTCGAATTTCTAGGGACATTAGGAGCAGTCTTTTGATATCCTAGTGGTGTAGCTGGTGCTTGACCTGGTGCGTATAAAGCATTGTTGTTCTTATAAGAGAAGTTCGGATGATTTTTCCAACCTGGGTTGTATGTGTTTGAGTATGGGTTTCCTTGAGCATAATTCACTTGATCTGTGGGAATTCCTGCTAATAGTTGACAATCAGGGACAGCATGTCCTGGAACTCCACATAACTCACAGTTAGGTGTTACCGCAGCCACGGTGGCTGTTGGTGTTATGGCCAAGTTGTCGATCTTTTGGTTTAGTTGGTCAAACTTTGCATTTACTTGGTCCATACTACTCACTTCGTACATACCTCCTTTTGTTGGTTTCTCAGTTGCGACTCTCTCGCTTCCCCATTGGTAATGGTTTTGAGCTATACTCTCGATAAGTGCATAAGCATCGTTATATTCTTTGTCCATTAGTGCGCCGCCTGCGGCAGCGTCAATTGTCATTCTTGTATTGTACAAGAGTCCATTGTAGAAGGTATGGATGACCATCCATTCTACTAATCCGTGATGTGGACAAAGTCTCAGCATATCTTTATAGCGTTCCCAAGCTTCAAAAAGTGATTCGTTTTCCTTTTGCTTAAATCCGTTGATTTGAGCTCTTAGCATAGTTGTCTTGCTAGGTGAGAAATATCTTGTCAAGAAGACTCTCTTTAGTTCCTCCCACGTAGTTACTGAGTTCGAGGGTAGAGATTGAAGCCAGGCTCTCGCTCTGTCTCGAAGTGAAAAAGGAAAAAGACGTAATCTAATAGCTTCTTGGGTAACTCCATTAGCTTTTACAGTATCTGCGTACTGCACAAATATCGAAAGATGAAGGTTCGGATCCTCGGTAGGATTTCCGGCGAATTGATTTTGTTGCACGGCTGATATCAGCGAAGGTTTCAATTCGAAATCGTTTCGGTTGATAGCCGGTGCGGCAATGCTGGAATGCGGTTCAGCTTGCGAAGGACTAGCGTAATATTTGAGTGGATGATCCGGTTCTTCAGCCATCTCTGCGTCCTTTGATGTTCCGACCGATTTAGGTGGATCAATTTGAAGATCTGGAATGTTGTAATTTCGTTCGTAATCGAATATTCGTCTTCTTACGTGTAAGAAGCGTTCCGATTCTGGGACTAGAGGTTGCAAGTCTTCGCCTTGAGAGCGAGTACTTGGCATACACTCGGGAAATTAGATTAAGAAAAGAAATAATTGTTACCTTAGTCTAGACAATGCTACTCTAAAGTGCACTAGTAACTAAATTAAGGTCCCCGGCAACGGCGCCAAAAACTTGATGGGGCGAAGACGCAATATGTGTCTAGCGGTATCTTAATTGCAAGCGCACAGCCTATCGAAGTAATATAAAAGATTGTCGATCCCACAGGGACTTTATGATCACTTAGTGCTAGAGGGTTTACTAGTTTAGCTAAGGTGGATGGTTGTCACGATTTTTGTTTTTAAGAATTAAAGACGGAAATTAAATTTTAGTTTAATGAAATAATAAGAAGGCGGTCGGTATGTAATTATGTTAACCTAGGTGGGTCAATCTAACCTAAGCTTATAAGGATGGTTCACTTAATATATTCTGTAGAGGTTATCAGTTTAAATATCTTTAACTCACACTCTCGTGGTCTTATCTCAGATCTTACTCCTAAAGCCCTATGCCTGCTCTCGCTAGCCCATAAGTGTTTAGAAGGTAATTTTTGAAAACTTAATAAGTCTAATTCATTTTAAAGCGCTCTCGATGTGTTTAAATTAAATGCCTAACTTTAGCTATCTGGTTAAAATCTCACACTCTCGTGGTCTCGACCTAACCTATTACACTTTCCTTACTCTCGTAACAAAAAGATTAATTTTTATAATAAAAAGTCACAGCCAGAACTTTAAGTTCTTAATTGTTTTAGCCTAGATTCGATTTTACCGATTTAGTGTATTTTAATTACATACCGCCTAATTTAATTAGCTACTCATATTTGTTGTACCAGACAGATGCAAAAACAGATGAACATAAATTAAAATATGCATTATAAAGTAATAAAAATAAATTCTTAACATAAATAATTAAATTAATATAAATGCGAAATTATTAAAAACCTGAATAATAAAAATTGTAAAACTCCTTCTTCCACAGTCTGGCAAGCTCGGAGTGCGAACCGGAATCGAAAATAAAATTTAAACGAAATTCTGAAGGCTTGAAAGGAAATAAATAATAACAATTTCCTAATGTTGGAAATTGTTATTTGATTTGGTTGGGATATAGAAATTAAAACAAGAACAAGAGTAATTGCTGGAAAAAATAATAAAATAGGGTGCAACAAAAATACGGCAGAGCTTCCGCAAAAAATATTAAAATTAAACTCTGTAGTTTGTAATTCGTATCAAGGCTATTTATAGAAAACATAATTTGGGCTTGGCAGTTGAAATCCATGCGTGGGCTTCGTTGTTGAAGAAAAAATCCAGGAGAAAATGTGTTACTGAGTCTGCGGAAGAATAGGAACACGTTTTGACTTCACGTAGCATGTTCCATGACTAAATCAATTCAAGTAAACCTATTTTCCCTTTGTCACGTTCGTGAAAAAGGTGTCACGGGCGTTTTTCTTCATTTAAGGCGCGTCACGGTCGTGACGGCTTGGTGACGATCGTGACTGGTCCAATTAGCGCGTCACGGTCGTGACAACTTGGTGACGCCCGTGACTGTTACAATTATGCAGCATTTTGCAGAATTCCTTTCTTCTTCTTCTTTTCATGCTTGTTTTTGTTCATTTCACTTTTGGCTTATGGTTTAGCTCTATAATTGTTATACCTGCAAAATGACATAGAAAACTCGAAGAATCAGGTGTTAATACGATAAATGTGCGATAAAACGACATTGAAACATAGTAATAAAACGATACTTTTTCTCGTTATCAGCAGTTGCAAGTGAATAGAAAGAAAAATCTCACAGTTTGTGGTAGAAAAACTTTCTCTCCAAATTCTCTTAGAACTCTAATTTTTTTCTACTTCATATTTCTTCTTTTCTTTGTTAATTGTTTCACAAGAACCTTTCTTATTCATAAAGAAAGGGTCAGAATTCTCATAGGTTTTGAGTTAATTCTAACCTCTAGTATCAGAGCTTCGTTTCAATGATCCGTGGGAAGCAAAAGTCATGACGATGAATCATCTGAATGGGCACTTTCCAGCTAGCCTTCCAATTCTCAAGAAAGATAATTATGAGAATTGGTGCAAGCAGATTAAAGTTGTTTTCTGTTATCAAGATTTATGAGATCTTGTGAAAGAAGGAGTAACAACGCTTGTAGAAGAAAGATTATAAAGCTCTCTTTATAATTCATCAATGTGTTGATCCAGATAACTTTGAAAAAAGTTAGTGATGTTGAATCTGCAAAAGAAGCATGTGAGATTCTTAAAAAGTCTTTTGGAGGTGCAGAGAAGGTGAAAGAATTGAGATTACAAACTCACAAAAGGGCTTATGAATTGCTTCAGATGGAAGACAATGAAAGCATTACAGATTTCTTTGCAAGAGTTACAAAACTTGTGAATCAAATCAAAGTATGTGGAGAAGTGTTGACGATGAAAGCAGTTCTCTCAAAGATTTTGAGATCTTTGGCTCCAAAGTTCGACCACGTGGTAGTAGCCATAGAAGAGTCGAAAGATTTGTCAAATGTGCTAAAGAAGAGCTTCAAGTGACACTTGAATCTCATGAACAAAGAATGGCTGAAAGAGCAGCAGACAAGTTGAAGAATGATGTGGCTCTGCAGACTCAATCATCAAGAGATAAGAAAGGCAAATGAAAGGTGTTCGACAACAAAGGAAGAAATGGCTACAACAATTCAACTGGTTGAAATCAACAAGAAAGAGGCTGGTCGAATCAAAGAAAACCCTGGAACCAAGACAACTAAACAAGTAGTGTTGCTGGTAGAGGAAGAGGTGGTGGTCGAAAGACAGACAAAAGTCATATTCTGTGTTTCAACTGTCAGAAGTATGGTCATTATTTTAGTGGTTGTCCAGAAAAGCAAAAGAAACAAGATTATAATGTTAAGTTGGCAAAGCATGAAGAAGAAGAAATGTTGTTGATGGTCACAACAAGAAATGAAGGGAGATTCCAGGACCAATGATACTTGGACTCAGGATGCTCATCACACATGACTGGTAGGAAAGATTGGTTTGTCAACATGAAACCCTCAATGAAGAATATAATGAAATTCATAAATGAAAATACTCTAGCAGCTAAAGGTATTGGTGATGTTCTGATTAAGAGGAAGGATGGCAAAAGGTCATTAATTTCCAACATTTTGTACATACCAGGCATGAAGAGCAATTTGCTCACTATAGGGTCATTGGTCGAAAAGAACCACAAGGTATCGGTCAAAGACAAGGTGATGAGAGCCGTCGACGCAGGTGGTAGGTTGATCTTGAAGGCTCCAATGTCTCAGAATAGAACCTTTAAGATCGAACTAAATGTGATGGACCATAAATGCCTTGCAAGTGCAGCCAACAAAGATGAACAGTTATGACATTATAGACTTGGTCATCTCAATTTCAAAGACATAAAAGATTTGAAGAGAAGAAATATGGTTTCAGGATTGCCAGAAATCGACATTCCAAACAAAGTGTGTGAAGAATGTGTTCAGTCGAAGGATGCAGGAAGCAGATCAAAGGCAATTCTTGAAGTCATATACTCTGATGTATGTGGTCCTATCTAGGTGAATTCAATTGGAGGTAATAGATACTTTGTCAGTTTCATAGATGATTTCAGTAAAAAATTATGGACTTACATGATCAAGAAGAAAAGTGAGGTGATCGAGGTATTTGCCAAGTTTAAATCTATGGTCGAAAGACAAAGTGGTAAAAAGCTCAAGATTTTGAGGATTGATGGTGGTGGAGAATATGTGTCGAAATATTTCGATACAATATGTGCGAAAGAAGGGATTGTGCATTAGGTGGTGCCATCCTACACTCCATAGCAGAATGGAATTGCAGAAAGGAAGAATCGAACCATCATGAACATGGTGAGAAGTATGTTGAATGGCAAGCATATACCCAAAGAACTATGGGGAGAAGCTGTGTCGTTTACAACGTATATTTTGAGCAGGTGTCTGGCGAAGAAGCTAGAAAGACTTACTCCAGAAGAGTGTTGGTCTAGTGTCAAGCCTAGCTTGAGTAATCTGAAGGTGTTTGGATCTATAGCACATAGACATGTGTCGTATCAGTTGAGAAGAAAGCTTGATGACAAGTCTAGTCAAGTGATTTTGATAGGATATCATTCTACTAGAGGTTACAAGTTATTCGACCCAGTCAACAACCAAGTAGTGATCACCAGGGACATGATCGTAGATGAGCTTAAAGAATGGGATTGGACTGAAAATGTCAAGAAAGATTAAGTTAAAATCTTATGTGAAGAACCAGCTAGTGAAGTCGGAAGAGATGTTCGATAAAAATAAGTTAGAGGTGAAGCAGGCCCAAGCAGACCTCAAAGAACAAGACAAATGCCTGCAAGGTTGGAAGAATGTGTGATTACATCAGATGATGTGGTCGATGAAGAAGGTGAGCTGGTACACTATGCTTTCTATGAAAATATTGAACCTGTCAATGCAATTGAGGCATTGAAAGATTCAAAGTGGGTGAAAGCAATGAATGATGAGATAAAGACAATCAAAGTCAACAACACTTGGTCACTTACGAATTACCTCAAGGAAAGAACGCAATTGATGTGAAGTGGGTATACAAGGTGAAACTGAATCCCATAGGGGAAGTAACTCGACACAAGGTGAGGCTTATGGCGAAAGGATTTCTTTAGAAGGAAGGAATCGACTTTGATGAAGTATTTGCACCTGTTGCTAGGATCGAAACAATCAGGTTAGTTATTGGTCTATAAAATATGAACAATTGACACACATGTCAGATGGACGTGAAGTGCGCATTCCTCAATGGCCCCTTAGAAGAAGAAGTTTATGTGGCACAACCAGTTGGGTTTGTGAAACAAGGCAAAGAAAGAAAGGTGTACAGGCTTCATAAAACCCTGTATGGACTTAAGCAAGCTTCAAGAGCTTGGAATAAGAAAATAGTGACTTTCTAAGCGAGAAGGAATTTGTGAAGTACACAACTGAGCATGAAGTATATGTAAGAAGAAGCAATGGAGAATTGCTTATACTATTTCTCTATATCGATGATCTGTTGATAACAGGAAGTTGCAAGAAGGAGATCGAAGATTTCAAATGTGACATGAGCGAGGAGTTTGAAATGTCATACTTGGGAAATATCTCATATTTCCTTGGCATCGAATTCTACAAGAGTGGTAGAGGTTTGATGATGCATCAAAGAAGATATGTAGGTGAAATACAGAAGAGATTCGAGATGCAAGATTGCAACCCAGCTTTGACTCCAATTGAGCCCAGATTGCAATTGTCGATAGACTCATATGAAGATGATGTCGACCTAAACCAATACTGAAGACTTATTGGGTCACTTCGATACCTTTGTCATACAAGGTCTGACTTAGCATACAATGTTGGTATAGTGAGTAAATTCATACAAAAGCCAAATGTGTCGCACCTAGCAGCGGCGAAGAGGATACTGAGGTATCTGAAAGGAACTCTCGAGTATGGGATTTTGTTTCCTACAACCGATGAAGGAAAAGAATGCAAGTTATTAGGATACACTGATTCAAGTTGGTGTAGTGATGTTGAGGATCGAAAATCCACAGTTGGATATGTGTTTATGTTTGGTGGTGCACCAGTTGCTTGGAGTTTGAGAAAGGAGCCAGTAGTGGCATTGCCATCATGCGAAGCAGAGTACATAATTTCTTCTCTTTGTGCATGTCAAGCAACATGGATGGTGAATATGGTCAAAGAGATTACAACAAAGAATCATGGAACAATCACCATGAAGATCGACAACATGTCAGCTATCAATCTGGAGAAAAATCTGATAGCACATGGTCGAAGCAAGCACATTAAAATGAGGTTCCATTATCTTCGAGAGTAGGTATCATATGGGAAGATGAACTTGGAACACTGCAGAACTGAGAATCGGATTACAAATATCATGATGAAAGGAGTGCAGGTCGAAGTATTCAGAAGACTAAGAGCCATGATAAATGTAGATAGCTTAGACATAATGAATTAGGTGGTGTGTTTAAAGTGTAATTCATTATGTCATATTTGATTTAGATTAGATTTGATTTAGTTTTAAATTTAGATGTGATTTAGTTCCAAAATAAATATTTTGGGCTTTTATAGTTTTGGGTTTTTGACTTGAGGGGAAAGCAAACCTAATTTTATAAATAGGGAATATTACTCTTGTAATCAAATAATTCCAACACATTGTAATTCACGGTTTGTAGTTACAAGTGAATAGAAAGAAAAATCCAATAGTTTGCGGGTAGCAAAACTTTCTCTCCAAAACCTCTTAGAACCCTAATTCTTTTCTACTTCCTATTTCTTTTCTTTGTTAATTATTCCGCAAGAACCTTTCTTGTTCATAAAGAATGGGTCTGAATTCTCATAGGTTTTTGAGTTAATTCCAACAATATTAAGTGAAAATCACTTAAAATATTATGAGACAAACTAGACTTAGGGTTCATGATCCCTACTCTGATACATTCATATGATTATTTCATTTTTATTACGAGAATTTCGACATGTTTATAGAAAATAGATAAATATGGACAACACCTACTTTCATCAGCATGTTGTCCTATCTAAGGAAAATAATTTGTCTGCTTTTGCACGACCGAATTATTCGTCAGAGATTATTTTCTTTGCACAACTATAAAAGATGGAACGTTTCTCAATCGCATCTGAGCACTTTCGTTGTATCAGACTTAATTGTTTAAAACTATTTACTTTCATACACAGATTGGAATAAAAAACTCAGGTTTTAAAATAACGTGTAAATGAAATTCTAGTAATCGATTAGTGATGGATCATATGAATAGTCATGAGGTAAGTCTCATGACCCTTAGTCCTTAGTGGACTACTCACTCATTGTGAGCAATAACACAAACAAAGCAATAATCACAATAAAAAACATGATTAATTGTAAAAGTGTAAATTGATAATGATAAACAAAGGTAAATGTAACCTGATTGACAAAAAGGTAACTTGAATAGATAGAGATCCAATTTCTCCAATGGAGACTTAAGTACATAGTAAAAACTTAGAGAAAATGTAAAAGCTAAAAATTGGATATTCAATTTAAAACTACCTATGAGTTTTATAGAAAAAATCATAATTGTGGAATAAAATATCTCTGATTAATGTGAATCAAAATAAAATATTGTGAATTAGGAAGTGCACAGATCCCAAAACAACAATAGAAAAACGTTGGAAAAAGAAATAAAAGACAGGGAAAACATATTTGTCGGCTACGATTGCCTGTAGCAGGCCTCTGATATTTATACTAGGATGGAAGTCAAGGGCATGTGCTGCTACAACCTGTAGCAGTCCTCTGGAAAGTGTATGGGAGAAATCCGACTTTTCGTCTTTTTTTCCGCATTTTGCTAATTTTGGTTCCTCTTTTGTCCGAGACACTTATTAAAGCCTGGAATCAATAAAAACACACTACCAAAACATAAAACATGATAAAAGAAGGTACATCGAACGAAATCTAGAAAATAATGAAGTAAAACAACTAATAAAAGCGATGTGAAAACCACTTATCAAACTCCTTCAAACATAGATTATTGCTTGTCCCCAACCAACAAAACTTGCTCATGCAAATTTTTGGACCAAGCAGTTCAATGATGGAAAGGCTTACGAAAATGAAGCTACAGGTACTCATACATGAGTTTTCGTTCAGATTGGCTAAGATTCGGTTTTCTCAGTAATCATTTGACACAAAAGGTATTTACAATGACATTAACCCTAGTTAGACTACAAACCCAAGTCCTCCTTTCAAAAATTGTTCTAACTGTGTTTTATATTTAAGTCTTATTTCCTGATTTTTCTTTCCTTTTTCATTCGGACAATCAAGTTAAGGCATTTGGATTTATTATAATCATCACATGCATAAGATCGATCGATAACTTATGTTTAGACATCATTTATTTACTGATGAAATTACACATTTTTGTATGTTTATTTCTTGTCCATTTTGGGACAACGATTGAGGTTAAACCATCATTAGTCTGAATAACCGGGTGAAGGTTATCAAACATATAAGGTGTAGTTGCCTTTTACCTCCTTTTCATCATTTCGGCGCTAAAATTATTTATTTCTCAACCAATCATACATGCCATGCGAATCTAGATTATGTCAGACTATCATGATGAACTAGTTACAGAGTACCTTTCAGAGTTTGAGTACTATGGTACAAATTTATACGCTGGACTCGTATGTTTTTATGGGGAACTTAGGGTGTTCGAATTATACATATGTTGTCAAACTTTCTCATTGTCTATAGAATTAGACTCTCATCCCTCTAACCTTAAATACTTTTCCGATTTCCTCATGATCAAAGCTTTTTCGAGATTTTTTTTAACGGTCCTAATTCTGGAAAATTTTGAAAAAGTAGTATTTTTTTTGAAAGAAAAATTAGCGAAAACAACTAAAAGAACAAAAAGTAAAAACACATAAAAAAACAAAAAACAAAATAAAAGTAAAAAAATACCCAAAAACTTGAACTAAACATTGGTCACAATGTTTTAGCATAAGTAAGAGGAAGTGAACTCACAAAGACCCTCACTCGGGATGGGTGAACTGCACCATAAGTTGCTCTAACATCATCTACACATTATCCAATACCATACCTTGTCTTGTTTTCTCCCCTTTCATGCCTCGAATATCATATTATACCCACCCCACCTATCCTGGTTTTCATTTGAAGTCCCGACTTCATGTTGGATAGGATGAGTAGGTGATGGGACAATGTCTTCCTCCATAGAATTACCTGCATTGTGGTTATACAAATCAGGGTCACCCTCGTCATCAGATGAACTATCTGTAGTATGTCAAACAACCATATAAAGGCAATTACTTACAACATCAACCCTTACTTTCCTACGGTTAGACAAATCAATGATGGTTTTGTTGCGGATCATCACCGTGTAGGTGTTTCCATTAAACAATATCATGCCTTAATGCACAAGAGCACCCATGTCAATATTATATTTTCCCTCTACAAGGTGGTCCTCCATGAAATTAAATTCAAGGCTGGTCTGCTCGGAGAATTAGGTAATCACCCCCCCCCCCCAAAAAAAAAAAATTCATCCAGTGGCTGCACGAGCAACCCTCTCCAAATAATTGGTCGCGAAGGCGGCGATATTAACTATGTAATTCAGAACCATGCATGTGTTAGCTCATAATTTCGACACCTAGTTGACTTCATGAAGCATTAACTTTAGCATCATGTTTTATGAAAGAAATAAAAGGCTTCGACTAAATCAAAGTTAAAGAAGCCTGAGTCGAAGATACAAGGAATATAAGGACGTGGACTTAGAATATTTTCTAAGTACAAGGAATGTATTTCGATTGAGCATTATTGGGAATGGTTGAATTGCAACAGTTGAGATCAATATTGGTGGAAACGTTATGTTTCTTTCAATTTGAATAAAGACAACATTGGAAGTTTAAGAACATGCAAAGTGCCAAGTGGCATATTTTTAGGAGTAAACTGCCAAAAGCGATTACCTTCGATTAATATAAATAAAGTAGTTCTAGTGTTATAATTGGGGGTAAATCATATTGTACAAGTTACTCCATAAACACTTAAAGTACCCATGTGTAGATAAAAGAGTGAAGGCGAGAATGTACGTGATGAGATCACCACCTTATTTCATATCATTGCAATTTATGTTCAAGCTTTTATTTTAAAGTCCTTTTACCTTGCATTATCTTTACTTTCGATAAAGTTTATTATTCATCCTTTTATTGTCTTTTATACTTGCTTTCTTTATGTATCTTTGCAACTTACACTTTCAATGCACTTTACTTTCGACTTCAATTGTTTTTTAGTCTTGTTTTGTTTTATTTTCTCTTTTACCAAGAAAACACTTCATAAAGTCTGTCGAAGAGTTTATGACATTATTCCTGAAAAACAAATTAAAACTTCTTATAACATATGTCCTGGGATTAATCTGGTCGATTCTGTGAGTGACTGAGAACACTTTGTTGTTTTTAGGGGACCAACGATTTTTTACAATTTTCAGGGTAAACAACATGACATAAAGAAATGTTCCATTTTGGTGGCTACATTGTTACTATCCCCTTTTCCAAACAAGGCGTAGGTAAGGGCCTTTTGGGCGTACTAGAAACAAGGATTTTGTATAGTGGAGACTTTGGGCCCAACATCAGTGTAAAAGTGATCGCCGTTAATTTCGGCCCAAAAGTTCTCATCAGGAAATTTGTTTGGGACATCTCTGAGACAATAATTAGGCAATCTTAGAATGTGTCCCAAATCATCAACACTCAATTTATAATTTTGATTAAACAAATGGAATTTGAGAGTACCATAATAGTACCTCGTGAAATTTATCTAGTTTTCAGCAATTTAAAATCCAGAGTGCTCAAAATTTTGAGGGTAATGCGCTCATAAATGGGTGCTTCCCTTTGCATAAATTCTAACAAGCCAATACTATGAAACATCCTATCATCACATATTTTAAACCTAAAGTAGAGATAGAGAGTTTGTTCACAAATATACCTCATAGGGGTGAGCTTCCGCTTAATCATAATGGAATCACGTTTTGCTTGGACGTCATCCTCAATGACAATGTTATGAGGATTTGTAGCTATGGTGCTACCTCTATTTTTAGGCTTTAATGAATCAACTTGATATCCCTTTTCACTTCTTTTTTGTGCTACTTTTGAGAAAAGTTGAGAAATTTTGAAATTGGTTGTTGGAGATTTTGAACCCATAAATGTGTTTAAAGGGTGAGTGGTGAAGCTTTTGTGAAGATGGTTTTGGATTTAGTGGTGGGAGTAGGGTAAAAGTTGAAGCTTTAAGTTTAGTTTTAATGGAGGTTTGTGGGATTTTTTGGAGATAAAATGTGAGAAGATTAAGATGGAAGTTCGTGGGGAAATGGTTGGGTATGAGTGGAGTTTTAATGGGATAGAGTTTTCCAAGAAGATGAGGGAGGAAAATATTTATTGAAATAATAAAAGCTGGTTTGAAAAGTGATTTTAACAGGTGTAGCCGGTTAACAAAAACATTTAATCGGTTACAAGAAAAGGCTAAAACATCGAGAGTAGATGCAAAAGGTTTTCCCATAATGCAATTGTAGACACTCATTCAAGGGATGTGAGAAATTGTTGATTGATGGTCCAAATATCCTTCCCTTCACCTATTGATATCATCATCTCGACGTACCCCTATGAGCGGGTGGTAGTTCCATTGAATGCTTGCAAGTATGAGTCTTCATATGGCCATAAGTTTCCTCTTTCCAAACCCATAATTTCAAACATCTATGAGTACATAATATTGCAGAAGTTGCCGTTATCAGTCCGGATTCGAGAGACGTCAAAATGCTTGATCATAGTTGTAATCACCATGGGAAGATTTCGTGAGGAATGCCTCCCACCTTCTCATAGTCACAGAACCCTAACATAGGCCAATCCAAATTATTTATCGATGTATCACCATCCTTTTATGGACGACCAACAACTCATATATCTTTCTCGTCACGTCCCCCTAAATGGGAGGTTTCCTGGGGAGCTCCTCCAGAAACATGATGATAGTGTCAAGAAATGTTTTGGTTTGACTATCGAGTTTCCTTATTCGAGACTCCTTCCTATTAGTTTGCTTACTTCGTTTGACTTGGAAGATGGAGTTTGGTTTAGGGTTTAATGGAGAAGACGAAGATGGTGTTTTATTCGCTAAGGGGAAAAAAGTTTATGAGAAATGCAAAAGTGAGTGAGAGTTAACATTCTGATGTTGGAATAAACTATTGTTTGGAGTTTATATATCTCGGTTGATATTAACGGCCGAGGTTAAAGTCGTGTTTTATTTTAATTAAATTATATAATGAGCAACATTTTCTCTTAATTGAGAAAATGAGGGAATATGTTATTTATATACTCCGAACTGTATTGTGCTACGACCCAATATGTCGAGCAGAGGCCCATGTACTCGGGCAAGTACATCTGGTAGACGGGCAGGGCGCTTAACGGTCGGGCACATATCCTAGATGTCGGACATGCATTTAGAACGGGCAAAGAACATGTCATCCAGTTCACTTGCCACATCACCCAACTGTCCCCCATTATCTCCTGAAAGATAGCAGCAGTTGAACCAAGGACCTGACCACTTAGCTAGGTCTTCACGTTTCTCACGCGTTCCTTGGCAGTTCTTCCTTGGGCCTAGCTGATCCAGCACAAGGAAGGACCTTGTCCCAACGCTGGGGGCTCTCTATAAATACCCCTTTTCACTAAAGGGTCAGGTATTATGATTCCACTCTTCTACTTACCTATTCACTGTACCTCTATTGACTTTGGCATCAGAGCGCCTTGTAGGTACACCCCCTCCATTCCATCTGTTTGCTGCATTTACCAAATTGTTGGAAGGCCCTCCTGATCAGGTAAGATCAATAATTAAAAAATTAAATAAAATAAGAGCGCCATTTTTTGTTCTAAATAAAACATGAAATTACAGGATGTGGGAATTGAAGCTCAAATCCTGAGTGGAATTTCCTGTCAATTGAACAAAAAAACCGAGGGAATATATCACTTATATTGTAATTAAAAAAATTAAATAAAATAAGGATGTCATTTTGGCTCTAAATAAAATACAAAATTGCAGGAGTTGAGAATCAAAGTTCAAATCTTGAGCGACATTTCTTGTCGGTTCAACCAAAAAATCGAAGGAATGGATTTAATTTTAAAAATAATAATTAAAAGGTCGCACTCCAATGCATTTGACCTCATTTTTTAATTGATTAATGTGAAAGTTTTGTGATAAAATATATTATTTGTAGTAGTGCATCATCCTCTCACTATCCCTTAATAACTCCAATTATCACTCATGGTCACGCTCAATCAAATCTAATCTACACTCGAAGAATAATTTAAGGTGTCTTGACAAAACACTATTAAGATATCATTTAACATTAGAGACTATAAAACATACCTACATTATTCACTTATGTTTTTTTTACTTTTGGTACCCAAATCATTTTTGGGTCCTCTAACATTAGTAAAATACCAAAAATATCTAGGAGTTCAATTTGAACCATGTTCGTGAGTTTTATAGAAGATGAAGATGCCGAAGTTTGTTTAATAATAAAACCATGATTATTTATTTCAAAGAAAGATAAATAGATATGACCTTTTTTACCATAGTAATTATATTTAAGCATATATAATTATGAGTCTTATTAGCATTGCAAAATTTCCCAAGAGTGTGTTTGGATGAGGTAATTGAGAATTCTTAAGGAATTCAAAATTCTAGGTAATTCAAATGATTCAATTAAAATTCATTCAATTTTAAATTCTATTGTTTGGATAGAGTATTAAAATGATTCATTTTAAAAAAACTTGGGGCAATTTTCATAATTTTTAAATTTTTTGGGTCAAATCTAAAATATGAAAAATATGAACCAATTTGTAATTTTTAAAAATTTGAAGGACCAATTTGTAAAATTTGAAAATTATTAGGGACTTATTTGTATTTTTTAGAAATTTTAGGGGTGAATTTGAAATTTTCATAAAATATGAGGACTATTTTGCAAAATTTGAAAATTTAATGATAAACAATTTAACATTCATATTATATAGAGTGATGAAACAATTTGAAATTCCTTACTTTTTGGTGTCATTTTAAATTCTTTAAATTTAACATAAATAAAATACTCCATAAATTTACATCATTTTAACAATTCTCCATTTTTTTTTTATCAAAACAATGGATTTTGATCAAATCATTTCAAATTCCCTCAAAAAATTACTTTCCCTCATTAAAATGCTTCATCCAAACACACCTTAAAGGATTAAACATTATTTTTAGGTTAGTATCCTAAATTAGCTTTATTATATGTTCTTTTTTGATTACCTAGAAAGAGGTTTAAGTTATTTCCCTATTTGATAAATTTATCAAGTGTTTTATGCAAATCTTTGATATTCTTTTATAAAATTTTGCATTTTTCAAACTAAATAGATTTATTGAAAGTGTTCGAAGAATAAAGAGTAGGGTTAAATATGTTTTTGGTCTCTATAAATATCTCAATTTTTATTTTTAGTCTCTATTAAAAAAATAATATATTTTACTCCCTACAAATTTTGTATGCATGCAATTTTAGTCCCTGCAGTTTTCTAAAATTTTGAAAACTGTTTAATTACCCTTAAACTTTTAAATTTTTGAATAATTTTTTTCATCCATGTTTAGAATACTATAAATATTTATTTACTAAATTTTAGAATTTTTTTATAATGAGATGAATTAAATATAATTTTTTTTTAAATTTCAAAAGATAATGATAAAAGTAATGAAAATCTCATTTTAGAAATCAAATTTTGAGTTTTTTTTTCGAGAAACTTTTTATAACATTCTAAAAATGTATGCATAATAATCATTTTAAAATACACATTGATTTAAGAGGAGAGACTAAAACTATGTTCATAATAATTTTGTAGGAATTAAAATATATTAATTTTTAATAGAAACTAAAAATGAAAATTAAGATATTTATAGGGACTAAAAACATATTTAACCAAAAGAATATATGCAAAATTGTGAGCTAAATGTGACTATTTTTCTCTAAAAGATATTTCCTCTGATAAATGTTCATTTTATTATTTGATATATGAGATTGACATATTAGAAACAAACATATTCTTTTAGTTTACTTGACTCACCCCTAGAGATTTTTTTTAGAGTTCCACTAAACAATAGAGCTTTTATCACAAAATCAATCTAACAACTTTCTTACACTAAATTTTCATTTGATGTTCACCCTGCAATTCTTAGAGAATTTTTCAATCCACCTCATGACTCTCTTAGTCCATATGGGTCGATCCGTCAGACTCGAAAAATCATAAGACTTAGACATTAAAATTAGAGTTCGTATTTTTCAGGTTTTTTTAGCTCAGTTTTATAAAACCTGCTACCCATTAGGGCTATCCCATATGGATTGTGGGTAGCCCAGTAGACCCATATAGCTATAAATTTTATAAAAATTATATTAATACTTATATTCTCTTACTCTAAAATAATACATTAATTTTTCTCACATCACTAAATTTTATTTCTATTATATTCATACTTTATCTTTTAAATTTTATACATTAATATAATCAACATTTTTTCTTCGTATTCTATTAGTTTCTGTTATGTTAAATATTCGAGTATTATTTTAAACAATTTAGACATGTGATGTATTTAAAAATACATTATAGTATTTATAAAATATAATATAGTACTTAAAAATGTATTATATTTAAAATAATAAAAGTTTTAATTTCATTTATAATAAATATTACGAATTTTTTATTAGAAAAACCCGTTTCGGACCGGGTAGTTCGAAACCCATCTAAGATCAGACTAGGTAGCAATTTACGAGTCCACTTTACAACAGGTTTTTGTTTTTAGCATTTCTTAATCCACCTCGTGGATCTCTTCGGAAGCGCCTTTTTTTGCTCATCGTTGTTTTTTTCCGCAGATACATCTCCGAAAGCACCAAAAACACATTTTTATTCGTTTTTGAGTCAGACCCTCAAAGTTTTAAATAAATTGTTTTCGTAGATATATCTACGAAAATAATTAATTTAGTGGTCTGGCTAAAAAATGCTAACAAAAAACTAATAAAATTGTTTTGGTAGATATTTCTACGGAAAATTCAAAATTGAGTAAAAAAAGATGCATCTGGAGATACATCTCTGGAACAGAAGGACAAAATTGAAAACCCAGATGGTGCGTAAGAAACCCATGAGGTGTGGGGGGTAAGAAATCCTCTTTTTTTGTCTCATCCTTAAAAAGCCTGATGCCCGTTAGGACCCGCCCGTTTACAGTCAAGTATCCCATTTTGATAGCTCTACTGCGCATATATGTGTGTGCACATGCATCGTTCATGTGTGCGTACATGCGTTGTGTGTACGCATGTGTGTGTGCTTGTATGTGTGCATGCACAGATCACTGACGAGATATTTACAATTTGATCTTATGAAATCATACACTTTTTACATTTGATCTTATGAAAAGACAAATAAGCAAATAGACTTGAAAGATATTTGCAATTGGCTTCGTTTCTTGGTAAATTTTTTAACTTTTGATTATTTTGTGTAGATCACCATAAATCCTCTTGATTTTTAACTCATTTCACATTTTTTTCTTTGCTTGAGATTCTCTATTTGTAGGTTAAACCCCTTCTTGTCAACATACATGCAAGTTGTAGTCAAAATTCTCTGATACATCAAACAAACTCCAACACTGGGATAAATGTTTAGAAAAAATCTCCCCCCCCCCCCCCGCATTAACTAGTTTCACTGACTCAAACTAGGGGGTCTGCTAAAAAATCAGAAGATTAACCACTAATTTCTGCATATATATTCACACATATCTTACTTATAGAAAGAACAAGAAATAACAAGTAGTCTTTAGATCTTCATTAGAAGCTAAATACAAGACACTAGCTAATACAAACTATGAAACACACTGGCTCTTATACTGTTGCATGATTTTTCAATCCCACACCCCAAACCAGTCACAATATTTTGTGACAACAAATCTGCCATTTACATAGCCAATAATGCATTCTTTCACAAAAGTACAAAACAAATAGAGATGGATTATCACTTGGTACAAAACAAAGTGCAAGAACATTTCATTCATCTCTCATGCCAATTGACTCTTTAAACCAAATTGCTAATGTTTTCACAAAATCTCTCTAACTTAATCCTTTCTCAATTTTGATATATGAAGCACATATTCTGACACGGACACCGGAACATGACACAAACATTCTGATACCGATAATGTTAAAATATAGGATACCGATACTGCTATATATAAGAGAGTATTTGAACTTTATTTATCCATCTATGATTAGCGGTGTCAAAATGGATGGATTGGATGGATGTGGATTGTATTGTTAATAGATGGATTAAAACAATCCATCATGGATCCACAAAAATTCCTTTTAAAAAATTCTATCAAATCTATCCATTAAGAATAAAATTCATCTAATCCATCCACTAACATAATTATATGTATAAAAGTGGGTTGAAGTAAAGAAAAAATAAAATTTTGTTTAAAACAATTGTCTAAATTGCCAAACATATGCGTTTTGAGTGTCGTATAGATTGTGAGAGGTACAAGTGTTTCAATGATGTCAAAACTTGTGTGATCCGAGAAGAAACAATGAATTAGAAGGCATTGGCAACTTAAAGTATCAGGATAAGCTTTTCTGATTTTTGAAAGAAAATGAGTCGACTCATTGGTTCAAACAGGCCGACTCATTCAATGAAAAACAAATGAGTCGACTCACTCAGTTAAACAGGGCGACTCAAATCAAGTGAAAAATTTCTTGTTTCCTTCGGGTCCCAACAGGCTGACTGATGACCAAAATCAGGTCGACTCAAATGATCAAGCAGGTCGACTCAAACTTTTTCTCAGGTCGACTCAAACTGGAGTGAACCACCACATCACTTATTTTTCTCTCCTTATTCATTTTACAAGTGTCTCCTTATCTCTTGTGGTATTATAAATAGATAGGGGATTATTTTTTCATAGTAAACAAGGAAAGTGAAAGAGATACACAATTTGCTCTCATCACCTTCTCCTTCTCTAGCATTCATCAACAACTACACACAATCATTTTTGTTGATCAAATTGCAAGATTCAAGGTGATAACATTCAAACATTGGAATTGTGATTTCAATTTGGGTTGAGAGATTTGTGGATTTTTCTTGAATAAACCTTGAGGGTTTGTCCTCTAAGATCATTGTGATTTGGGGATTTTGCACACATCATTTGTTCGTAAATTTAGCCGAGTGAAGAGGTTTGAAGATCAAAGAGATTGTTCAACCATATCACGGTAACCAAAGGATTTCAAAGAACAGTGTGGGTTCACTTGTATCGAATCAAAGTGGACGTGCTAAAAGTTTGAAGAATCGAGGATTCTTGCAAGAAGGGAGCAACAATCGGAGATTCGACACGTGTGAAGAACTTGATTCAACTTGAATCAAGGGACAAAGAGAAACATATCTACAACAACAATTAGGATTGGTTTGTCGTTTCTAATTTTCTCTTTTCAATAACATTTCAATTTTAATAAATTTCCTAATTCGGTTTTTGAATTGGGGCAGAGGTACCCTTAGCGAGGATGGTGGGGAACTGCCTAAACAAATCCTTGTGTTCTTTGTTTTTCTTTGTTATATTTTTGCACAACTTGAAATAGTGTAGCATTGAAAATTATGTTTTGCTAATTTTGGGTGCACTATAGGTGTTTGTGAAATTGTTGCAATCAAGTTTGATAGCAACTTAAGAAAAATTCTGCACTACAAATATTTACAAAATAAGCTTGGTGTGGTGTGTCCACCAAGTGTTTGATAAAATTCAAAACACATTATTTCTTTGTCTTTGTGCTTGTTTCATTTCTCATATCATTGTTGGTTGTAGTTAAATCAATTGCATTAAGTTTAATTGATAGAATAGTGTGATATTAATTCATTCATCCTTAGTATCCCATTCGGTTTGATAACGCATATCCGATCACCGGTAACTTAATAAAATTTAGATTTGAATTTTACGGGGTGCTTCCGTAAACCATTTTTCAATTAAAATTTTGAAAGTTGGAAATATTTTTAAAAGGGATCTATTAAACCCCCTTCTAGATTCGCGCCATCGTCTAACAAGTGCTATCAGGATCATCGGCTCCTCTAGTGCTTCGCATATAACTTTATAGAAAATGAATAACGATCCAACAAGGACGCATAATAGAGCACCTATTTTCTCTAGAGAAAACTATAGTCATTGGAAGGATTGTATGCGTATTCATATCAACTATGTTGATAGAAATATATGGAAGGTTGTCGAAGATAGACCCATGCAAATTACTATGAACAACTTGGATAATGTTGAAGTACCTAAACCTGAAGCACAATGGGATGAAAAAGATGAAAAGAACCATAATTATGATTGGAAGGCGAGAAATATGATCATTGCCTCTTTGATAGATGTTGAATATTATCGAGTCTCACATTGTACTACGACTAAAGCTATGTGGAACACGTTACGAGTTGCCCATGAGGGAACAAACAAAGTTAAACTAGCCAGAATCAATACATTGACACAAGAGTTTAATTTCTATAGTTGTGAAACTTGTTGCATTTGGAAAAAAGAGGCAAAACTCTTCAAACCAAATTAGACAAAGTATCACAACAAAAAATAACCTTTGCTATTGATCGATCTAACTTTAGAAATTCCATGAATAATCCATACAAAAAATACACATATGTGGTGAGAGATGAAATAAGCAAAAGTGTCACAAAACCAAACTTAACTTGTCTTTATTGTTGCAAGAGGGGACACACTATTTCTAAATGTCGTTTTAGGAGATTTTTGGTTCCTAAAGGAATTTTACAATGGTTGCCAAATGCAACCAAAGTTTTACTCACACACAAGGACCCAATGAAAATTGGGCACATCTTTCCCTTGTTTAAATTTGTAGGTGGAGTATCTTAAGGCTACGGAGAGAAGATGGTTTCTCGATAGTGGATGCTCAAGGCATATGACGGGTGATATTTCCCTATCATATGAATTTGTGGCTAAGAAGAAGGGATTTGTAGCCTATGGTGATAATAACAAGGGAGTTATACTCGGAAAAGGTAGTGTAGGTAATCCTTCATCTACATCTATCTCCAATGTCCTTTTAGTTGAAGGCCTTAATTACAATCTTATTAGCATTATCCAATTATGTGACAAAGAATATAAAGTTTCATTTTCAAAAGAAGGTTGCATAATTGAACATAATGATAAAAAGAATAATGTGTTTAAGGGCTTGAGGATAAATAATGTATACATGCTTGACTTAAATAAAGTGTCCGTAAATGACCCTAAGTGTCTTGTCTCCAAAAGTGATGACTCTTGGCTTTGGCATAGACGCTTAACACATATTAACTTTGACTTGCTAAATAAGATAGTTTCAAATGATCAAGTAGTTGGTCTATCCAAAATTAAATTTACCAAAGATCATCTTTGTGGTGCATTCCAAATGGGGAAGCAAACAAGGATCTCATTTAAATCCAAAAACGTTGTTTCAACGTCTAGACCTCTTGAACTTATCCATATGAATTTATTTGGTCCATCTAGGATTAAAATCCTAGGTGAAAACTATTATGGTTTTGTTATTGTAGACGACTATTCAATATTTTGTTGGACTATTTTTCCAGTTAGTAAAAGTGACACTTTCTCGGCATTTGAAATTTTTTCCAAATTATCTCAAAATAAATTAAACACTAGTATTGTTATAATCCGAAGTGATCATGGAGGTGAATTTGAAAACCATCTCTTTGAGGAATTTTGTGATAAACATGGAGTTGATCATAATTTCTCTGCTGCTAGAACTCCGCAACAAAATGGTATTGTTGAACGCAAAAATCGTGTTTTAGAGGAGCTTGGACGAACTATGATAAATGACAATGGTCTTCCTAAGTGTTATGTTTTAAATAGGGTGCTTATTCGTGCTACTCTTAATAAAACAGCCTATGAACTTTTAAAAGGTAGGAAGCCTAACGTTGCATATCTTCATGTATTTGTTATAAATGTTATGTGTTAAACAATGGTAAAGAAAATCTTGGCAAATTTGATTCAAAAGTCGATGAAGGTATATTTCTCGGATACTCTAATTCAAGTAAAACATATAGAGTATACAAAAAAAGATTACATATCGTTGAAGAATCTATGCATGTATCCTTTGATGAATTTTATCCAAAAGTTGTCGGAGAAGGTAGTTGTGTTAATGGTGCAGGTGTTTCCTCCAATGATATTCTTAAAGATCAAGAAGAATTGAGTGTTGAACCCATTCCAGATAAAGCTGAGGAGGAGCCGGATGAAGAATAAAAAATCAAAGAGGAGAATCATTCAAATAATCAAGATGATCTCCCCTTGGAATGGAAAAACTCAAAGGATCATCCTATTAACAACATTCTTGGAGATATATCAAAGGGAGTTACTACACGGTCAATGATAAGTAATTTTTGTTATCATTTTTCTTTTGTCTCTCAAATTGAGCCTAAAAATTCCAAAGGTGCTTTACTCGACGAACATTGTTTTTTAGCTATGCAAGAGGAACTAAATCAGTTCAAGAGAAATGAGGTTTGGGACCTTGTCCCTCCTCCACGGGGTCATCGAGTAATTGACACAAATGGGTATTTAGGAACAAGATGGACGAAAACGGAATTATAACTCACAACAAGGCTCATCTTGTTGCACAAGAGTATAACCAAGAAGAAGACATTGACTATGAGGAGACTTATGCTCTGATTTCCCTCCTTGAGGCTATAATTATTTTGCTTGCATTTGTATGTTCTCAAAATTTTAAACTATATCAAATGGGTGTTAAATGTGCTTTTCTTAACAGATACATTAATGAAGAAGTGTATGTATGCCAACCTCCCGGTTTTCAAAGTCATGAAAATCCAAATTATGTTTACAAGCTTAAACATGCTTTGTACCTCCTAGAGCTTGGTATGAACGCCTTAGCAAAATTTTATTAAATCAAGGATTTTCAAGAGGGAAAGTTGACACTACTCTCTTTATTAAACGAGAAGGAAAACACTCTATTTTGGTTCAAGTATATGTAGATGATATTATTTTTGGATCTACTAATATGAAATTGGTCAAGGAATTTTCAAGCTTAATGCAAGGTGAATTTGAGATGAGTATGATGAGGGAGCTCAATTATTTCCTCGGACTTCAAATCAACAACTTAAGGAAGGCACATTTATAAGTCAAACAAAGTATTGCAATGAGCTTCTCAAGCGCTTCAACATGACAAATTCCAAAGCCATTGATACACCGATGCCTACCGTGACAAGCTTGGATCAAGATGAGAAAGGTAAAGATATGGATATAAAAATGTATAGAGGTATGATCGACTCTCTTCTCTATCTTACCGCATGTCACCCATATATCATGTTTAGTGTTTGTATGTGTGCTAGGTTTCAATCATGCCCTAAGGAATCCCATTTAAAATCCGTTAAACTCATTCTTAGATACCTTTGTGGTACTTCTAAGTTTGAACTTTGGTATTTTAAGGGTAGTGATTGTTCTTTGGTAGGATTTTCCGATTTCGATTTTTCCGATTTCAAAATGGATAGGAAAGGCACTAGTGGGACCTGTCATTTCTTTTCAAATTCTCTAGTAAGTTGGCATAATAAAAAGCAAGTTTTCGTTGCTTTGTCAACTGCGGAGGCAAAATACGTTGCGGCCAGTAAGTGTTGTGCCCAAATTTTGTGGCTCAAACAACAATTTCTCAACTTCAATGTCAATCTTTAAAGTATTCTCATTTCATGTGACAACACAAGTGCTATAAATATTATGAAAAAACGGTCTTACACTCACGCACTAAGCATATCGAAATTTACCATCACTTCCTTAGGGATCATGTAGAGAAAGAGGATGTGGTATTTGAGCATGCTGAAAGTAAAAATCAACTTGCTAACATTTTTACAAAACCACTTGCTACATAACCCTTCTTTCACATCCGTAGGGAACTAGGGGTTCTCAATATCTTGGATTGCTTATGATGTATATAATTTGTTTGCCATATATTATTATTTGTATTATATCATTTTTTTAACAAAGGGTTACTTGAAGGCATCACTCTATTGCATCATGGGAGGTAATATTGTTCCAATTCTTAAATCTTGATCCTTATCTTTGTATACTTGAATTTGTGATTCATTCGTGATTGATTTAATTCTCATCCATGACATGAAATAAATTTTGTGTATGTCAACATGTTTTATGTTTCTATTTATTTGTTCATATCATTTAATATTTCACAATAATAAAATACATGACATTATAAAGCATCTCGGCATTACATATGAAGCATTGGAGTGGAAATTTGGAAAAACAAATTTCAAAAATTGTTGTTTCTTTTGGGTCCCAACAGGTTGACTCAATGAGTCGACTCATCATACATTTTAGGTCGACCCAATGAAATAGGCACGCTGACTCAAAAATTCAAATTGAATGCGTCGACACATTGAAGGTTTTAGGTCGACTTATTTGACCTGAAGCACGCGTATCAACACGCTTTTTAGAAAACATGTGTGCATACCCTATGTCTCCCCTAGGTCGACACATCCTTTCAAAATTGGTAATAATATCACTTCATGTCTCATTAAAGATTCATTATATCATTTTATAATTCATTTCCTCATAAAATCATTTCATCTTACATTTCATCTTCACTCTACCATCTCATCTTCTCCAAAACCCTAAAACCCTATTCTTCTCAAATTCTCTCAAGAACAAATTCAATGGCTTCAAAGGTCATAGGAAAAAGAGAAGTAAAAGGGTCTTTATCTCGGTCTACTGTTCCGGTAAATGCTTTATCCCTTCTTCCTTCTGATCTTAAACAAAATTATGGTAAGAAGTTCAAAAATAGGAAAATCATCAACCAATATGTGTACTCTAAACGCACTGCTTGTCAAATGCACATCCCACATATTATTGAGTTGGTTTATTTTCAAGAGATTAACCCATTTCTAGCTTGTGAAGTTGAGTACAATGATGACATGGTTCGAATGCTCTATGCTGGTTTGGTTGGAAAATTTAAGGGTTTTGAATTCAATTTTAGGATGGGTGATAAAATGTATGCTGTAAATGCTCAAATTTGGAAGGATTTATTTCGTATTGATCATGCATCTCCTGGTATGTTGGTAACTGATTCTGACACTGTTGAAGGTTATCATTTCCGAAAGGAGTTTAATGGCATGCTTAAGGAACCATTCATTGAATCTATTATTGATAATGAGCTGTTTCCTACTTCCACCACAATGGGTAAAGTCAATCCCACTGATCGTATTCTCCATTGGATAGTCTCTCACAACATTCGTCCAAAGAAGGGTGGTTTTTCTCGTATTTATATATTGGAGGTTCACCTAATATATCTTCTTTGGAACAAGGTTAAAGTGAATTGGCCCCATTATTTTACTAGTAGGATATTTGCCCTCAAGGAGAAGAAGGGTGTTTCCTTAGATTATTCGTCTCTTGTTCAGACAATTATCAACAAAGCTGAGATTGTTGTTGAAGGTCTTCACTTCACCTCCATCTCCGATAATCAGTTCTTTCAACAGAAAACTCTTAGCTTGATGGGTCACCTTTGGGATCCTAAAAAGAAGCGGTACATATTTGTTGTTCGAGCCGAATATTTTGATGATTAAGATGATGAAAGTGATGTCGAAGGCAATGGAAACCAAGAAAAAGGTCTGGATCCTGAAATCGCACCAAATGTTGGCCAAATTGATACTGATAATGTGTAAATGGATAATGATGATTGGCATCGGGTTGCTGCGAAAGATTCTGCTCCATATGAAATCAAGGTTGGGGTGAATGGAAATATACTTGGTGGACCTATAATGTAACCTCTTTCACACCTCCGTCTCCACCGCATCCACCACCTTCTCAAGACAATAATGTAAGCATTATTGAAATTCTTCAAAACATGCAGTTGCAACAACATAATTTTTATGAGGCTCAAACCAAAAGGTATTATGAATTGGAGCGGCGAATTAGGGAGCAATACACAAATTTTGCATCTTATATGTCCATTCAAGATGAGCGGTACACAACCTTGCAGGCCTAACTTCAAACTCATGGTGAAAACTTTGATGTGTTTGCATCCAATTTGTTGGCACGAACAAATGAGATCCATGGCTCTCACACTGCTCTTGCAAACTCATTCAACACTCTCAACACCAACTTCATTCACTTCACCACCACCTATGAGCAAGATCGTCAACCGGACGTCTATTATCAACGATGTCCTTCGTAAAGGGGTCCAAGACATTGAGTTCATGTTACATTTCATTTCATTTCATTTTCATATGCATGTTGCTTTTCTATTATTTGTATTTTCTTATGACAATGGTCTCTTTTATTTTGTCTATGTATGTGTACTTATCCATTCCTATGCATCGAATTTTTATTTAAATCTATTTTCATTTATCTCATAGTGTGAGTATGTAGATTTACGATATTAATTGCAATGTATGATTTTATAATTCTCCGGTTATTTGTTCGCGTCTAATCCATTATCTCTTTTTGATGTTGTCAAAGGGGGAAATGTGAGTGAGTAAAATGACTTTTGTTGGTGGCACATATTCAGGGGGAACATGCCATTGTATATGATGCTCTTGTGTTTTGGTACATATTCATAAGTTTTGCCATCATAAAAAATGGGGAGTTTGTGAGAGGTACAAGTGTTTCAATGATGTCAAAACTTGTGTGATCCTAGAAGAAATAATGAATTAGAAGACATTGGCAACTTAAAGTATCAGGATAAGCTTTTCTGATGTTTGAAAGCAAATGAGTCGACTCATTGGTTCAAACAGGTCGACTCATTCAGTGAAAAACAAATAAGTCGACTCACTCAGTTAAACATCTCGACTCAAATCAAGTGAAAAATTTCTTGTTTCATTCGGGTCCCAACAGGCTGACTGATGACCAAAATTAGGTCAACTCAAATGATCAAGCAGGCCGACTCAAACTTCTATTCAGGTCAACTCAAACTGGAGTGAAGCGCTGCATCACTTATTTTTCTCTCCTTATTCATTTTACAAATGTCTCATTATCTCTTGTGGTATTATAAATAGCTGGGGGATTATTTTTTCATAGTCAACAAGAAAAGTGAAAGAGATACACAATTTTCTCTCATCACTTCTCCTTCTCTAGCATTCATCAACAACTACACTCAATCATTTTTGTTGATCAAAGTGCAATATTCAAGGTGATAACGTTCAAAGGGTGGAATTGCGATTTCGGTTTGGGTTGAGAGATTTGTGGGTTTTTCTTGAATAAATCTTGAGGGCTTGTCCTCTAAGATCGTTGTGATTTGAGGGTTTTGCACACATCATTTGTTCGTAAATTCAGCCGAGTGAAGAGGTTTGAAGATCAAAGATATTGTTCAATCATATCACGGTAACCGGAGGATTGCGAAGAACCGTGTGGATTCACTTGTATTGAATCAAAGCGGTCGTGCTCAAAGTTTGAAGAATCGAGGATTCTTGCAAGAAGAGAGCAACAATCGGAGGTTTGTTCGACACATGTGAAGAACTTGATTCAACTTGAATCAAGGGACAAAGAGAAACATAGCTACAACAACCGTTTCTAATTTTCTCTTTGTAAGAACATTGTAATTTTAATAAATTTTCCAATTCGGTTTTTGAATTGGGGGCAGAGGTACCCTTAGCGAGGACGGTAGGGGGACTGCCTAAACAAATCCGTGTGTTCTTTGTTTTTCTCTTTCGTTATATTTGTACCCAAATTGAAATAGTATAGCATTGAAAATTTTGTTTTGCTAATTTTGGGTGCACTCTAGGTGTTTGTGAAATTGTTGCAATCAAGTTTGATAGCAACATAAGAAAAATTATGTTTTACAAATATTTGCAAAACAAGCTTGGTGTGGTGTGCCCACCAAGTGTTTGATAAAATTCAAAACACATTATTTCTTTGTCTTTGTGCTTGTTTCATTTCTCCTATCATTGTTGGTAGTAGTTAAATTAATTGCATCAAGTTTAAGTGATAGAATAATGTGATATTGATTCATTCATCCTTAGTATCTCATTTGGTTTGATAACGCATATCCGATCACCGATGACTTAATAAAATTTAGACGTGAATTTTCCGGGGTGCTTCCTTAAACCATTTTTCAATTAAATTTTTAAGAGTTGGAAATATTTTTAAAAGGGATCTATTAACACCCCCCTCCCCCAGATCCGCGACATTGTCTAACATAGGTGTCAACCATTGATTCGAAGAGTGTCAAAACAAAGAAAAAAAACTATTTTTTAGTGAACACTTATCTGATTTTTCCGATACTTCTTTCACTTTTTCGACACGCCTACTCCTAGAGATATTCGTGTTTCATTGATTTTGATGCTCAAACTTAGATCGTTTGATATGTATAATCCATTGAGTGAGGCTGTTACTCTAATGTTATTAGTTCAAGTTTGTTAATTATATAATTAGTTACTTAGAGAGATTTTCTATAAAGCATTTAGACATAGTATTAATAAGGCTTCCATTGGAATAAAAGGGTATATAATATAATTTTCATTCATCTAATTTTTTTTTTTAGTTTTTCTAATTTTCTTTTTCTTAACTATAAAAATGTCATATTAGACAAGTTATTGTGACAAGAAGAATTAAAAGAAATGATGGTTTTAACTTTATAGTTCTTTTAAAAGATTTATGAAAATCTATTAAAAAATAATAGATACTAGTATTTCAAACTGATTTGTTATAAAATTAAAATAATTCTAGCATTCAATAATTTACAGATTTATTGTTAGAGACCAAAAGCATTAAAAAAAAATTGTATTTCTTAAAGATATCTTCTAAAAATAATTTTTTAAGAAAAATGACTCAAAATAGTTTCTATTTTAAACATTTAAAGAAAAAAATTAGCCTCTATTTTTAAGCAGAGCCTAAAACAAATAGTATTTAAAAGAGCAAATATTTGAAATAACTATTTTTTATTTAGGTTAAATTACAGTTTTTTTGTCCCCATCTTAATTTTGGTCCAAAAAAATTGTTCATGAACATTGCATGATCCATACATGAACAGTGTATGAATAGTAGATCAAAATTGGGATGGAGGACCAATACTGTTTAAAAATAAAATAAGAGGATCAAAACAGTGAGTTTGATAAAAACAGAGGGACCAAAAATGTAATTTAGCTTTTTATTTAAGATTTTTTTAAAAAAAATTCTCTCTCAGAGAGATAAAATACTTTTAAAAAAAATTAATAGCAAACATGCATATTATCATGTTGGAGAAGAGAAGAGTGAAATGGGGTAAAGCACCGTGTAACAACATCTGCATGATATAGAAAAACAATTTTTTTCTCTTTTGAAACATGAAGTTGTGTAAGTTAAACAGCAACAACTGAGTAGGCATGAGTTCAATTCAACGAACCTATATGCTTTATATACTATACTAAGCAGCAAACAAAGGATGAGCTCTGCCAAATCAAGCCTTTTTCATGAGTTTCCATCTTCCATCCAGTATTTTCTTCTTCTTCTTGTCATCAGCTCTGTAGCCGTCAACCCTTGACCAAACTAAGGCGCTTTGGATTCCTAAAATAAGCATGGTGCTGCCAACTTTATCTTTTGAGCAAACATTAGCAAAATTACCAAGTATGGAAAATCTTTACTAGCTAGCTACTTGGTTTTAATATGCCTTGAAGCTTCCACCCACCGAATCCTGCTGCGGCAAATGCCTGTAAGATACTATTGTTAGATACACATCTTTTTCTCGATTGAAAATCAAATATTTTTCCTTTTGGAAGCTAACATATTAATAGTAAATGAAAAACTTGTAATGCTCCAAAAGGATTAGTCGGACCAGTGGGCCAGATACTGATGGTGAAAAAAAAAACTATACATGATGCTTAATCAAATACATACAAATCTATACATCAATGAATAGAAACATTTCATCTATGAAAAAGCTATTAGAAACCATGAAGACTAACTCTTCTAAAGGTTGAGACAGTTAGGTAAGGGTCATGAATGGATTCCTCATCTGCTATGAATTTTCCTATTGTGATGTGGAATTTGAGATAATGTCGGATGTTCAAATATTATGCATCCTGCTACTAGTAAATTTTGGTTGACTCGACTCGAGCCAAAAAGAATATACTCACTGCTCACACAATTTTTTAGGGGGATAAGAACTTTTTTTACCGGTCAAGCACAAAGGCAAACCCTTCAAACACACATGTTCTGAAGAAAACTTTTTGACACTAAATTTATAATTTTGCCGGAAAATATCAAAAGAAATTGATATATTAGAAGATAATTTGATTGTGCATAAATAGTTTGCAGAAGAAGCCCGTAAAATTTCTGCGCATGATCCCTGGTGGGGTGAATTAGTTACTAGAAAAATTAAAACTACATAAAAGTAAAAACAGAGTTTATCATTATTATATAGCACACAAGACACAATAAGTGACATTGAATTTACTTGAAAGAAGATACTATTCTACACTGTTGTGCAAGTAATGAAATTAAACCTCGTTCCAAGATTTCCCAGCAGTTTCAAGCAGTGCAGCATTGCACGTCTTTAATTCTACAGATGCCCCGCAAAGCATTGACGCTGCCTCTTCCCACCCCCTGTTATGCCCCATGCACCTGTATACCACCCAATATCAAAATAAAAGGAGTGCAAAAAGTAAAAATGTAATTGTAACTGCACTGGATTTCCATATTCGATCTCTTATTTCTCAACTGTATCAAATCTATTCTGCAAATATAGCACTAACTTAAAGTATTGATAATAGCCACAATTTTTGTATCCGTAAGTCGTTTGGTTTCTAGACATAGACAAGGGGGACACATTCAACCTCCGACTTCAAACACATACAAAAATGAATTTAGAAACCACCATAAAAGGCCAGCTACAATCTTCAGATACTCACATGACAGTTAATATCTCATCCCTTGAGTATTTACAAATAACCTTTTGAAGGTGATCTGCAGTTTGCCCATCCATAGCCGCAATCGAATAGAAACTAGAAACAAAATGAACCTCGGCGTCCAGTAGTTCCTGCACTTGCTCCTGCATTATCTTAAGTGTCTCCTTAGTACGCACCGCATCGCTGCAACAAGCAACAGAAATCAACAAATAATCTCAAAGCCAAACTCATCCTATCCTAATAAACCTTCCAAAAAAACAGCAACAAAACAAATTCAACTGACACTACAAAATTCCAAACCTGGATAGTATAAGTTCAGGAATCCAACCCAACTGTTGGAGCTTGAGAGAAACTTTCACAGCATCTTCCATCCCTGACTTACTCAGTGGCCGGTCATGGTCTGCACAAAAAAAAAAAAAATCCTCCAATTACATCAATGAAAGCATGTTTCAATTTCCACTAAAATTCCTAATTGAATAAAGTTTGAGAGTTAAATTCCCAAAAAACGAAGGGTTTTGTGTTACCGCGGAGAGCAGTTTGTTCCCAAGAACTCTCGGCATGGCGAAGAAGGATGAGGCGTCGAGATGCGGAGTCTGATAAGGGATCCTTTAGTTTGGTGTCCTGTTTGGGAATAAGGATTGAGGATTTGACGCGTAATATGCTAGGGTTCCGAATGTTTCTCCGGCGATTAAGGTGGTGGAAAGGTGAAATGACGGTGCTGCACGTGGTGGAATGCATTTTACACATTCATGCCACTACTCGCTTGAAGTTGTGTTTGGTTCTAGATAGATTGTATTTTTTACTCCCTTTAATTTTAAATAAAATTTATTTTAAAATAAATGTCATTTTTTTTAATAATTATATTATTTTTCAATTGTATTTTCTTATTATTATATTTATAAGATTAAATTAGTAATAGTGTATATTTTGTTCGGATGATCCTGCATGTTAGCGCTACTAGGAAAGCACGTCACGTAGAAGCCTCATTCTGTCATTCACCTCACTTCTCAAAACCCAAACAAACTTTTCAAAACCTAACTGAATCTGAATTAGAAACACAATGACGATCCCCAGAGTAGAAACTTCAGTTCCCTCTTCCTCATTCGCTTCTCCCTACTATCTCTCCCAATGCATCCTAAGAGGGAGCGCCATTCTTCAAGTCCTCTATGGTCACTTCCGTTTTCCCTCTTCCAATGACGTCATTTTCGGCAAGGTTTTTCTTCCTTCGTTTTTGTTCTCTCACAAACATTCATTTTTTAAGGTCGGTTCAGTTTCAACTGATTGATTTTGCAGGAGACATCTATAGAATTGGTTGTGATTGATGATGATGATGGCAATTTACAATCCTTATGCAGTCACCCTGTTTTCGGAATCATTAAAGATCTAGCCGTGTTAGGATGTAACAATGAATTGCATACCAATGATCCACAGGTGTACTACTCTTTCGTTTCAAGATGAATGTAACAAACAATAAATGAAGTATAATTAGTCGTAAATGTATAGTGGAGTATAATGAGTTAGAGTAATGTACATAAATGAATAAATGTATGTGTAGTTGTTGGTTGTGAGTGTGTTTTTCTTATTCATTTGGTAAAGATTCCATGTTCTTGTACAAACATGAGAAAAATGCCAGAATGCTGTCATTGCTTAGATTTGGTATGGTGAGTGTGTTTTTCTTATTAGTCTTGACCATCTTTTGTCTTTGTAGATGTTTGGTCAAGATATCTTAGTTGCTATATCTGATTCTGGAATGCTGTCATTGCTAAGATTTTGCAATCAAAAGAATAGGTTATTCTTATTCTTTTCTTTCTCTTTTACTTTGTATGAACTGTGGTATTTGGTAAAACCAATGTACATGAGTTACATCTCTACTAAGCTTTTTTGTACAACTTTGTAGGTTTTTTCCGATAAGACATGTTCAACTTGCAACGAATAATCTTTCTCGTGAAAATTTTGGATTATTGAAAGACTTTGGATTGCTGGCAGTTGATTCCAAGTAATGCTTTTCTTGAAAAAAATTATGTTATATGTCTCAAAGAGCTTAATCTTTGCAGTTGTAGTGCCTGCATTTTGTTTTACGTTCTTTGATGTCCTTTGTTTATTCTAGTAGGAAAACCATTTCTGTGCTCTGGTAGAAATTACTTCTTGGCTAAGATATATGTTCAATATTGTGTATGTAATTGGCCAACTCTTCTTAAAGGTTATGCTAGTAGCTGAGGTCTTATGAAGATATTGGACGAAGAGAAAAAGTATCTTTATGTTTTGTAAATACAGTAATGTTTATTCTCTTTCTGCAGTGGTTGTTTTATTGCTGTCAGTGCATATGAAGATCAACTGGCTCTATTTTCCGTGTCAATGGCTTCTAGTGATATAATTGATAAGGTCCAAACTATTATATTATTTCACTCTGCACTAAAAAGAGCCTATATAGGACACAGTTTTTGTGGTTATCTTTTTGCTTGGGCTAAGGTTTTTTTTATAAGAAATATTGAAATTTCTTTTGCTATATTTATGTGTTCTTTTCTGCTAAACTCCAGAAAATAATACATCCTTCTGATAGTGGAGGGACAGAAAGTTCTTCCATAAAAATGAACAATACCAACATATGTGGTACTATTTGGAGTATGTGTTTCATTTCGTTAGATTCAAGACAACCAAGCAAGGAGCATAATCCTCTATTAGCAATTGTTCTACATAGGTATTATGATTAATTTATTTTATCATTATCAAGAGTTTATTCTAATTTCTTAAAGACAAACTATATACTGGAAACTAGCTGTTGTTTTTGTTGCACTTGCGGCGATGCATGCTTACCAAAAATCATGCTTCTTTCGTATGTCCTACAGGAGGAGAGCAATTCTAAATGAATTGCTGTTATTGGAATGGAATGTTAAATCGCAGACAATAACTGTTATTTCTCAATATGTTGAAGACGGGCCTTTGGCACTTAACGTTGTTGAAGTTCCCAACTCTCAGGGACTTGCATTTCTCTTCAGGGCTGGTGATGTTCTCTTAATGAACTTTAGAGATCCTTGCAATCCATGTTGTGTGTATAGGGCTAGCTTGAATTCTTTTTCAGTTGCCATGGAAGATAAGACTTATGTGGAAGACTCTTGTATTGGAGGAGCTAGAAAAGGCACAAAATTAAATGAAAAGGTAGTGTCTTAAACCCTTATTGTTTTGAATTCTTTGATCAATGAATCAAAGTATGAATACAACAATAAGGTGATTTTGAAAGCACTTTTCTCTCACAAGCCTCGGTTACTTTTCAACTGACTTGCTAACGGATTTGGATTGCCTTCCGTTACTTTCCCTCAGTCAGCACTTTTATCTCCAAATCCAAATCCCTCAGTAACTCTGCTTATTTCTTATTTATAGAAGCTTCCTCTAACCTTCTTTAATTAACTAACTAGCACACAACAAATAAACTAAAGGCTTATCTGCCTTAATTTTGCTTGTATTTTGTTGCAGGAAGATGTTAATGATCATGTTCGCAATGACAATTGTGGTACTAATTCGGGTTGCAAGTACATTTGCTCTTGGAGTTGGGAACCTGACGATAATAAAGTTCATAGGATGATCTTTTGTTTAGATACTGGAGAATTTTATATGATTGAAGTTTGTTTTGATTCTGATGTCCCTAAACTCGAACAATCTGAGTGTCTCTATAAAGGTCTACCTTGTAAAGAATTGTTGTGGGTTAAAGGTGGATATCTAGCTGCAATTGTAGAAATGGGGGATGGTTTGCTCCTTAAATTGAAAGATGGAAGGCTAAGCCTTACAAACCCTATTCTAAACATTGCACCAATTTGGGATGTGACATATGAAGAGAAGCATGATCAAATGTTTGCTTGTTGTGGCGTAGCCCCCGAGGGGTCATTAAGGATTATTCCAATGGGTATCGGGGTAGAAAAGCCATGCAAGATAGGTTCAATATATGAAGAGGTAATCGGTAGTTGGGCTGTTCGAATGAAAGTTACCGATCCATATCATTCTTTTATTGTTCTATCATTTCTTGCGAAGACAAGAATATTGTCGGTTAGTTTAAGTTATAAAGATGTGACTGCTTTAGTTGGTTTCCAACCTAATGTCTGTACTTTGGCATGTGGCCTTGTAAGGGATGGTTTGCTTGTTCAGATCTACCAAAATGCTGTTAACATTTGTTTGCCTAGTAATGCTGCTCATTCTGAAGGCATTCCTTCACATTCTCCTAATTGCACATTTTGGCGTCCACCCAATATGAATATCAGTTTTGGGGCAGTTGGACAGAATTTCATAGTTGTGTCAACCTCTAACCCGTGCTCTTTGTTTATCCTCGGGGTTACATATCTATCAGCTTATGAGTTTGAAGTTCTTGAAATGAAACAGTTGGGATTTCAGAACGAAATATCATGCATTTCCATCCCCAGACAAAAAGTTGAGAAAGAACAGTCAAATTCATCCATTTTAGAAAATTATAATTTTGTTATTGGAACACATAAGCCTTCTGTGGAGATTTGGTCTTTCGCTCCAGATGGAGAAGTTAGAGTAGTTGCTCACGCGACAATTTCACTAACAAATGCAATTTGTATTCCTCATCACGTACGCCTTGTATTTGTTAGTAAGTATTATGTTCTTGTTGGGTTGAAGAATGGAATGCTTCTTCGCTTTGAGTGGCCATCAGATTCTTTTCATTCATCACCAATAAACGTGGGGGACTCAAAGGTCCTTCCTTCCGTGCTTCAATTGATTTCCATTCGCCGCATTGGCATTACTCCAGTTTTTTTGGTGCCCTTGGATGACACTCTTGATGCTGATATACTCACATTGAGTAATGAGACTTGTGTGTTGCATACTGCAAGACAAGGCCTCTCCTTTGCTTCTCTCAATGTTCAATCATCACCACATTTAACTCCTGTTTGCACCATTGAGTATCCAAAAGGATTATTATTCGTTGCAGAAAATAGTTTATATTTGGTAAGAAAGTCACTCACTACAACATCGCTGCCTCCATATTACTGTCAATTGGTTAACTCATAAGATGCTGGAGACAAAATCACAAAATAGCTTTGTTGATAAAACTTTTTTATTTTCTATCTTTTAAACTTTTTTCTCCTCACTAGATAACGGTCATCATTTTTATTCCTTATTCTGTGTTTATTTCGTGTCTTCTTGTACTTGTTGCTACTTGCTACTGTCTCGACTTACACTATTTATTATTTGATGCTTTAGAGGGAAATGTTTTACAATAAGAGACATAATATGAAAAAGTTTCATTTAGAGGGCACTCCACGGAAGGTTCTTTATCACAATGAAAGTAGGATGTTGCTTGTAATGAGGACAGAACTAAATCATGATACATATTCGTCTGATATATGCTGCGTGGATCCTTTAAGCGGGTCAGTACTTGCATCTTTTGAACTTGAATATGGAGAAGCAAAATCCATGGAATTAGTCATGTTTGGACGTAGGCAGGTGATTGTGGTTGGAACTAGTCTGCCTTCTGGTCCAGATGTAAAGTCCAAAGGCAAAGCTGATGGGTAGGACATTGAGTTTTTCTTGTCTTTGCACTTTCCCTACATTGATTACCATATTCTAATAGGATGCTTCTTTGGCAGTCTTGAGGGTTGTCTTCTTGTTCTCTGCCTAGATAATGTGCCAAATTCAACTTACAGTTCAATGACATTTTGTTCGAAGTCAGGATCATCATCTCAAAAAACCTCACCATTCAAAGAATTAGTTGTGCATTATCTTGAACCGCTATCAACCAGTAGCTTTGGCAACAGCCATGATGGTAATAATTTTGATGGCATCAAAATTGATGATCAAAATGAAATGTGGCAGTTCCGAGTGGTTTGTGCAACTATTTGGAACGGAGTTCCACTTGCTATCTGCCCTTATCTTGATCGCTTCTTCTTGGCATGTGCTGGAAATACTGTAAGTTGCATAAATCTTGTTTTTTTTTTTTTTTCCTTTTTTTTATCCGTATAAGAAAATTAAATCTGATCATAGTTTTCTCATTAAATTACTCCTATTATCTAGTTCTATGTCTGTGGTTTACAATATGACACTACTTCGATTGGGAAAGTTAAAGTGGTAACGCATGCTATGGAAAGGACACGTTTCAACGTAAAATCTTTAACAGCGCATTGTTCTAGAATTGCAGTTGGTGATGGCCGTGATGGTATCACTTTCTTTTCTTACGACAAGGTTTGTGATGATGGCTGCCTCTATGGAGGCTAATTTATCAAACTATCCTTTTATACATTTCTTTCTAAAAAATTCATCTTAATGTTTATAAGAAAAATCAAAGCTAAAATTGTTTAATTTGTATCTTCTGTGCTAGAATGCAAAAAAATTGGCATATTTCTCTGGTGACCCGTCACTGCGATATGTAGCTGATTGCACTCTCATGGATGATAATACAGCTATTGCTTCAGATTGTAAAGGAAGCATTGCTGTTTTATCTTCAGATCATTTGGGATCTGGTAAGCCTGCACTAACTTGATTTGTATAGCCACTTTCTAATCTAGGGAAGCAAGAAATTACTATTTGTCTCCATGAAAACAAAAATCTAACCATATTTTGTTATTGGTTATCTGCATCAGGCTCTGCATGTCCAGAATCCAATTTGAGATTTAAATGTGCCTATTTCATGGGTGAGGTAGTTATGAGCTTCCACAAGGTACATCCTCTAAGATTCTGGAAAGACTATAATTAACTTATATCACGTGATTCCTTAGGTTATATTTTTGTAATACATCTCTAATTCCGGTTCCAAATTTTTTTCACGAAGATTGCAAAGAAAACTTCACTTCTTCTGAGAAATTTATGTGTTTGAAATCCATAAACTCATAAACATAAATGAGTTTTAAAATCATTGACGAAATTGTTTTTTATTGCAGTGCTATTCATTCCGACCTCTAGCTGATGATAGTTTGCTAGGTGATATTGTCCCCAAGACAAATGTTGACTCACTACAAAATGCTATTATAACTCCTACTCTCTCGGGAAATATATTTATCTTATTTCCTTTATCAAGGTAACTATTAATCATGGCAGCAACTCTCTAATTGTTCATGAATGTGATTGAAATGTTATACAATTGAATGAGATTTAGTTTTCTTGATTCTCAAGTAAATAATATAAACTCTCCAAAATCCTTTAATCTTTTATTGTTTTTGTTGGGTTATATAGTGAAGAGTATGAACTCTTAGAAGCCGCGCAAGCAAAACTTGCTGGGCATTATTTGACTGCACCTATTCTTGGAAACAATCATAATGAGTTTCGGAGCCGCAAAAATCCAGTGAGAACTATAAACTTGGCATCAAACTCAGTGCTTCTTATTATTAGATTTTTATAAAAGATTTTGTTATTATTTCAAAATTATTGCATAATAGTTTTTTGTTTACTGATATTTTATATTAGGCTGAAGTACCTAATATACTAGATGGAGATATGCTGAATCAGTTGCTGGGGTTAACATGCATGGACCAAGATATTGTTTTGCAATCGCATAGAGTACAAGAAGTAGCTCGACTTCTTGAAGGGTTTTATTTTGCATGGAACTAAATACACTTTTTTCTTTTAAATCTACTTGTTTCTATGAAATTGAATTCTCTGTATCATTTTTATCTACATATCTCTTTATTTTGTATCTCTTTATCAATCTTATATTTCTTGATTTTCTTTTTAACGAAGAGGGATAGTAAGATAAAATAGATATAAGAGTAAAGAGAGATGTAGATGAGAGGATTTCACTCCATTTTCTATTGCTTGCATGTGTAAAATAAATGTGACAGGGTCTTAACATCTTATTGTAATTTTGGTGAAAACAATTGTACTTCTAATGACTACAATCTGCGTGGAGTATGATAAAATTAACTTGGATCATATTTACTTTTAGTTCACAAACTGCCACAATTATCTCTCAAACATGGTGATAGGAGAAGGCATCGTGACACCCACTAAAGTGGTCATGCTTCTTCACACTACAGTGGGAGAACTTCCTAGAGGTGGAGAATCCAACTGCTCTCGTGGGATATTCACTCGGTAGGTCTAGTCATCCACACACGTGAATCTATATGTTTGTAAGTATGAAGTTGATAATTTTAATGCTGACAACTTTTCTGATGTTTTGATGACTACAATATTGATGAATGTTGAAGTCAGTAGTGATAAGAGTCTTGTGAAAATAAAAGAATAATTTCTAACACACGCACACGCACGTGTGTGCATTCACACACTTAAAATACTTTTAAAATCTCTCTTTACTTAACAAAATCACCTTAAAATATTTTGGTTATAAAAAATTTTAAATTGTCTAATCGATTAGATTATCTGCCTAATCGATTATATGATGCCTAATAGATTATTTCACCAAAAGTTGTCTCAGTGTCTTGCGAGTGAAAACTACTTGTGTTGAAAGAGTTGTATTGGTGTTGTGTCACTGTTTTTATTTTCAAGAGTGTGATACTCTTGAAGAATTAAGTTTGATTCTTGAGATCAACCATTAAAAATCTTGGTTTGATTATCGAACTCAACCTTCAAAAATGATATTCGATTATTGAGATTAACCAGTAAAATCTCTAATCGGCTTGTTAGTTCGTTAGTTCATCCAGTGGTAAAGCTCTCTTTTCATTGGGGGATAAGCCACTGTAAAATCTCTTGATTCTCTTGTATAAAATGTTTGTGTGCATAACATGTAAAAGCTCAATATTATAGTGAAATTACAGGAAGATCTCTTTCGGGACAAGACTAGGTCAATGTTCGACCAGACCTAATTGTTCCATATCTCTAACCTTATTTCTTTAAATTCTAGTATTTATTTTACTATCTTGTTTTCTTTTAGTTGTTTTTCTCTCCAATCTTTGTTGATACCAACACACAATTTTCTTTTTAAGTAATAAATTTTTTAAATTAATCACGCTTTTTGAATACCACGATCCCCCTCCCGGTGTTTGAAGTCACTTATCCAACAAGTAACGTCAAAGTCTAACTCTTATTAAATACTCAAAATGAAAATGACTTCAAGCTATTCACAAACAAACTTTCATACTTTAATGGAGAATGGTATAGTTTGTGGAAAGAGAAAATGTAGTTTTTCATACAATGGGTGTAACACCCTAAATAATCCCCCGTGTAATATAAATAAAATCATAGTGAAATAAAATATCAGACATTTAAGATGCTCTACTTTCATCAAACACTTGCTCATATACTTGATATGCAACTCATCACTTTTAAAATTATTTAACAACAATGATAATGATAAAAGATTTCTAATTTCATTTTTTTATTAAAACATTGGAAACATCACCAATTATTCATTACCACATAAGCATAGTATTCAATTGAATAAATAACAAAATTAAGTGATATCTAAAATCTCAAGCAAACATAGCCTAAGAAAAATATAGTGTTTTACGACTCCCAGTGTTACATATCAGAGCGGACACCGAACTAAGAGAATAAACTGAAGACTTCATCTTCTACTCACAAAGGAGCTCCTACAACGGATTATATGCATGTTACCCATGTGGATGCAACATTCAAACATAAGGGGTGAGATATAATAATTATATAAAAGAAAGCTCGATAAAAAGTAAGCAACATATTTTCACATGCACATCACCCAATCCACACATCAACAACAACATCCAACATACAACTACAACATTCAGCATACAAGTATAAAATATAACAACAACACCCAACATGCTACTACAACATTCACGCACAACAACAGATGCCAACAATATACTATCAATGAGACTCACAACTCGACTTAATGCATATGGTACCAATTCGATCCCTTTTTCATGATCATAATTCCCGTCGGAATTTTCATATAAATCGCTCACACCCCACATGGGAACACGACGTCTGTGATCACTCACACCCCACATGGGCACACGATCATATATAATCTCTCACACCCACATGGGCACACGATTACCTCAACAACAACAAGAACAATGCGATTCCATTTCAAAGAATCTGGATAAGGCCCTCACACCCCACATGGGCACACGACTTATCACATAACTTATGAAACATGATATGCATCTCAGTGACAACATACAATGACTCTCATGAAATCAATGTATCACACTACTTCTACCACAACACAACATACCACAACAGTTCAACAACATCATCACACAACAACGCAAACCACAACTATTGCATTTTGAATTATGTCACACTATCACATAAACCTTAGAAAAATAATTTAAACACCAACATAAATAAATAATCATATTCTGACATAGCACCTATTTTTATAGGATAGTTCGTTGCGTTAGCTTTCCAACACTTCGAACGACACTCAAAACAGACTCACGGTTTGAAAGTTATGAACTTTCGAAGTTTCGGGAAATATGTCATTACAGTGTTAATCGGTTACCGCATATGGTTAACCTGTTAACCACACACATAAGGCAAAAAACACGTATTTTTAACGTGTTAATCGGTTACCACATATGGTTAATTAATTAGCAGTCCAACATAAGCAGTTTTCTGCCAAATTTTCACACAAAAACTTATTTTTAAGTTGTTTTAAAACCAGTTTTTCTTATAATCCGTCCAAAACACTTTTCAAGGTAAAAATATTTTTTCAAAGGTTTAAAAATTCAAGTTTTCCTTTTCACATCATACACTCCTTACCCACACAATTTCACAACAACAACAATTGCTACAAAACATAACTCTAACAAGAATCACCACAACAACATCAACACGTAACATGAAATTCAATCATAATTTTATAATTTACACAATCTTTCATCAAGAACAAGAATAGGGAAGAAAACACAAACCTGACATGTTATAAGCTACCCAAGATTCATCATAAAATCCCTTACATGATTAGAACTTCACCATTACCTTAGAGTTCTTTGTAGCAAAGCTTTCCTTTACATTGCCCTAACTATTCTTCTCCCTTTTCTCTATTTTTCATGTACCGACAACTTATCATCTCTTATTCCATTTTTCTTGTTATTATATTATTATTACTAATATTCACTTATTAAAATAATAATAATAATCTATATTTTAATTAATTTAATATTATTCAACTAATATTATAATCAATCAAATATTACTAATATAATTTAATTAGTACTACTCTCCACACTACCAAGTTCTACATAATTGGTCACACACCCTAACACCTTAATCTCTATAATTCTAAGGTCACTACCCCATACTAAGGGCAATCCAAACACAACCAAAATACACATAATAACACACATATACACAACATCATATAATTTTAATTACGAAAAATAATTAAAATAAATCGGGACATTAAAAGGGATGGATTGTGGTATTTGGAATGTTGTTAAGGAAGGTCCATTTGTTCCTATACACGAAGTTAATGGTGCTATAGTAAACAAACTTGAAAATAATTGGACCAAAGATGCTAAATAAAATGTGCAACAGTTTGAATTGAAGGCAAAAATTGTCATCACGTCGCTCTTGGTTTTGATGAATTTTTGCAAGTTTCTCATTGCGGGATTGTAAATGAGATACGAGACATCCTCCAAATTATCCATGAAGGATCTATTGAGTTAAAGAGGGCAAGGTTGGGCACATTAAATAACGAATATGATATTTTCATAATGAAATATAAAGAGAACATAAATGAAATGTAAACACGGTTTACTATCATGATTCATGTGAGAACCCTAAAAAACTGTTTAAAATGAGGAATTAGTTAAATCTTATCAAGCAACCTAAAGTCACTATGATTTGTTAATCTAGGGATTTAGAAACTATTGACACACATACACACACACACACAGAGACACAGACACAGACACACACACACACACTCTTAAATTGGACGAATATGAGATGGGGCTGAAGAGACTTGTTGATGACGAAGAAGGTGACAAGAAGAAGAGGAAAAGTATTGTGCTAAAATCTACTAACATAAAAAATATGGAATCAAAAGATGACGATTTTCAAAGTGAGATTACTAAATACATGAAACTCATGATTTAAAAATTCATGGAGTTCCTAAGGCAATAAAAACAAATTTCAAGTTTCCAAGAGCAAAATGAAGAAATATACTTTTTCATCCACGCATGCCACCAATTCAGAAAAGAAGAGCACATAAGACCAAATTGTACTTACACGCATTGTTCCTAAGGCAATAAAAACTTATTGTTTTTCTCAAGCCTTAGTTTTAGCTTCCACGTATGTCACTTTTGTGTGGAAGCTAAAACTAAGGCTTGAGAAAAACAATAAGTTTAAGTAGGCTTCGTCCTATCTTGGCTGTCGCTCCCCGGACTTTCGTCCCGGTGCAAACGCGAACGGTCGGCGATGTTGGAGGTTGAGGTTGAATAGAGTCTCCAGCTAGGAATTTTTATCCCGAAGGAAAGGTAATGCTGCATAAACCCGGAAGGGTATGGATAAGATGCTTGCGAACCAAAGAGACTGAGTAAAGGGGTTGGTTACGACCTGGGAAGGTATTAGCACCTAGATCGTCCGTCGTACTCGACGGGATCCACGCTTACTTGATTGTGTTTAAAAAGGGGTAGTGTATATGCTAAACTGTGCATAAAAGGGGTGGAGAAATGGATGTACAGAGTGTCAGTGCGAAAGGGAAGTGAGTGCTCAAGATGAGGCTAAGAAAAGAAAGCTGGAAAGAGGAGAGGGGGGAAGACAAAGAGACTTTTGTTCGATAACTGTTAAGTTATGCCTACGTATCCTCTCGTTCAATGAGGAAGTCAGAACACCGTAGTTCGACTCAAAGAGACTTAGATGATTTGTTGAACTGCTTGCATGTCTATGCTCAAGTGTGTGACTCGTCTGGCTCGAGTGCTAACTGTCTTGCATTAGACGGAAGAAGCGAGTTCTCGTTTTCAGAGTGAATGTGATGAGAAAAGAATCCCAGAAGAGACGTTGATTGTTTGTTTTTGTGTTTTCAGTTTTTTTTATAGTTTTTGGTGTTTTGCGTAAGATAATGAGCTTAAGCCTAAATCAAGGGTTGTAAACTCATTATATCCTCCCTGATTAGGGATAATGAGCCTACTTAAGCATGAGATGAAGATCTCAACTTAATTACCATGATGATATAGGATTAAGATCATTAACCTACTTTGGTAATTATTAAGTGTTTTTGGGTTTAGTGTTAAGTAATGAGTTTAATCTCCAATCAAAGATTAGTGTCCTCATTACACCATCCTAAGAGAAGGATGATAGATGAGAACACTTAAGCTGAGGAAGACTCCTCAACTTAATCCATGGTTAGGGACTAAATTCATTAGATAACAAGCCTTTATTAAGTGGATTTTAATTAAAGATGAGATGAAGAAGTGTTTTTTATGTTTGCAATACTTTAGCATGAGGGGGACTTGTCCATTGAACACTAGGGTTAGTCCCTCTTAACCAAAAGAAAGAGATGTAACCCTAATATAAGGCCCAAGTTACAAGCTTAAGTCTTAATAGTTATTAGGTGTTTTGATTAGAAGGTGTAAACAAATTAAAGGTTTAACACTAAGGATTAAAGTTATACACTCAATCCTAAGATAAGGATGCATGCATAACCCTAATTCAAAGTCCTAAAGCTTTAAGTGTTTAGCCTTGATTATGAGGTGAGAAGAGAGACTCAAGGAGACTCAAAGGCAAAAGACTAGGGGAGACTATATACAACCCTAAAATTATCATGTTTGTATGTTCCTATGGTTTGTGAGGCTTAAAGAAAGATCTTCAGGAAATCTTCAGATGGCCACCAAGGAAGAAGAAGCAGATGAAAAGAGAAAAGAAAGGAGGATAAGTTACTTACTTCCTGTAGAAGATAAGTAACCTAAAAGAAAGAGACAAGATCAAGAGAGAGCTTAAGTTAAGCAAGCTCACTTCAAATACAAACAAAGAATTCATATGAAGAGATAAGAAAAAGGTAAGATGTGGAGGCAAATCCACATCCCAAACAACTTACCATGAGCCCCTGAAAGGTTAGTGTGAGATGAATAAGGAAAGAAATGAAATGAAATGCAACAAGTAATGATGTAATGACCAAGACCGGAAGCAATCATGCAATGTAAATGTGTCATGAGATGATGCAAAGTCAAATATGATGCATATGAATGATCATACAAGGGATGAGATGCAAAACAAACATGTTAGGAGCTTGAAAAATGCATGAACATACATGAAATGCAATGAATGCAAAGCATACCAAATGAATGAATAAATGATCAAGCAATGTTCTTACATGTCCTAAGATGTCTAGGATGACATACAAGTGCATGGAATGTCATGGCAAGTTCATGTGATTGAGATATGCAAAGATGAATGCAAATGAACATGAGAAATTAGGGTTTTATGAAAGTATCATATGCACATGATCAAAACAGAAGCATACATCATGAAAAATATTTGAAAATGAAATCAAACAAACCCTAAACATACTCAAATCACTCCCCAAAGATGGAGGTCAGAAGCTAAACCTAAAGGAAGTTATGAATTTTCTAAGTTAACTAGGGTTTTTGGGTACTTCTAAAGGAAAAATGCAAAACAATTTGAAAATGCAATGCAAAGTTATGATTTAATAACCTAGATAGTAGATGCAAAGTATGAAAGAATGCAAAAAGAACCAAATGCAAACTCATCATGGTTGATCAGAAATGATTTTTTCAAGTCAGGGTTAGAAAAATGTTAATTTTATAAACCCTAATTCAAAGAAAATTGTTAAAACATGATCAAACCTAAAAAGAAATTTGTGTGATGGGTTTGTAAATTGTTCTAAATGTCTAAGAATGCTTCATGAATTTTTTGGTGATTTTTAAATACCTAAATGTATTTTTAATTAATTAAAGTGAATTAATTAATTAAATAAAACATTTAAATGATTTAAAAATACATTTTTAATGCAAAAATTAAAAATTAAAATGTTTTTGAGTTTTGAAAAATATTTGAAATGAAAATGCAAAGTTTCATGATTTTAGAAATTAATTTACTATTTTAAATAAATGCGTAAAATAAAATGCAAGAAAATAAAAGAAAATTAAAAAGTAAGCCAAAGGGACGGTTCAAATTGAGAGGTGAGAGGATCTAAGTCTGAGGGCGTGAGTCAACAAGACCAGGGGTAGGGCAATCTGATGGTTGGGGTTTAAAAATGGGATTGGCGCGTGATCTGATGGTTGTCATTGCTTCTGACTTAATTAATTATAAATTAAACTAATTAAGTGGATTAGGGTTAAATGAGGTGATCTGGACCGTGTGTGTGTTTAAGCTAATCAAGATCCAAGGGATGAAATTCAAACTGGCGCATTAATGAGGATTAAGCCCTAATGACCTTCAGGCGACTGAAGATAAGCTTCGGTCGTCTTCTCCGGCGACTCCCTCATCCTATCTCTCTCCCTAAGCCACCCCAAGCTCCCAAAATCTTCAGAATCCATCATTAAACAACATTAAACACAAATCTAATAACAAAAACAATTTATTTTTCTCATACAAAGAGAATCGAACCAAACAAGTTCCACGGGCAAAATTTCAGAAGCTTCATACGCACTCATTTTCCAACCATTTTCAAAAATAAATACATCAGTGTGACCAACATAACATATAGAATCACATTGCAACAAAAGAAATGAGTTCTGAAAAAAAAATTTGGATGGCTACCTGAGATGAAGCTTTCCAAACTGGAGCTTTCTGGCCTCCTCCTTTGTGCAAATCACCTCCAATGATTACCCTGATGCTATTGAGAAGCTTGGATGGAGCTTAAATGGCCTAGTTTGGAAGTTCCAGTTCTGAAGTTCAAAATTTTTGTTTTCGTTTGAGAAGCTTTCAGGCCATGGTGAAGAGTGGTTTGTGTTCTATGGATGATGGTGAGTTGAATGGTGAAAAAATATTGGATGTTTGAGGCTTGTGCAGTGAGAATCGAAGAGATGAAGATTTTTGAGGTTTTTGGCAATCTGAGCTTATGGATGGTTTTAGGCTCGTGTGTTGTATGTTTTGGGTTGCTTGAGGTTTGTATAAACAATTGTGATTGATTCAGAGAGTTTTTGTGGCACAGGTTGATTGGTATGGGTGATTTTGCAAAAAAAGTCAAAGTTGGTGAACCATGAGCATGGCTGTGGTCAGAGGTGATTCTATGGCTTGATCTGCTTCAGCTAACTTTGTGGAGGGCCTTTGGATTGAGTTTGATGATCTGTATCACTTGATTCATGAGATAGCAAGACTTTTGTATTTTCACAACTTTGGATTTTCTTGAAGAATAAGGCATGATTTCTTGTGATCCAAGGCACAAATTTGATCTTGCAATGTTGTATGAACATGTTATGGTACTTAGAAGTGGATTAGAGGTCATTAGAAGTCTTGGAAATCAAATTTGCAAAATTCCCTCTTTGGCACATACTTGAAAATTATAAGATTTTTGCCATCTTTGAATCATCATAACTTGAGTTTTAGGATGAATCAAGAGGAGTTCTTGTACTTTTTGAAAATGGGAAGATACAATCTACAACTTTAATGTTCAAAATTTTTCCATTTGAAGCCTTTTTGATCAAGAAAGAGAAGGTTGAAAATCTTTCCCAAAATGGAAAGTTTTCATTACAAGTCATGTCCAAAAATGGAAAGTTTGCAAATGGTTTAAAATTATTCAATCTCGTGAACTTCTAACCCCTTCTAAGATCAAATAAAGATCATGAAACCTCAAAATTATGAGAGTGACCCTTTGGTACCATTGGTGGTGGCCTCAGATGCCCTGATTCTGACTTTTCTTGCACAATAAGTTACCAGTTGATCAAATGACTTCCACAATGAATTTCTTCATCAAATTTGGTACATATGCTTCTTATAACATATATAGAGCAATGGAATCAAGAATGGCCAAAAAAATTTGAGTATAAGGGCCTCAGACCCCAAACCCTATTTTTTGGTCATATGTGTAGAAACTGCCCAGTCTGCTTGAACACCTTTGCAATGCTTTGTGATATTTTGACTTTAATAAAATTTGGGGAGCATAATATGATCATAGGACCCTCAAGGAATTTCTTGGCAAGCTTCAAGACCTTTGAGATAGCTCAGGTCACTTCTTGGATTCTCTTGATCACAAACCCTAATTGTGCAACTTATGTAGTGAAACAAATATGCAATGTGAGATGATATGCTTATGCAAATGCAATATGAAAGATCATAAGCCATGGTGTGAGAAAAATTGAGGGAAAATTTTGGGTGTTTACATTGGCCACCGAGGATCCTTATCCCCTGGAGTCTTTGACGACGATTCCGACTAGAGTAGATCAATTTAAAGGGTTTATCATAAGTAGGCTAGCACCACTTTGTGGTAGGACTTTGGATTTGATCCATGACTCTAGGGACCTTTTATAACTCATACCAACTCATGGTAACCTTATGTATTCGGCCCGCGGGGGTCGTTACTAGGGTCCTGCCTAGATGAGAATTATCCCAAATGATTACCGTATGAAGGCTTGATCCTTCTCATGGTAAAACAATGGTATAGTTCGTAAGTTATAGGGTTTAAAAAAATCATATATCTTACAAGTGAGGGGATTGGGTAGAAAAAACTTAGATCCGACCTATCATAAAGAGCCTACCTAATTAAGGTCATACATGCATTTACCCTTACCTTAAACCTTAAAAGCTTCAAAACAAAAATGTCCATCTCATCATGCATTTAAAAACTTGTTCTCTATTTTGCTTGAAAAATTGTTTAGTAATTTAGATAAAGTCTCTTGCTATGTGATTTTGCATAAAAGTGTCTTGTTATGTGCTTGACCATAAAAGTATCTTGCTGAGAAGCTAGAGCCAAGTAAGTCTCCTGCTATGTGCTAGAGCATTGAAGTCTTAATCATATGTCGATTGAGCAGAAGTCTTGGACTGTAGATTTGAGAAAGGAAGTATTGAATCAATGGGAATTGAGTAAGGAAGTCTTTGACTAGGGGTCTGAGCAGAAGTCTTAGTTTCGTGGAATCTAAACTAGGAAGTTTTGGACTAAAGGTCTAAGCAGAAGTCTTGAACCTGAGTGGTTTAAGCATGAAGTCTTAGATTCGTGTAATCTAAGCATGAAATTCTTAAGCTCATGGTCTAAGTAGGAATACTTGAACCTGAGGGTTTAAGAAGGAAGTCTTGGGTTGAAGGTCTGAGCAGGAAAAGTGTTATGCTTAAGTGCATAAGCAATTGTAATCATGATTTAATTATAATTGAAAATCTCTTGTGATGCAATAGGAATGAACTACTCTCAGTTTCGGCATGGTATCGTATCCTTGTTTGAGTCTACCTTCGGCTTAGTCTCATTCTATGTAAGTCCACCTTCAACTTGGTCTTACTTTTTTGAGTCCACCTTCGGCTTGGTCTCGTATCCTTGTTTGAGTCTACCTTCTGCTTAGTCTCATTCTGTGTAAGTCCACCTTCATCTTGGTCTTACTTTTTCGAGTCCACCTTTGGCTTGGTCTCGTATCTTTGTTTGAGTCTACCTTCGGCTTAGTCTCATTCTGTGTAAGTCCACTTTCGGCTTGGTCTTACTTTTTCGAGTCCACCTTCGGCCTGGTCTCGTGTCCTTGTTTGAGTCTACCTTCGGCTTAGCATCAATCTTTGTAAGTCCACCTTCAGCTTGGTCTTACTTTTTCAAGTTCACCTTTGGCTTGATCTCGAACTTTATCGTAAGTCTACCTTCGGCATAGTCTTACTTGTTCTAGTCCACCTTCGGCTTGGTCTCGTATCATTGCTCCCTTTGAAAGTCGGGTTATTTTATTTCCCGCTGAGTGCAAATTTTCTGGTTTATTCAGGTATTCAATCCCTTCATACCTCGAACGTCTGAAAGCCATTGATATCATCCATTCAGGTCTACAATCGATTAAATAGGGGCAGCTGAAAATTGCAAGGAACCATTGTTCACTCATGATCAGTATACAGTCGATCGGCCCAGAAGCTTGAAACATAAGCCATTTCCATCACAAGGCATCGGGGATTTTGTTCCTTAGCGGGCTTTATTGATCATGATTCCCCAGAAGGTCTCAGTGGATTACCTTTCTCCAACAGAGTAATAGAAGGTTGATATCCCCAAGCAAAGAGTCTTCCTCCGACGGAGGGGCATTCTCCACAAAGGTCTTTTTATCCCCAACAGTCATTGAGGATTCCTTATTCCCTAGCAGTGGTGAAGGTAGTGAGAAGTTTGATGGTTTTCCTTCTTCAACGATGTTATTCGCAGTCTTCCCCAACCAAAGTTCAATCTTCATTAGCATCTCTCCCCAACATAGGAATTTATGCATACGTGATTCCCCAGCAGAATTTTTCCTCAGCAGGGTATCAACAAATCCTTTCCTCGGCCAGGTCAGAAGGCTGTCACTCCCCCAACAGAGGAATTTTTGCCCGAGTGATTCCTCAGTAGAATTTTTTCCTCAGCAAAGTATTAACAAATCATTTCCTCAGCCAGGTCAGAAGGTGGTCATTTCCCCAATGGAATTCTATGGGTGGCGTTCTTCCCCATATAAGTTCCTGCCAGTTAAGACCTTCCCCAGCAGGGTCATCACTTTTCAACATCTCTAAGTCCAATTTAATTTTGGCAATCATGGCAGTTCAGGACCCATGTACCGTTAACATCTTCCCCAACAAAGATGACATTCCCCTAAGAGATTCATAAAATCAGATCAGTTTCTTCCTAGAAAAGTCTCCAGGGATACTTGTTACCTCCTTATCAGGAGTTCACCCTTGCATTTACATTTAGTAATCATCATTACTTGCATCCAAAAAAAACGTGTAGCATTTCCATTGATATGGAGCATTACGCCACGAAGAAATTCAAACATATGCATACGAAGCATAAGCTAGTTTGATACCTTGCATGAAAATATGAAATTGTGTTTCTTCAATCAGACCGAAGTAACCCCACAAAGAATGTCAAGTTTATTCCTCAGCATATGGTCAAAACAAACCCGGGGGTTGTAGCACTGTTACTCTTATATGTCAATACTTGTTAACCTCAGTCGAGTTATCATCCAAGTATGATAGTCTCTTTTCAAGCTCACTCACGGTGTGTCTTGTTTGCTTTATCATCCAAGTGTATTAAAGGCTTTTCGATTTCTTCCAAGTATGGTTTCGTTCTTTCGAACTATCATCCAAGTATGATAGTCTCTTTTCAAGCTCACTCGAGGTGTGTCTTGTTCGCTTTATCACCCAAGTATGGTAAATGCTTTCGATTCCTTCAAATTCCGGTTTCATTCCTTCGAGTTATCATCCAAGCATGATATTTTCTTTTCAAGATCACTCACGATGTGTCTTGTTCGCTTTATCAGCCAAGCGTGGTAAATTATTTTCAATTTCGTCCAAGTCCGATTTTGTTCCTTCGAGTTATCATCCAAGTATGATAGTCTCTTTTGAGCTTACTCACGATGTATCTTGTTCACTTTATCACCCAAGCGTGGTAAATTATTTTCGATTACGTCCAAGTCCAGTTTCATTCCATCGAGTTATTATCCAAGTATGATATTCTCTTTTCAAGCTCACTCACGATGTGTCTTGTTCGCTTTATCACCCACGTGTGGTAAATGCTTTTCGATTCCGTTCAAGTCCGGTTTCGTTCCTTCGAGTTATTACCCAAGCATGATATTCTCTTTTCAAGCTCACTCACGGCGTGTCTTGTTCACTTTATCACCCAAGTGTGGTAAATTCCTTTCGATTCCGTCCAAGTCCTGTTTCGTTTCTTCGAGTTATCATCCACATATGATATTCTTTTCGAGTTCACTTTCGGCTTGATCTTGAACCTTATCGTAAGTCTACCTTCGGGGTTTTCATAATTTTCGATTCCACCTTCAGCTTGGTCTCGTATACTTGTTTGAGTCTACCTTTGGCTTAGTCTCATTATATGTAAGTCCACCTTCGGCTTGGTCTTACTTTTTCGAGTCCACCTACGGCTTGGTCTCGTATCCTTGTTTGAGTCTACCTTCGGCTTAGTCTCATTCTGTGTAAGTCCACCTTCGACATGGTATTACTTTTTTGAGTCCATCTTCGGCTTGGTCTTGTGTCCTAGTTTAAGTCTACCTTCGGCTTAGTCTCATTTTGTGTAAGTCCACATTCAACTTGGTCTTACTTTTTCGAGTCCACCTTCGGCTTGGTCTCGTATCCTTGTTTGAGTCTACCTTCGGCTTACTCTCATTCTGTGTAAGTACACCTTCGGCTTGGTCTTACTTTTTTGAGTCCACCTTCGGCTTGGTCTCGTATCCTTGTTGTCGCTCCCACCAAATGAGGCTAGGTCAAATGGGGTACAGACGCGAACGGTCGACGAAAGGGGAATGTGAGAACACACAGGAGTGAACTCACAAGAAAATAAAAGAGTTGCCATCTAGGCATTTTTATCCCGGAGGAAAGGTAATGCTGCATAGACCTAGAAAAATATGGATAAGACGGTTGCGAACTAGAGAGACTGAGAAAGGGGGTTGGTTACAACCTGGGAAGGTATTAGCACCCAGATTGTCCGTCGTACTCGACGGGATCCACGCTTAAAAGATTTGTGTTTTAAAGGGGTAGTGTCTGTGCAATCTGTGTATCAAGGCTGGAAAAGAATGCAAGTGTCAGTGTAAAAGAAGAGTGAAGTGTATAAGTGAAGTGTCAGTGTAAAGAATAGGAGTGTAAAGCTCAAGATATTGAGGCTTAAAGAATAATGCTTGGAAGGAGGGGGAATATACAAAGACTTTTGTTCGATAACTGTTAAGTTATGCCTACGTATCCTCTCGTGCAATGAGGAAGTCAGAACACCGTAGTTCGACCCAAAGAGACTGAAAGATAAATTGACTTGTGAACTGCTTGCTTGTCTATGCTCAAGTGTATGACCTGTCTGGCTCAGGTGCAAACTGTCTTGCATTAGACGGAAGAAGCGAGTTCTCGTTTGTGAGTGAATGAGGTGAGAAAAGAATCCCGGAGGAGACGATTATTGTTTGTTTTTGAGTTTTCAGTATTTTATTGCTTTTGAGAGTTTGTCATAAGAAAATGAGCTTAAGCCTAAACCAATGGGTTATTAAACTCATCACATCTTCCCTCTGATCAGGGGTAATGAGAATACCTTAAGTGTGAAGTCAGCATCTCACACTTAATCACCCTGGTGTAGGATTAAGATCATTAACCTACTTGTGATTATTTAGATGTTTTTGTTGTTTTTGTTTAGTGTTAGGTAATGAGATTAAGCTATAATCAGGGATTAAACAGACTCATTACACCATCCTAATAGAAGGATAATAGATGAGAATGTTTAAGCTGGGGAAAGCTCCTCAACTTAATCCATGATTAGGGATTAACCTCATGACAAAACAAAGCCTTTATTAGATGGATTTTAGCTAATGATAAGATGAAGAAGTGAATTTTATAGTTTGTAAGACAACTTGAGGGGGACTTGTCCATTAACACTAGGGTTAGTCCTTCTTAACCAATTAAGGAAGAATTATAACCCTAATGCAAGGCCCAAGTTACAAGCTTGATGTCTTGATGATTATTAAGATGAATTGATTAAAGGAGTTAAACACACTAAGGGTTTAACACTTAGGATTAAAGTTATACACTCCATCCTAATAGAAGGATACAGGTATAAGCTTAATCACAAAGCCTTAAAGCCTTTAGGGTTTAGTCCCTGATTATGAGGTGAGAAGAGAAGACTCAAAGAGACACAAAGGTAAAAGCTAAGTGGGGGACTAATCAAACCCTAATTATTGTCATGCTTGGTTATTCCTAGGGTTTGTGGGGTTTAAGAAAGAAATCTTCAGAGAAACCACCAGGAAGCAGATGAAAGGAGCAAAGAGAAGCAAAACAACTTGCTTCACTTAAGAAGACAAGTTGCTTGAAGAAAGAAGGTAAGATGAACAAGAATGAGCAAGCTCAATCCAAACACATATAAAATGCAGCAATGATGCATAAGAGAGATGAAAAGGGATTGTGAGAAGTGAAGGCAAATCCATTTCTCAAACAACTTACCACCTGAAAAGTTAGCAAAAGAAATGAAATGCAATGCAAAATGTGATGCAATGTGATGATGCAAACCAAAACCAGAAGCATGAGTATGATGTTAATGATGCTAAGAGATGATTCAAACATGAGGCAAGACATGAGGATGATCACACAAACATATGGATGCAAGAGAAGTATGCTTAGAACCAATGTACATACATGGAAAGTTATGAAATGCAAATGACATACAACATGGAAAATGAAAGATGAAATGATCAAACATGATTCTAATATGTCTTAAGATGTATCATGAATCAAATGAATGCATAAAATGTCATGGCAAGTCATGGTATGCAAGCAAATGTAAGATGAATGCAAAAGAAAGCCCAAATTAGGGTTCATGATCAATGCACAAAACAAAATTCTAAACCAGAAGCAAACATCATGATAAAAATTTGAAAATGCATTCAAAGGAACCCTAAACCTATACAAACTCACTGCCCAAAGGAGAGGATCCAAATCTTAACCTAGTGTAAGTTATGAACTTCCTAAGTTGGCTAGGGTTTTAAGGTACCTTGTCAAGAAAAATGTCAAAAAAATTGAAAATGCAAGATCAATTCATGCCAAATTAATCCTATAAACTACATGTTATGAAAGATGCAATGCAAAAAGAATCATTATCCAACTCTCAATGGTTAGGCAGAAATGAATTTTTGAAGTTTGAATCAAAATAATTCCTTAAAATGAAATTAATTCCATTGAAAATTGTCAAAAGGCATCAAGAACAAAAAATAAATTTGGTTTGAGGGTTGGACAATGTTTCTAAATGTTTTTAAAGGTTACATGAAATTTTTTGTGATTTTTAAATACCTAAAAGTATTTTTAATTAATTAATTCTCATTAATCAATTAAAAATAATCTTTTAAATATTTTAAAAATTATTTTTAATGCAAAAAATAAAAATAAAAATATTTTTGTGTTCTGAAAATTAATAAAAGGGTTGATAAAAAAAATCAGAATTTTTTGATGATTTTTACTATTTTTAAATAAATGTACAAAAGAAATGAAATAAAATGAAAATAAAATTGAATTTAAACTGAAAAATGAGAAAGTATGCAAATCCAAGGGCCAGGATTCAAATTCAGAGACGCGGGAGTGGACTTGGCGCGCGTTTGGACGGCTCACATTCAAACTTATGTAATTAAGATTAAACCCTAATTAACTAACCCTAATCACTCTCAGGTGACCGGAGCAAGCTCCGGTCATCTTCTCCGATGAGCTCCTCCTTCAATCTCTCTCAATACGCCATGAAACCTCTCAAATCTCTCCAGAAATACTCATTGAACATCACTAAACCTAAACCCCACCCCAAAATCCATTTATTTCCACTGAATCAAGAGAAACGAATCAAAAAGGAAAACACACAAAAATTTCAGAGATCAAATACATCCTACACACGCAACCATTTTCAAAGGTTCAAAGCTCAAAATGATCAGCACACCACATAGAATCAGTTTATAACTTAAAACGCAAGTTCTGGAAAAATGTTTGAGATGGCTACCTGAGATGGAACCTCCTGGTTCTGGGCTTTCTGGCCTTTCCTTTGCTGCAAATCCACTCCTTTGAGTCCTCTGATGATGAAATGAAGCTTAGGAAGCTTTGAGGATGGCTAGTTTGGGAGATTGGCAGAGTTTTGTTCAAGGGGGGAAGGAAATCGTGTTTTGATTTCAGTGACTTTCAGGTTGTTTCAATGGTTGGTTTGGGATCAGTGAGTCATGTTGAAATCAATGGTGAAGTTTGTTTGCGTGTTTGAAGCTTGTGGAGTCAGTTTCGAATGGTTTTGCAAATGAAGCATAAACTTGGAACTAGGGCTTGGAGTGTGTTTCAGCCTGAATGGTTATGTGTTATGGCTTGCCTTTGGTCCACTTATCACTCATGGATAGGCCTGTGGAGTTGGTGTGCCCTATTGTGATTGGTATGGGTCTTTGGCCAAAATGTCAAACTTTGTGTAAGAGAGGTATGGGCTCATAGCTAGCCAAGGAAAAATAGGGTGTCCTGCGCAGCAAGAAGTGTGGAGAGCCCTAGGATCAATTCTGAGGTCAGCAAGCAAGTGGATTAGGGTTTGGGTGAGGTTTTGCAACTTGCTTCATCCTTGGCCCTTTTGAAGTTTCTTGCCCCACAAGTCACAAAAATGAGAAAACTCTTGGTGAATTCTGATCTTTAGACATTGGTTCATGTTTGTATGAAGTTTAGAAGTCCATTTGATAGCACATTTTGCCTTGGCAAGTGGCTTTGCAACTTTGCCTCTTTGGTAGAAAACTTGAAATTATGTGATTTTTCCCAACTTTGACAAGCCATAATTTTTGATCCAAAATGAATTAGGTCAAGTTCTTGTACTTTTTGAAAAGGGAATGATCCATTCTACAACTTTCATGACCAAAGTTTTCACATTTGAAACATTTTTGAATCAAAAAGCAAGGGTTGAAAAAGTTTCCCAAAATGGCAATTTTCATTATAAGTCAACTTTCCCAAAAAGTCAACTTTGCAAATGGCTTGAAATTCTTCAATTTTGTGAACTTCTAACATCTTCTATGAACAAATAAAGATCATACACAATCAAAATGATGATGAACACCCTTTGGTTGGGTCATTGGGGGCCTCAGATGCCCTGATTTTGCACTGACTTGCTCAAAAAGTCAACTCTTGATCAGATGACTTCCCCATTGAATTTCTTCATGAAAATTGATATGCATGATCCCTATACCATATAGATACCAATAGAAACAAGAATGACCAAAAAATTTGGAGTTATGGCCTTTGAAACCAAAACCCTAATTCTAGGTCATCTGTGCAGTCAAACCTGGCTCTGCTTCCATGCCATTCTCAGTTCTTGTGATTTTTTGACATTCTTGACTTTGAGAGGATATAATATGATGCTTGAACATACATGGACCCCTTTGAAGTGATTGATGACCTTTGGGGTGGCTCAGATGGCTCTGGGATAGCTCAGGTCACAAACCCTAGATGCAGATGACTTTGAACCAAGTGCAATGAAGCAAATATACAATATGGGATGCTATGATTGAAATTATGCATATGAAAAGATCACAAGCCATGGTGTGAATGGGTGAGGGCAAATTTGGGGTGTTTACAGCTGCCCCTATTCAAACATGAGTTAACTGTGCAGGATGTAAGCGACGGCTTAACAGTCAAACAAGATAACTTGTGGTTGAATACCAAAGACAGTCCAAAATTTGCACTCACGGAATGAAGAAGAAAAGGGATATAGATTGTAAAAGAAAATAAAGTATATTGTAAAGTGCAGGCGACGGAGGACGACCGTCGAGCAGGGGACGACTGCTGGGGAAAGAGCAATGACGGGGACGGCCGACATGCTGGGGATAAAAGGGATTATGATGGGGACGGCCATCAAGTAAAGCTATAAGATTCTCTGGGGATTAGTAAAAATGATGGGGACGGCCATCAGGTTCATAAAGTAATGTAAACAACGATGGGGACGACCATCGGGCTAAATTGATGAAGGACGGTCATCAGGAAAAGGAAAAGGGACCACGACGGGGACGGCCATCGGGTTAAAGAATAAATGAAATAATGATGAGGGACGGTCATCAAAGGTGAAGGACGATCACCTAGCAGGGGACGACTGCTCTGTTGGGGATAAGATGAGGGACAGTCATCTAAGGTGAAGGACAATCACCTGGCAGGGTACGACTGCTGAAAATATCGTGACATAGGACGAATGCCGGATAAAAGGTCGACGATGGGGACGGCCATCGGATGAGCATGATGAAGGACGATCATCAAGAGGTGAAGGACGATCACCTAGAAGGGGACGGCTGCTCTCAAGGTTTATCATGACATAGGACAAATGTCAGATAACAAGATCAACGATGGGGACGGGCATCGGATAAAATGATGAAGGACGATCATCAAAAGGTGAAGGACGATCACCTAGCAGGGGACGGCTGCTAAAAATCACGACATAGGACGAATGCCGGATAAAAGGTCGACGATGGGGACGGCCATCGGACGAGCATGATGAAGGACGATCATCAAGAGGTGAAGGACGATCACCTAGCAGGGGACGGCTGCTCTCAAGATTTATCATGACATAGGACGAATGCCAGATAGAAAAAGGTAGCTTTGCAGGCGACCTACTGGGGAATAGTAAACACGGACGAGTGTTTACATCCAAGAAATAAAAGGTATAAGTGTTTTGACGTTGTGTATAGATTAAAGATGCGGACGAGCATCCCTAAGACCATGATACGGACGAGTATCGGGTAGAAACAAATACTGACACGTGTTCAGAGATGATGATACGGACGAGTATCAACTGGTTAACAAGGAACACGGACGAGTGTTGATTTTGAGGGGACTCTTCTGGGGGATAGTAGATACGGACGAGTGTCTAAATTCAAGAAGACAAAAGTGTTTGACACGTGTATGGATTAAAGATGCGGACGAGCATCCTTAAGACTATGATACGGACGAGTATCAGGTAGAAACAAACGCTTGACGCATGTTCTGAGGTGATGATACGGACGAGTATCAACTGGTTAACAAAGAACACGGACGAGTGGCGAATCTGAGGGGATTTAAGTGGTATATACAAGATACGGACGAGTATCTGTATGAGTGCCATAAGTATGAGTGGTGTACAGGAGAGTGTTTAACTTGCTGAGGAGGGTGACACGGACGAGTGTCAAAAAGAGAAAGGTGTAATATAAACAAGTATATGGTTTGCAAAATGTTTAGGTAACTGTGCTGGGGAAATTGACACGGACGGGTGTCAAGGAATTTGTATATAAAGATGTATCTTGTGAGTGCAAAGAGGACACTTTGGTTTTCTACTGGGGATATGACACGGATGGGTGTCAAGGAGTATTTGTAATATATAAGTGTCTGCTTTGTAAAGAAGGCTCGGGCGATTTTACTGGGGAATCGTGACACGGACGAGTGCCAAAAGGAGTGTGTATTTGTGAGTGTAAGGCAAATACTTTAGCTTTCTGGTGGGGAATTTTTGGGGAGTTTTCTGTATATATCTTGATGGATTGTCAGTATTCACAAGTGTTTGATTCAGACCATGGCTTATGATTATGCAATATGTTTGATTTTTGCCGTAATGCTCCGTATTAGACGGAATGCCACACCTTGTGGGGAGGATATGATGCGAATGCTATGATTATGCAAAGATACCGATCCGGGATTCGGATCCCGATGCTGCAAAGATCTCTGGTTGATCTGCTTGAAGTGAACATCCCAGCTGGGGATGAGATCATTGGCAGATCTGACATACGGGACTCTGCTTGGTGATATAGGTCACTGATAGACCTATCTTTGGTAATGAGGGACCCAGCCGGGGTTTGTAGAAGCTTTCTTCACTCTGTTGTGGAATCCTCAGGCATTGCTCTTTCGGATAAAGGCTGAAGCTCTGTGGGGAGATGGTTTCCCGGCTTTGCACTCAGCTGTGGAGGAATAGTGAATGGAAACTCGGTTGGGGAAGAAGAAAGACCATGGGAAGGTCTTCCTGGAGATTTCTGTAGGGGTCCTGCTGAGGATGATACTTGACAACTCAGCTGGGGGGAAACCATCTCCGGTGCTAAGGCTGAGTAGATAATGATTTGCCAGCTGGCTGGGGTGAAGTTTTCAGGCCCCATGTTGTGCTTCGAATACCTGCAATCCCGAAAAGACAAAGAAATGCACAAGTAATCTCGAGGTATCCCTTACCGGATTCCGTCGTAGGAGTTCAGACACTCCCGGGAGTAAGTATATTTCCTGCAAGCACGTATTTTTAGAAGAAGAGTATCTGTATTTATGCAATCAGTATCTTAAAGACATCGGACATTTTGCAAATGAAGGTAAAGTGTATGAGACGAAATGTGACTGAAAAATCTGATTTTATTAATTCATGTGCCCCGAATTGGCAAGATACAGACAAAGAAACAAATCCCCTAGAATGAGGAGATTGTTATAAATTGAGAAACAAAAGATGCTGGCAATGTTGATGACGCTTCAGGGAGCTTCCTTTTGCTATGACTCATATGACATTTGACGTTCTTCTCGTCTTGCTTTCTGAAGGAGGCTGATTCTGACCGGCGCTTGAACCTTTCGAGGCTTACCAAGTTGTAAGTGATACAGACGAAATCAGAATGCAGTTGTTCGCTTATTCCCTTGTTTTGCATGGATCGCCCTTTCAGGTTTTCAATCCATCGGGATACCCATTTTTGCCTGAGTCGTCCAATGCGGCTTTTCAACTCAGCGGGTGTACACATTTTTCTATTTATTTTCCCTTATTTTTGCCCGAGTCTTTTATTCTGTTTTTGACTCGCCGGGATGCCCTATTTTTGCCTGGACTTTCATTCTGTTTTTTATGTCCAGCGGGTCATTTTATGCAAAGTATTTTTTAACTGCATCTGAATTCACAGGGGACGGGAAGTCTTCACCATCCATATTACTGAGCATGAGTGCTCCACCGGAGAAAACTTTCTTTACTACGAATGGTCCTTCATAGTTCGGAGTCCATTTGCCCCTGTGGTCTGTATGAGGAGGGAGGAGTCTTTTCAGCACAAGATATCCTACTTGGTACTCTCGGAGCCTGACATTCTGATCGAAGGCTTTTTTCATTCTTTTCTGATACAGCTGCCCATGACAGATTGCGGCCAATCTCTTCTCTTCAATCAGACTCAGTTGTTCATATCGGGATCGGACCCACCCTGCTTCGTTCAGTTTAACATCCATTAATACCCGTAGGGAGGGTAACTCAACTTCAACAGGTAGGACTGCTTCCATACCATACACAAGTTGATACGGTGTTGCCCCAGTGGATGTCCTGATTGATGTACGGTACCCATACAAGGCAAACGGTAGCATTTCATGCCAGTCTTTGTAGGTGACTACCATCTTTTGCACAATCTTCTTGATATTCTTGTTAGCTGCCTCAACAGCGCCATTCATCTTTGGCCTGTAAGGAGAAGAATTGTGGTGTTGGATCTTGAAGTCCCGACACAGTTCTGCCATCATTTTGTTGTTTAAGTTGGAACCATTATCGGTAATGATTCGCTCGGGCACTCCGTATCGACAGATGATATCCCTCTTCAGAAATCGGGCTACCACTTGCCTTGTAACATTTGCATATGAAGCTGCTTCAACCCACTTGGTGAAATAGTCAATGGCTACCAAGATGAATCTGTGGCTGTTTGAAGCAGTCGGTTCAATCTTGCCAATCATATCAATGCTCCACATGGCAAATGGCCAGGGTGAAGACATCACATTCAAAGGATTAGGAGGCACATGCACCTTATCCGCATAAATCTGGCATTTATGGCATTTTCTGGCATAGGCACAACAGTCGGCATCCATTGTGATCCAGTAATAACCTGACCTTAGCAACTTCTTGGCCATGGCATACCCTCCAGCATGGGTACCAAAGGATCCTTCGTGCACCTCGTGCATCAACAAGTCTGCTTCTGTTCTATCAACGCATCTGAGGAGTACCATATCAAAGTTTCTCTTGTACAGGGAACCATTAGTGTTCAAGAAGAAACGACCAGCTAGCCTTCTTAATGTCTTCTTGTCATTGGAAGATGCCCCAGGTGGGTATGTTTGATCCTCCAAGAAGCATTTGATGTCATGGAACCAAGGCTTGTCATCTTTAACAACATCTGCTGAGAACACATATGCCGGTCTGTCAAGTCTGGACACTGAAATCCGAGGCACAAAGTTGGCAGCTTGAACTTTGATCATGGATGAAATGGTGGCCAGAGCATCTGCAAACTGATTCTCGTCCCGAGGGATATACTCAAGCTTGACCGTTGTAAAGAAAGTCAATAACCTCCTTGTATAATCCCTGTAAGGTATCAGATGATCCTGGTGCGTGTACCATTTGCCATTGGTTTGATTGATTACCAAAGCTGAATCTCCGAATACAGTTAAAGTCTTGATCCTGAGGTCAATGGCTTCCTCGAGACCCATAATGCAAGCTTCGTATTCAGCTTCGTTGTTAGTGCAGTTAAAGGTGAGTTTTGCCGAGAAAGGCATGTGAACTCCTTTAGGTGTAATGAGTACTGCACCAACACCACGACCATTCATATTAACAGCCCCGTCAAACATCATAGTCCATTCTTCTTCTGGGTCAGGCCCTTCGGTGTGAACAGGCTCTTCATGATCTTTTGCTTTTATGAACATGATGTCTTCATCAGGGAAGTCAAATCTCATAGGCTAGTAATCATCAATAGGTTGGTCAGCAAGATAATCAGACAATACACTGCCCTTGATGGCTTTTTGAGATGTGTACTGGATGTCATATTCTGTGAGGATCATTTGCCATCTTGCAACCCGTCCGGTAAGTGCTGGCTTCTCAAAAATGTACTTAACTGGGTCCATCTTTGATATCAATAAGGTAGTGTAGGTCAACATATACTGCCTCAGCCGGCGAGCAGCCCACGCTAAAGCACAACAAGTTTTTTCGAGCAGTGAATAACGTTGTTCACAGTCGGTAAACTTTTTGCTTAGGTAGTATATTGCATACTCTTTTCGACCAGACTCGTCATGCTGGCCCAACACACACCCCATTGATTCTTCTAACACTGTTAAGTACATGATTAGAGGTCTTCCTTCAACTGGAGGCATAAGGATTGGAGGTTCTTGTAAGTATTCCTTGATTTTGTCAAAAGCCCTTTGGCAGTCTTCATTCCATCTGATCGTTTGTTCTTTTCTTAATAGCTTGAACAACGGCTCACAGGTTGCTGTAAGGTGAGATATGAACCTTGAAATGTAGTTCAATCTACCTAGAAACCCCCGAACTTCTTTTTCTGACTTTGGTGCAGGCATTTCTTGAATGGCTTTGACTTTATCAGGGTCGACTTCAATCCCTTTCTCACTTACAATAAATCCCAGCAGCTTACCAGATCGCACCCCGAATGTGCATTTGTTGGGGTTCAACTTCAGTTGGTACTTCCTCAGACGCTTGAATAGCTTCAGCAGATTCACCAGGTGGTCTTCTTCTGTGAGGGACTTGGCAATCATGTCATCCGCATAACATTCGATTTCTTTATGGATCATATCGTGGAATAGTGTTACCATAGCCCGTTGATAGGTTGCACCAGCATTCTTCAGTCAGAATGGCATCACCTTGTAACAGAACGTGCCCCAGGGTGTGATAAAAGTTGTCTTCTCCATGACTTCAGGTGACATTTTGATCTGGTTGTATCCTGAAAATCCGTCCATGAAGGAGAATACCGAGAACTGAGCCGTATTATCAACCAATACATCAATGTGAGGTAAAGGGAAATCATCCTTCGGGCTGGCTCTGTTCAGATCCCGGTAGTCCACACACATCCTTACTTTGCCGTCTTTCTTAGGCACAGGTACTATATTAGCAACCCACGGTGGATAGCTAGTTACAGCAAGGAACCCGGCGTCCCACTGCTTTTGTACCTCTTCTTTGATCTTCATTGCCATGTCTGGGCGAGTACGGCGTAGCTTCTGTTTAACCGGTGGGCAATCTTCTCTTAAAGGCAGCTTGTGCATCACAATATCGGTGTCCAACCCTGGCATATCTTGATAAGACCAAGCAAACACATCCACATATTCACGAAGCAGGTCAATCAGTTGTTCCTTTACTGAGTCTTGTAAGCAGGCCCCGATCTTAACCTCTTTCACATCTTCATCCGTACCAAGATTAATCGTTTCGACCTCCTCTTGATGAGGAGTGATAACCTTCTCCTCTTGCCTTAACAACCTGGCTAGCTCTTCAGGCAGCTCGTAACCTTCTTCAACCCCTTCATCAGCTTGATTGATTGGATTGTCAAAGTCATACGAAGCCATAGATGTGCTGTTGTCGGTGCAGTCTGAAAGGCACTCTCTGCAAGGGTTTAGATTGTTCGTTTTAGTGATTGATTTTAATCTTGTTTAGAAAAGTGAAATAAAGTTGTCATTTTGAAAACATTGCCATTTTATTTTTGTACAAAAAGAAAAAATGGAAAAAACAGTGAGCGGAAAAGAAAGAGGCTCATTTGCAAAAGATGTCCGATATTCATTGATTGATCTGTTTGCACAAAATTACAGATGTCCCGATTGCAAAATGAGTCTTGTCATCTTGGGCAAGATGCAAGACTTGATGCATGCTTAAAATATACAGGAAATAATAATTACTCTGCAGGAGTAACCCTTATAATTTCTTGGAAAGACCAGTTTGAGATACGGCTCCCCGGGATCCTTGGACGTATCCAGCTCTCCAGGTTGCGCTCATCTTCCGACTCATCTTCCAAGTTGTTCACTGCATCTGGGGTGAGCATCCCCCCGCTGACAAAGTTGGGCTTCTTGGCAGCCTCTGATTGATCTTGTTGAGTTGGTTTGTAACCCAACCCAAATTTGTCCTCCTTCTTCTCCATAGGCAAAAGCTTGCCCCAGCCTTGGGCAGTCCCCTCTTCAACAACCTTCCTGGCTTGCTGATAAGACGTCATGGAGGTTCCCAGTACAGCAGATGCTTCGTTTATGTTCAGGGCCTCAAACCCCTAGCTCATAGTTTCATGGATTTCTCCATCCATCTCAATGTACTTGTATGTAGCCAGATGGCTAACAAAGATGTCCTCTTCACCACAGATGGTGATGATTTGGCCTTCCCACTCGAATTTCAACTTCTGGTGAAGGGTAGACGTAACTGCGCCAGCGGCATGGATCCAAGGTCTACCCAACAAACAGCTGTAGGCCGGCTGAATGTCCATCACATAGAAGGTAATCTTAAAAGTCTGCGGGCCAATCATCACAGGCAGATCAATCTCCCCTAGCACTGATCTTTTAGAGCCATCAAATGCTCTTACCACCAAATTACTCGGACGTAATGCCAAGCCATCGTACTCCAGCTTCACCAAGGCTTTCTTTGGTAGGACATTGAGTGATGACCCAGTATCCACCAGTACATGAGATAGTACAGCACCCTTGCATTCTAGAGTGATGTGTAAAGCCTTGTTGTGGTTACGTCCCTCAGTTGTCAGATCAGCATTGGTGAAACCCAATCCATGGCTGGTGTTGACATTTGCTACCACGGTTTCTAGCTGATTAACTGTGATCTCCTCTGGCACGTATGTTGCGTGCAGGACTTTTAATAATGCATTCCGGTGAGCTTCAGAACACATCAACAGGGATAATATGGAGATCTTTGAGGGAGTTTGGTGAAGCTGATCCACCACCTTGTAATCACTTCTTTTTATAATTCTCATAAACTCGTCTACATCCTGTTCAAAAGACGTCTTCTGAGTTTCTTTGATAGCTGGCTCTTCAACCACCACACTCTTTCCTTTTGCTTTGGCAGCAGCTTCTGCTTCAGCATTAGGCCTTTGTAATTGTGAGGCAAAAAGGCGTCCGCTTCTGGTGAAGCCTCCGCCTCACCCGACATTATCAATCTGTGGAGAAGAGGTTGAAGAATCCAAAGTGATTTTCTCCCCATTGCAGTAGAGGTCAGAGCCATAATGCCAAGGTATGGCATTACTGCTTTCATATGGAATGGGTCCAGGCACCGTGATGGTAACTGGACTGACTGCTGCAGAGGAGGGTACTGAAATGGTGTGCGGATCGTAGTAGATGGTGACTGGTGACCTGGCAGGAGATGCCACTGTTTGTTGTTGGAAATTGTTGTTTGGAGGAACATACGCTGGATCGTAGTAAATGGTGACTGCTGAGATATCTGTTGGCGTTGTAGAAGATTTTGTTGAATGAAGGGGTGCTGATGTTGTAGAAGAGATGGTCGTTGACGTCTGATTTGTTGAAGTGATGGATGGAGCCATTGTTGATGATATCGATGAATTGGTTGGAATGATTGTTGTTGCAGTTGTAGAAGAGTCAGGAATCATTGTCAGAGGGATTGCTGGATTTGCAGGTACTGATGTTGTGATCTGAAGTATACCACTTTTGATAAGACCATCTATGCCGCTTCCCAAATTATCACATCCGTTAACCGAAATGTTGCAATAATCACAACCGAGCTCACACCCGGGGAACATCTGGCACTCTAGGAGCTGAGCTTTAATTTCTGCCAGAGGTGTCCGAATCTGCCCAACATTGGTGATTAAGATAGATGGCTTATCTTCCTCAATAGCATTAATTCTTGGTCCTCCATGATTGGGCATGGGATTCTTGTTGACATTTGGCGGGGGTGCAAAGTTGAGGGCCTTGGAATCCACCAGATCTTGCACATTCATTTGTAAAGCCCTGCATTTCTCTGTACTGTGGCCAGGTGCATTTGAGTGAAAAGCACATCTGGCGTTGACATCATAGTTTCTTGGAAGACTGGAAGGATCTGGTGGTGCCAATGTCCTTAGCTCAACCAGGTTGAGTTTCAGGAGTTGTGGCAATAAAGCGGCATAAGGCATAGGGATAGGGTCAATCACCCTATTTGCCTGTGATGGTCTTTGTTGAAAAGGTCTTTGCTGTTGATTGATATTGTTGTTGTTGTTGTTGTTGTAGCTTCTTTGTGGCGAATACTGAACTTGCTGCTGATAGTGGGGTGGTTGTTGTGGTTGATATGCTGGTTGCTGAGGAATTGGAGCTGGAATTGTGACAGCTGCTACCGATCTGTGGACATGCTGAGGTCTGCCCCTGTTGGCATAAATGGCATTGGTCTCACCAGTTCTTCTGGGTCCCACAAAAGGCTTTCTGGGATTACTTGACGAGCTTGCACCATTATCAGAAATTTTGCCCATTTTCAGGAGGCTTTCAATTCTTTCTCCAGCTATAATTACGTCAGCGAAGCTGGTGGAAAAAAAGGCAGCTAGCCTATCAATATATGTTCCTTGTAGAGTGTTCATGAACATGTCGGCCATTTCTCTTTCCGACATGGGTGGCTGAACAGCAGCAGCAAGCTGTCTCCACCTCTGGGCATATTCCCTGAAGCTTTCTCTGGATGACTGAGACATTCCCATTAATAGAGTCCTGTTAGGAGCCATGTCTAAGTTGTATTGGTACTGCCTGATGAAGGCCTCAGCTAGGTCCTTCCAGCATCTAATAGTAGCTCTGGTCAAGTGAGAGTACCACTCCCTTGAAGCTCCAGTCAAGCTATCTTCAAAGTAAAACATCCACAGTTTTTCATCCATGGTGTATGCCTTAAGTCTTCCCAGAAAAGACTGCAAGTGAGTTCGTGGACAGGAAGTTCCGTTGTACTTTTCGAAGCACGGGGGCTTAAACTTGTGAGGAATCCTTACCCCATCCACTAACCCCATGTCCATGACATCAAAACCCAAGGAGTTTTGAGACTCCAGAGATCTTAATTTCTCAGCAATTTCATCAAGCCTCCTATCATAGGCTTCATCCCCAGCTCCCATTACAGTGAATTGATCCTCTTGGGGGTCTTCCTGTAAGACTCTGCCTGCAGTAGCATTCCCTTGCACATTAGTAGGGATGTTGATCTCTGGATGAAGATGAGGCCCATATACTGGTGGGTTAACATGAGGCTGAACCCTCTCATTGTTACTTGTTCCTCCAGTCCCTAGATGGGGTTCTTCCGGGGTCTGTCTTTCTACCAATGCCCTTAATCTTTCTTGGCTTTGAGCCAAGCCATTCATTACTTCCATGAATTGGGTCATTTGGTTTCTCATCTCCAGCCTTTCGTTAACCATCTGGGTTCTGACCTCTGTCAGCTCTTGCTGTACTTGGTCCATCTGGATACCAGGAAGATTGTTGCGAGTAGGATATCTGTGTGGACGGTTGAGAGGGAACACCCGACGGCGAGCAATAATTCCTGAATCACAACAGAGTCAGTAACAAACAAAACAAAAACCTACAAAACAAAACAAAGTTAGCATGCAATGCAGTTTGCTTATTTGTTTCCAAGGTATCCGGCTTGGCACTTGGTTTTGACCTTTCCAGACCCTGAGGAAGATGCTTTGATGTTGCTTGAGAGGAAGAAAACTTAATAAAACAAACTAACAAATATATTACAAAAGGTGAATGAATACACAGTTTGTTTTTACAACACATGCCCCTGAGGGGTCAAAATACAACATAAAATGAAAAGTACATTAAATCGAAATAACAACAAACAAATAAGTCAAACATCTAAACCAAACTCATCCTCCTTAACTTCCTTCAAAAGTGCTTCAGTTACAGGATCAGCCGGATGCTCTGTAATGCTTCTGATAAGAAGGTTCCTGGTGGCAATAGCAGCAGTCAGCTTTTTGTGCTTGTCTTGGTCCTTTGACCTCTTCACACCAGCCCTAAGCTTCAATTCTGAAATTTCCTTCTGGGCTGCTAGCAGAGCCTCCTGTTGCTTCTTTTCATTTGCCTCCAACTGCTCAATTCTGTCTTGAGTTCTCTTATCTTCTTGAGTGCGAGCTTCAGTGATCCTGACCCACCTAGCTTGACTTTCTTTCAGATAAAGATCAGTCCTAGCCTTCTGAAACTGGGCCTCTTTACAGGCATTCTTCAAAATCTGCTCTCCAGCTCTTGATTTCTTGATGTAGTCCTCTGATTTCTCAATCCTGGCTAGGTGCTCCACCTTTAGCTTTTCCAACCTCTCAATGTCTAGACGACCATCACTCCTCTCCCAGAGGGTCTTCTGCAGAGCTTGAGTCAGATTCTCATTCCTCTCTTTCAGTTTCTCAAATTCCTCTAGGCTGACAGTAGCTGGAGGGGGTGTTGTGGATGGTCCAGGTGCATCCTCAATGGTGAAAGGCATCCCAGAAATCTGAGCCCTAGCATGAGACCACTCATAATACTGAGCTGAAGCCACATTGTTGCATCTCCCAAGAATGGCCATCCCCTTGGTCTGGATGTTGTCCCAAGCCCAGGATGCTTGTCTGACAACAGCTAGATTAGGTTTTATCTCACAATACAGGGTTTCAGCCAAGTCTTGCACTTTAGGAGGGTGAACCAGAGCATATCCCAACTGTCTTTTGAATAGCAAAGGGTTGTAGTTGATGCAACCCTTTACTCCTATCAGAGGTACATTGGGGAACTGCCCACAACTAGTAATTATGTCCCTGCCTTTGGTGCTCTGGGTGCACCATCTGATGTCATCTGAGGTCAAAGCAGTAAGTCTTCTAGCCCAGTTCTTCTGTTGGTGAGGGTTCAGGAAGGCATCAGTTTTGGGTAAGTGTTTGAGCAGCCAGGTATGAAATAGAGGAGCACAACATCTCACCAATCTCCCTCTCTGCTTCTCATTCCTTTGGTGGACAAAATAATAGAAGTCTCCCAGCAAGGTGGGCACTGGGTTCCTCAAAAGGAAGAGATGAATAGCATTCTTGCTAATAAACTTGGGCTCATCTGCAAAAAGTATAACCCCATATATACTGAGGGCTAACAATGCATAAACTGCCTTCCATTCTCCCAAGGAGCCCTTCAGGATAGCCTGAGAAGTTAGAAAGTCCAAGTGTAGGCCAGGGATTCCAGCCTTTGTAGTCATGTTCTGCTCAATCAGGATAGGTTCCAAATGCAGTGCCTTTGCCACTTCTTCATGGCTGGGAGAAGCCATCTCTGGGTTGAAGGGGATACCACCCCTGACAGGCACTCCAACCAATGATGAAAACTCCTCCAATGAAGGTCCCAACTGAAAATCCTGGAAAGTAAAACATCTCAAAGGAGGATCATAGAACTGTAGGCAAGTGTGAATCAAACTCCTCTGAGAAGGGTCCAAGTCCATAACCATATCAAGGATGCTTCCATAATGTTCTCTGAATAGTGGGATATGGTCTGGAGTGATAAGTGCCTGGACCTGCCTGATGCCAGCCAGTACAGGTTCAAAGAAATGATATGAAATGTTGCTCTTGTTGGGTGCCATGATTGCTGATGAAGAACTGAGAACAGACGCTGATGATGAAGACTGATATTGGTGATGAGCCACTGACAGGCTGAGACTGGTGATAACAGTAGCTGAAGCAGGTAACTGATGAAGATGGTTGAAGCAGATAGCTGATGAACAGGGGTCTAATCAGATAAAGGGGTCAAAACCAAGCCAAAATATAATGTGGATACCCTGAAAAACAAATAAGCAAATGTTAAATGATGCAATGATGATGTATGCAAATGATATGCAAGGGTTTGTGATCAAGCTGGATCTGATTACTGTCTTGATATAAAAGGTCCATGTATGTTTAAGAAGTCCAGATGGAGGTTCAGAAGTCCAGTAATCAGGGTGGGGGACTCAAATAAAGAGTCACATGTCCAGGGTTAAATCACAAGAACTGTCCAAAGTGAAGCATTCTTAAACACAAAAAGTAACAGGGTATGATGTGGCCAAGGGTTCCTGCAAACCTGTAAACAGCCCAACCCCCTCACAGGTGATGTTCTAAAACAAGGATCCTCAGACTTGGATCAGTTATGAGAAGTGTAAACACTTCTAACCCGGAGGTACAGCGTTTACAATAACCATAAAAGATCCTCCTCTAATTCACCTCAGTTTCTGAAGGTCATAGTAAAGGTCATCCAGACTTAGCAGGCTTCCCAGATAGCCCTAGCACTACAGGAGATCTGTAGCACAGAGTTCTCAAGAAGAAACCCATGTCTGAACCGTGTTTCATATTCCCGCACCAGACCGAAATGGAATGGAAAAGAACATGAACCACTCTAGCCTAGGTGTCACTCAGGTCCCAGGTATAGGACCTTAAACTCTCAGTAGAACCCCACCCACTAAGACAGAAAACAGATCCAGCCAGATAACAGTATGACAGTATGATGCATATAAAGCTGTAAAGAAAGCAATAAATAACTGTACATAAAGCAATAAATAAAAGCAACTATATAAGCACAATTAGCACATAACACCCCAGTAAACATAAGTCAAACAAGCGCTAGGAGGAACCCACAAAAAGAACCAGAAGCCCTGGTTACAGTATAAGGGTCCCCAGCAGAGTCGCCAAGCTGTCGCTCCCACCAAATGAGGCTAGGTCAAATGGGGTACAGACGCGAACGGTCGGCGAAAGGGGAATGTGAGAACACACAGGAGTGAACTCACAAGAAAAGAAAAGAGTCGCCAGCTAGGCATTTTTATCCCGGAGGAAAGGTAATGCTGCATAGACCTAGAAAAATATGGATAAGACGGTTGCGAACCAGAGAGACTGAGAAAGGGAGTTGGTTACAACCTGGGAAGGTATTAGCACCCAGATTGTCCGTCGTACTCGACGGGATCCACGCTTAAAAGATTTGTGTTTTAAAGGGGTAGTGTCTGTGCAATCTGTGTATCAAGGCTGGAAAAGAATGCAAGTGTCAGTGTAAAGGAAGAGTGAAGTGTATAAGTGAAGTGTCAGTGTAAATAATAGGAGTGTAAAGCTCAAGATATTGAGGATTAAAGAATAATGCTTGGAAGGAGGGGGAATATACAGAGACTTTTGTTCGATAACTGTTAAGTTATGCCTACGTATCCTCTCGTGCAATGAGGAAGTCAGAACACCGTAGTTCGACCCAAAGAGACTGAAAGATAAATTGACTTGTGAACTGCTTGCTTGTCTATGCTCAAGTGTATGACATGTCAGGCTCAGGTGCAAACTGTCTTGCATTAGACGGAAGAAGCGAGTTCTCGTTTGTGAGTGAATGAGGTGAGAAAAGAATCCCAGAGGAGACGATTATTGTTTGTTTTTGAGTTTTCAGTCTTTTATTGCTTTTAAGAGTTTGTCATAAGAAAATGAGCTTAAGCCTAAACCAATGGGTTAATAAACTCATTACATCTTCCCTCTGATCAGGGGTAATGAGAATACCTTAAGTGTGAAGTCAACATCTCACACTTAATCACCCTGGTGTAGGATTAAGATCATTAACCTACTTGTGATTATTTAGATGTTTTTGTTGTTTTTGTTTAGTGTTAGGTAATGAGATTAAGCTATAATCAGGGATTAAACAGACTCATTACACCATCCTAATAGAAGGATAATAGATGAGAATGTTTAAGCTGGGGAAAGCTCCTCAACTTAATCCATGATTAGGGATTAACCTCATGACAAAACAAAGCCTTTATTAGATGGATTTTAGCTAATGATAAGATGAAGAAGTGAATTTTATAGTTTGTAAGACAACTTGAGGGGGACTTGTCCATTAACACTAGGGTTAGTCCTTCTTAACCAATTAAGGAAGAATTAGAACCCTAATGCAAGGCCCAAGTTACAAGCTTGATGTCTTGATGATTATTAAGATGAATTGATTAAAGGAGTTAAACACACTAAGGGTTTAACACTTAGGATTAAAGTTATACACTCCATCCTAATAGAAGGATACAGGTATAAGCTTAATCACAAAGCCTTAAAGCCTTTAGGGTTTAGTCCCTGATTATGAAGTGAGAAGAGAAGACTCAAAGAGACACAAAGGTAAAAGCTAAGTGGGGGACTAATCAAACGCTAATTATTGTCATGCTTGGTTATTCCTAGGGTTTGTGGGGTTTAAGAAAGAAATCTTCAGAGAAACCACCAGGAAGCAGATGAAAGGAGCAAAGAGAAGCAAAACAACTTGCTTCACTTAAGAAGACAAGTTGCTTGAAGAAAGAAGGTAAGATGAACAAGAATGAGCAAGCTCAATCCAAACACATATAAAATGCAGCAATGATGCATAAGAGAGATGAAAAGGGATTGTGAGAAGTGAAGGCAAATCCATTTCTCAAACAACTTACCACCTGAAAAGTTAGCAAAAGAAATGAAATGCAATGCAAAATGTGATGCAATGTGATGATGCAAACCAAAACCAGAAGCATGGGTATGATGTTAATGATGCTAAGAGATGATTCAAACATGAGGCAAGACATGAGGATGATCACACAAACATATGGATGCAAGAGAAGCACGCTTAGAACCAATGTACATACATGAAAAGTTATGAAATGCAAATGACATACAACATGGCAAATGAAAGATGCAATGATCAAACATGATTCTAATATGTCTTAAGATGTATCATGAATCAAATGAATGCATAAAATGTCATGGCAAGTCATGGTATGCAAGCAAATGTAAGATGAATGCAAAAGAAAGCCCAAATTAGGGTTCATGATCAATGCACAAAACAAAATTCTAAACCAGAAGCAAACATCATGATAAAGATTTGAAAATGCATTCAAAGGAACCCTAAACCTATACAAACTCACTGCCCAAAGGAGAGGATCCAAATCTTAACCTAGTGTAAGTTATGAACTTCCTAAGTTGGCTAGGGTTTTAAGGTACCTTGTCAAGAAAAATGTCAAACAAATTGAAAATGCAAGATCAATTCATGCCAAATTAATCCTATAAACTACATGTTATGCAAGATGCAATTCAAAAAGAATCATTGTCCAACTCTCAATGGTTAGGCAGAAATGAATTTTTGAAGTTTGAATCAAAATAATGCCTTAAAATGAAATTAATTCCATTGAAAATTGTCAAAAGGCATCAAGAACAAAAAATAAATTTGGTTTGAGGGTTGGACAATGTTTCTAAATGTTTTTAAAGGTTACATGAAATTTTTTGTGATTTTTAAATACCTAAAAGTACTTTTAATTAATTAATTCTCATTAATCAATTAAAAATAATCTTTTAAATATTTTAAAAATTATTTTTAATGCAAAAAATAAAAATAAAAATATTTTTGTGTTCTGAAAATTAATAAAAGGTTTGATAAAAAAAATCAGAATTTTTTGATGATTTTTACTATTTTTAAATAAATGTACAAAAGAAATGAAATAAAATGAAAATAAAATTGAATTTAAACTGAAAAATGAGAAAGTATGCAAATCCAAGGGTCAGGATTCAAATTCTGAGACGCGGGAGTGGACTTGGCGCGCGTTTGGGCGGCTCACATTCAAACTTATGTAATTAAGATTAAACCCTAATTAACTAACCCTAATCACTCTCATGTGACCGGAGCAAGCTCCGGTCATCTTCTCCGATGAGCTCCTCCTTCAATCTCTCTCAATACGCCATGAAACCTCTCAAATCTCTCCAGAATCACTCATTGAACATCACTAAACATAAACCCCACCCCAAAATCCATTTATTTCCACTGAATCAAGAGAAACGAATCAAAACGGAAAACACACAAAAATTTCAGAGATCAAATACATCCTACACACGCAACCATTTTCAAAGGTTCAAAGCTCAAAATGATCAGCACACCACATAGAATCAGTTTATAACTTAAAACGCAAGTTCTGGAAAAATGTTTGAGATGGCTACCTGAGATGGAACCTCCTGGTTCTGGGCTTTCTGGCCTTTCCTTTGCTGCAAATCCACTCCTTTGAGTCCTCTGATGATGAAATGAAGCTTAGGAAGCTTTGAGGATGGCTAGTTTGGGAGATTGGAAGAGTTCTGTTCAAGGGGGGAAGGAAATCGTGTTTTGATTTCAGTGACTTTCAGGCTGTTTCAATGGTTGGTTTGGGATCAGTGAGTCATGTTGAGATCAATGGTGAAGTTTGTTTGCGTGTTTGAAGCTTGTGGAGTCAGTTTCGAATGGTTTTGCAAATGAAGCATAAACTTGGAACTAGGGCTTGGAGTGTGTTTCAGCCTGAATGGTTATGTGCTATGGCTTGCCTTTGGTCCACTTATCACTCATGGATAGGCCTGTGGAGTTGGTGTGCCCTATTGTGATTGGTATGGGTCTTTGGCCAAAATGTCAAACTTTGTGTAAGAGAGGTATGGGCTCATAGCTAGCCAAGGACAAATGGGGTGTCCTGCGCAGCAAGAAGTGTGGAGAGTCCTAGGATCAATTCTGAGGTCAGCAAGCAAGTGGATTAGGGTTTGGGTGAGGTTTTGCAACTTGCTTCATCCTTGGCCCTTTTGAAGTTTCTTGCCCCACAAGTCACAAAAATGAGCAAACTCTTGGTGAATTCTGATCTTTAGACATTGGTTCATGTTTGTATGAAGTTTAGAAGTCCATTTGATAGCACATTTTTCCTTGGCAAGTGGTTTTGCAACTTTGCCTCTTTGGTAGAAAACTTGAAATTATGTGATTTTTCCCAACTTTGACAAGCCATAACTTTTGATCCAAAATGAATTAGGTCAAGTTCTTATACTTTTTGAAAAGGGAATGATCCATTCTACAACTTTCATGACCAAAGTTTTCACATTTGAAACATTTTTTAATCAAAAAGCAAGGGTTGAAAAAGTTTCCCAAAATGGCAATTTTCATTATAAGTCAACTTTCCCAAAAAGTCAACTTTGCAAATGGCTTGAAATTATTCAATTTTGTGAACTTCTAACATCTTCTATGATCAAATAAAGATCATACACAATCAAAATGATGATGAACACCTTTTGGTTGGGTCATTGGGGGCCTCAGATGCCCTGATTTTGCACTGACTTGCTCAAAAAGTCAACTCTTGATCAGATGACTTCCCCATTGAATTTCTTCATGAAAATTGATATGCATGATCCCTATACCATATAGAGACCAATAGAAACAAGAATGACCAAAAAATTTTGAGTTATGGCCTTTGAAACCAAAACCCTAATTCTAGGTCATCTGTGTAGTCAAACCTGGCTCTGCTTCCATGCCATTCTCAGTTCTTGTGATTTTTTGACATTCTTGACTTTGAGAGGATATAATATGATGCTTGAACATACATGGACCCCTTTGAAGTGATTGATGACCTTTGGGGTGGCTCAGATGGCTCTGGGATAGCTCAGGTCACAAACCCTAGATGCAGATGACTTTGAACCAAGTGCAATGAAGCAAATATACAATATGGGATGCTATGATTGAAATTATGCATATGAAAAGATCACAAGCCATGGTGTGAATGGGTGAGGGAAAATTTGGGGTGTTTACACTTGTTTGAGTCTACCTTCGGCTTAGTCTCATTCTGTGTAAGTTCACATTCGACTTGGTCTTACTTTTTTTAGTCCACCTTCGGCTTGGTCACGTATGCTTGTTTGAGTTTACCTTCAGCTTAGTCTCATTCTGTGTAAGTCCACATTCGGTTTGGTCTTACTTTTTCGAGTCCACCTTCGGCTTGGTCTCGTATCCTTGTTTGAGTCTACCTTCGACTTAGTCTCATTTTGTGTAAGTCCACCTTCGGCTTGGTCTTACTTGTTCGAGTCCACCTCCGGTTTGGTCTCGTATCCTTGTTTGAGTCTATCTTCGGCTTAGTCTCATTATGTGTAAGTCCACCTTCGGCTTGGTCTTACTTTTTTGAGTTTACCTTTGGCTTGGTCTCGAATCCTTGTTTGAGTCTACCTTCGGCATAGTCTCATTATGTGTAAATCCATCTTCGGCTTGGTCTTACTTTTTCGAGTCCACCTTTGGCTTGGTCTCGTATCCTTATTTGAGTCTACCTTCGGCTTACTCATTATGTGTAAGTTCACCTTTAGCTTGGTCTTACTTTTTCGAGTCCACCTTTGGCTTGGTCTCGTATTCTTATTTGAGTCTACCTTTGGCTTAGTCTCATTCTGTGTAAGTCCACCTTCGACTTGGTCTTACTTTTTTGAGTCCACCTTCGGCTTGGTCTCGTATTCTTATTTGAGTCTACCTTTGGCTTAGTCTCATTATGTTTAAGTCCACATTCGTCTTGGTCTTACTTTTTCGAGTCCACCTTCGACTTGGTCTCGTATCCTTGTTTGAGTCTACCTTCGGCTTAGTCTCATTCTGTGTAAGCCCACCTTCGACTTGGTCTTACTTTTTTGAGTCCACCTTTGGCTTGGCCTCATATCCTTGTTTGAGTCTACCTTCGAATTAGTCTCATTTTGTGTATGTCCACCTTCGGCTTGGTCTTATTGTTTCGATTCCACCTTCGGCTTGGTTTCGTGTCCTTGTTTGAGTCTACCTTCGGCTTAGCCTCGATCTTTGAACGTCCACCTTCGGCTTGGTCTAACTTTTTCGAGTTCACCTTCGGTGTGATCTCGAACCTTATTGTAAGTCTACATTCGAAATAGTCTTACTTGTTCGAGTCCATCTTCGGCTTGGTCTCGTATCATTGCTCCTTATGAAAGTTGAGTTATTTTTTTTCCCGCAGAGTGAAAAATTTCCGGTTTATTTGGGTATTCAATCCCTTCATGCCTTAAACATTTGAAAGCCATTGATATCATCCATTCAGGTCTACAGTTGATTGAATAGGGGTAGCTATAACACACCAAAATTTGCCCTCTTATTTACCATGTTAATTGGCTTTATGCTTTACATTCACATGCATCTCACATTAGGTTATACACTCACAGTCATGCATTTCGTTGGACTTTTAAGACATGGGATCAGTGTCGTCTGAAGTTAGGGTTTCACACCCTATCCATAATTATCAGGGTTCTGACTTCTCTCAAACATCTTAAGTTATATTCCTCTTCATTTGAATATCTCAAGGATAATTTGGGGTTCATATTCCTGATTGAGCTTGAAGGTATATCACCAACTAAGGTCTTTTGTATTAAAGATTGATCCGGGCTCATTTTATGGAGGTATTCATTCAGGTGTGGCATTCCCAAGTGATTTAAAAAGGGAATGATTCAGGGATTATTGATTTGTGTATTCATCACGACATCACAGTTCTTGAGAATGAGTTTTTGTTCAAAGGATCGGTTCGAGCTAAGGATGAAAATTTTCAATTATCCGTTTTTGTCCATGCTCTTAAACCTTTTCAAGTCTAATCCATTTTTATACCAAATAAATCACTAAGCCCATCATATCATTAATTGATTCACTAAAGCACATTCACATTTTTATCATTTACCAATAATCATGTTGTCAAATACAAATTTCCAAAGTCAATTTTAAATCCAATTGTTCATATTTTCCCCCATCCAAGTCAATCATATATTCTTAAACTATTTTTCAACCTCTATTCATTTATTCCCAATCAAAGCCTTCGTCTTATAAGGGTGAAGTGATTGTATGAACTTAGGCTTCAACTCTTCAATTTCAACAAGGGTGTACCATGTTCAATGCAATTTTCTTAGGATGATTAGTCTCAAAACTAATGGACCCAATAGTTTATAGCTTCATACAATTAGCAGGAAAATACACACATGCTGAGATTAAAAAACACACTTGATCTGCTACCATGTGTTTTAAAGTATGCCTTTGTAAATAAAGATATGACCATTGCAATCCAATATTTATGGAATTCTGAGATTGAGAGTACATCAAAGAGCATTGAAATAAAAATCTTTGTTGAAGAGATTGAGATTGTATGACAAAATTGCATAACAGGGAAGGGAATAAGAAAAAATGGCATAATAGAATTTTACAAAAAAAACACTCATATCAATTGGATATCATATCTGTAAAAAATCAGTTACAAAACTCAAGAGAATATCTATTTTCGATTTTAAAAAAATCTCTAACAGAAATTCTATAACAAAAATCCTTCATCAATTCTTCTCAACAGGAACTTTCCCCCGTCTCTTCCACTCTCAAATCTTCATAAGAATCTATCTTCATCGTCTCTTTCTTCAACCATCGAGATTCCCACATCATTTAGAAGTTTCTTCAATCAACAACCTTCAATCAACTCCATCATCAATCTTCAACACACTTTCTGAAACGATCTTCGCATCGATAAACTGTTGGCATTCTCTCTGTGTATCAACTTGTTCTTCAACCGATCGACATTCTTCAACCTTCAATTCATCAATACCAACCCTGCATCAAAGATTCAACATCACAGTCAACATCAACACAACTTCAATCTTAATCAAGATACTTTACTCCTCACACAACGTTCGACAACAAACTAATCAACTCATAATTACGGCCAGAGAAGAGAGGAGAGGGAGATTGAGAAGTTGTACCTGAGCGGAGCTTCGATCTGAGACACAGTAAGGTCCAAATTTGGCAAGACTGAGGCGAATTACAAAAAGGGACAAAGCCGATGAAACATATTGGTTTGCCGACGATGCGATCAGAATCGGAGAAGGATCGATTCGCGGTGGAGCATCCTATTCCAGTAATGTGATGTTGATGAGAGGTTCACCGTCGCGAGGGATTATTGGCGAGAGTGAGAAGCCAACAGTGAGCAGAAGGTGGTCGGATATGGAGCCTCAAAGATGAAGGAGAACTTGTTGCGATTGAGTGGTGAGAGAGTTGTGATGTTTGATTTGCGATGGATCCTAGGGCATTTCTGGCGAGTTCGTTTTGAAGAGAAAGGGAAATGTTGCGGAAGAAGAAGAAGAACGATGAGCATGATAATAGGATACTAACTTGTGAAGACCTTACCATATACCCCTATCATTAGACCTATACCCCTACACAATTTTTTTTTGGACTAAAATACCCTCATATAAATAGTTAAAATCAGTAATTTCTATTTCCATTTTTACTTTTCACTTTCCAAAAAGTCTTCCGGTTTGAAATTTTTTGTAATTAGTATACCGGAAGACATTGTCTAAGTAAACCGGTTTGGAAAATATTTGTGGTCCATACCGGAAGATTTCCATCAAGTCTTCCGGTTTGATTTTTTTTTACAATGCGTACCGGAAGATTTGGAAAAAGTCATCCGGTTTAGTATGTGAAAACAATGTACCGGAAGTCTTTTTACAAGTCTTCTGGTTTTCAACATTTTTTTAATTAATTTATTTTATTAATTTTTGTTTTAAAAAAATGTTTTTTTATTAAATTTTTTTCCTTCAGTGGTGCGCATGGGAGGATACACCCCTTCACATTCAATTTCCACCAAACTTCTAAATTTTTAATATTGACAAAGAAATTTTTAATATTACTAAATTTTATTTGAAAATAAAGAAAACTAATATACTATCTTAAATTAATATTAGTTACAGTGTTATCAATTTAATTTTTTTATAAAATACAACATTTAAAATTTTATTAAGTTATTGATGTGATTGATATCATGTTTTATTTATTTTTTAAATTACTATAAATGACTTTTATTGAATGACATTTCTATTACTATTATATACTAATATGTTTTGCTTTTAACATAAAAAGAAATAGATATAACATGATATCAATTACATCAATAAATATAACATTAATAAAAAATAAATATAACATGATATCAATTACATCAATAAAAAATAAATATAACATGATATCAATTACATCAATAAATATATTATGATATCAATTACATCAATAAAAAATATTATATTTATTGATGTAATTGATATCATGTTATATTTATTTTTTATTGATGTTATATTTATTGATTCTACTATTTATAAATGTAATTGATATCATGATATCATGTTATAAATTTTTTTGTGTAGGGGTATAGGTCTAATTTGATATCATGTTATATTTATTTTTTATTGATGTTATTTTTTATTGATGTAATTGATATCATGTTATATTTATTTTTTATTGATGTTATATTTATTGATGTAATTAATATCATGTTATATCTATTTCTTTTTATGTTAAAAGCAAAACATATTAGTATATAATAGTAATAGAAATGTCATTCAAAAAAAGTCATTTATAGTAATTTAAAAAATAAATATAACATAATATCAATTACATCAATAACTTAATAAAATTTTAAATGTTGTATTTTATAAAAAATTAAATTGATAACACTGTAACTAATATTACTTTAAGATAGTATATTAGTTTTATTTATTTTCAAATAAAATTTAATAATATTAAAAATTTATTTGTCAATATTAAAAATTTAGAAGTTCGGTGGAAATTGAATGTGAAGGGGTGTATCCTCTAATCTCTATCTCGTGTGCGCACCACTGAAGAAAAAAAATTAATAACAAAATATTTTTTTAAAACAAAAATTAATTAAAAATAAAGGTTGAAAACAGGAAGACTTGTAAAAAGACTTCCGGTACACTGTTTTTACAAAATCAAACCGGAAGACTTAATGGAAGTCTTCCGGTATGCACCAAAAATATTTTCCAAACCGGATGACTTAGACAATGTCTTCCGGTATACTAATTACAAAAAATTCCAAACCGGAAGACTTTTTGGAAAGTGAAAAGTGAAAATGGAAATAGAAATTACTGATTTTAACTATTTATATGAGGGTATTTTAGTCTAATTTTTGCGTGTGTAGTGGTATAGGTCTAATGGTAGGGGTATATGGTAAAGTCTTCCTAACTTGTTTTTTGTTTTCTTTCTGATGGATATTAGGTTAACAACATGGATCAGACTTCATTTTGCTCATGGATCAATATCCACACCCTTAATTCAACTCACGTCACCCCCTGCGCTGATTGGATTGGACCTAGTTATGAACACCATGGAAATGCTATTTGGACCCCTATTTTCACTATCACACCCCTTCCTGCGTTGTTAATTAGTTTTGGGCTTTCAAGCCATTAAATTGCTACTTACACACTGTTTTTGTTTTCATATCACACCTCCCTGGTGTCTTGAGTGAATTGGGTTGGGTCAACACCATTGAAGTTCTACTTGCTGCTTCTTGTTTACTATTACACCTCCCACTGTTTTCTTTGTTTTTTTATAGAAATTATTAATGATTCTCCATGTTAGAATTGTTAATTAATTTTTTTGTGTGAATTAATATCTTGATCCATTTCTTGTTAATTTCTAATTAGAACTTTTGCATTGATTTTAATTATCATTGTGAACTAATCTTGTATTAAAGTGTTCATGAGCCTTTTTTTTATCGATATGGATCGATTTCGGTTACGATGGATCTTCATGAAGTAATTATGGAAGATAAGCATTTATTTTGCTTATGGGAGATTACAAGATCTTGCACGAAGTTTTTGGGCTTCTTTTATGTGTAGAATCGTCACTTCGATCAAGTAAGAAATCTCGACTTTAATGCATCTTTTAGTTCGTATGCAGATTAGGATCATATAACGTATGTTGCATATTGAGCCCTCCCACCCGAGGCACTGGATTTATTTTGATTTATGACAATTTGTGACAATATCGAAGCTTAGGGATTAGGTTATGCATGACAGAATTTGCTTTCCACACACTTTCCCTTAATCACCGTTTTTTGCCCGAATTTTATAAATTATGGAAAAAATCATGAGTGATCCTTATCCTCTTAGTTAATTTTTATAATTTTGATTCCAGATTTGGATGGTTTTAGTAATTAATTTGGATATTTTATTCCAAGTTGTCCCAAAAGTCATTATTTTGGTTTAAGGGACCAAAAAGTAGTTTTTTCCAATAGGTATGAGACTAATATTTTGTGTGATTAACCACTAGAATATGTGATATTTTTATGCTACTTGGGAATTTTTTTCATAATTTTTTATGCCATTTTGAATCCACTTTGCGGAGTTGTTTTTCGGCAATCATGCCTTGTTATCCCACTCATTGATTGAACTGTTTTGACACCTTGGTGCATAATTTTGTGAATTAATTTTATCTCAATGTAAACTACTGACTTCAAAATGTTATGGATTTATTTTCATAATTTTCAAGCCTCTTTACTGTTTTTCATGTTACCTAGATTATAGGTTCATTTATGTGTTTACTTGTTTCATATCCTAGATGTTAGGTGATGGGCTAAAGACGTGTCTACTTATGCGTCTAGCGGTATCTTACTGCAAGTGCACAGCCTATCGAAGTAATATTTAAGATTATCGATCCACAGGGATTCTATGGTTACTTAGTGCTAGATGAACTTTCTAGTTTAGCTAAGGCGAATGGTTGTCACGATTTTTTGTTGATTTTTAAGACTATTAAAGGCGGAGTAAAATTTAAGTTTTAATTAAGTAATTCTAAGGCGGTCGGTATGTAATTATATTAACTTAGGTGGGTCAATCTAACCTAGGCTTATTTAAGATGTTCACTTAATCTATTCGGTAGGGATTACCAGTTTAAATACCCTCAACTCACACTCTCGTGGTCTTATATCAGATCTTATCCCTAAAGCCCTATGCCTGCTCTCGCTAGCCCATAAGTGTTTAGAGGTAATTTTTGGAAACTAAGTAATTCTAATTTATCTTAAAGCGCTCTCGCTGTGTTTAATTTAAATGCCTAACTTTAGCTATCTGGTTAAAATCTCACACTCTCGTGGTCTTGACCTAACCTAATACTCTTTTCTTACTCTCGTAACAAAAAGGTCTATTTAATTAAAAAGTCTCAGCCAGAAATGTTAAGTGATTAATTATTTTTAGCCTATGGTTATATTTTACCGGTTAAGTTTGTTCTAACTACATACCGCCCTAAGGTGTTTAGCTACTCATCGATGTTGAACCAGACAGAGACAGAAAATTAAATAATAAAATACTCATGGCAGGAAAATAAATAAACATTATTGTAGATGTTTAAGAATTGGCAGAATTTTTGACCAAACAAGAAATGTTAAATTCAGTTCAGAATGTCCTATCAGATGTTAGGACATTAGCAAACAGAGTATGTGAACTTATTTGAGGATGTCTCATCAGATGTTGGGACATTGTGTGAATAAATTAAGTTCAGTTTTTCAGGATGTCCCAACAGATGTTGAGACATCTCAGACCTGCTACCAGAATTAATTAGTGATTAACAGATCAGAGATATTTAAGGAGAACTATCTGGAATTAATTAATGCTGGATAAAAACAGAACAAGGCGCATCTGTAGGGAGTTTTAAATTGAAGATTCAGATTAAAACAGAAGACCTAATGCACCTAGAATATAGGAGGTAACAAACCCTAAATTCAAGGTGACAGTTGCTGCACATTAGGGCTGGATCATTCTACAGAAAGCCCAAAATTCAGATACCTATTTAAACAACAGAAACTCATAGAATTGAGTACGAATTTCAGAAGACTAAATAGGGTGTCTAGTGTTTTAATAGCAAGTTGTTTTTTATGTACCACTTTATGAGCTTTTAAGCAAAAGTGCATTTGTGACTTGATTGAAACTGTTAAGTAAGATCAAGCTGTTTTGTTTGAAGGATGTCTTCAATTTCAGTAAACTTGTAAACTTGATCACTGGGTGATTGAGGGGGAGTGAGTAGGGTACTCTTATCTAAGTGAGTCTTAGGTAGAAATTGCATTGGGTAAGTATTAAGTGATAGATTAAACAGGGTGGTTTAAGTCTAGAATTAATATTACTAATAGTGGATTTCCTCCTGGCTTGGTAGCCTCCAGATGTAGGTGTGGTTATACACTGAACTGGGTTAACAAACTTCTGTGTTGTTTACTTTTCTTGCTGTTTAAGTTTTGATTAAATTTGTCAAATGTCCTATTAAGTGTTGGGACATCTCTTAGGACATCTCATACCTGATCACAGAATTTCAATTGGTATCAGAGCAGGCACCCTGCCTGTTTATACTGGGTGAGATCTAGGGAAAACAAATTCTGTAACATGGACAGAGATATAGGGTCAGTAAATAGACCACCTATACTGGATGGTTCTAATTATGACTACTGGAAGCCAAGAATGATTGCATTCTTAAAGTCACTTGACAACAGGGCATGGAGAGCAGTAAATGTTGGATGGAAACATCCTGTTCAAGACACCAAAGATGGATCAATAGTTCTGAAACCTGAAGAAGAATGGAGTAAAGAGGAAGAAGATTCAGAACTAGGCAACTCAAAAGCCCTAAATGCTTTATTCAATGGCATTGATAGAAATATTTTCAGACTAGTGCATCATTGTGAGCTGGCCAAAGATGTGTGGGATACCCTCAAGACAACTCATGAAGGAACATCAAAAGTAAAAATGTCAAGACTTCAACTTCTCACCACCAAGTTTGAGAACTTGAGAATGAAGGAAGATGAATCAATTCATGAGTTCTACTTGAACATCTTGGATATAGCCAATACTTCTGGAGCCTTGGGAGAAAAGATGACTGATGAAAAGCTTGTAAGGAAGATTCTCAGATCTTTGCCAAAAAGATTTGACATGAAAGTCACAGCAATAGAAGAAGCACAAGACATATGCTCCATGAAAGCTGAAGAACTAATTGGTTCCCTTCAAACTTTTGAGATGGGAATGAATGACACACATGCTAAAAAGAACAAAAGCATTGCCTTGGTTTCAAATGCAGATGAAGAAGAAGATGATGAACTAGCAAATGATAAAAGCTTATCAGAAAACCTTGCATTGATTACAAGACAGTTCAAACAGATTCTCAGAGGTATGGAAGGTAAATCAAATTCCAGTGGAAGATTCACAAACTCTTCTGAAAACAAGAGAACCTATGATGCTAACAGAAGATCAAATCTTGCTGAAAAGACCAGTCAAGAAAAAGGAATCAAGTGCCATGAATGTGAAGGATATGGACACATCAAGAAGGAATGTCCTAACTTCTTAAAAAGACAAAAGAAGGGACTATCTGTAACCTGGTCTGATGAAGACTCAGGAGGAGATTCAGAAGAAGAATCAGCTAAGCATATTACTGCTTTAGCTGGACTGTGTGAATATGATAGTGATTCCAGTTGTGGAGAGCTTACTTATGAACAACTTGAGCAAGCATTCAAAGATCTATACAAAAGAAGCTCTGAAATATGCAGTGAGGTTATAAAGCTAAAGAAGCAGAATGAAGTACTAGAAGAGGAAAAAGCAAGTGATCAAGTAATCATTGATACCTTGAAAAGTGAAGTAACTCTTCTCAATTCTAAGATGGAACATATGTCCAAATCTGTTAGAATGATGAACAGCAGCTCAAATACACTGGATGTTATTCTCTGCAATAATAAACATTCAGGGGACAAAAGTGGACTGGGATATAACAGAGATGAAGCCAGCTCTAGCAAAGCTACTTCATAAATTACACAGTCAAACAAGATGTCCCAACAAATGCTTCAACATCAGAACACAAAGACTAACATAATGTTCCAACAGATGTCTCAACATTCTGGAAAGAACAAGATGAAGAAGAAGTATCAAAGATGGAGATGCCATCACTGTGGAAGATTTGGGCATATCAAACCTCACTGTTATAAGTTACATGGATATCCAAATCAGATGTGTCAGCAACCTTCCAAGCAGAAAGTAGAAGGTACCAAGAAAGTGCTGCTTAGAAATCAGCAACCTCCTAAGCAAAAGACAGAAGTAATCAAGAAAGTTTGGAGACCAAAAGCTGACATTCAGACTGATCAAAGCCACATACCCAAGAACAAGATCAACAATCAAGCTTGGAGATCAGCTGAACAACACTCAGAGCAGAGGCATCAAAAGAAATCTCAACTCATCTGGTCAAATAAAAGTACTGCATACATAGCACATACATCATTGAAAGTATCAGCTAAAGAAGACTGGTACTTTGACAGTGGATGCTCAAGACACATGACTGGATTGAAGAATTTGCTAGTAAACTTAAAGCCACATTCATCCAGGTATGTTACCTTTGGAGATGGAGCTAAAGGAGAGATCAAGGGAGTTGGAACCTTGGATTGTCAAGATGTTCCAAGATTAGATGATGTGCTGCTTGTTAAAGGTTTAACTGCTAATCTGATCAGCATAAGTCAACTATGTGATCAAGGATACAGTGTAAACTTTACCAAATCTGAATGCATAGTGACTAACAAAGAACAAGAGGTTGTCATGAAAGGAGCCAGATCTAAAGACAACTGTTACATGTGGGAGCCACTAGACTTCAGTCCCACTTCAACTTGTTCTCTAGCTAGAGAAGAAGAAGTAAAACTATGGCACCAAAGGCTAGGTCATCTTCATTTCAGAGGCATAAAGAAGATCATATCTATGGATGCTGTAAGAGGTATCCCTAAACTGAAGATTGATGATGGCAAAATCTGTGGTGAATGTCAAATAGGCAAACAAACCAAGATGTCCCATCCAAAGCTCCAACATCTGACAACTTCCAAAGTTTTGGAATTGTTACATATGGATCTCATGGGACCTATGCAAGTTGAAAGCCTTTGTGGTAAGAGGTATGCATATGTGGTGGTTGATGACTTTTCAAGATATACATGGATAAATTTCATTAAAGAAAAGTCAGATGTCTTTGATGTATTCAAGGAATTATGTCAAAGATTACAAAGGGAAAAATCCAGCTGTGTGATCAGAATTAGAAGTGATCATGGAAAGGAATTTGAGAATCAAAAATTCTTAGATTTCTGCTCTTCAGAAGGAATCAATCATGAATACTCTTCTCCTATCACTCCTCAACAGAATGGGATTGTTGAGAGAAAAAATAGAACTATTCAAGAATCTGCAAGAGCTATGATACATGCTAAAAAGCTACCTCTGTATTTCTGGGCTGAAGCCATGAACACTGCCTGCTATATCCATAACAGAGTTACCTTGAGAAAAGGAACTTTGTCCACAATATATGAAGTCTGGAAGGGCAGAAAACCCACTGTTAAGTATTTTCATGTATTTGGAAGTAAATGCTATATTCTGGCAGATAGGGAGCAAAGGAGAAAAATGGATCCTAAAAGTGATGAAGGAATTTTCCTTGGATACTCTATAAACAGCAGAGCATTTAGAGTATTTAACTACAGAACAAATGTTATCATGGAGTCCATAAATGTGATAATTGATGATGCTCCTACAGATGTCCCAGAAGATGTTGGAACATCTGCTGATATCAAGATTGAAGCTGAAGAAAAGAATGATCAATATAACTTCACTCAAAATGATACAAGGTCAGAAGATTCAAGCAAACCTCCCTCCATCAGAATACAGAAGGATCATCCCAAAGATTTAATAATTGGTGATCTCAACAGAGGTGTGAGCACTAGATCAAGAGAAGTGATTTCAGGTTCTTGTTTTGTGTCCAAAATAGAACCTAAAAACATCAAGGAGGCTCTCACTGATGAATACTGGATTTGTGCTATGCAAGAGGAATTAGGTCAATTCACAAGGAATGAAGTGTGGAATCTTGTTCCTAGACCAAATGACATAAATGTGATTGGTACAAAATGGGTGTACAAGAACAAGTCAAATGAACAAGGAATTGTTACAAAGAACAAAGCTAGACTTGTGGCTCAAGGATACACTCAAATTGAAGGAGTAGACTTTGATGAAACCTTTGCACCAGTAGCAAGGCTTGAATCAATAAGACTACTGTTGGGAATTGCTTGTATCTTAAAGTTCAAGCTATTTCAAATGGATGTGAAAAGTGCCTTTCTTAATGGTTATCTTAATGAAGAGGTATATGTAGAACAGCCTAAAGGATTTGTTGATCCAAGCTGTCCAAATCATGTATACAAACTCAAGAAAGCACTTTATGGTCTGAAGCAAGCTCCAAGGGCATGGTATGAAAGACTTACCACATTTCTTATCAAGCAAGGATACAGAAAAGGTGGGATTGATAAAACCCTGTTTGTTAAAGATGAAGAAGGAAATGTCATGATTGCACAAATATATGTTGATGACATTGTGTTTGGTGGGATGTCTGATAAGATGGTCAAACATTTTGTCAAGCAGATGGAAGCTGAATTTGAAATGAGTCTAGTAGGTGAATTAACCTATTTTCTTGGTCTGCAAGTTAAGCAAATGGAAGACTCAATGTTCATCTCACAAAGCAAGTACTCCAAGAACATAGTGAAGAAATTTGGAATGGAAAATGCTTCTCATAAAAGAACTCCTGCTCCTACACATTTAAAGCTGACTAAAGATGAGAAGGGTGAGAATGTAGATCAAAATTTATATAGAAGCATGATTGGAAGCTTGTTATACTTGACTGCTAGCAGACCAGACATTGCATTTGCAGTAGGAGTTTGTGCAAGATATCAAGCTGATCCAAAAGTCAGTCATCTCAATCAAGTCAAGAGAATCCTTAAATATGTTAATGGTACTTGTGACTATGGCATAATGTACTTTCATGGTTGCAAACCTATTCTCACTGGCTTCTGTGATGCTGATTGGGCAGGAAGTGCTGATGACAGAAAAAGCACTTCAGGAGGATGCTTCTTTCTAGGAAACAATCTGATTTCTTGGTTCAGTAAGAAACAGAATTGTGTATCCTTGTCTACAGCTGAAGCTGAGTACATAGCAGCAGGTAGCAGTTGTTCACAGTTGGTCTGGATGAAGCAGATGCTCACTGAGTACAATGTCCCACAGGATGTCATGACATTGTACTGTGACAACTTAAGTGCAATCAACATATCAAAGAATCCTATCCAGCATAGCAGGACCAAACATATTGATATTAGACATCATTTCATTAGAGATCTTGTAGAAGAGAAGGTGATTTCATTGGAGCATGTTGCTACAGATCTGCAATTAGCTGATATATTTACCAAAGCATTGGATGCTACACAATTTGAGAACTTAAGGGGCAAACTTGGAATCTGTTTATGTGATATCTAGCAGTTAATGAGATGTGCCAACATGTCATATGACATTGCATGGCATAAGTTCCAGATGGCAAAGCTAGTCTGGACTAGATCCTTGGGAAGTTCATTCCTAATCATTTGGACTGTAACGGCTACTTATTTAGTAATTCCTTATAAGCAGCTATCAAGAGTCTTATCACACCATCGCAAGCAAATCACATTAACTAGTAATCCTTCAGAAATCATAAACCCTAAAGTTGCACATTCATCTTCTTCAACAATGTCTCAAAACCCTAAAACAGCTGATGAAGTTCTCAACCAGGAAGACGTGGTTCATGCCACTCCTATTTCTATGGTACCAATGCAATCAACACCATTAGACGAGCTCAGGGGAAGCGCCTCTCACACTAAGAAGGCAAGAACACCAAAAAGAGGTAAAGATCAAATCAGAAGCAAAGCTAAAGACATTCCTTCTCATGCTAAATACTCCAAATATGTTGATGATTCCATCAAGGAGATTGTCAACCAAGTTTTCTCTGAACAAAGAGTAGTGAAAGGAATCTCTGTTCCCTTGAACACCATTCCTGCACCTCAAGAAGAACCAGCCCAAGATACAAAGATTACTGCTGCAGAACAAGATGTCCCAACAGATGTTGGAACATATGCAGATGAGAAAGCAAACTCATCTGATGCTGATACTGAACAGACTGAGGACAAGAAAGAGGTATCAAGTGAAAGTGATAAAGAAGTTTCTGTGGAACAGGCTAAAGACTCAAATGAAGATCAATCTTCTGCTGATCAACAAGCTGATGAGGAGACTGCTCAATCTCCTCCAGTAGTCAATCTGGAACAGGAGTCTGATGCAGAGATCATATCATCTGTGAAACCCAGCATTGCTAAAAGACTAAGGTCCAGGAAAGGAAAGATGCAAGATGAACCTGTCATCCCTGAGACTAAGAAGGCTAGTCCAAATAAAGGCAAAGCTAAAGCTACCTTTGGTCCAACAAAACCCTGGAGCAAAGTCCAATCTCAGAAGAGAAAAGCTTTCACACCATCAGATTCAGATGATGAATCAGATGTCCCAACATCTCCTCCAAAGAAAAGACCAACATCAGCAAGGGCTTCAACTGCTGTTCCAGAAGCTCCCCTGGACAACATATCATTTCATCTTGTCTCTAGTGTCAACAGATGGAAGTATGTGTACCAAAGAAGGGTTGCCCTGGAAAGAGAACTGAGCAGCAATGCACTTGAGTGCACAGAACTCATTGACCTAATCTCTGCTGCAGGATTATTCAAGACAGTCTCAGAGTTCTCTCCCTGCTATGAACTTCTTGTCAAAGAGTTCATTGTGAATCTTCAGGAGGATTGCTCAAATGGTAAGTCCTCAGAGTTCAGAAAGGTGTTTGTAAGAGGTAAGTGTGTTGAGTTCTCTCCCCAAATCATTAATCAGTATCTAGGAAGGGACACAGATGGACCCAATGAGCTAGGGAAAACAGATAATCAAATCTGTAAGGTGATCACTGCAAACCAGGTCAAAGCTTGGCCTGTGAAGGGAAAGCTCTCTGTGAGCATGCTTACTAGAAAGTATGCCATGCTTAACAGGATTGGAACTGCAAACTGGGTGCCTACCAATCACACTTCATCAATCTCAACTGGTCTGGCCAGATTCATCTTTGCTGTGGGGACTCAAACCAAGATGGATTATGGAGCATATATTTTTGATCAGACTATGAAGCATGCCATCTCTACTGCAACAAAGCTGCCAATAGCTTTTCCATCATTGCTGTGTGGTATTGTACTCAATCAATATCCTGGGATTTTAACTGACAAGGATACTGCCTGCAAGAGAGGGAGCCCCCTGGCTTTTCACTACAAGTTATTCCTCAGTCATCATGCTGCAGATGTTGAAGCTCCTTCTGGGACATCTGCTGGTCCATCCACTGTTAAGAATCCAATCTCCAGGAAGACTTTAATTGCTGAACTCAAAAGCACCTGCAAAGAGCTTGAAGCTAGAAAGCAGAAGCTTGAGGAAATAATTCAAAGGTTGGAGAATAAAGAAGATCTGAAAGCAAACTCTGATGAAGACAGTGCTGCTGATGAAGAAACAGAAGCTGATGAAGAGACAGAAGTTGAGGAGGGAACTGAGAGTGATGATTCTGAGTGATCAAATGTATGTGAGGCAAATGTAATGACAGCAATGTAATGACTGAAATAGTGTCTTTGGCCCCTAATTTTGTGTCTACCAAGGGGGAGAACAACATCAAATGTAATTGCTGTTTAAATGAATGAAAAAATTCTGTTTGTTTGCTTCTGAACTGAATAAGTTTTTCTGTTGGAACAAGACTGGATAAAGACAGGACACATGTATGTTTGAGGGGGAATAATCTCAAATAAAAATCAACAGAAAAGTAATGATATACTCTGATAAAAAGAACTTCTGCTGCACTCTGAAAACCAGAAAAGATGTTAGCCAAAAATTAGCCAAAGGGGGAGTTTGTAGATGTTTAAGAATTGGCAGAATTTTTGACCAAACAAGAAATGTTAAATTCAGTTCAGAATGTCCTATCAGATGTTAGGACATTAGCAAACAGAGTATGTGAACTTATTTGAGGATGTCTCATCAGATGTTGGGACATTGTGTGAATAAATTAAGTTCAGTTTTTCAGGATGTCCCAACAGATGTTGAGACATCTCAGACCTGCTACCAGAATTAATTAGTGATTAACAGATCAGAGATATTTAAGGAGAACTATCTGGAATTAATTAATGCTGGATAAAAACAGAACAAGGCGCATCTGTAGGGAGTTTTAAATTGAAGATTCAGATTAAAACAGAAGACCTAATGCACCTAGAATATAGGAGGTAACAAACCCTAAATTCAAGGTGACAGTTGCTGCACATTAGGGCTGGATCATTCTACAGAAAGCCCAAAATTCAGATACCTATTTAAACAACAGAAACTCATAGAATTGAGTACGAATTTCAGAAGACTAAATAGGGTGTCTAGTGTTTTAATAGCAAGTTGTTTTTTATGTACCACTTTATGAGCTTTTAAGCAAAAGTGCATTTGTGACTTGATTGAAACTGTTAAGTAAGATCAAGCTGTTTTGTTTGAAGGATGTCTTCAATTTCAGTAAACTTGTAAACTTGATCACTGGGTGATTGAGGGGGAGTGAGTAGGGTACTCTTATCTAAGTGAGTCTTAGGTAGAAATTGCATTGGGTAAGTATTAAGTGATAGATTAAACAGGGTGGTTTAAGTCTAGAATTAATATTACTAATAGTGGATTTCCTCCTGGCTTGGTAGCCTCCAGATGTAGGTGTGGTTATACACTGAACTGGGTTAACAAACTTCTGTGTTGTTTACTTTTCTTGCTGTTTAAGTTTTGATTAAATTTGTCAAATGTCCTATTAAGTGTTGGGACATCTCTTAGGACATCTCATACCTGATCACAGAATTTCAATTATAATTAATTAAATTGCAATATAAATAAAAACCTGGTTAACAATATCAGAGAGACTCCTTCTTCCACAAACCGGAAAGCTCGGAGTTGGCGAAATCAAAATTAAACGAATGCTGAAGGTTTAGAAAAAATAAATAACGTATAACAATTTCCTGATGTTGGAAATTGTTATATGGCGGGGTTGGATACAATAAAACGAAACAGAAAATAATGCAGAAATAAGAACGGGTCGTAAATCAGTTCGGTAGAGCTTCCGTAGGAAATTGAATAGAAAAATGCTCTGTACATTCTTCCTGAACTTGGTGCTATTTATAGAACTTCAATTGGGCTGGATTTTTGGACTTCAGTTGAAATGGGCCTTGCTATTTTTGGGGAGAAAATGTAGGTAGTGGCAACAAAATAGGAGACCATCTCTTCACGTAATGCCTTCACGTTGCCTTGGTCAAAAACCTAGAATAATCATTGTCACGGTCGTGACAATGCCTTTACGCTCGTGACTTGTGACTTTTAAGTGTCACGGTCGTGACACATGTCTTACGGTCGTGATGCTCCATTTTGGGGTGTCACGGTCGTGACACCCTTGTAACGGTCGTGACTGCTGCAAAATATGCAGTTTTGCAGAGAGCTTCATTTCTTTATCTTTTTATGACCGATTTTGTTCCTTTTTCTCTTGATTCATGATTTGGCTCCATATAGTGATGTACCTGCAAAACGGTAAGAAAAACTCGAGAAATCGAGTATTAAAACGATAATTATTCAATAAAACGCCAATGAAACTTAGCAATATAATCGATACGTTTTCTCGTTATCAAACTTCCCCAAACTTAAACCTTTGCTTGTCCTCAAGCAAATAGTCGGTTGAAAATCGGCGGACAAGATGTCATTCACGCATACTCCTAACAAATCCTACGAGGGATCGCTTTTGTTGGATAATCCGATACTTTGATATTACACTACCGATACACTAATGGCACAAGCAACAAGCTATGTCGTCGACTTCCCGTTAAATGAGCCAATCTGCAATTACTTTACGATTTCACCTAAAGTTTTTCGATCTTATTTCGCCCGGTTTCATTCTAGCGCAATCACATTAAGCCCTTTGCCTTAGCACGCACGTAGTGGAGTAGCCGGTTAGCGACTTTGATCCTTTTTGAGCACGGGGTCTGGTACACGAGTGTGGTAACCCTACATTTTGTATCCGATTTGGAGGTTGTGGGGGATCGAGCCGTAGCACGCCCTACCGAGTTCAGAACCAGTACCTCTGAACCAACCCGCAATGGACTCCTTCTCATATTTCTCGTTTCTTGTATGCGACCGTGTACTTTGGTGCAATTTCTTTTCATTTTGCATCGAGATATGAAGGATCATTATTGATTAGGCATCAAACGCTTATATTCATCGGCTCCCCACGTGGTTTGTGTTCAGACGGTGCTGACTGCTAGTATAAACTACTCGGGGTTACTTTTGAACTGAAACTAGAAGTGTACTCGTAATGGTAATCGGAGATGGAATCGCTTAAGTAGGAAGTCAAAGTTGTCAAGATTGTATTGGTCTTGTTTAATCGTTCTCGGCTTCCTATTTACGATTTCGTAGGTAAGTCGGGTAATGCGAATAATTAAAATTTTTCGGTTATGGCTAAATAAACGGGAAAGTTTGAAACTAAAGAAAATGTCATAAAGATTTTTGCACGCTTCATTAACTTACTAAAAGAAATACAACGGGAATGAAAATACAACGAAAATGAAAAAGTGCGAAGCGGAAAAATGCGGAAATGAAAGGTACCTCTCCCACACTATATCAGACATTGTCCTCAATGTTGTGATATAAATGCGGTTAAAGTACAGTACAAACGACAAAAACTAAAAACAAACAGAAGAAAAACTAAAACTATGGCTGCTGAGGACCGCGGGGTCGGCTTCTGGTACGGGAGCGGCGTCTGGAAGGAGTCGCTTCAGGATCAGACCCGGTGCTGGTGGTCCCAGTGATGTCGATACGCAAGGCTTCTAACTCGCCAAAAATCGCGTCAAACCTCTCATTAGAAGCTGCCTGGTTTGCTGCAATAGTGCCGAGCAAAGCATCGTACTGCTCCTTATGCCTACGCTCCAGTGCGGCATTCATCTGGTTCTGCTGATGAATCGCACGGAGGACGTCCTCAAGTGTGATGTCCTGTGCAGGAGGCTGTCGGGTAGATGTCTCTGGTATATCCTGGACAGGCTCACCTGCATCCATAGCGTCCTGCATCTCATCCGCAGGGAGATCTGCCTGATCATGGATAGGAGCGTGGTCAGCAGCATCAGGTAGAACAAAGAGCCAGTTGGCTCGGCTGGATGGGTCGATGCGGTCGCGGGACGGCAGAGTGATATGATGAAATATGGTGCCATGGACAACAGGGCTATACCTGCCATCCTCTCGCTGCGCAATCAGGTGAGCGGACCTGCAATAACTCTTGGTGAGGAATTCAGCGGCTAGGTAAGGCTGATTAGCGATCGCGTCACCAAGCCCCAACTGAATAGCGAGGGTGGTGACGATGCCGCCTATGAAGAACGGGGTGGAGCCTCTGTGTGCAATGGCCTGGATGTGGTAGAGCATGAAAGGGGCAGCGCTGATCGGCTCGTCATTAAGAGCACAATGCAAGAATAGAAGCTCCTTGGAGTTGAGCTTATGGTTGCTCTCTCGAGCGAAGATGGTGTTGCAGATGACTCTGTGGAAATAGCGGATGGCCGGATTGTGGATGTGCGTGGCGTTGAGGCTTTGGAAGGCTGATGCACGGGTGTTGGTTAAATCGTGCCATAAAGTGAAAGCTTGTTCACTAAAGTTATCGGGCACGCGACGGTGAGCTTCAGTTCCGTGATGGAAGCCTAACAACTCGGCGATCCTGTCTTGCGAGAGGTTGAATTCTTGGCCATGCAATCTAAATTTCGCAAAACCGGTGAGCTGACTCAGAGAATCGGTGCCGGTGACGTAACTGAAGGAACTCAAGAACTCCAGTGTCAGAAGTTCGAAGGTTGGCTGAGGTTGACTGCAAAGGTCCCAGAGCCCGACTTTTTGGAGCAGGTTCGTAACACTGGCAAGCATTCCGAGTTCTCTCAAACACACAGTGTCGATGTAACGCGTAGGTTGCACACCGCGGTTTTGGAATCGGAGAAATCGTTCTCTTTGAGTTTCTCCAGCATCACCTTCTCTAAAAGTGATAGAATCCATTGCATGCAAGAGCTTAAAGTGAAGAGTGAAGATTTTTGAAGTTTTTGTGAAAAAATGGTAAAATGAGATAAATAATGATTCGGGATAAATGATGGAGAGTGAGAATGTGGTAGGTTGTGATAATGGGGGGTTAATGAGATTAAAGCTCGTAATGGGGGGGGTTACGGAGGTTAGGAAGAAGATGGGAAGTTTTTTTTAGGGAGTTATGGAGGAGAAGAAGAAGGGGCACGAAGAGAAACAGTTCTGTTTCTCACGATTTCTGGTATAGGGGTCGTCACGGTCGTGACAGGGGTACGACGGTCATAACACTCAAAAAGAGCGTGTCACGATCGTTATGGGGCAGTGACGACCGTGAGGCTTGCTATGTTAAATAATTTCCAGAAAAACACTTTCTCACTTGTTTTACATAATTTATATCAATGTATTTTCTTCACTAACTCTCATATTAATTTATAGATACCACATAGTGCATAAGTTCAACACAGTAATTCAATAACTTGCAAGGCATGAGAGATTTGTATATATAATGAATAAATGCAAGCATAAAAGTGCATAGAATGAAAAATACATAAATTGCTAAAATTGGAGAAATTTTGGAATTAAAGATGCATTGCATAAAGTACTTGAAAATGAAATTACATAAATGGAAAAACGATAAGAAATTGTTGCGAAAAATAAATCTAACTAGAAACGAAAACAATGAGAAAATAAACTAAATCACTTATAACATTATCAAAAGCGTTTCTTCAAGTCTTCGATGGCGGAGTTCAAGTGATAGAATTGTTCGCAGGTTATGTCAGTCAAACCTATAATGTCCAATCGCATGCTCTTAATATCTTCTTTAAATAAGTTAATGTCAGTTTGGTAAGCATTGAGAGTGTTCATGATGTTTTGTAAGTTGTTAGCATACTCTCCTTGATTCACTTCAGGGGTTTCATAAACTTCTTCAGTGTGGTCAATGTCATGGTAACCAGGAGGCGTCTCAGGGTCAGTTTCGACATCGGTCATTGTATCATCTTTTATTTTATACGACTGAGGTGTTTCAGGAGTGGGTGGATAATCAGGTGGGTTTAACTCATAAAGCCAGTTATCCTTATTATGAACACTTACTTTAGCATGGTTAGGCAATGTGAACAGGGTTACTACTTCGTTCCGGATTAGGTACTCAAAAGGTGGATGTCCTAAATTCCTTATGATATGTCTATTGAAGCAGAAGTTAAGATCCATAGGACGGATGTTACCTAAACGGTTGCACCTATGCAATTGGTACCTAAGTCCTATGGCATCAGCAATCATGGTTACAAGACCTCCTACTAAGATAGGTAATTCAGGTTCTTCTTGGATACGGGTGAAGGTTTGCATCATGAAAGGTACACCATTAACAGGCTGTCCATTAGTGAAACATGACATAATAAATATTTCATCTTTAGAAACTCCGGTAATGTTTTCTTCTTTTCCAAAGAATGTGTGGGCTAGGAATTTATGGAAGTAACGGAGGGTAGGATTATGGATCTCATCATTATTCATGTTATTTGGTTCAGGGTGGTAGTTTCCGGTTAAAGTTCCCCAAAAGAAATCTAGCTCAATATCCATCAATTCTACCTGTGTGGTAGTGAATGCAAATGGTCCACTAGGGAATCCTAACAAGTCAGCTAGTTCTTTATGGTTAAAGTCATATTCTATTCCAAACAGGCGGAAACTAATAAATCCTTTCCTAAATCCAAAACCGCGCTCAGGTAGGTAAATTAAGGAGCTAAGGAACTCAAGAGTGAGCTCGCGGTAAGTCACAAACTTATGTTGGATCAATGCATTCTCCCATCCGAGTCGGTTAAACAAGTACATGATGCTATCATGTATACCTAAGGTTTCCATAGTCCGATCATCCGGGTACAGGGTCAAATCCATTTGCCTCTGTGATAATTCTTCAAATTTCATTCTTTGGTTCCTACCTCTAAATTTGGTTTCCATATGGTTAATTGGTTGGTTAGCCATGGTCAGTGCAAATATGGAGGAACAAATCAGGAGAAGAAGGAAAGTGGAAAAGACTTTTAGAAAATCTGTAAAAAGTGATTTAAAATAAATATAAGAAAATGAAATGCATAATGTAATGGCAATAATAGTAATACAAAATAACTATAAAATGACAAAACAATTAAACAAATAGTAAAACTATAAATAATAAAAATGATAAAGAGAATAATTTAAATAATTTGATAAGTAAATGGGTTGCCTCCCACTAAGCGCTGTTTTTATCGTCTAAAGCCTGACGTAATGCTTAAGTTTAGATTAATCAGGGGAATTAGTGGACAACTCTAAAAGCTTTAGATTATTCGCATAATCTCTATTTTCAACTTTATGATAATGTTTTAAACGTTGTCCGTTTACTATGAATGGTTCACTATTCCTACCCTTAATTTCTATTGCTCCACTCGGGAATACTTTAATTATTTCAAAGGGTCCTGACCATCTAGATTTTAATTTTCCAGGAAAGAGCCTAAGTCTTGAATTAAAGAGGAGTACAACGTCTCCCACACTAAATTCTTTCCTAGATAGGCGTTTATCATGCCATCGCTTAGTTCTTTCTTTATATATCTTAGCATTCTCATAAGCATCTAACCTTAATTCTTCTAATTCGTTAATGTCTAGGATTCGCTTTTCTCCTGCAGCATTATAGTTTATATTGAGAGTTCTAATCGCCCAATAAGCTTTGTGTTCTAGTTCTACTGGTAGGTGACAAGATTTTCCATAAACGAGTTTGAAAGGTGTAGTACCTATGGGTGTCTTGTAAGCGGTCCTATAAGCCCATAAAGCTTCATTAAGTTTAGATGACCAATCTTTCCGAGATATGGCGACAGTCTTTTCTAAGATTTGTTTAATTTCTCTGTTTGAGACTTCGACTTGTCCACTTGTTTGTGGGTGATATGGTGTAGCCACACGGTGTCTTACTCCATACTTAGATAGTAATTTGTCAAATATTTTTGAGATGAAGTGCGAGCCGCCGTCACTTATGACGAGTCTAGGCACACCAAATCTGGGAAAGATTATATTTTTGAAAAGCTTTATTACTACTCGTGTATCGTTTGTAGGAGAAGCTATGGCTTCAATCCATTTCGAAACATAATCAACAGCTACGAGTATGTAATTATTACCGAAAGATGATGGGAATGGTCCCATGAAATCTATTCCCCAAACATCAAAGATTTCTACTTCTAATATTCCTTTTTGAGGCATTTCATCTCTTCTTGAAATATTGCCAGTGCGTTGACACCGATCGCAATTTATAACAGCGATGTGGACATCCTTCCATAGATTTGGCCAGAATAAGCCGGCTTGCAAGATTTTTGCACAAGTTTTGGAAGTGCTTGCATGTCCACCATAAGGAGATGAATGGCATTGAGCAATGACATCTTCTATTTCTTCTTCGGGAATACATCGGCGAAAGATTCCATCTGGTCCTCTTTTGAACAATAATGGTTCATCCCAATAGTAATGTTTCAGATTATGAAAGAATTTCTTTTTCTGCTGATAGGTCAGGTTGGGTGGAAGAGCTCCTGCAGCTAGGTAGTTGACGATGTCAGCGTACCATGGCAGTCCTACAGTTGTCTGGATTGTTTCCACGGATTCTGGTTCATTTATATCTAACTGAGCTAGGTCGCTTCCTAATTGTGCTATCAGCTGTTCATACGGAAAATCATCGTTAATCGGCACTTGTTCAGGTTTAATACCTTCTATTCTAGATAAATGGTCCGCTACGACGTTCTCAGTACCTTTCTTATCTTTTATTTCTAAGTCAAACTCTTGTAAGAGTAAAATCCATCTCAAGAGTCTCGGTTTAGCATCTTTCTTAGTTAATAGATATCGGATAGCAGCATGGTCTGTGTAAATGATTATTTTCGCTCCAACTAGGTAAGAACGGAATTTGTCAAGCGCAAAGACAACTGCTAACAATTCTTTTTCGGTAGTGGCGTAGTTCATCTGGGCAAAATCTAAAGTTCTACTGGCATAGTAGATCGCATGAAGTTTCTTTTCCTTTCTCTGGCCTAGAACTGCGCCTACAACATAGTCACTCGCATCGCACATGATTTCAAAAGGTAATCTCCAGTCAGGGGGTTGCATGATTGGTGCGGTGATGAGGGCTATTTTTAGAGTTTTGAATGCTTTAAGACAATCTTCGTTGAATATGAACTCAGCGTCTTTCATTAATAAACCAGTAAGAGGTTTAGTAATTTTCGAGAAATCTTTGATGAATCGTCGGTAGAAACCGGCGTGTCCTAAAAAGCTTCGTATTTCTCGAACGGTTTTAGGGGGTTGAAGATCTTTTATGACTTCAATCTTAGCTTTATCAACTTCAATTCCCTTGTCAGATATTACATGACCTAATACGATTCCTTCGTTGACCATAAAATGACATTTCTCCCAGTTAAGCACAAGGTTTACTTTTACACATCTTTCTAATACCATTTCTAAGTTCGATAAACATCCTTCAAAACTTTGCCCGCATACAGAGAAGTCGTCCATGAACACTTCCATGATGTTGTCTATAAAATCTGCGAAGATTGACATCATACATCTTTGAAAGGTTGCAGGAGCGTTGCATAATCCAAAGGGCATTCGTCTATAAGCGAACGTTCCATAAGGGCATGTGAACGTGGTCTTCTCTTGATCATCTGGGTGGATAGGGATTTGGAAAAATCCTGAGTATCCGTCAAGATAACAGAAGTAAGAATTCTTGGCTAATCGTTCTAACATTTGATCTATAAAAGGTAGTGGGAAATGATCTTTTCGAGTGGTTTTGTTTAGTTTACGATAATCTATGCACACTCTATATCCCGTCACTACTCTTTGCGATATCGATTCGCCTTGAGCGTTTTTCACAACAGTGATACCTCCTTTCTTTGGCACTACATGTATTGGACTAACCCATTCACTATCAGAGATTGGATATATTATTCCGGCATCTAATAATTTCTTAACTTCCTCTTTTACTACAGTGCTAAGGGTTGGGTTAATTCTTCTTTGAGATTCTCTGGAGGTTCTGCAATCTTCTTCTAGCAGAATACGATGCATACAAACTGAAGGACATATTCCTTTGAGATCAGATATGTTATATCCTAATGCAGTCGGATATTTCTTCAAAACATCTAAAAGTTTCTTTGTTTCTATAGTTCCTAAACTGGAATTTACTATAACTGGTCTTTTACATTCAATGTCTAAGAATTCGTACCTTAGGTTATGAGGTAAAGTTTTTAATCCTAATGTAAGTTTATCTTTACTTGGCATAGGATCTGGTGTAAGCGCTAAACTTTCGCTTAGACTATCATCCTGATATGGTTTTCGCCAATTATCATCTTCGAAAATCGGAGGGATTTGAATTTTCATTATCTCAGAATAAGTGGTCTCTTTTAGTTCCATTTCTCTTACACATTCGTCAATTACGTCCAATAGATAGCATGTATCCTCTATAGCTGGTGATTGTAAGAATTGTGTTAAAATGAATTCAACTTTCTCTTCACCCACTTCAAAGGTTAGCTTTCCTCTTTTTACGTCTATTATAGCTCCAGCAGTGGCTAAGAATGGTCTTCCTAGTATGATAGGTGTAGTGGAGTCCTCAGAGATGTCCATGATTATAAAATCAGTAGGGATATAGAATTGTCCTATACGTACTGAGACGTTTTCTAGTATGCCTACAGGATATTTGACAGAGCGATCGGCTAGTTGAACTGACATTTTAGTTGGTCTTAGGTCACCCATGTCTAGCCTTTTGCATATTGTTAAGGGCATAACACTGATACTGGCTCCTAAATCGCATAGAGCTTTGTCAATGACGAATTTTCCTATTACACAGGGTATAGAGAAACTTCCTGGATCTTTTAGCTTAGGAGGCATTTTATTCTGAATTATTGCGCTACACTCGGCAGTAAGTGTAACTGTTCCGTTATCCTCTATCTTTTTCTTATTGGATAAGATTTCTTTTAAAAACTTAGCGTACGAGGGTATTTGAGTGATTGCTTCTGTAAACGGAATAATAATATTCAACTGTTTCAGAAGTTCAACAAATTTCTTAAATTGACCCGTCGTCTTGGAATTTATTAATCTTTGAGGGTACGGAATTGGTGGTTTATAGGGTGGTGGAGGCACATAAGGTTGTTCTTTCTCCACTACTTCTTGATTATCATCTTCCTTTTCTTCTGGATCATTCACCACTTCAGTCGGTTTATCCGGTTTTTGGTACATGGCTGGATTGTCAAGTCTTGGATCGGTAGGTCCGTCAAGTTCCTTGCCACTTCTTAATATCACAGCGTTAGCATGTCCTTTCGGATTTGGTTGAGGTTGTCCAGGGAACACTCCAGCTGGTGCAGCAGTAGGTGCTTGTTGTTGAGCTACTTGTGAAATCTGAGTTTCCAGCATTTTGTTATGTGTAGCTAATGCATCTACTTTGCTCACTAATTGTTTAATCTGCTCATTAGTGTGAATGTTTTGGTTTAAAAAGTCCTTGTTTGTTTGAGATTGGTTAGCTATAAAGTTCTCCATCATCAACTCAAGGTTCGATTTTCTAGGGATATTAGGAGCAGTCTTTTGATATCCTGGTGATGTAGTTGGTGCTTGACCTGGCGCGTATAAAGCGTTGTTATTCTTATAGGAGAAGTTCGGATGATTCTTCCAACCTGGGTTATATGTATTTGAGTAAGGGTTTCCTTGAGCATAATTCACTTGATCCGTGGGAGTTCCTGTCAATAGTTGACAATCAGAAACTTCGTGTCCTGAAACTCCACATAACTCACAGTTAGGTGTTACTGCAGCCACGGTGGCTGTTGGTGTTATGGCCAAGTTGTCGATCTTTTGGCTTAGTTGGTCAAACTTCGCATTGACTTGGTCCATACTACTTACTTCGTACATACCTCCCTTTGTTGGTTTCTCAGTTGCGACTCTCTCGCTTCCCCAAAGGTAATGATTTTGAGCCATACTTTCGATAAGTGCATAGGCATCATTATATTCTTTGTCCATCAATGCACCGCCCGCGGCAGCGTCAATTGTCATTCTTGTATTGTACAAGAGTCCATTATAGAAGGTATGGATGACCATCCATTCTATTAATCCATTATGTGGACAAAGTCTCAATAGATCTTTATAGCGTTCCCAAGCTTCGAATAATGATTCACTTTCTCTTTGCTTAAATCCGTTGATCTGAGCTCTCAGCATAGCTGTCTTGCTAGGTGGAAAATATCTGTTCAAGAAAACTCTCTTAAGCTCCTCCCACGTAGTTACTGAGTTCGAAGGCAGAGATTGAAGCCAAGCTCTTGCTCTGTCTCGAAGCGAAAAAGGAAATAAACGTAGTCTAATAGCTTCTTGGGTAACTCCATTGGCTTTTACAGTATCTGCATATTGCACAAATATCGAAAGATGAAGATTTGGATCCTCGGTAGGATTTCCGGCGAATTGATTTTGTTGCACGGCTGATATCAACGAAGGTTTTAGTTCGAAATCGTTTCGGTTGATAGCCGGCGCTGCAATGCTTGAATGCGGTTCAGCTTGCGAAGGACTGGCGTAATACTTGCGAAGGACTGGCGTAAAGACGTGTCTACTTATGCGTCTAGCGGTATCTTACTGCAAGTGCACAGCCTATCGAAGTAATATTTAAGATTATCGATCCACAGGGATTCTATGGTTACTTAGTGCTAGATGAACTTTCTAGTTTAGCTAAGGCGAATGGTTGTCACGATTTTTTGTTGGTTTTTAAGACTATTAAAGGCGGAGTAAAATTTAAGTTTTAATTAAGTAATTCTAAGGCGGTCGGTATGTAATTATATTAACTTAGGTGGGTCAATCTAACCTAGGCTTATTTAAGATGTTCACTTAATCTATTCGGTAGGGATTACCAGTTTAAATACCCTCAACTCACACTCTCGTGGTCTTATATCAGATCTTATCCCTAAAGCCCTATGCCTGCTCTCGCTAGCCCATAAGTGTTTAGAGGTAATTTTTGGAAACTAAGTAATTCTAATTTATCTTAAAGCGCTCTCGCTGTGTTTAATTTAAATGCCTAACTTTAGCTATCTGGTTAAAATCTCACACTCTCGTGGTCTTGACCTAACCTAATACTCTTTTCTTACTCTCGTAACAAAAAGGTCTATTTAATTAAAAAGTCTCAGCCAGAAATGTTAAGTGATTAATTATTTTTAGCCTATGGTTATATTTTACCGGTTAAGTTTGTTCTAACTACATACCGCCCTAAGGTGTTTAGCTACTCATCGATGTTGAACTAGACAGAGACAGAAAATTAAATAATAAAATACTCATGGCAGGAAAATAAATAAACATTATAATTAATTAAATTGCAATATAAATAAAAACCTGGTTAACAATATCAGAGAGACTCCTTCTTCCACAAACCGGAAAGCTCGGAGTTGGCGAAATCAAAATTAAACGAATGCTGAAGGTTTAGAAAAAATAAATAACGTATAACAATTTCCTGATGTTGGAAATTGTTATATGGCGGGGTTGGATACAATAAAACGAAACAGAAAATAATGCAGAAATAAGAACGGGTCGTAAATCAGTTCGGCAGAGCTTCCGCAGGAAATTGAATAGAAAAATGCTCTGTACATTCTTCCTGAACTTGGTGCTATTTATAGAACTTCAATTGGGCTGGATTTTTGGACTTCAGTTGAAATGGGCCTTGCTATTTTTGGGGAGAAAATGTAGGTAGTGGCAACAAAATAGGAGACCATCTCTTCACGTAATGCCTTCACGTTGCCTTGGTCAAAAACCTAGAATAATCATTGTCACGGTCGTGACAATGCCTTTACGCTCGTGACTTGTGACTTTTAAGTGTCACGGTCGTGACACATGTCTTACGGTCGTGATGCTCCATTTTGGGGTGTCACGGTCGTGACACCCTTGTAACGGTCGTGACTGCTGCAAAATATGCAGTTTTGCAGAGAGCTTCATTTCTTTATCTTTTTATGACCGATTTTGTTCCTTTTTCTCTTGATTCATGATTTGGCTCCATATAGTGATGTACCTGCAAAACGGTAAGAAAAACTCGAGAAATCGAGTATTAAAACGATAATTATTCAATAAAACGCCAATGAAACTTAGCAATATAATCGATACGTTTTCTCGTTATCATTAGGAAGACATTCATGACATTTGTTTGAGATACTTTGAGGTAACCTTTAGGATTTAATTATAGGTCTATTTTAGGTCCTTAATTAAAATTATTAGTCACTTTTTGAACCACTTTCATTTGGTTTGTTTTTGTGTTTCAAAGTGCATCCTTATTTGAACTAGTTTGACTTGAAACTTGTGTGTGAATCATAAATGCCTATTCATCCATTAAAATTGCATATCATGTTTTGAATGTACTGACCCATAATCATCTCATGCACATTCACATGTCATTCATCTTTAACTTGCATCATTGTTGATCTTATGTGACACTTGCTCCACTTCTTATTCTTCTTCTTCTTCTTCTTACTTTATCTTCTTAAACCATTGCATCTATGCTGGTATGTTCATTCACCATCATTCATAATCATTCACTACTGACTTCGGTACTCATTTCATGAGTTCATTCATACTTGTATTCCATATGCACTCATATTTCATCCATGTACTCTAACTTGCATTTATGTGAACTTATATGAACTTTTTGTGCATAGTATGAAATAGTTTGATCTTGTGAGGTACCCTAGCATCCTTAGATACCTATAACATGTAGCTAATGACTTTGGAAGTTATGTAACCCTTAGGGTCCTTTAGCTTTAGGTTTGATCTTTATGTGAACCTTAATCTCCTTTTAGGAGTTGTTTGATCCTACTTTGTTCTTCTTTCCTTATTCCTTTACTTGAAAATTGTTTTGCTAACAATTTCAGGGGATAGTGGTAAGTCAAGTGTGTGGATATAAGTCCACATACAACCTATTCTCTTATCTCTTTTAAGCATTCAACTTGTGTTTGTGAAAAGCACTTGATGCTTCTTTTACATTTCACTTCTCTTCATCCCCTTTGAGTTTTTATCTCAACTTCAACCTTTGAAGTGAGTTAGAACTTGTTCTTCTTCTCTTCTTTTTAGGATTAGAATACCACACTAACCTTAATATCTCCATTGTATAATAACATAGGGTTGGTATTAATCCCCCTTAGAATTTTCCTTTTCTCTCTACTTGAGTCTTCACTCTCTCATCTCAAAATAACTCAAAAATACCTAATAAAGGTTGAAATGACTTCTTATGTCATAGACTTATTCCATGGGGAATTTACATATATCCTATATTGGGGTAATGTAAACTTGTCTAGCATTATGTACAAGCCTTAGCATGATTCTATTTAATTTCATTTTCTATTTAATTTTAATTATTAATCAAAATAACTATAATTCTAAATATTTTTAATTATTTTAACCATTACAATCCTTCAACCGCACTACCAAAGATTTCACTACACTCCACCAATGCCCCCATGCACATACAAATCACCATACATATTTAATTAAACGAACACCAAAATAATTGAATAAAATACGAAATAATTTGATTAAATAATTCAGGGTGCTACAACTCTCCCCAACTTATAGACACCTTGAAAAATTACCTTAAGGAAATTAATTCGGATATAACTCCCTCATCTAACTCTCTAGCTCCCAAGTCATTCTTCCACTAAATGGTCCTCCCCACACTACCTTCACTAAGGAAATCTCCTTTCCATACACTTGTTTCACTTCTCGGTCCTCTATCTGCATGGGTGATGCATCAACAATCATGTTCTCTCTCACTTGTACATCATCCACTTGGATCACATGAATCTGATTTGGAGTGTATCTCCTTAACTGTGACACATGAAACACCTGATAAAGATTAGAAAGTGGTAGTGGCGAGGAAATCCGATAGGCAACCTTTCATATCCTCTGCAAGATTTGATATGGACCAACAAAACATGGTGTCGCTCCCGACAAATGAAAGGGATCAGATGAAGGTACAGACGCGAACGGTCGGCGAAGGGGACAATGAGAACACACAGCCGTGAACTCACTGGAGATGAATAGAGTCGCCAGCTAGGCATTTTTATCCCGGAGGAAAGGTAATGCTGCATAAACCTAGAAAAAGATGGATAAGACGGTTGCGAACCAGAGAGACTGAGAAAGGGGGTTGGTTACAACCTGGGAAGGTATTAGCACCCAGATTGTCCGTCGTACTCGACGGGATCCACGCTTAAAAGATTTGTGTTTTAAAGGGGTAGTGTCAGTGCAATCTGTGTATAAAGAGCTGGAAAGATGATGTACAGGTGTCAGTGTAAAGAAAGAATGTGAAGTGTATAAATGTACAGTGTCAGTGTAAGGATGAGAGTATGCTCAAGATCATGAGGCTGAAAGAATGAAGCTGAAAGAGGGGGAATATACAGAGACTTTTGTTCGATAACTGTTAAGTTATGCCTACGTATCCTCTCGTGCAATGAGGAAGTCAGAACACCGTAGTTCGACCCAAAGAGACTGAAAGATAAATTGACTTGTGAACTGCTTGCTTGTCTATGCTCAAGTGTATGACCTGTCTGGCTCAGGTGCAAACTGTCTTGCATTAGACGGAAGAAGCAAGTTCTCGTTTGTGAGTGAAGATGATGAGAAAAGAATCCCGGAGGAGACGATTATTGTTTGTTTTTGAGTTTTCAGTCTTTTATTGCTTTTTGAAATTTGTCATAAGTTAATGAGCTTAAGTCTAAACCAATGGATTTAGTAAACTCATCACATCTTCCCTCTGATTAGGGGTAATGAGAGTACCTTAAGTGTGAAGTCAGATTCTCACACTTAATCACCTTTGATGTAGGGTTAAGATCATTAACCTACTTGTAATTATTTAGATGTTTTTGGTGTTTTTGTTTAGTGTTAAGTAATGAGGTTAAGCCATAATCAAAGATTAAACAGACTCATTACACCATCCTAAGAGAAGGATAATAGATGAGAATGTTTAAGCTGAGGAAAGCTCCTCAACTTAATCCATGATTAGGGATTAAACTCATGACAAAACAAACCTTTGATTAAGTGGATTTTATTTAATGATATGATGAAGAAGTGAATTTTATGGTTTGTAAGACAACTTGAGGGGGACTTGTCCATTAACACTAGGGTTAGTCCTTCTTAACCATTTGAGGAAGAATTAGAACCCTAATGCAAGGCCCAAGTTACAAGTGTGATGTCTTGATGATTATTAAGTGAATTGATTAAGAGATTTAAACACATTAAGGGTTTAACACTTAGGATTAAAGTTATACACTCCATCCTAAGAGAAGGATGCAGGCATAAGCTTAATCACAAAGCCTTAAAGCCTTTAAGGTTTAGTCCCTGATTATGAGATGAGAAGAGAAGACTCAAAAAGAGACACAAAGGTAAAACTAAGAGGGGAGACTAATCAAAACCCTAATCATTTTCATGCTTGGTTGTTCCTAAGGTTTGTGAGGTTTTCAAGAGAAATCTTCAATGGAACCACCAGGAAGCAGATGAAAGGATCAAGAGAAGCAAAGTGACTTGCTTCATTCAAGAAGTCAAGTCACTTGAAGAAAGAAAGTGAGAAGAAGAAGAATGAGCAAGCTCAATCTCAAACACAAACAAAAATGCAGCAATGAATGCAAGGGAGATGAAAAGAAAAGTTATGAGAAGTGAAGGCAAATTCACTTCTCAACCTCACTTACCACCTGAAATGTTAGAAAGAAAAGCAATGCAATGCTAAATGAGATGAAATGACATGATGAAAAACAAAACCAGAAGCATGTTGATGATTATAATGATGTTATGAGATGCTACAAACATGAAACAAGGCATGGAGATGTTCATGCAAGATCATGGATGCAAATGATGCAAGTTAAGGAGCATGATCTTACATGAAAAGTTATGAAACATACATGGCAAACAAAATGGCAAATATGGGATACAATGATCAAACATGCTTTCTATATGTCTTATGATGACAAATGAATCAAATGGAGGCATGGAATGGCATGGCAAGTCATGTTATGCAAGAGAATGCAAGAAGGATGCAAATGGAAGCCCAAATTAGGGTTTATGGATCAAACAACAAGCAAAAACCAAAAACAGAAGCAAACCCTAAGATAAAAAAATGGAAAATGCCACCCAAAGAAACCCTAAACCTATACTAAACCAAAGTCCAAAGGGGAGGTCTCAACTCTTAACCAATCTCAAGTTATGATTTTTACAAGCTATTAGGGTTTTTAGGGTTCCTAAACAAAAGAAATGTCAAACAATTTGAAAATGCAAGATCAAAACATGTCCATTTAATCCTAGAAACTACATGCTAAACACAATGCAATGCAAGAAGAATCAATGTCCAACTCTTTCTAGATAGGCAGAAATGATTTTTTGAACTTATGATCAAAATAATGCACAAAAAATGATTTAATTCAATGGAAAATTCTCAAAGTGCATCAAGATCAAAAAAGAAATTTGGTTTGAAGGTTGGAAAATGTTTCTAAATGTCTTAGAACATTTCATGAATTTTTTGGTGATTTTTAAATACCTAAAAGTATTTTTAATTAATTAATTCTCATTAATTAATTAAAAAGAAACTTTTAAATATTTAAAAATACTTTTTTAATGCTAAAAATAAAAATAAAAATATTTTTGGGTCTTAAAAATTAATAAAACTTTTATGAAAAAGTTTCATAATTTTTAAGACATTTTTGCTATTTTTAATTAATTGTGCAAGTTAAATGAAAAGAAATGAAATTAAAACAAAATAAATGGAAAGTCAACAGAAGGAAGGGCCAGGATTGGGTCTGGATTCAAATGCATTGACCACGCGCGCTATCCAAGGGCTGTGGTTCTTTCTGAGTTAATTAAATTAATTATGGATTAATTAAATAAAACACGTGGATTAGGGCTAATGAACGCATCTGGACCTTCCATTCGCGCGGGGAGTCAACCAGTCAAAGGCATCCTATGGTCCAAATTCAAATGACACTAATTACAGGGGTTATGCCCTAATTATTTTCAGGTGGCCGGAGAAGACCTCCGGTCGTCTTCTCCGGTGGGAAGCCCACCTGAAAATCTCCAAACTCCCTCAAAACGTAACAAAAATGAAACCTAAGCATACAGAAATGATTCCCATGATCCCCTGAACTAAAACCCTAAGTCAAAACAAATTTATTCTTCCTCAAATTCATGAATCGAGCAAAACAAATTTCTAGGTCACAGAGTTTCAGAAGCTAATTAAATACTCATTTCAACACCATTTCAAAAACCAAAAGCACCAGGATACTCAGTGAAGCATAGAGAACAAGTTTATAACATGAAAAACGATTTCTGGAAAAATAATTCTTGAGCTACCTGAGATTCGAAGCTTTCACTCTGATGACTTTCTGGCCTCTCCTCTTGATGAAAACCACTCCACTTAACCCTCTGGTGGTGCTTGAATGCTCAAGAGGAATTTATGTTGGCTGAATGAAGAGTTTGAGCAGCTTCTGCTCAAGCTCAGTTGAAAATGGCAATGGAGTTTCAGGCTGTTTCTGGCAATGGTGAAGGGTTGTTTGTGGTCCAGATGATGAATGGAGAAGGTCTATGGAGTTTGTTCTGATGTTTGTGAGCTGTGGAGAGAGTTTCGAATGAAACTGCAAGTTGGAATGAAAATGGTGCAGTGGGGTTACAGCTTGTTTCAGGCTTGTGTTCTTGCTGGTTTCTACTCAATGAGGCATGGTGAGTTGAATGGTGAAAATGGTTTGAGTGTTTTGTGGCTGGGCAGAGAGATTCGAAGCAAAATGCAGCTAGGGTGTGTTTTGTGTATGTGATGGTATGAAGTGTTTCAGCCTTGCTTCTTCATATCTTTGGCTTGCCAAGGGATATTGTATTTTAATCCTATAGGTCAGATGATGTGACCTGGCCTATAGTGATTGGTAAGTTTACTTTTGCTCAAAGTCCACCTTTTGTGTAAGAGAAGTATGGCTCATGATCTAGGCTAGTACAAGGCGTGGGCTGCGCAGCAAGGGTGAGGGGAAAGGCTAGCCAAAGTCAGCATCCAAGGTTGCAAGTTGTAGGAAGTGTGATCATGAGTTTTTGCAAGTTGTTGCTTTATGGTTCACATGTGATTTCCTTATCCCACAAGCCATAATACATGAGCATTCTTGGTTCAATTCTGATTTTTATGACTTATAGAATGTTTGTGTCATGGTTTGAAATGAACTAGAGGTTACAAAAGACATTGGTTCATGGTTTTGCAAAATTCTCACTTGATGCATAACTTGAAAATCAATGATTTTTGGCAACTTTGTCACACCATAACTTTTGATCCAAGAAGAGTTTGATCATGTTCTTGTACTTTTTGAAAAGGGAAAGATGAGATCTACAACTTTCATGACCAAAGTTTTTTCATTTGAAGCATTTTTGGATCAAGAATCAAGGCTTGAAAAATGACCTAAAATGAAGCATTCTTGAAAAGTCAACTATGCCCAAAAAGTCAACATTTGCAAAACTTCCAAGTTCTTGATTTTTGTGAACTTCAAACCTCTTCCATGATCAAATAAAGATCATATACACTCAAAATGATGAAGGTCACCCATTGGTTGGGTCATTGGGGGCCTCAGATGCCCTGATTTTGCACTGACTTGTCCAGAAAGTCAACTCTTGATCAGATGACTTCCCCATGGAATTTCTTCATGAAAATTGATATGCATACTCCCTATACCATATAGAGACCAATGGAAACAAGAATGACCAAAAAATTTGGAGTTATGGCCTCTGAAACCAAAACCCTAATTTTTAGGTCAACTGTGCAGTCAAACTTGGCTCTGCATCCACTAAAACCCTAGTTCTTGTGATTCCTTGGAATTTTGACCCTGAGAGGATGCAATATGATACTTGAACACATATGGATCCCTTTGTAGTGGTTGGTTGCCTTTGGAGTGGCTCAAGAGGCTCTTGGATTGCTCAGATCACAAACCCTAGGTGCAGATGACTTAGGAACTATGCAGTGAATCAAAAATGGGATATGAGGGGATATGATTGTATTTATGCATATGAAATGATCACAAGCCATGGTGAACTGGGTGAGGGCAAATTTGGGGTGTTTACACATGGCATGAGGTTTCGAGACTTCAAAGCTCGACCAACACTAGTTACCAGAGTAACTCGCAAAAATACATGATCTCCCTCTTGGAACTCAAGTGATTTCCTCTTCTTGTCATGGTAAATCTTCTGGAAACTTTGTGATGCTTCCATCTTCTCTTGGATCATCTTGATCTTCTCAGAGGTTTGTTGCACAATCTAAGGTCTAAGCACAACAAATTCACCTTATTCATACCAACAAAAATGAGTCATAAACTTTCTACCATACAAATCCTCGAAAGGTGCCATTCCAATACTATAGTGGAATCTATTGTTGTAAGTGAACTCAGTCAATGCCAAGTAACTATCCCAAACACCTCTTTGTTCTGGAACATAGGCCCTCAACAAATCCTTCAAATATTGGATGGTTCTCTATGTTTGACTGCTCATTTGCGGATGATAAGAAGAACTCAATTTTAACTTAGTTACCATCGCTTCCTACAAAAAAAATTCAAAACCTTGACGTAAATCTTGAATCTCTATCCAATATGATACTCAAAGGAATATCATGCAGACTAATAAAATTCTCAAAATACAACTCGAATAGCTTCTGCAAAGGAAAACTGGTCTTAATCGGAATGAAATGAGTCAATTTAGTCAGTTTATCAATGATAACTCAAATGGAATCACATCCCTTTATCATCTTTCTAAAAATCATCATAAAATCCATGGAAATGTTGTCCCAATTCCACTCATGAATACTTGACGCTTGCATCAGACCCAACGACTTCGGATGTTCAATCTTTGACTTCTGACAAGTCAAACAAGCATAGATAAACTCAACTACTTCCTTTTTCATTTCTGGCCACCATAACATCTTCTTTAAGTCTTGATACATTTTAGTGGCATCAAAATGAATACTCATACCGCTTTTGTGCCCTTCCTTGAGAATACTCTTCTTAAGATCTGACACATTTGGTACATAAACCTTTCTCAGAATCTTGACACACCATTCTCGTTGATTCTAAAATCACCTCATTTATTGTGATTTATTAACACTAGCCGGTAAACCAATCCTAAATCAACTTTTTGACCTTATCTAATTCCTTCAAGGATACCACTGTCAACTTCAACATACCTAACTTCACACTATTAGGAGTCTCTTCACACACTAAACTCATGTCTCTGAGTTGCTCAATCAATTCCAACTCTCAAACCATCAACATATACATATGCAATGACTTTCTACTCAACGCATCAGTTATAACATTTGATTTACCGAAATGGTAACTCAAGCCAAAATCACAATCCTTCAGAAATTTGATCCATCTCCTCTGCCTTATATTTAACTCTTTCTGATCAAACAAGTACTTCAAACTCTTGTGATCGTTAAAGACTTCAAACCTGGACCAAACATATAATGTCTCAAAATCTTCAATACAAACACTACGACTTCCAAATCTAGATCACACATAGGATAAATCCTCTCATGAACTTTCAACTGTCTAGAAGCACAACCCAGGACCCGACTATTATACATTAACACACATCTTAGACCCGTCTTCGAAGGATCATAATACACAACAAAGGATTCACTTGGATTTGGAAAAATCAAAACTGGAGCAGACATCAATTTCTTCTTAGGTTCCTGAAAGTTTTTTTCACAATGCACATCCTAAACATATGCCTGGCCCTTTCGAGTCAACTGATTCAAAGGCAAATCCAACTTCGAAAAGCCTTCAATAAACCTCCAGTAATAACCATCCAACCAAATAAAACTTCTGATCTCAATAACATACTTCAGAGTATCCCACTGCAACACTACATCTATCATCGACGGATCCATAACAATACTACTACTAGAATCACATGTCCGAGAAAACTCATCTCTCGCAACCAGGACTTGCACTTGGATAACTTTGCATACAACTTCTTCTCTTTCAAGGTTTGCAATACCACTATATATCTCCGTGTACTTTCTTCCTTCCATATCTCTCTTTAATTTTTCTTGTTGAGAATATTAAAATTAAATCATAGCATAATTTGTATGTCATTCAGGTTAGATCATGTTTGTAGTGATTTATTGTATAAGCATAGGTTTGTGTTACATCAAGCATATTGAATCATGCTTAAGTTGATTGTGTTAAGCAACATGTCTAAGTTGAAATGTTAAATTGCTTAGATTAATCAACTTAATTGTCCTAGTTGACTTATTTCGTTGTTTGATAATTTCTTAGTGATAACCTTAAAATACATTGGTTAGAATCCGTAGTGATGGGATTTTATGCTTCCATATTTTTGTTTTGTTTTAGTTTCCGCTTACCAAACTCTGATTCTTATATTGAAAGTTTTCAAATTATTTTATAAAAAAAGGATCAGTTTCCCCATTCTAGACCTTTTTCATACTTATATTCCCAACTAACAAGATTGGTTGTAATGAGTTAGAAGTAGTGTTAAAGCTTGAAAAATTGTGCACTTGAATCTTTCTCACGAGTTTTTTGAAGGGTTTGTGAAAATGTAGCAAATGAAGAATGAATGGGAAAGGGTATGAAGTAAGTTATTTTAATTAAAACATGTCCAAAGATACTTCTATGTAAAACACTTTGAGCATAAAAAATCGAGTTTTAAAATTAGGGTTATTATAGAGATACATCTCTAAAAATATTTTTTATTAAAATGGAATGAGTCATTCAAAAAAGTGTGGGGGTGTTTAATTTGAATGCTTCAGAGATTCATCTTGGACTTTAGTGACTTTTTACCATGATGAACTACATCTCATGGAATAAAAAAAATAACCCCTGAAAAGATTATTCATTTTCTTCTCTTCATAATTAAATTTATATTTAACCTTTGATAATTTCAACATTTAGAAATTAGAATACTTGTAAATTAAAATATATACTATTTTATAACCAAAATTCTATTTTCCTTTTAATAAATTCAGTATTTAATTATATGCATGGTCAAATCCTTATAACTTGTATCATTCAAAGATTGAGTCTTTAAGTGACAGTTACCATGGACATAATCAATAACATTAAAATCTTTACCATTTCATAATCAAATTTCTATTATGCCTTTAATAAATTCTGATCACATCACAATATATAGTTAAACAATTTCGCAAACAGAATGGTAAAATTTTAAGAAGTTGAAGAATTTATAAGATTTATTCTACTAGCTTCTTAAATTTCTTCAAAATTTACCTATGATGTTTAGAAACACACTAACTACTCTACTTAAGATATATTGCTCATAAGTTTCTATTTATGATTTAATCTTTTTATGTTAGTCAATAATCAATAGTATTAGGAAATTCCTATGACATGTATTTTAAATTAAATTTTGAATTTATTATAAAATAAGGGGATTGAGAGCAGAGTACTATGAGAAATAAATAATCTAATTAACTATCAAGTAATATCGGTGACTCTGGTTAATTTATATCATTGTTTTTTTTAATAAAATAAGTGGTTGATATATGATCAACTTGATATTATGTTTGTTTTATAATGCTATTGTTTTTTCTTCTCATTTTTATGTTTAGACATTACTCATTAGTCTTTATGTTTGTTTGTATTTGAATTGAGAAATTTACAATTTTGATTATGATTTGTTAATATTGAATTATTGTTGTATTTTGATATTGGCTTGTTAATTTCATATTTCAGTCATTTTTCTTAAAAAAAAATATTTTTTTTAAAGTGTAATACTCCAATTTAGTATTAAATGATTAATGTTAAAAGTAAAATTAAGTATTTAGAATTAAAAATTAATTGAAGTGGTGGCAGACTAGTATATAAGAAATAATATTAAGGGTATTTTAGTCAAATTCCAAGAAAGCTATATATGACTCTTTCCTTCCCATTTTTATCATGTTTATCTCACTTTTAATCCACTTAGAATCAGATTTTTAGAGGGGGAGTATAGGGAAAGAGAGGGAGTCACGAAGGAGAAAGAAAATAGAGGAAAAGGAAGAGTTGAAGGCTTACATGGTTGAAGCTTGAAGAAGAAAGATGGAGCCCTTGATTAACATCATTATCTTCTCATCATTTCTTTAAATTCACACTTTAGAATAAAGGAGGTTGAATATTTAAATAAGCTTGGAGGAACCTTATTGTATGTGGAAAACACTTAAAAAATTGTTGATTTGCATGTCTGATTTAGTTTATAAAATGGTATGTATGCTTGCTTGATTATGTGATCACATAAGTTGATGCTTGCCCTATTTTTTACCATGATGAACTTACATGCATTTCCTTAAATTTTCTAAAGTTGAATAAGTGATTCAATAGATTAAGCATCATCATAATTTGTACCTTGTAATGCCATATTAAGTCGTTGCAAAATCATCATTAATCATTGTGAAATTATGATATGATGATGTTGTGATTTAGAAACAAATTTCATGTTATGTGTGTGGTTAGGGTTGATGTGGGAAGTTTTGGAAATGATTTTTATGCAAAAAATTGAGTGTTTCTCAATCTGGATTCTATGGTAATTAATTATCACATGTTCGTAATCGATTACTTGCATAAAATTGGATTTTTAAACGTTTTGGGGAAGTTAATCAATTACCACATATTGGCAGTCGATTACTACTAATTGTGTGAGATAATGCAAAATTGAAATCGACATAACTTGAGTTCTATAACTCAAAATAAGGCGTGGTTAGTTGCTTTTGAAAGCTAACACAAAGATATATAATATAGTGTAACCTTCATTATTCTTATTCCACTTCAATCCCTGTTTTGTTCGTTTAAATCTCATAATAGGAATATGGGACAAGTGTTGCGTGTTGGTGGATTAGCTTAGTTTGAAGCAGGTTGCAATAAAGCTTCATCTAATTCTTAATTAACGTAGAGGGATATGGCATAATGGGATTTCTAGACTCTTCTCCCATCATATTCTTATTATTTTCCCTATTTGATATTGTTTTGAATAATCAGATGCACAATCAATTATATGACTATAGTGGATCAATGGGTTCGAGTTCATAGGTGTATAATATTCAAGATCCACTCGTATAATCAATAATGAATGTGTATGTGTTGCACCCTAATTTTTGCCCTAAGTTTTCTTTGCATTTTCATATACATCTTGCATACAAACAAGATCGTGTTGGTTGCTCGGTTCTTCTCGGGTTAGGTTTATGCCTCGCAGGGGATCACCGTTGTCTTTAAATTACTTTATTTGTTTATGTTTACTAACCATTAATCAAAATAAAAAAAAATATCTTGTTTCCTTTTACTAACCTTTTTCAGGAAAAAGAACCATTGAAAATGCCAAAAAATAGCAGTCCTACAACTCGAGTAAATTTTACAAACAAAAGTCGAAGTTGATCCGCAAATAATTCAAAATTATCTGATCAAGATTTTCCCAAGTTAATTGATTCATTCAAATAATTTTCAAGATTCATGTGTTTATTTCCATGCCTTCTTCTACGTACAAAAAGAATCGGGTCACAGCAACCAAGCAATCACCTTTGAATAAAATATTCAAATTTTAGCTTGGTTAACTGGTTAACCATATGCGTTAACCGGTTAACCAGTGCGAAATTTGAATATTTTATTCAAATTCATCACCCTTAGATCATTGATTTAATTGGAATATTCTAGATCCATTGGTTTCTTATTTCTCTACATCACTTTGATCATTTCCTACCATAAACCCTCACTAATCACCACTCTTTTCCATTTCCCACCAAAATTGCAATTACCAAGCCTAATTTTAACTACCAAAGCAAGCTTCATTCCACCAAACTCTCATACCTAAAGTCTTTAAATAGAACCATAATTTCATTCATTCACCAAGCTTTTGATAGCCACAAAACCTCTTACAAAATACTCCCCCAACACCAAAATTCTCCAAAGCTCACTTTCTTCCTTTTGAAGTTATCAAGAATTCACATTGAATTCTTGACTAACTTGAGCTAAACCTTCATCCTTTCCTTTCTTTTGTTCATCAATTTCAGTAGATCTAAGCTTGCTTTGGTCCAATTTGAAGAAGGCCTTTTGGTAATTCATCTTTCTCCATAAACCCATATTCACCATCAACATTCAAGATGTAGATCTTTATTTGTTGTTTGATTGCAGGGATTCCACTGTATTTTGGTTTTAAAATTCGTGCAAATTCAGATCATGATCATTAAATGCTTGAGAAAAGGTTTTTTTGGAAATGGATCAATGCTGAATTTCTGCATTTTTTGATGTTGCTTCAGCGTTAACCGGTTAACGCAAGTCAGAATTGAATTCTTGGCTTGTTTTAAAGCCCTTTTTGGTTCATCTTTCTTCTTCTTCTTCCTCCTTTTATTTTTACCTTGGGAAGCACTTTTGGGAGTAATTTCTCCTTAATTTCAATGAACTTTGTGTGTAGATTAGAGTAGTTAATGTTCATTAATTCAAAACTACCTTTAAGTGGATTATTTAATTCATTTAAGGTATTTTGCATTAGTGATACATTTTCATGCTTGAATCCACCGAGATGAGTGATTGAACTTAAGGATGGAAGAATACCATGAGTGCGGCTCAATTTGGTATTCACCTTTAGTTTTGTGCGGTATTGCGTCCGGATAACAATTTACATATCGTGTATCTCGCATGCATTAGCATTAACATTATGCACCTTAATTGATGGTGGTCGGCCTCATTTGTAGGGTAATTACTTCGTAAATTACTCGGCGATTGCTTAACATAGACTTAAATGTGTCCCGACTTCAGAATAAAAATCTAATTGGGCACTTGCACTTTCGTGGACCAGATCTCTTGTTGATCCCGTAATCTCAAAGTGATTAATCATATTGCATTAAGAATCGAGACTTACGAATGTTTGATGCGTAGGTGCTTTGGGTCTCCCAATCGCCTTTCAAATTTCATTGAATTTGGTTCGGTTTGCCTTGATTAATCGCTATAGTGTAAGATGCTAAGCGGATCCGGTTGCCTTTCGATTTTGGTTGCACTTTTTCGGTTGTGGTTGATTAAGTTCACCATACCATTTCTTATGTAAATATTATTATACTATTATTTTTATTAATATTTTAGATTCTTGCAAGTTTATTTGCTTTTGTTACTAACATTTAATTTCTCGCACTTTTATTGCTTTTATTTTACTTTGCTTTATTATGCTTTATTCATCCATATCATCTTTATTATTTTCTCTTATTTTATTGTTGATTTTTGCATTTGTCCATTTGGACACCAAAACATTAATAAAGGATTAAACCTCTAAAAAACTTGTGACTTTAATTTATGGACTATTGGTTACTATCCTTGGCTTTGGAATGAAGATTTGGACTTAGATTCTTAGGACACATTTCCTTTGCCTTGATCTTCATGAAGTTGGAATTTGCCTTTATTTGGCCATTTGCTAGCTTATAAGGATGAAACTCTTATGCTCATAATTTGAAATGTCATCAAGTTTGGTTAGATCTTCCTTCCCTTATCTTCTTATTTTCTTTTTTAGGATAGTACCTTCATCTCATCCCCTTTTTTAATTTTCAATATCTTCTCCCTTTTTCAAAGGATTCCTTCTTTTTAAATAATCACATCTTTAATAAACAAAACATTGACTTTTGTAAGGTGGATATTACTCTTTTTCTTTTCTTTTAAAATCAATGAATCTAATCATGTTGACTTTAATTCCAAAAATAAAAAGAATCAAATTCATTCAAGTTGTTTTGTGCCTTTGTGCACTTTTGTTTATTTTCTTTTTAAGAGTGTCGATTATGAGTCATTATTCTTTAGTCGGGTGCAAGTCTCTCAATTTCCATGGTTTTAGTTTAATGTAATTGAGTCTCTTGTCATTTGTGGGGGTTTAGTGGCATACTCGTTGATTTTATCCGAGTTGGTTCCCTCCCCATAATGATGTATGAGTCTATGCCTTCATTCTCATGGTAGTTTGTTTGGCCATCCACTTGAAAATGACAAATTCTCTTCACTTAATAAAATCAATCATAACCTATCATTTTCATTATTTGTACCACGAACTACGGGGTTTTGATCTTGCATTGCACTTTGTGGGTACATAGGCATGAGGTAGTAAACCTCTCCAAACACAAAAATGTTTATAAAAAAAAATTCTTTCCTCATCCCTCCACTCTCATTTAACAAACCTTTTTCAAACCAAAAGCAGTAAATTTTTCAAAGGGCTCCCGTGGAGTACCACGGACATTTTGGGTGCGTAAAACCTTCTCATTGTGTAACCTATCCCTTTACATGTTTCTCTGTTGTGTTTCTTTAGCTTTTTGTTTTTAGATTCATTAGGATTTATTCGCTCTTTTTTCATTTTCCTCTTGGAATAAAATAAAAGCGCGATGGCAACTCTGTTTACTTTGAGTTAAGTTAACCAATAGCTTACACTCATAATTTTACCGCTACAGAAAAGTGGCGACTCTGCTGGGGAGTAATCTCTAAGTGGATTCGGCCTACTTTGATTTATTTACTGCATTGGTTTGATTTGTTTGTTATTTGTTTGTTTTGTTTCGGTTTTGGTGATCCTCAGTGAGTGAGATAGATTCTAACCCGGGTCTGAGTTGAACTTATGATAGGACGACGATATTCGAAGCGATAAGCGATGGAGTAGTCCAAAGCTATATCAATTTGATAATCTCCACTCGGTTAGGCTCTCTTGGATTATCAATGTCATGACGAGTAATCATACGTGGCATTATTTTCCGACCCTGAGTTGATCATACTGAGGACCATAGAACCCTTAACCCATCCAAGCCAATTTAGAAACTAGTGCGGAAACTATCTGGGTGTAAACCTAAGGTGGTTGTCACGCGATACTACACTCGGACGAGGTCTATTTTAAGAATGTTATCAGTTGGAGAGTAATCCAATGTACCGATGATATTCTAAAGATGGCTGTTAACTCCAGGCACCTCTGTTAGCACCCTTTTGGTTTTCTGCAGGTACAATGAAGACAAAACCTTAGTACTTACCTGTGTGGGAGGTGTTCTGTTACCTTGACTTCATGCTCGTGACTCGGAACCTAAACCCGTGTGCTTTGTGTTATCTTGTTTGTGGTTGTTGCATCCAAGCATTCATTACATCATAAACATCAGTACATCCGTTTTTAAGGAAAACAACTCAGATTGTTGCAAATAGGGACAAGGAAAATGTTCCTTTTTGTGAAAAGTTTAAATAAAAGTTGTGATTCCCGTGCTCTCGATATTTCACATGTTTGCAATAATTGAGTCAATTCCTTGAAAACGGAAAGTAAAAAAAAGCATTGCATTCATCATTTTCATGTGCATTTCCTTAAACAAATCTCATTTCTCCTTCCGTCTTTGTACCAGTTGATTGATTTCTCGGCATTTGTACCAGATTCTAAGTGATTACCGAGGGATAATGGAGAAGATAAAGAGTGTTGATCTCATGTCAAGTTTTAAGGTGATGACTCTCTTATAGAAAGCATTGGTCCACAGTTGGATGTTCCTATCCAGTCTCAATTTTTACGAGGTAGCTTGGTTGCTCAAATTGATGAAGGGGATTCCCAATTTCTGATGAATATGCCAAATCCTCAAAGTGTCCATCCTGTGACAAAACTGATAGATTCTAGATTTGTGGAAATCGAGAAAGAATGTTGTGATTTCGAGGAATAATTGAATAAGATTACAGGACTCAACACATTTGGCTTTAATATAGAGGACATATGTTTGGTACCAGACGTAGTTATTCCTTCGAAGTTCAAGATGCCTGGTTTTAAAATATACAAGGGTGTCAGTTATCCAAAATACCATTTGATGATGTTCTGTCGGAAGATGGGCACTCATGTCAAAGACGATAAGTTGATGATTCACTGCTTTCAAGAAAGTTTATATGGAGGATCCTTGATGTGGTATATGAAACTCAAAAGGAATCATATTCAATCTTGGGAAAACTTATCTGTTGCTTTTGTGAAACAGTACAAGTACAATGTTGATATGGAGCCAGATCGTGATCAACTTCGAGTCATGTTCCAGAAAAACAAAGAAGCCTTTAAGAGGTATGCACAAAGATGGTGCGAGTTTGCTTCCCAAGTTTGTTCTCCATTGGAATAAAAATAAATGACCAAGATCTTTTTGAAAACTCTTAGTCCTTTCTATTATGAGAAGATGGTTTCTAGTGCACCCACTGACTTTGGTGAAATGGTGAACATGAGAATGAGACTAGAAGAGGGTGTCCGTGAAGGACGGTTAACCAAAGAATGGAGTTTTTCTAGATTTCATAAAAAGAAAGATGGTGAAGCCAATGCTATGTTTTAAGATTGGTATAGGAGAAACAATCAACGTCATCAGCAAGTGGCATCCGTAACTCCTATTGCTAAGCAAGACAATGTTCAAGAGAAAGCATTGTTTGATCCAATCCCAATGACTTACAGTCAACTGTGGTTCTATTTTGCTCGAAACTTGATAATGACACCTAGAAAGAACAGAGTAATGAGATCTAGCCCTCCTTGGTACAACCCAGATACCAGTTGTGAATTTCATGGTGGGGTGATAGGGCATCCGATTGAAGAATGCAAGGTTTTCCAAGAACAGGTTCAAGAGATGATCGATAATGAAGTGCTAACCTTTGAGGAAGGAGTACCATTTGTGAATGAAGTTCTTTTATCCTGAAGAATCAAGAAGGTTGAGAATGTGCCTATAGTCAAGAGCTCAGACCGGGACAATCGCCTTAGATCTTTAGTTCATTTGCTGCAATCTTATTTTGTAATATTTCATGATTGTTAATGTTTTGTTTGCATGTAAGAACTTATTTGTTTTGAATATTAATCATAATGCAATGAGTATGTTTATCTTGAAGTGATTCATTCTCTTTCTTTCATTTAATTTGTTTTCTGCATTGCAATACCAACTTCTTGTCTTAACTCTTGGAGGGAGGATGATGAAGTGAAAACACAAAATTTATGGTTGTATGATTTTGAATAAGACCCTGCTGATGATGTAAGGCATTGTTTCAAAATCCCAAACACCGGAGATATAAGGAAGATAATCCATTATTAACCCCTTTGAGCCTTGAAGTAGGAGTTTCTTTTCTAAATGAAAAAACCCTCATATTTAACCTTGGGGTTGGGTAGTCTTCAGTTAATTTGACCAAAGTGTCCAAATTTTAAACGGAATGTGCGTCTAAAAGAAAACCTCAATGGTTATCCCTCATCCATGAAGGAAAAAGACATCCACAACCTTGTTTAACAAAGTCAGATAAGCCAATGTCACATGATTTGTTCCAAAAAAAAGAGATAGAAAGAAAAAGAAAAGAAAAGTCCGCTAAGTCAAACAAAAATTGAATGACTTAGGCAAAGATTGGGGCATCCCGCTGGACGTCAAAATTCAAAAAAAAAATGTCCATGGAAAAAGTTAGGGAAAATAAAAAGAATGAGAATCGCGAAAAGTGAAAAGAAAGGATTGTAAAGAAAAATCCTCATCAAAAGAACATATTTGTGTGACTACTAAGCCAAAAGCTGACAGGGTGACTGTTATTCCTTGAAAATCCTCATTGGATCTTAAACTGTCAACCTCATGGGTTCTTAAACCGTTAGTTTAATCTTTTTGAGAGATGAACCTTTATGTTGAATTAGCTGAATATAGGACTGAAGGACATCACGGAGATTGGGTGGGTACAAATAAATTTTCTAGCATAAAAATCTTTTTTTCTTAAAACCGTGAACCAGGCCAAGTTATAACCCTCAAAAGACCCAATTGAAGCAGGGTTTGGTTTGAAGGCGTACTTCAACGAGATAGCGTTCCTGACTCCCATTAGTTGTGCTTAAAAGATCTTTATTGGTGTTGCATATGCATTCAAAAATCAATGTCGTATCTAAACTAGTGATTCATTCACAAGGTTTTGCGACATCTTTTCAATAAAAACTTCAAGATAAACATATTTGTTGCATTAGAATTATCATTCTCAGAATTAACATTTTCTGCTTGCATACATTTGTTTGACATCTGAAAGCTTGCATATGAGCATCAGTGATAAGTTTAATCTTTTGAGGCCTGAAACTCTGAAGAGTGATTGGCAAGTTATCTCAAGAATGAATATATCCAGGGGCATGTTTCTTGAAGACTTTGTTGAGTATGAGCAAGTATGCTTTCCTAGTTGATGATTTCACCTGGGGCAAAGTTTGAAGACTTTGTTGGTCACAAAATTTTCCAAATTCAGTTAATCTAGGGCAGTTACGTCGAGATTCGATGAATCCCTCTAAGAGTTGAAGACACTGAGGCAAATTATCTCAAGTTTTTATGGTACAAAGTTTCCTCTTGGTGTAAAATCCTTTGTAGACCATACAGTCTGGGGCAAAAGTGATGAATTGTGGACTCAATGTTATCCTAAGCAGATTTTTGTTCTGAGAAAATAATTTGTTTTTCCCCCATATAGTGTTTAATCAGATGTTGGTCCCTACAATGTTATTGATCTTTCTAGACTTTAAAATATAGACTGAGAGTGCATTTATTTTGCACATATACTTTGTCTCCCTAGGAAGAATCTGTTGAATTTTCCCCATTGAAGATGAATTTTATACATCTACAACAGGTGTGTTCTCAGTTAACCTCAGAAGAAGGTATATTCTCTCCAAGAGTCTCGGCAGTAGATATCTTGGATGATTTCAAAGAAATATTACAATAAACCTCGACAGAAGGTAGTTCTATTTTCTTTGATTAATCTCAGCAGAAGGTGTTTCCTCTTGTTTCCTAGTAAGTCTCGGCAGAAGATTTCCAGTTAACTTGATCATAAGTTTTTTTCTTTCCAAGAATCTCGGCAATAGATTTCTCAGATGATTTCAAAAGAATAATCTTATAGATGATCTCGGTAGAGGATGTTTTATTTGTAGATTCTCTGGTTAATCTCGGCAGTAGATCTCCAGCAGACTTCAACATAAGATGTTTTCTTTTTGGAATCTCGACAGTAGATCTCCAGCAGACTTCATCATAAGATGTTTTCTTTTTGGAATCTCGAGAGTATATTCCATGGCTAGTCTCGGCAGTAGACTTTTTCGGTTGATATCTTTTGAAATTCCCACAGTGTACCTCGGCAGTAGGTTCTCCAGTTAGAATTTGTTAGAATATTTTGTCTAAATGATTCTCATGATTTACCTTAAGTGGTTACTTCAAAGGGTATTTGGCTTGATTTAGGAATGAGAGAGGATATCAATAGTGATTCCAGGGATAGTAAAATCTAGATGTGTGTAACTCGTCTCTCCCAAAGCAAGGGTTGATCTGATTGTGTCCTTATGGAATTCTTGAGTAGTCCTGGCATGTTGATATTAGTGATGTTTTGTGCCCCACCAGCATGGCCGGGGATTGTAAATGCTCCTAGTTTTGTTCCCTTCCCCAGAAGAGTTGTTGGCAGGGATATCCTAGAAAATCTCCAGCTGAGTTTTGATCTCTTCCTCAGAAGTTTACCTTTGACTTGAGAAGTATTGGGAATCCTTAATCAAGTTCTTTTTCCTCAACTTGATTTGGTTGTATCCCTTAGAAAAAGTATTGGTATAGCAATCAATTTAGAGGTTTTCTTTCATCTATTGGTGGATATTGATTTAAAATCCCTCGTAACTGAGGTTTGCTATGATTAATTTCTGCTATCCCCACATGGGTCGAAAAGTCCAAATTTTAGGTGATGATTGATCTCCATAGATCCTTAGTAGGTCTGCGTGTGATGGTTTCCAGCAAATTTCTATTTGATCTTCAACAAGTTTTACACTTTTTCTCCAAGCAGAGCAAGAGTGGCATAACTCCTCCCCCAAGCAGAGCAAGAGCGACATGACTCTTTCCCCGAGTAGAGCATGAATAGTATGATGATTATTCCATGTAGGAGTTTGATTAAGAACACTTTTGTCTTCAACAAGGATCATGGAAGCTTTCCCCATCCCCAGCAGATTGTTACTTTCCTTAGAAAGGTGGTATTCCTATTCAGAGTTGATGATTGATGTTTGATACTCCAGTAGGCTATGCTTTATTTGCATAACTGGTAGATCTTTATTTTGTTTCCCCAAACAAAGTTATGAAGATATTTATCCCCACCAAGGTTTAACAGGGACTTTTCCCTCCATCCCCAAAGTGTGGAAGATTTTGTGTTGTTGTTATATCTCTGACATGTTGTCCTCTCAGAGTGGAATTTCTGGTATTATCTGTAACACGGTGGGAGAACTGACTTTAGTTATGTTGCGGATAGCAAGAGTCGCCACCGACTTTTATTTTATCCAAAGGAAAGGGTATAAAAGAACAGAAAAGACCTTAAGAGATGTTTTTGGGTCCGGGGGGTAGGTTATGTAAAGGGAAGGTGTTAGCACCCTTTACATCCATGGTTATCCATGGGCTCTTAGTTACTTAGCTCACTTTCGAATTGTTTTTGAAGGTGTAGTGTGTGAATAGAAAAATTTTCATAATAGTTGATAATGATCCATGTACGGATGCGTAAAAACTTGTTTTTGAAAATTTGTTTGAAATTGTGAAGAGTTTGAAAAGTTTTTGAAGTGAGCAAGTACATAAGAGGAACCTACCCTAAAATTTTAAGTCTTTCTTGTTCTTTATCCTTTAAGTGGTAAGACTATCCCTACTATTAAGGAGCAGGTAGTCATTACCTTGGATGTAAGGGACATATGAGGGACATCTGTTTTGAAGGCAACTGTGGGGTGTATTAAGCATATAGGAGGGGCTATCATCATTATTCGAAGGGACTTGATCTTTAAAGGCAACCATTAGGGACTTGATGATTTTTTCTTTTAAAGGGACTTGCTTTATACACCCCACTTGACCTTATGATTTAGGCAACTTGAGGGATAACCTTAGAAAGGTGAGATGGCGATTAAAAATCGACTTACGTGTGTGAGTGTTTAATATTAATTATCTTCAATTAAAATGAGCTAAATTTATTTTTAATAGAATACATGTTTTACACTCCCTAAATTACTAACCATAGCATAAAAAAATTAAATATTTAAATATTTACAAAATTACACCAAGAAGCAATTACATAATAATTATAATAAGCAAATTAAAATAAATAGCAAAAATAAATAATTAGCAAAATATAAATAAATAAGCAAATATAAAAATAAATAAATAGGGGTTAGTGATAAATATAAAAAAAATAAGGTTAGTAAAAATAAAATAGCTAAATTTAATGAAATAATAATAATTAGAAAAATAAACAAGGTTAGAGAAATAAGAATATAAGATAATAATAAACAAAAATAATAAATAATAATATGGTTAGCAACAATAATTAAATAAATAAAATTAAATAGAAAAATATTATAATGACATGATTAGAATAATAAACACAAAATAGGATTTTAATATATAAGCATTTATTTAGAAACATGAATAATTAAATAATTACTATAATATAAAATTTTTAAACATAATATAATTATAAATTTTAATTATTACAAATTTAATCATTTTTAAACATATATTAACATTTATTCATTAAAAAAACAATTATTTACACATTATAAGGAGAAAATAAGTTTTAAATATTATATTCACAAAATTAATCATATTTATAAAATTTAATTTTATTAGTTATTATATTTACAAATTATTTTAAACATATACAAAATATAATTATTGTAAGTTAAATTGTTTCTAGACATATATTAAAAGAAAAATAATTTGGATTATAAATATATTTACAAATAAGTTATAATTATTTTAAATAAACATGTACAATAATAATTACATCACAAATTAGAAAATAAACAATTAGGTTTTTAATAGGTATTTAGAAAATAAATTAGGGTTTTATTAGAAAAATATTTTTAGGGTCTAATTTATAATATACATATATTTATAATTTAATCACAAGATAAAGAAAATAATTTAAGAACATTTATATGTTTTAGAATTTGGAAAAAATTTAAACATGCTTCATTGTTTTTTAATTATTTAGAAAAAAACATATATACAAAAAAATCATATTTAATTTAATATTATAATACTTAAAACAAATAAAAGAAGAAAAAATGTGAAAACTCACCTGACTGGGATTTGAACCCAGGTCAGCTTGTTTTCCAGCAAGAAGAACCACCACCAGGCCACTGTGTACACAGGCAACAAAAGAGGGTGGAAAATTGGTTTTATGCTTCATCTTGAAAAATCAGAAAAATAATCAAACCAAAAAGGCCTGGGGTGGTGTTGAACCCAGGACCTCATAGCTATTCATACGCGCGCATTACCACCTGGCTGGGAGAGCCTAACTGTTAGCATGTTGGCTGCAATACATAATATATAATGGTTGTCAATTAAATGAAACAATTGAAAAAACAAGATGGTGAAGCCTGGACTCGAACTCAGGTCATCAAGTTATACGCGCGTCCCTTCTACCACTGGGCCAAGCAAGCTTTGATGATTAAGAATGGAAACAAATTAATAAAATATTATAATAAATTTTGAATTCTCCAGCAGCGCGCGAACTGCTTCTTCTTCAACCTTTTACCTGCGAATTTTCCTTCTCTTTTACCTGCGAATTTTGTTACAAGTTCTTCATTGTTTAAATCCTGCGAAATCCAAACACTCACAAAACAACATTGATTCATTAAATTGGTTAATGTTTTATGATCCTAGTGATTCATAGAGCATTCCTATGTGTCCAGAATTCATTTAAACTTATTGAATCATCAAACCCTAATTTCAAGAGTTAAACCCTAACAATGGCCGATTCTGATTCAGGCCATGAACCTTTGATTTAATGATCCAGAAACAACCTATATAACATCACAAACACAAATATGCAAGCAAAATTCAATAACCAGCAATGAATCAATGGAATCGAAAAAATATTTTCAAGCATGAACAAAGCCACGGTTTAGACATTAGGGCATGATCTGGATGCATATGAATGATGGTTTATGATCAGGGATGTCCCATGAAGCTTGCCATGTCCTCAAAATACCTTGTAGAGCTCTGGAAATCAGAAACCGAAAGTGAGCTTTTGGAGGATTTTTTGACTTTGTGAACTTACCTTTGGCTGCTGGAAAATCGTCAATGGATGTTTGCATTAGGTTTAGTACTTATAGGAGATGGAATCTAGGTCATAACATTGATTGGTTATGTGAAAGAATTGATTTAAAAAGATTGAGATTGATCATGCTTTGAAAGTTCAATATTCTTGCATCAATGCTTTCTATTTCAAGCCATGCCATATAATTCTTGTATCAACTTATTCCATGCTGACTTTATGATCTTCTAGAACCAATAATAACATCAAATCTTCATATTTAATATTTTATTTAAATTTAAAATGATTTTAAGTATAAAAAATCATAATAAATAAATTAAATAAAATAAAAATCATGAAAATAATATGGAAATTTCGTGCATGATGTTGTGATATGGGTTGGGTCATAATTTGGCCAGCCCATTTGGAAAGAATTGCTTTTGGACCTCCATTTTCATTATAAACCATCACAAAATTTCCCAACTTTTCAAGGGCATATCTCCCTCAATTTTAAAGGTATGAGGGTGTTCTTGGACATTTTGGAAAGCTTGAAGAGTCCTCTAAACAACCCCATTGGTTTCAGGTCCATATCATTTACCCATCTCAAGTTATGACCTTTTGAAGTTGTTGACTTTTTGTTGACTTTTGAAATGACCTATAATGTCTTAGCTCATATCTTCCAAATGAAGCATTTTTGGGCTTAACTTGCAAGATCAAAGTTGTAGAGAATTCAACTTCCTTCAAAATGAGCTTTGAGTGGAGACTTGATGATGAAGTATGTGAAAGTTATGGCTGGTCAAAGTTCAGTTGACTTTTACTGAGGAAACCCTAATTTAGAAACTCCTGATTATTGATGATCTGGAATCTCCTTGATGAATCATGATCAACCCTTGATCCAATGATGAATCTTACTTCATATACTTGATGTTGGCCAAAAATCATGAAGTTTGACTTTGGTTTGACCACAGTTGACCTCAGTTTGACTTTTTAACTGCATTGACTGATTTTGACTTATCTGATCATCTGACTGAGCAAACTTTTGAGAAAAGTCTTGAAACTTGTCATGGGGATTCTTACACACATATAAGATGTTATGAAGCTCACTTGAGGTCTTGGAAGTCCATTTAGCCTGATTAAAGTCAAAACCCTAGTTTTGGATGCACTGCTTAGGAGGTGCACTGTCTGAGGGAATTGTCAACTCTTCTGACCAATTGTGAACTTTGTGAACCTTGTGAACCATCATAAAGTAACTTGTAGACTTAATGAACCTCATGAAAGGTTATATAAACATTGAGAAACTTGTGAACCTTGTGAACCTTCAAGAAGTGACTTATAGACTTCATGAATCTCATGAAAGGTTTGTAATCATTGTGAATCTTGTGAACCTTGTGAACCTTCAAGAAGTAACTTGTAGACTTCATGAACCTCATGAAAGGTTATGTAAACATTGAGAAACTTGTGAACCTTGTGAACCTTCTTAGAACACAAAGTCTTGTATTGTGAGGGCAAATTTTGGGGTGCAACAGCTGCCCCTGTTCAATTTTCTGAAACCTGAGGGGTTAGATTGGTATATTTGCCAGTCGTGACCTGGAAGGTTGAAGGGGATTGAACACAAAAGCCCAAAAATTTGCACTCACCAGTGCATGGCTAGTTGAATATGATTGAGTGGGCTTAAAGATGCCACTTGGAAGAACTGGGGATGAGCTTAGAGATGCCATCAGGAAGAACTGGTGATGGGCTTAGAGATGCCATCAGAACATGATGATGTCTTTATGTTGATACTGACATCAGTACTAGGTCTTTGTATAGGCCGTCTCTGAATCATTTATGCAACATGATTTTGAGTTGGAAATATTTTGGATTAGGGAATGGATCTTTATACAGACCATTTGCCTATTCTCCAAGGGCCAAAAGAACGTCAGGATTTGTTCTTAAGGATCAAAAGAACGTCAGGATTTGTTCTTCTGAGTAAGATGTCTTGAACAAGTGGCCAAAAGAGCGTCAGGATTTGCTCTTGAGGATCAAAAGAACGTCAGGATTAGTTCTTCTGAAAGATGTCTTGAACAATGGGTTAAAAGAGCGTCAGGATTTGCTCTTAATGATCAAAAGAACGTCAGGATTTGTTCTTCTAAAAAAGTCTTGGAGGATGAAGCAGTCCAGAAGTAATGATGATAGCTGTCAGGAGACTGGAGTAATCCTGAGGTAATGATATGATTTCAGGAGGGTGAAGCAATCCTGATGTAATAAAAGCTGTCAGGAGACTGGAGTAATCCTGTGGTAATAATATGATATGCTTTCAGGAGACTGGAGTAATCCTGATGTAACAGCATGTCTTCAGGAGGATTGAGCAATCCTGATGATATTAATGATATGCTTTCAGGAGACTGGAGTAATCCTGATGTAACAGCATGTCTTCAGGAGGATAGAGCAATCCTGATGATATTAATGATATGCTTTCAGGAGACTGGAGTAATCCTGATGTAACAGCATGTCTTCAAGAGGATTGAGCAGTCCTGATGAGATTATAAGCTTTCAGGAGGATAGAGCAGTCCTGAAAACAAGGTAACATTCTGTATAATAATATTAGTTTATGCATTATGTATGCATGTATAATATGATGCACTTAGGTAATGTATTATGCACTCATGTATATGTATGTTATGGTATGATGTAAATGGTGTATGTATGATATGATACTGCCGGAAGCGCCTGGATATCTTCGTATAACAACTGCTGGCCAGGGAAAATAAATCCTGATTCGTTATTGAAGAATATATTATACATAACCTTACGTCTGCTGGGGATAACAGGGTATAGATAACTTCCCGTATGCTGGGGATAGCAAGGTATATATAACCTCCCGTATGCTGGGGATAACAAGGTATATATAACCTCCCGTCTGTCGGGGATAGTAAGGTATATGTAACCTCCCGTATGCTGGGGATAACAGGGTATAGATAACCTCCCGTATGCTGGGGATAGTAAGGTATATGTAACCTCCCGTATGCTGGGGATAGTAAGGTATATGTAACCTCCCGTATGCTGGGGATAGGAAGGTATACATAACCTCCCGTCTTCGTTTGATAGTAGGATAGATATCACCTCCGTCTTCGTTCGTCGTACCCTTATTGGAAAGTAAATTCCCGTATATCCGTATGAGGATAAAAGAGATGGATATAAATTCCAGGGGAGATGAGACTTTGTGAAGATGGATTTGTCCTACTGAGGGTTTGTAACCGTCTTGTAAAGGTGAACCGGCGAAGCTTCGTTGAAATCCTTCCCTCGTTCGTCCTTAGTAAATACTATTACTGCATTTTTATGCATTTCTGGTAAACATCAATCATATTAAGCATTCGTGTATTTTTGGTAAACATTAATCATATTCAAAAGCATACATACATTCAAACACAACCAATGGACGTTTCGCTTATGTAAATAGGGTAAAAGTAAATCTGGTTTTAAAAGATGGAATTTATTTATATCAAAAAGTGACCCGTACACGGGTAAATTTGTACAAGGAGACATAAACCCTAGTAAGAGGATTTTGTCATAAAGTTTTTACAAAACAAAGAGAATCAGCTATGTGGGAAACAATCCTATTGAGTTTCAATTCTACTATTGCCATTATCTTCAAGTATCTCATCTTCTGCTGTCGAGACGGAAACGATTGAATTGAGCTTTATCTGTTCAAGCTTGAGTAAGTAGTACAACTGGTTGCAGTTTCATGGGTGATCCGAACGAGACATAGTCATACGCTTTAATCCCTAACTTTTGCCTGGATTGCCCTTTCAGGTTTTCAATCCACCGGGATACCCTTTTTTGCCCAAGCCGCCTTTTCAGGTTTTCGACTTGCCGGGTGTACATCTTTTTATATATATCCCTAATTTTTGCCCAAACCCTTTTGGTTTGCCGGGATGCCCTTATTTTTGCCTAGGCCTGTCAACCTAGCGGGTCTCTTTTTATGCGTAGTATTTTTTAACTATGTCTGCGTTTACAGGCTGTGGGAAGTCTTCACCATCCATTGTAGTCAGTATCATGGCACCTCCTAAGAACACTGTCTTGACTACAAATGGTCCTTCATATGTTGGAGTCCACTTGCCCCTAGGATCACCCTGTGGTAATATGATACGCTTGATTACCAAGTCACCAGCCTGATATACCTTTGGCTTAACCTTCTTGTTAAAAGCTTTGATCATCCGTTTCTGGTACATCTGGCCATGACAAACTGCTGCTAGCCTTTTCTCATCAATCAAATTTATCTGGTCAAGTCGAGTCTGGATCCACTCATCTTCATCCAAGCCTGCATCCTTCATAATTCTCAAGGAGGGAATCTGAACTTCAATGGGCAGAACTGCTTCCATACCATAGACTAAGGAGAATGGGGTTGCCCCTGTTGAAGTACGTATTGTAGTACGATAACCATGAAGAGAAAATGGTAACATCTCATGCCAATCCTTGTAAGTAATAGTCATTTCTGTACAATCTTCTTAATGTTCTTATTAGCAGCTTCAACTGCCCCATTCATCTTTGGACGATACGGAGAAGAGTTATGATGCTTAATCTTGAACTGCATGCAGAGATCAGTAATCATAGTGTTGTTCAGATTAGAGCCATTGTCAGTAATAATCCTTTCAGGGATGCCATACCTACATATGAGATTATTCTTAATGAACCGTGCCACAACATTCTTGGTAACAGATGCAAATGAAGCTGCCTCCACCCACTTTGTGAAGTAATCAATAGCAACCAGGATGAAACGATGCCCATTAGAAGCAGTAGGCTTGATCTCACCAATCATATCAATGCCCCACATGGCAAAGGGCCAAGGAGCAGTCAACACATTCAATGGTGATGGAGGGATATGTACTTTATCAGCATAAATTTGACACTTGTGACATGTTCTAGAGTGTTGATAACAATCAGCTTCCATGGTAAACCAATAGTAACCTGCTCTCAATATCTTCTTTGCCATAGTATGACCACTAGAATGAGTGCCAAAGATCCCATCATGCATGTCTTCCATAATCTCAGTTGCTTCCTTCTTGTCCACACAACGAAGCAAAGTTGAATCATGATTGCGCTTGTATAGAATCCCATTACTCAAGAAGAACTTAGCAGCAAACCTTCTCAGAAACTTCCTATCTTTGACAGATGCCCCTTCAGGAAACTCCTGAGCTTCAAGATATCTTTTTACTTCGTAGAACCAAGGCTTCTCCTCTGCCCCTTCAGTGTCAATCTCATTTCAGTACGTAGGCTTTTCAAATCTATCAATAGTAATCTTGGGAGCTTCATCATCCCAGCTGATCTCAAACATAGATGCCATGGTGGCCAATGCATCTGCCAACCGATTCTCTCTTCGTGGAATATGTCCAAATGTAATCTCTTTGAAATGTGGGATCAAAGACAACACATGCTCTCTGTAAGGAATGAGGTTATCATGCTTGGTATCCCAATCTCCTTTAATCTGACTTACTACCAGGGCTGAATCTCCATACACATCAAGGAACTGAATCTTCATATCAATAGCAGCTTTAATACCCAGGATACATGCCTCATACTCAGCCATGTTATTGGTACAATGGAAACAAAGTCTGGCAGTAATCGGGGTATGACAACCTTCAGGGGAATTAATCACAACACCAACACCATTACCAAGTGCATTAGAGGCACCATCAAAAACCATAGTCCATCGGGATCCTTGTTCAGGTCCGTCATATTGTCCAGGTTCTTTGGTAATAATCATAATATCTTCATCAGGAAACTCAAAATTCATTGACTGATAATCATCCACTGCTTGATGAGCCAAATGATCAGCAACAACACTTCCTTTAATGGCCTTCTGAGTAGTATACTGTATGTCATATTCTGTCAAGATCATTTGCCATCTTGCAATTCTTCCGGAGAGAGCAGGTTTCTCAAATATGTATTTGATTGGATCCATCTTTGAAATCAACAAGGTAGTATGGGTCAACATATACTGTCTTAGTCGGCGAGCAGCCCATGCCAAAGCGCAGCAAGTTTTCTCGAGCAGTGAGTATCTTGTTTCACAGTCGGTAAACTTTTTGCTAAGGTAGTATATTGCCTGCTCTTTTCGACCAGACTCGTCATGTTGCCCCAACACACACCCCATTGAGTTGTCTAACACTGTTAAGTACATAATCAAGGGTCTTCCATCAACTGGTGGCATCAAAATTGGTGGTTCTAGCAAATATCTCTTGATTTCATCAAAGGCAATCTGGCACTCATCATTCCATTCCATCACCTGATCTTTCTTCAACAACTTGAAGATTGGCTCACAGATGGCAGTCAATTGGGAAATAAATCTTGCAATGTAATTCAATCGTCCCAAGAAACCTCTAACCTCCTTCTCAGTACGGGGAGTTGGCATCTCTCGTATAGCTTTCACTTTTGCAGGATCCACTTCAATACCTTTTCCACTGACAATAAAACCCAAGAGCTTTCCAGATCTAACTCCAAAAGTACACTTGTTTGGATTCAATCTCAACTTGTATTTCTTCAACCTCTCAAACAACTTGTGCAGATGATCAAGATGTTGCTCTTCATTCTGAGACCTGGCTATCATATCATCTACATATACCTCTATCTCATGATGAATCATATCGTGAAACAAAGCCACCATAGCACGCTGATATGTTGCCCCTGCATTCTTCAAACCAAATGGCATTACCTTATAGCAAAAGGTGCCCCACTGTGTCACAAATGTTGTCTTCTCCATATCTTCAGGTGCCATCTTGATTTGATTGTAACCAGAGAAACCATCCATAAAAGAGAATACCTTGTGCTGAGCAGTGTTGTCTACCAGAATATCAATATGAGGGAGTGGAAAGTCATCTTTGGGGCTAGCCTTGTTCAAATCTCTGTAGTCCACACACATACGCACCTTACCATCTTTCTTAGGAACTGGTACCACATTTGCAACCCACTGAGGATAAGAAGTCACTGCTAAGAACCCTGCATTGAACTGTTTCATTACCTCTGCCTTGATCTTTTCTGACATTTCAGGACGCATACGACGAACCTTTTGCTTCTTTGGACGACAATCTTCTTTCACTGGTAAACGGTGAACCACAATGTCTGTATCCAACCCTGGCATATCTTCATAAGACCAAGCAAAGATCTCCACATAGTCACGTAACATCTGAATCAACCTGCTCTTGACACTGTCCTCTAAATCAGCCCCTATCTTGACCTCTTTTCTGTTTTCTTCAGTTCCCAGATTCACAACTTCGACTGGCTCTTCATGTGGCTGTATAGCTTTCTCTTCTTGTTGTAACAACCTAGCAAGCTCTACAGGTATTTCACAATCGTCCTCATTTCCGTCTTCAGTTTGATAGATCGGATTCTCGAAATTATAATTGGCAATAGTAGAACTGTTATCAACAGGATCCAGAGTGGATGAGGATCTGCATTTTAGTGATATGGGTGTGTGTAAGAACACATAGCTGATAAAGCAAAAATAAAAGAAAAGAAAGACAAGGAACACAATATTTACGAAAACGAAACGTCCACTGATTTTATTGAATGAAGTATGCAAATGAAATGACAGCCCGTAACAAGCACACCATTGTGCCCCGGGTAAGGCACATGGCTTGAAAGTTTTATTGTTCAAGAAATTACAAATTTAAAATATAACAACACAGTAATAGTATTTACTCCTGACTAAAGGAGATAGGGATAACATCTTCAGCTTTCCAATTATTAAGTCCAGCACCCACAGTAGGAAAAATCCATGCATCCAAGTTGTAGTCTTCATCTTGATCTCCCACAGCATTAATCTGGTCTTTCACAACCCCTTGATTAGTGACACGGGCAGCACGAGCACGACGAACAGCCTTCTGGGACTCTGCAGTGAAACCCAAACCAAACTTGTCAGACTTGTATGGAATATCAGGAAGCTGACCCCAAATAGTACAACCACCTTCCTCCACCATAGCTCTAGCATCATTGAGGGAAGCCATTGCCATTGTTGGAGGCTTTCTGGTGACCACAGGAACTTTCTTCACAACAGGAGGAGCTACATAATCATTAACAACCCAGGGAACCACTTCAAATGTCTGACATGGAGTTTCAATGTATTCACCTTCCATTTCCAGATACTTGAAAGTGTTTACATGGCTGACAAAGTATTCCTCTTCTCCATAGACAGTAACAACCTTTCCATCTACCGGATATCTCAACTTTTGGTGCAATGTAGAGGTTACAGCACCTGCCCCATGGATCCAGGGACGACCAAGCAGACAAGAGTACGAAGGACGAATATCCATCACAAAAAATGTAGCAGTAAACACCTGGGAACCAACTTTGATTGGAAGATCAATTTCTCCATGTACTACTCTTCTAGAACCATCAAAAGCTTTTACCACAATATTACTGGGCTTCAGCACAGCATCTTCAGGACTCAGCTTGTTCAGGACTTCCTTAGGCAACACATTCAAAGAGGAACCATTGTCTATCAGCACATGTGACAGGGTAGTGCCCCTACATTCAATTGAGATATGCAAGGCCCTGTTATGATCCCTCTTGGCAGGGGTCAAATCAGCATCAGAAAATCCTAACCCATTGTCATAGGTCAGGTGGGCAACACAGTTCTCAAACTGGTCAACACAAATTGCACTGGGTACATGAGCAGTCTTCAGAAACTTGATCAAGGACTTGGCATGAGCCTCAGAACATAACAACAAGGACAGCATAGAAATCTTTGAGGGAGTATGCCCCAACTGATCCACAATGTCATAATCACTCTTGCGAATGATTTTCAATACTTCTTCCATCTGCTTAGAGAGGTCATCAGCAGCTGGCACATCAGTAGATACAGGCTCAATAACAGGACCCTTGCCCCGAGCATCAGTGGTGGAGGTAGCAGCAGGAGTAACTGCATTCTTAGAAGCAACTGGAGGAGAGAAGACTCTTCCACTACGAGTGATCTTGCTAGATCCAGCAATATTATCAATGTCAACAGGCATATCAGCTACAGGCTCTTGCTTAACACCATGGATGTATACATCAGATCCATAATGCCAAGGCACAGCCTTGTCAGACGTATATGGGATAGGACCAGGAGTAGTAATGACCACAGGAGCTACTCTGGCTTCAGCAACAACTTTTACAGGACCTTCAGCAGTAATCTTGATGGGACCCTGATGAGTGATTTTAATGGGACCCTTTGAAGTGATTCTTATTGGTACTTTGTCAACCATGTCAACCTCTTCAGTCTTCTTACCTCTGGTCAGGTGATCCACCATACTTTCTACAGACGATGGTCTTCTTTCAAACACTATAGTATACTTATCCATGAGACGTTGAATTCCATCTCTCAATATGAAACAACTATCCGACTTATAGGTACAATACAAACAATCTTCACGACAACCTGGAAAGATCCCAGCTTGTACTAACCTCTTTTTGATAACAGACAGTGGTGTGGTCAACTCCATAACTGAATAGACATGTAGATCTTCCTCAATGGCATTGACAGTCTTCTCGTGATTTGGCATTGGAGCAGTAATCACATTGGGATTACCCGGAGGATCAAACTCAATTTCTCCAGCATCGATCATATCTTGAATTTTATTCTTCAAGATCCAGCAGTTATTAGTATCATGTCCCTGACAGTTTGAATGATATGCACACCGTGCATTGGGATTGTACCTGGGAGAGGTAACATTGGGATTCTGAGGAGCCTCTTTCAAAGTAATGAGTTCAGCCTTCAACAAGTGTTGCAATGCCTGAGCCATTGACATGTTGATCTTCGTGAACTGCCTTCTAGCCCTCTGTTGGTTGCCCTGTGGCTGCTCTGTTGTTGCAGGAGTTGGATTTGAAATATGAACTGCACTAACAGACTGATGCCTTCTGTTACGATCAGGCTGACCATAAACAGCATTAGATTCTTTCTTCCCAGTGGGAGGCTTCTTTGCAGCACCTGATGAGGAAGCACCCACTTGGATCTTACCATTCTTTATACCATTCTCTACTCGCTCTCCTGTCATGATCAACTCAGTGAAGCCAGATGATGAGCTTCCAATGAGATGACTGTAAAATGGACCATTCAGCGTACACATGAACATATCAACCAATTCCCTGTCAGTCAAAGGGGGTTGAACTCTTCCAGGTAAATCTCTCCACTTCTGAGCATACTCTTTAAAACTTTCTTTGGCACCCATAGACATGCTCTGAAGCTGCATGCGAGTGGGGGCCAAGTCAGCATTGTATTGATACTGCTTATAGAAAGCTTCAGCAAGATCATTCCAGTCTCTGATGTTAACACTCTCCAACTGATAATACCACTCCAGCTGAGCTCCAGATAAGCTCTCTTGAAAGAAATGGATCCACAACTTCTTATCAGCAGTGTGGGGTTGAATCCTTCTGACATAGGACCTCAGATGCAGCTTGGGACAAGAGACCCCATCATAAACAACAAATGTAGGAACCTTGAAACCAATGGGTATGACTACCCCAGATATCAAACTTAAATCCTCAAAATCCAGCCCAGATGACTTCTGCAACTCCATAGCATCCATTCTATCCACCAGCATCTTGAATTTGTCTTCATTAGGCTCATGGTAATAGTTAGCCTCAGAATCAGAGTCCCCCATAGTATGGTGGAGACTGCCTACCTCTTGCTCAGATTCTTCAGATTCATAGTCTTCAGCTGGTTCTTTGGTCTTGGCAAGACCTTTGAACCTTCTTCCCATGTTGATCAACCCAGCAGACCTTCTAGTCTTCTTAGTCTTCTTGGCCAGCAGTGCCTTCAATTCATCCTGCCCCTTGGACAGGTTCAAGATCAGCTCTTGGAACTGTGCATTTTGTGCCTGGAGATCCTTAACTGATTGTTCAAGAGCCATTGCTGAAATAAACAGCGAGAAGATGAGAAACCTGTGCACAATTATAAACCTGTGATGCAATGAAATGATATGGTAATGCATATGCAATGTTTTCAAGGACCGCAGGATTTAAATTTGCTTAGACAAACATGAAAGTAAACTTTTATTAGTAATAACTTTGTTTTGCCTTTTAGGCTTACAAAAAATGAAATAAAATAAGTACAAAAGATGGGGTTTTAAGTCTCCCATGGACGTTTCCTCTTTGTGTTGAGGTATGAGTTGAGGTTCCGTTCCTCATGAAGTTGCTTTGTTAGCTCTAGGATTCTTGCTTGGCTTGCTTTGTAATGAGCCTCGAAAGTATCCTTTTGCTCCTTCAGTTGGATCCATGACCTCTGCAAGTCTTCCTTATCAGTAGGCATGTCTGGGTGAAGGATGGTATAAGTTGTGTCTCCTTCAGCAACAGGTTCCATGGTAACTGGTAGGACGGCAGGATATGGCATCATGAGTGTCTGAGCATGAGATCGTACCCATCTGAGATAAGCCTCCATAGGAATAGTGTACTTAGGCTCTAGTGTCTTGCTGTCAACCCTGTTTACCTTTCCCCAAGCTCGTATGAATCTCTGACGGTAACCCTGAAGATCGTTGTCGTAGTCAAATACAATGCCCTGAATCAACATATCATGTGGACCATCACTCCGGGCGTAACCAAACTGTCGTAAAGCTAAAGAGGGGTTGTAGGTGATGCCTCCTCTTATGCCTAGTAGTGGCACATTAGGAAACTCCCCACAACGGTCAATGATGGTGACATTCTCCATAGATCTGGAGCACCAATGGATATCTGAGTGAGAAAGTGACATGATCCTCTTGGACCATCTGAACCCTTGCTCATTCTTCATTACTGAGCGAGGAAGGTGAGAAATAAACCACCTAGAAAGCAAAGGTATGCAGCACATCAAAGTTCCTCTTGCCCTTGTAGTACGGGTATGAAGAGAATGTAGGATATCTCCAAGCAATGTAGGCACTGGATTGTGACTCAGGAAAATGTTGATGGCATGAACATCTATGAACTGATCTGGATTGGGGAACAATACTAATCCATATATCAGCAAGGCTAAGATCTCCTCAAAAGCATCATATCTCATGGCCTTCAAGAACATTTGAGCCTTATCCATTAGCACCTTGGCAAGAATACCCTTGACTCCGCTTCTCGTCTCTAGAACAATGTCAGATTTCTTCAGATGTAGAGCTGCAGCAATAACCTCAGGTTTAGGCTCTCTTTCCAAGCCTGTGAATGGTTTCTGATTAAGAACAGGTATGCCCAGAAGTTTAGAGAACTCTTCCATGGTTGGAACCAGCTGGTAGTCGGGGAATGTGAAGCAATGGTGCTTAGGATCAAAGAACTGAAACAGAACACTCATCATGTCTTCATTGAACCCTGAAGTGACTAGATCCAATAGGTGACCATGTCTCTTGATGAACTGGGAGTTATCAGACACTTGAGAAACCAACTCTTTAAGCTTGGGAGGTATCCCCACAAAGTTGATCCTTATGGTGTTTCTACGAGCAGAAGCCATGACCTGCAACAAAGAACAAAGATAAATCCTTTGGTCCTTGAAATGGTTAGTGAAAATGCTATGCTTATGATGCATGATGATGTCATGATGTTATGCTCAATCACAAACATGTGGCACACACAAACAAGTCACACCATAGCCCTAGGTTTAAAGGCTTGCATGAGGTTTAAGGTAAGTACCCTCCTCTGAAGTTTAGATGGTTCATCCTGTCCTACAAAAGTAACCGGGTTCTAAGGGATCTCAATATCATTGATCCTTCACAAGGGTGGTTGATCAGAAGGCAACTTACTTGCCAACCAAAACCCTCCAAGTTTAGAATCTCAATGAGCGTAGTATCGAGTGTCAACCAACTTCAGTCTGCACCAAAGCCGGTTACCTCACTACCTTCTAAAGGCCAAGATGAGTTAACTAGGGTTCTAAAAGTTAGTTAGTGCATTGACAACATATGGCAGCCTCATATTATCCTCAACTTGACTTAAGGAACATAAGCACCAACCAAGAAGTCGCACTAACTATGGCCACCAGATCAACCATATCGATATACGTCGTACAGTTTCCTTGGTCTATTGCCATTTACCTAAGGTACACTAGATCCGGGTTAGGACCTTTCACACATAAGAGCACCCCAACAATATAATAATAAAGCAAACAAATCAAACAATATTAAAGTGATCTTAATTCCTAAGGGTACCCCTCTTAAATTTAAGTCCCCAGCAGAGTCGCCAGTTCTGTAACACGGTGGGAGAACTGACTTTAGTTATGTTGCGGATAGCAAGAGTCGCCACCGACTTTTATTTTATCCAAAGGAAAGGGTATAAAAGAACAGGAAAGACCTTAAGAGATGTTTTTGGGTCCGGGGGGTAGGTTATGTAAAGGGAAGGTGTTAGCACCCTTTACATCCATGGTTATCCATGGGCTCTTAGTTACTTAGCTCACTTTCGAATTGTTTTTGAAGGTGTAGTGTGTGAATAGAAAAATTTTCATAATAGTTGATAATGATCCATGTACGGATGCGTAAAAACTTATTTTTGAAAATTTGTTTGAAATTGTGAAGAGTTTGAAAAGTTTTTGAAGTGAGCAAGTACATAAGAGGAACCTACCCTAAAATTTTAAGTCTTTCTTGTTCTTTATCCTTTAAGTGGTAAGACTATCCCTACTATTAAGGAGCAGGTAGTCATTACCTTGGATGTAAGGGACATATGAGGGACATCTGTTTTGAAGGCAACTGTGGGGTGTATTAAGCATATAGGAGGGGCTATCATCATTATTCGAAGGGACTTGATCTTTAAAGGCAACCATTAGGGACTTGATGATTTTTTCTTTTAAAGGGACTTGCTTTATACACCCCACTTGACCTTATGATTTAGGCAACTTGAGGGATAACCTTAGAAAGGTGAGATGGCGATTAAAAATCGACTTACGTGTGTGAGTGTTTAATATTAATTATCTTCAATTAAAATGAGCTAAATTTATTTTTAATAGAATACATGTTTTACACTCCCTAAATTACTAACCATAGCATAAAAAAATTAAATATTTAAATATTTACAAAATTACACCAAGAAGCAATTACATAATAATTATAATAAGCAAATTAAAATAAATAGCAAAAATAAATAATTAGCAAAATATAAATAAATAAGCAAATATAAAAATAAATAAATAGGGGTTAGTGATAAATATAAAAAAAATAAGGTTAGTAAAAATAAAATAGCTAAATTTAATGAAATAATAATAATTAGAAAAATAAACAAGGTTAGAGAAATAAGAATATAAGATAATAATAAACAAAAATAATAAATAATAATATGGTTAGCAACAATAATTAAATAAATAAAATTAAATAGAAAAATATTATAATGACATGATTAGAATAATAAACACAAAATAGGATTTTAATATATAAGCATTTATTTAGAAACATGAATAATTAAATAATTACTATAATATAAAATTTTTAAACATAATATAATTATAAATTTTAATTATTACAAATTTAATCATTTTTAAACATATATTAACATTTATTCATTAAAAAAACAATTATTTACACATTATAAGGAGAAAATAAGTTTTAAATATTATATTCACAAAATTAATCATATTTATAAAATTTAATTTTATTAGTTATTATATTTACAAATTATTTTAAACATATACAAAATATAATTATTGTAAGTTAAATTGTTTCTAGACATATATTAAAAGAAAAATAATTTGGATTATAAATATATTTACAAATAAGTTATAATTATTTTAAATAAACATGTACAATAATAATTACATCACAAATTAGAAAATAAACAATTAGGTTTTTAATAGGTATTTAGAAAATAAATTAGGGTTTTATTAGAAAAATATTTTTAGGGTCTAATTTATAATATACATATATTTATAATTTAATCACAAGATAAAGAAAATAATTTAAGAACATTTATATGTTTTAGAATTTGGAAAAAATTTAAACATGCTTCATTGTTTTTTAATTATTTAGAAAAAAACATATATACAAAAAAATCATATTTAATTTAATATTATAATACTTAAAACAAATAAAAGAAGAAAAAATGTGAAAACTCACCTGACTGGGATTTGAACCCAGGTCAGCTTGTTTTCCAGCAAGAAGAACCACCACCAGGCCACTGTGTACGCAGGCAACAAAAGAGGGTGGAAAATTGGTTTTATGCTTCATCTTGAAAAATCAGAAAAATAATCAAACCAAAAAGGCCTGGGGTGGTGTTGAACCCAGGACCTCATAGCTATTCATACGCGCGCATTACCACCTGGCTGGGAGAGCCTAACTGTTAGCATGTTGGCTGCAATACATAATATATAATGGTTGTCAATTAAATGAAACAATTGAAAAAACAAGATGGTGAAGCCTGGACTCGAACTCAGGTCATCAAGTTATACGCGCGTCCCTTCTACCACTGGGCCAAGCAAGCTTTGATGATTAAGAATGGAAACAAATTAATAAAATATTATAATAAATTTTGAATTCTCCAGCAGCGCGCGAACTGCTTCTTCTTCAACCTTTTACCTGCGAATTTTCCTTCTCTTTTACCTGCGAATTTTGTTACAAGTTCTTCATTGTTTAAATCCTGCGAAATCCAAACACTCACAAAACAGCATTGATTCATTAAATTGGTTAATGTTTTATGATCCTAGTGATTCATAGAGCATTCCTATGTGTCCAGAATTCATTTAAACTTATTGAATCATCAAACCCTAATTTCAAGAGTTAAACCCTAACAATGGCCGATTCTGATTCAGGCCATGAACCTTTGATTTAATGATCCAGAAACAACCTATATAACATCACAAACACAAATATGCAAGCAAAATTCAATAACCAGCAATGAATCAATGGAATCGAAAAAATATTTTCAAGCATGAACAAAGCCACGGTTTAGACATTAGGGCATGATCTGGATGCATATGAATGATGGTTTATGATCAGGGATGTCCCATGAAGCTTGCCATGTCCTCAAAATACCTTGTAGAGCTCTGGAAATCAGAAACCGAAAGTGAGCTTTTGGAGGATTTTTTGACTTTGTGAACTTACCTTTGGCTGCTGGAAAATCGTCAATGGATGTTTGCATTAGGTTTAGTACTTATAGGAGATGGAATCTAGGTCATAACATTGATTGGTTATGTGAAAGAATTGATTTAAAAAGATTGAGATTGATCATGCTTTGAAAGTTCAATATTCTTGCATCAATGCTTTCTATTTCAAGCCATGCCATATAATTCTTGTATCAACTTATTCCATGCTGACTTTATGATCTTCTAGAACCAATAATAACATCAAATCTTCATATTTAATATTTTATTTAAATTTAAAATGATTTTAAGTATAAAAAATCATAATAAATAAATTAAATAAAATAAAAATCATGAAAATAATATGGAAATTCGTGCATGATGTTGTGATATGGGTTGGGTCATAATTTGGCCAGCCCATTTGGAAAGAATTGCTTTTGGACCTCCATTTTCATTATAAACCATCACAAAATTTCCCAACTTTGCAAGGGCATATCTCCCTCAATTTTAAAGGTATGAGGGTGTTCTTGGACATTTTGGAAAGCTTGAAGAGTCCTCTAAACAACCCCATTGGTTTCAGGTCCATATCATTTACCCATCTCAAGTTATGCCCTTTTGAAGTTGTTGACTTTTTGTTGACTTTTGAAATGACCTATAATGTCTTAGCTCATATCTTCCAAATGAAGCATTTTTGGGCTTAACTTGCAAGATCAAAGTTGTAGAGAATTCAACTTCCTTCAAAATGAGCTTTGAGTGGAGACTTGATGATGAAGTATGTGAAAGTTATGGCTGGTCAAAGTTCAGTTGACTTTTACTGAGGAAACCCTAATTTAGAAACTCCTGATTATTGATGATCTGGAATCTCCTTGATGAATCATGATCAACCCTTGATCCAATGATGAATCTTACTTCATATACTTGATGTTGGCCAAAAATCATGAAGTTTGACTTTGGTTTGACCACAGTTGACCTCAGTTTGACTTTTTAACTGCATTGACTGATTTTGACTTATCTGATCATCTGACTGAGCAAACTTTTGAGAAAAGTCTTGAAACTTGTCATGGGGATTCTTACACACATATAAGATGTTATGAAGCTCACTTGAGGTCTTGGAAGTCCATTTAGCCTGATTAAAGTCAAAACCCTAGTTTTGGATGCACTGCTTAGGAGGTGCACTGTCTGAGGGAATTGTCAACTCTTCTGACCAATTGTGAACTTTGTGAACCTTGTGAACCATCACAAAGTAACTTGTAGACTTCATGAACCTCATGAAAGGTTATATAAACATTGAGAAACTTGTGAACCTTCAAGAAGTGACTTGTAGACTTCATGAATCTCATGAAAGGTTTGTAATCATTGTGAATCTTGTGAACCTTGTGAACCTTCAAGAAGTAACTTGTAGACTTCATGAACCTCATGAAAGGTTATGTAAACATTGAGAAACTTGTGAACCTTGTGAACCTTCTTAGAACACAAAGTCTTGTATTGTGAGGGCAAATTTTGGGGTGCAACATTATCCTCTATGGATTCTTGAATATTTCTTTATGGATTGGATCCCTAGCATTTGTTTTCCCCAGTATGAGTTATGTCTTGTAGCAGGATTTTATTCCTTCAATGGCTTTAGATGTTCCCCTGCAGGAATGCGACTTAAATCTCCATTGTGGTTCCTGGCCTTATTGCCCTGATTAACCGAGTATCTGGTTGTTGTGGTGTTTATGTCACCCCTTTTGCTTATCTTTATGTTTGTTTTGTCAGCATATTCAAACACATATTCATACGCATAAGCATAACATCGTTTGCTTGCATTCTTGCATTTATCTTTGTTCCCCGCTCTTTGGTGCGATCTTTCCCCACAGAGTGTGTGTGTTGTCTTCCTCTCAAGTTTAGAGTGTCGACCATTAAGCAGAAAGTGTTAATCCTTTCTATTTCCCCACTGAGTTTGTTTCTCGTGGATGATTTTGATTCAGTTTCCTCCCTAGTTTATTATCTGGATGGAATTTCCCCAGTTGAGATATTTCCTCCTCGGGATGAGTTTTGTTTGACCGTTTCTCTCCAATTTGTTCTTGAATTGAATTTTGGTCCCTTTTGATGAGTTAATATTTGCTTTGGAATTAAGCTATCATTGTTTGATAGTGGGCAATAATTTCCCCAACTTGAGTATGTTACTTTAGAATTAAGTTATCCATTATTCGATAGTGGGTAACGTTACCAAGCTAATCAAGCTCTTTTGCTTGTACTCCTACCCAGTAAATCCAGTAGTCGAGAATTATTCTTTCTACCCAGTAAAAAGGTAATAGAAGTTGTTTCCCTTTGAGCTCCTACCCAGTAAATCCGGTAGTTGAGAATTTTTCTACCCAGTAAAAAGGTAGTAGAGGTTATCCCTCTTTGTTTTGCTATTATCCAGTAAATTGATAGTTGAGTCCATTGTTTCCGTATCTTCTACCCAGTAAACCGGTAGTTAATGATCCTTTTCCAACTCAGTATTCCTCCATTTTCGGACTCGAATACTTCGTTTGGTCGATATTCCCTGGCAGAGTGTTTACTCTCCCTCTTTATTCCTTTACCTTGATTATATCATTGAAATTTTCCCCATGTAAAGTCAGTTATCTAGTGATTTATTTTCCTGGTAACTCTTCTGGTGTCTTTCGTTTTCCCTGGCGAGTCTTCTCTTCTGTGTCCCAAGCTTTTGCTTTCCTCTAGTGGTCGCATGTTCCCCACAAAGATCTTGGGTTTTTATATCATATCATATCATGTTCTCTTAGGACAAAAATTTGGGTTTTCTGTATTTAAGTCTCTCTCATCTTGCAGAGAAGAAGATATCAATCTTCATATCTTCAGATTGAAGAAACTTAAATAGGGGAAGCTGTTGCACCCTAATTTTTGCCCTAAGTTTTCTTTGCATTTTCATATACATCTTGCATACAAACAAGATCATGTTGGTTGCTCGGTTCTACTCAGGTTAGGTTTATGCCTCGTAGGGGATCACCGTTGTCTTTAAATTACTTTATTTGTTTATGTTTACTAACCATTAATCAAAATAAAAAATATATTTTTTTTTTCCTTTTACTAACTTTTTTCAGGAAGAGGAACCATTAAAAATGCCAAAAAATAGCAGTCCAACAGCTCGAGTAAATTTCACAGACAAAAGTCGAAGTTGATCCGCAAATAATTCAAAATTATCTGATCAAGATTTTCCCAAGTTAATTGATTCGTTCAAAGAATTTTCAAGGTTCATGTGTTTATTTCCATGCCTTCTTCGACGTACAAAAAGAATCGGGTCACAGCAACCAAGCAATCACCTTTAAATAAAATATTCAAGTTTTAGCTTGGTTAACCGGTTAACCATATGCGTTAACTGGTTAACTAGTGCGAAATTTGAATATTTTATTCAAATTCAGCACCTTTAGATCATTGATTTAATTGGAATATTCTAGATCCATTGGTTACTGATTTCTCTACATCACTTTGATCATTTCCTACCATAAACCATCACTAATCACCACTCTTTTCCATTTCCCACCAAAATTGCAATTACCAATCCTAATTTTAATTACCAAAGCAAGCTCCATTCCACTAAATTCTCATACTTAAAGTCTTTAAATATAACCATAATTTCATTCATTCACCAAGCTTTTGATAGCCACAAAACCTCTTGCAAAATACTCCACCAGCGCAAAAATTCTCCAAAGCTTACTTTCTTTCTTTTTAAGTTATCAAGAATTCGCATTGAATTCTTGACTAACTTGAGCTAAACCTTCATCCTTTCCTTTTTTTTGTTCATCAATTTCAGTAGATCTAAGCTTGCTTTGGTCCAATTTGAAGAATAGTTTTTGGTAATTCATCTTTCTCCATAAACCCATATTCACCATCAACATTCAAGATGTAGATCTTTGGTGCCTTTGCTTCTAGATCCTTTGGATCTTTATTTGTTGTTTGATTGCAGGGATTCCACTGTATTTTTATTTTAAAATTCGTGCAAATTCAGATCATGATCATTAAATGCTTGAGAAAAGGTTTTTTGGAAATGGATCAATGCTGAATTTCTGCATTTTTTGTTGTTGCTTCAGCGTTAACCGGTTAACCATATGCGTTAATCGGTTAACCATATGCGTTAAACGGTTAACGCAAGTCAGAATTGAATTCTTGGCTTGTTTTAAAGCCATTTTTGGTTCCTCTTTCTTCTTCTTCTTCTTCCTTCTTTTATTTTTACCTTGGGAAGCACTTTTAGGAGTAATTTCTCCTTAATTTCAATAAACTTTGGGTGTAGATTAGAGTAGTTAATGTTCATTAATTCAAAACTACCTTTAAGTGGATTATTTAATTCATTTAAGGTACTTTGCATTAGTGATACATTTTCATGCTTGAATCCACCGAGATGAGTGATTGAACTTAAGGATAAAAGAATACCATGAGTGCGGCTCAATTTGGTATTCACATTTAGTTTTGTACGGTATTGCGTTCGGATAATGATTTACATATCATGTATCTCGCATGCATTAGCACTAACATTATGCACCTTAATTGGTGGTGGCCGGCCTCATTTGTAAGGTAATTACTTCGTATATTACTCGACAATTGCTTAACATAGACCTAAATGTGTCCCGACTTCGAAATAAAAATCTAATTGGGTACTTGCACTTTCGTGGACCGGATCTCTTGTTAATCGCGTAATCCCAAAGTGATTAATCATATTGCATTAAGAATCGAAACTTATGAATGTTTGATGCGTAGGTGCTTTGGGTCTCCCAATCGCCTTTCAAATTTCATTGAATTCGGTTCGATTTGCCTTGATTAATCGCTATAGTGTAAGATGCTAAGCGGATCTGATTGCCTTTCGATTTTGGTTGCACTTTTTCGGTTGTGGTTGATTAAGTTCACCATACCATTTCTTATGTAAATATTATTATACTATTATTTTTATTAATATTTTAGATTCTTGCATATTTATTTGCTTTTGTTACTAACATTTAATTTCTCGCACTTTTATTGCTTTTATTTTACTTTGCTTTATTATGCTTTATTCATCCATATCATCTTTATTATTTGCTCTTATTTTATTATTGATTTTTCCATTTTCCATTTGGACACCAAAACATTAATAAAGGATTAAACCTCTAAAAAACTTGTGACTTTAATTTATGGACTATTGGTTACTATCCTTGGCTTTGGAATGAAGATTTGGACTTAGATTCTTAGGACACATTTCCTTTGCCTTGATCTTCATGAAGTTGGAATTTGCCTTTATTTGGCCATTTGCTAGCTTATAAGGATGAAACTTTTATGCTCATAATTTGAAATGTTATCAAGTTTGGTTAGATCTTCCTTCCCTTATCTCCTTATTTTCTTTTTTTAGGATAGTCCCTTCATCTCCTCCCCTTCTTTAATTTTCAAAATTTTCTCCCTTTTTCAAAGGATTCCTTCTTTTTAAATCATCATCTCTTTAATAAACAAAATCTTGACTTTTGTCAAGTGGCTTTTACTCTTTTTCTTTTCTTTTAAAACCAATGAATCTAATCATGTTGACCTTAATTCAAAAAATAAAAAGAATCAAACTCATTCAAGTTGTTCTGTGTCTTTGTGCACTTTTGTTTATTTTCTTTTTAAGAGTGTCGATTATGAGTCATTATTCTTTAGTCGGGTGCAAGTCTCTCAATCTCCATGGTTGTAGTTTGATGTAATTGAGTCTCTTGTCATTTGTGGGGGTTTAGTGGCATACTCGTTGATTTTATCCGAGTTGGTGCCCTCCCCATAATGATGTATGAGTCCATGCCTTTATTCTCATGGTAGTTTGTTTGGCCATCCACTTGAAGATGACAAATTCTCTTCACTTAATAAAATCAATCATAACCCACCCTTTTCATTATTTGTACCACGAACTTTGGGGTTTTGATCTTGCATTGCACTTTGTGGGTACGTAGGCATGAGGTGGTAAACCTCTCCAAACACAAAAATATTTATAAAAAAGCAATTCTTTCCTCATCCACACTCTCATTTAATAAACCTTTTTCAAACCAAAAGCAGTAAATTTTTCAAAGGACTCCCGTGGAGTACCACGAACATTTTGGGTGCGTAAAACCTTCCTATTGTGTAACCTATCACCTTACATGTTTCTCTGTTGTGTTTCTTTAGCTTTGCTTTTAGATTCATTAGGATTTATTCGCTCTTTTTCCCTATTCCTCTTGGAATAAAATAAAAGCGCGGTGGCGACTCTGTTTACTTTGAGTTAAGTTAACAAATAGCATACACTTATGATTTTACCGCTACAGTTTGTAATTATTTTGTGTGATGATTACTGATGATGATAAACCATAGAAGAATAATCATGTGTTAGTAATGGTAAGGTGTCCCGTTAGTTGATGAACTCGTGAAGGAGTGAGTATAATACATTTTTTGATAGTTCGATATAAGGTTGGAATTTACAGTAATATAATTCCATTGTTTCTTCTATCATGGGAAAAGAAATAAGCACAATATCATTTCTCCATACTTTAAAGTAAGTCCTAATAAGGTTTATGGAATCACCTTGATGGTATTCCATTTGTTCTCCTTCATTAGACAGCGGGTCCGATATATCTATGGTGATATGACACAATATGTGTTACCCATAATTCCCTTCATTTATCGGGCATTGAGGACAATATATTGTGCATTCATGAGTGGTAGGAATATTTGTATGCTTCTTTGGTATTTCTTACCAGAATGCGAGTGATGTCTCAAAAGTAAGTCGACAGGTAAATTTGGAAGATCCAACCTTAAGGGTAGCTCCCAAAAGCCAACGGGAAAGTAAACACGTAAGACCAATCCTTGAGAGACATAGACTCCCTAAAAGTAGGAAGGCAAGTCAACCTATAAGACTAATCCTTGAGGGTAGCTGCCAAAAGTAGGTTGATAGGTAAACCCATAAGACCTATCATTGAAGGGAGTAGTCTAGCTAGTCGTCGTGTTATGTGACTTAAGTAATTACTATATGTTTGTGTATGCATGTACATTATTGTTTCATGATATTAAATGGATAAAGTGAAGATCCTTAAAATATTACTTTCGGGTTAATACCCTGTAGAATTGAAAGGACCCATAAGAACTATAGGGGAAATCCATTAAGATTTTAGTAATCTCACCCAAATCATACTGTTTTCAAACTAGCTACACGAGTTAGAGTTTAGCGAGAATACATGAAGGTTGAAGATTTGGATGTATGATGAATATGTTTTGTTGTCTATTTCTATTTAGTTTAGGTAAGACATCTTATGTATTATATACATTGATGTTGGATGTTACTTGATAAGGCCAAAAGTAAGTGGGTTAAATTTAAAAAATGTGTGTGCTAAATAAATAAAGAAATGTTAATGTATATTATTTTCAAATGACTTTTATATACATCTCAATTTCCATTTCATCTCATCTTAATCCACGTTTCTTCGTCAAAATGATTTGAAGAATTTACTTTACAATTATTATTTCTACCCTCTTTTATTTACTTACGTTTACAATTACATTTGTTTTTATTACCATTTTTCTTTCATTGACCTTACATTTTTCTTCTTAATATAGTAAAACAAAATTAACCTTAATGGTAAGGAAAATGAGTTAGAAACCATAATTCATTCATTCTTTTTGGTTTTGATATGCATAGTTAATTATTGGCTATTCACTTCTATCATAACATTTTGATGGACAATTTACATTAAAAAATATTTATTTTTTTTCTTTGAAAAATATCTATTTTGAAAATTGATTGACTTTTAAGAAAATAATTAAGGATATATATATATATATATATATATATATATATATATATATATATATATATATATATATATATATATATATATATATATATATATATATAAGATTGTCGGTTAACTTAATGATTTATAAAATATTAAATTGAATAAAAAACGCATGGTTTATTTTAGATATAGATCTCGAAAGTTAATAAATTCTAAATGGGGTGGCCATAATAACTCAAGTATTAAATTGATATAAACAGATCATCTAAAATTCAACCACTAAAGGCAATATATATTTATATTAATATAGCAGTAGAAATGGATTGTTCCCTAGTTATAAATTAGAAATTTTTATTAAAAAATATATTAAAATAGATAAAGAATATTATTATTTTTTGGTAATTTTAGAGAGTGTTTAACAAAAAAATACTAACAATAAAAGCTAAAAGGAGAGATTTATGACTTTGAATCTCCTTTCTAACATATAAAATGTTCCTTTAATCTTTTGTCATTTAAATTATACTTACGTGACAATGAAAAATAATATTTTTATTATTATTTTTTTTACCTAAATTAAATGAAAATTTATATAATAATATAGAAAAAATAAATATAGAAAGAAAACACAAAATTTTATCTTATTTTTCATATAAAAAACATAGCAAATGTTATTCAGCTCAATCACTGCTTTATTATTCTAATAGATTAAAACAAAACAAAAATGAATAAAATATAATAACAAAGTAAAGAACTAAGTACATGAAATCTCTTATCTAAAACACTTATGTGTATAGATAGAATGCACTTGGTTTTTTAACCGACCACAAACAACTTCACAATAATATTTCTTTTCTTGAAGATTCTTGAGCATTAGAAGAGTGTGTTATTATTCAACACTCAAATCTCACTTTACTTATAATTTTTTTTGAATGACACTTTACTTATAATTTAATATTGTCTTTTATAACATTTTAAGAACAGTGAAAATAGCAAAAAATAACAAAGACATGCTTTTAAAATTTTTAAAAACAAAGTATGTAAAAAAAATTTGAACTACACATAAGAAGAATAGAAAAAAGCTTATATGTTAAGCACAAATTCCATTGGTTCCAAATAAGCAATAACAAATAAATAGTCTTAAAAACTTTTTAACAAAAATCATGCATATCCTACATTTCAATTTTAACTTAAAATTTATGAAATTGTGCCCATGCATTTCTTTTCAACCACTACATTCATACATATCATGTTGTTAGTCGTAACTCATGCATTTTGTACAATGATTAGAAGTACTTGTAGGTGTATTAATTTTCCACATTCCTTATCAAAAGTAAATAAATAACATTATATTAATCACACACATTGATTGGTTGGGGTGAAAGTAAGAGAAAAGATGGTGAAAGAATGGAAAATAACAATTTCAAGAAATTTTCTATAGCTTGGATGCAAGAAAAAATTGAAAGAAATAACATAACACATGAGACCCAATAAGAGAAGTTTTCTTTTTAAGAATGACGAGAAAGTTCTTTAAACAAAAATTTATGCAACCTTTCCAAATTTACTCTTTGCCACAATTTTTTATACTCAAAACTTTCATTAAAAGGATAGAAGAGTGTCCTCACCCAAATCAGTATAAAAGTTGCATCTGCATCATAACAGAACCTTCACAACAGAATAAAAACTCTAGCCTAGACACAACATAACATCATAAAAAATCTAATGGCATTCTGTGGCATTCATATAAATTACATTTTGATTTCTTTTTTTATAGTCATATCCTTCCACCACCAAGCAAAATGAATAATTCTATACACAATTTCCTTAGGAACCACTACTAAATCATTAAAAATTACTTAGTTCCGACACCACCAAATGCACAAAGTAGTAACCAACTGAAATTCTGATATCAGATATGAGATGTTGAAGGAGATGTCACGACACTAATATCTGAACAATGATCAATATATGAACAATAACAAAAAGCCATAAACAATTGTACAGAGACACAAGCAATTGTTAACCCAATTCGGTGAAAACACACCTACGTTTGGAGACTACCAAGTCAGGGAGGAAATCCACTATAAGCAGTACCAAATCAGAGTTAAACCCAACAGTTTACACTTTTCACTTAATCACTACTCAATGAAACTTCTATCTAAGACTCTTAGACATTAGACACTTCTAACCCCCCTCAATCACAACAGTGATAGAAAACAAAAAATTATAAAGACAGAAGAACACTCTTACAAAATAAAATACTTGATCTTGCTTAAAAGCTTCAATCAAGAACACCAACACTCATGCTTAAAAGCTTAGAGTGAATAAATTACAACTCAATAAAATCAGTTTAATTCAAACATCTAAGTGATGTTAGAATGACTCACAGTGAACAAGACAATACTAAACCCTAAACCAGAATGTGCAGGCTTCTCAATATCTCTCAATCTTCGTGATTTGCAATTAGGGTTACATCAGAATAAATAAGAAATAATTTGTTTGGGCTTGGGTACTGACAACAATTATATTTGATTCTTCCATAAATGCTAAATGATCTTTAAATATTCTTCAACGCAAATAAGATCCAAAATAGGAATATCTGATTCTTCCAAAAGCGTGATATATTGCTCTAAAATTACCACCAAATATTGTACAGATAATCACTCGTCATAAGCATACAAAAGATAAATGTGCAATTGATAAACCAACATTTTGAATTGAATGTTCTATCATCAGATATCATAACATCTAGTTTGACATCAGGAACAGAAATCTGCAACAACATAAAATCACACTTGTAGAATACTTGACAGACATGTCAAGACATCAGTCATAACATCATAAGGTAGAATCTTGTTTTACCAAAATTTTTGTCAATCATAGAACTAACAATCCGCCCCTTTGGAAAATTTTGGCTAAAACACTATTAAAGCATAAATCAACATAGAGAACACAACAACAGAAGCAAAAACAAGAAACCATCAGAGAAAACCAACAGTAGAAAGAACATAAGACTAAGAGCCAAAGGAGCCAACAATCAGAACAAAATAGGTAGCACTACTCCCCCTTTTTAGCCATAATTAGAGCAACTAAGAAAAGAGATAAAAATAAAGGGCAACTAAAAGGCATCCATAGAAATAAACCATCCATCCATAAAAACCTGGACCAAAATAGAAGAAACCAAGTCAAAGGATTACAAACCATGCTCATACATAGCAAAAATAATCAGAACTACTGTCAAAGAAAACCAAAAAGAAAACAATCAAAAGCCACAGTCAAACAGCCACAACATTAGTCTTCATCTGAACTGGAACTACCATCCTTAGTGCCAACATCAGTACAAGAGTCACTATCAGTAGAACCTTCACCATCAATATCATCTTCAGCATCATAAGCATTTGTCTCGGCCCTTACATCTTCCATGTTGGCATCGGTATTGGCAGCTTCAGCCTGCTCAAGCACTTGGATCAATTTCTAAAATCTTTTATTCCTAGCACCTAGCTCCTTGCAAGCATCTTTGAGCTCAAAAATCATAGTTGTCTTGTTGGCAGGTTTGTTGTCAAAAGATGTTCCAACTGATGCTACAGTAATATCAGGGACATGAGTTCCCAGAAACAGTTTGCAGTGAAATGATATAGTTGTCTCTCTTTTACACATTGAGTCAGTGTCAATAAGAATTCCAGGGTACTGGCTCAAGATGATACCACAAAGGAGTGTGGGAAAAGCTATAGGGAGCTTCATAGCTAGAGTTCCAACATGTTTCATGGTCTGATTAAAAATGTAAGTACCATAGTCACATTTAGTTTGGTACCAACAACATAAATAAACCTTCTTATCCTAATTGCAACTGACTTTTAAAGCAACAACGCACACAAACTCGACCTGACAAACTCGAATAAACCCCAATTTTTGGCACAAAAGGAAATGACATAGTTTTGGATTTTTGAATATGGTTAGACAGAAAAAAGAAAAGAAAATAAAGGTACAGGTAGGACAAATTTGGGGTATGACAGACGATGATAAAACGAATGTTCTCTATGACAAAAAGGCAACCAATATTCTATAAAGTGCACTAAGCATGAATGAATTCTTCCATGTCTCAACATGTACATTTACAAAATGAATCTGGGACACTTTGGTGGAAACTCATGAAGGAACTACCGAAGTTAAGAGATTGAGATTGAATATGTTGAGTCGGGAATACAAATTATTCATAATGTAGCTAGGAGAATCAATCCTCGATTTGCAGAAAAGATTTGTGCAATTGACAAACCATTTGACGACACTTGGAAAGACTTTAACTAACGATGAACTTAATCTTAAAGTGCTTAGATCTTTGTCCCGAGAATGGCAACCCAAGGTGACAGCAATATCCGAAAATAAAAGTCTATCCCCGATGACATCTGCTACATTGTTCAGAAAACTTCAAGAATATGAGACGGAACTTGAGCGATTAGAAAAGCATGAGAATCAAGAAAGGAAATCTAAAAACATTGTGTTAAAGGTTGATTCCAAAGAAGTGGAGAAAGAAGATAATCTGATTAAAGATGAAAATTTCATGCTTCTTGTAAAAAGGTTAGGATAATATTTTGGTTCTAAGTATAATATTGGTAATTCTAACTATATCAAAAGGAAGAAATTTTCAAAGAACAAGGAAAAAGAAGATCAACATCCACACAAGATATCAAATGCTATGAATATGGAAAACTAGGGTACATCAAACCAGATTGTCCTAAAGTCTCAAAGAACGGTGGCTATAAAGGCAAAAAGGATTACAAGAAAAATAAAGCTTGTGTTGTTTGAGATGATAACGAGATAAGCTCTTCATCAGACTCGGACAGTGATCAAAGCGTAAATCTAGCCTTGATGGCCTTGCACCATTCTGATGATGAAGACGATGAGGTTTTCAATAATTTTTCAATTTATGATAGTGATGCTCAATGAGCAATTGATGAACTATTAAGTGAATGCAAAATTTTGTACAAAATAATTTCATCACAAAAGAAACAAATCTCAACTTTAGAAGAAAAGTTTGAGACCATGGAAAATGATTTCAAAGATGAAAAACAAAAATTAATTAGTTATCACAAACATAATTGAATGCACAAAGTGTGAATCACTTTCTTTCCAAATTGTCCAACTAAAAAGAGTCCTTGAAAGGTATGAAAAAAGAAAAATTGGATTGAAGTGTGTTATTAGTCAACAAAGGTATTCAAATGATAAGAGTGGTCTTTGTTACTCAAAATTTTCTAAACTAACTTCTAACAAGACCATCTTTGTAAAGGCTAGTGAACAAACTCCTAAAGTGAAAGTGGATAAACCCAAAGTGGTTCATCAATACCCTAAGAAGAAAAGATTTAGTAAAAAGAAATCTTATCCTCCTAGATACAAAATTAACTTTGATCCCACTTGTTTTTATTGTGGTATTAAAGGTCATACACCTAACGCATGTTATGTATGAAACTTTAGCGTAGCAAAAGGGCATTATGTGTGGGTCAAGAAAGGCACTAACTATGAAGGACCCAAGGAAATTTGGATACCTAATGAAACTTAATCTTGTGTTGTAGGTATGTGTAACACGGTGGGAGAACTGACTTTCTATAAATGTTGCGCATAGCAAGAGTCGCCACCGACTTTTATTTTATCCATGTGGAAAGGACATAAAAGAATAGGAAATACCTATTTTTAAAAGACTTGAGTTCGGGGGTAGGTTATATAAAGGGAAGGTGTTAGCACCCTTTATATTCATGGTTATCCATGGGCTCTTAGTTACTTAGCTCACTTAAATGTTTTTGAAAAGTGTAGTGTGTGATTAGAAATTTTCTAAGTACTTTGTAATGATCCTCGTATGGATGTATACAAAGCCTTGTTTGAAAATATTTGAAAATATTGTGAGGTGTGAAAAGTATTTTTATTTTAAAGAGTGAGCAAGTAACTATGAGGTACTTACCCCATACTAAGTCATTCATGTTCTTTTATATTCTTTCAAGGGTAAGACTATCCCTATTATTAAGGAATAGGTAGCCATTACCTTAGATTTTATTAAGGGATGGGCGTAGGGTCATCTTATGGTCAATGAAGGCAACTTAAGGGTGTCTTTAGCAATTCGTAGGGACTATCATCATTTATTCGAAGGGACAAGATCATTATTCCGTAGGCAACCTCGAAGGGACTTGATCTTTTAAATCTGTAGGGACTTGATGATTTATACGTGAAGTAACTTTTCTTAAGGCACCCCTATATTCGAGGGACTTGACCATTTAAATAAGGCAACCAAGAGGGATATCCTAGGAAGTGCAGACGACGATCTTAGATCGACTTACGTGTGTGAATTATTTATTTCAGATATTTATCTTATTTAATTAATTATCTAAGTCCGTATTAATTCAATTAGTTCTCACTCCCTATTTACTAACCACACAATTAAATAAAATAAATAAATAAAATGCGATAAAATAAATCATACGCTATTACACGGCTTCGGGGCAGTTACATAATAATATGAACGAGAAAAATAAATTACATCAAGATAAACAACCTATACAATTTTTCTAAATAATTAAATGAAGCAAAAATAAATAAATGAGCAAAGAATATTATTTTAAATAAATAATTAAATAAAATAATCATAAATAATTAAGTTCTTTATGAAATTAAGGTTAGAATAAAAATTAGGGTTTTTTTAGGAAAAAGAATTTAAATTAAAAAAAAATATTTACTTAAATCAAAAACTAAATATATATACAAAAAATTATTAATTTATAAAAATATAAAGAATTTTTTTGATTATATACATAATTATGGCTAAAGAAAAATAAATAGGGATTTAGTAAGAATAAAAAATTTTATTAAGATTTTTCTTAGAAAATACTAATTTTAATTATTATTTATTAATCAAATTATATATTTATATACATATTAATTATATATAATGTTAGTGGAATATTAAGAAAGTTATATTTTTATTTTTTAATCAAAAAATAATAAACTAATTTAAATAAAAAATGCAAAGAAATAAACAAAATGATAAAAAGAAACAAAATACCTGGGGGTGGGATTTGAACCCACGCCCTAGGCTTTTCCAACTTTGGTTCACCCTTCTTGCCACCAGGCCAAGCGCGCAACTTGTGATTGGAATGACCAGCAAACATAATATTAGAAAACCTGAAAAATAAAACAAGTTATATAAAAAAAGGCCTCAGCAAGGATCAAACCCTTGCCCTGGAGAATATACACGCGTGCGCCTTGCCAACTGATCTACTAGCTTCCTCTGAAATTAATATACAACAAATAAAATAAAAAATAAGAGGAAATTTGAACCCCAGATTTTGGCGCCCAAACTTCATCTTCTTCCTCTGAATTCGTAGGTTTTCATGCGAATTTTCCCATGGGATTTCCTGCGATTTTTCCTGCATTTGAAAAAACCTGCGAAACTCATATGATGCTGAATACACATGATTTTGTAAAATTGATCACACAAACATGATCCAAACAGTTCATTCAATTGATTTATGGTCTTAGAATGCATTTATATTCATTAAATTGGGAAATCCTAATTCAAAGGGATGAACCCTAAAATGGCGTTTCACTAATTGGCCTTCGAAACCTTAGTTTAATTGCCCATAATCCATCATTGCATTCATCTAAACATAAATCCACGAACAAATTTGATTAATAAGGCATGAATATGCAAGAACGAAAAAAAATTAAAAGTGAGAAAATATGATTCAGATTATGGAATATGAGAGTGTTTTTGATGTTGTGAATGATGTAAATTCACTCAATGATGATCCAGGAGTGATTTGCAACCTTTGTCTTGCCTTGAAATAGCCTCTAGGTTGAAATCCGATTTTGACTTTTGAAGCACTTTTGGAATTTGAATGGGGTGTTCTTGACCTGCAGAAATCGTCCCCTCTTCATTTGTGTATGTTGTATACTTATATGTGAGCGAAATTAGGTCAAATTATTGGGCTTTTGTTCATGGATAATGATTACTTGAGTGTGAAGAAATTATCATTCATAATTTGTCCAAAAATCACATCATATCTTACCAAATTGCCTTTGCACGAAATTGGATGATATCCAATCACCTTGAATGTCATTTAAGAGATTCTAGAAGAAGAATCAAATCTAATATTTGTATTTTCATATTTTATTTTGATTTAAAATAAATTTTAATGAATAAAATCCAAATAAATTATAAATAAATTATAAAAATCAGAAATTATTTGAATTGGGTCGTGCTTGATGTTATTGTTAAGATTGGGTTGCAAAATAATAGGCCCATTTGGAAAAAATTAGATATAAGACCTTATTTGCCTCATGCACCCCTTGAAAATCTTCCAACTTTGACAAGACATAAATTCCTCAATTTTAAGTCTATGAAAGTGATCTTGGACATTTTAGAAATCTTAAAGAGTCCTCTAAAAAATCTCTTTGGTCTCATGTCCATATCTTTTACCATTTTCAAATTATGCTCTTTGGAAAAAGTTGACTTTTTGTTGACTTTTAAAATGACCTGTAATGTTTTAGCTCATACCTTCCAAATGAAGCATTTTTAGGCTTGGCTTGTGAGATACAAAATTGTCGAGAATTAAATTTCCTTCAAAATGAGATTTGGATGGGAAATTTTTGATGAAGCACATAAAAGCTATGGCTGGATAAAGTTCAGTTGACTTTTACTGTGAAATCCTATTTTAGAAACTTCTTGATTCTTGATGATCTGAAACTTCCTTGATGAATCATGATCAACCCTTGATCAAATGATGAATTTTAATTCATAAACTTGATGTTGGAAAAATCTTGAAGTTTGACTTTAGTTTGACCACAGTTGACCTCAGTTTGACTTTTTAACCACTTTGACTGATTTTTGCATATTTGATCATCTGATTGGTCAAACTTATTGGGAAAGCTCTGAAACTTGACATAGGGATTATTAAAGTCATGTGGGATGTTATGAATCTCATTTGAGACCTTGTAAGTCATTTTAGCTTGAAGAAAACTAAAACCCTAATTTTGGATGCTTTGTGTAGGAGAGGGCATTGTCTGAGGGAAATCTCACACTTGTTGATCAATTGAGAACCTTAAGAATCTTATGATCATTGAGAAGTCTTGAGAGTCATTGTCTTGATTGTGGGAGTGCAAATTTTGGGGTACAACAACTTCCCCTGTTCAATTTTCCGAAACCTGAGGAGTTAGATTGACACGCACTTCATTCGTGACTTGAAGGTTGAAAGGGATTGAACACAAAAGCCCAAAACTTTGCACTCGCCGGTGCGTAGAATAACACTGTTGGTTGGTTGTATTGCTTGATGGGCTTAAATATGACATTCGGAGAAAAATTCTTAAGATATATTTCTTTGAGAGGAAAGCAATCCCAAATATGAAGATCTAGCCTTTGGGTGGATAAACAACGACCCAAGGTAATGATATGGCTTTTGAGAAGATAAACAACGTCCCAAAATAGCCTTCGGGAAGATAAACGACGTCCCAAGATAATGAGATAACCTTTGGGTAGATAAACGACGACCCAAGGTAACAATATGGCTTTTGAGAAGATAAACAATGTCTCAAGATAGCCTTCGGGAAGATAAACAACGTCCCAAGATAATGAGATAACCTTTGGGTAGATAAACGACAGCCCAAGGTAACAATATGGCTTTTGAGAAGGTAAACGACGTCTCAAGATATCCTTCGGGAAGATAAATAACATTCTAAGATAATGAGATAACCTTTGGGTAGATAAACGACGACCCAAGGTAACAATATGGCTTTTGAGAAGATAAACGACGTCTCAGGATAGCCTTCGGGAAGATAAACGACGTCCCAAGATAATGAGATAACCTTTGGGTAGATAAACGATGTCCCAAGGTAACAATATGGCTTTTGAGAAGATAAACGATGTCTCAAGATAGCCTTCGGGAAAATAAACAATGTCCCAAGATAACGAGATAACCTTTGGGTAGATAAACGACGGCCCAAGGTAACAATATGGCTTTTGAGAAGATAAACGACATCTCAAGATAGCCTTCGGGAAGATAAACAACGTCCCAAAATAATGAGATAATCTTTGGGTAGATAAACAATGGCCCAAGGTATCAAGTTGTTGATGAAGTTTGTCTGCTGGAGAATTAACCTGAAAAACAAGATTAGTTCGGTGCAAATATCATGATGTATATAACATTCTGCAGGATCATATTTTATGAGAATGCATATGATATGATATGATATGATATAATATGATATGATGTATGCACGAATGAATTATGTAGTTGAAGCGTATAAGTAGCTTCATTGAACAATTGCTGACTGGGGAAAATAAATCTCGATTCGTTGCTGAGGGGTATGAAGACTTTGTTCCCGTCTTGTTTAAGAACATCGTACTTAAAACCTCCCGTTTTTCGTTCTTTGTACTTCTTATTAAAGGGTTAAGTTCCTTAATATCCTGACTGAGGATAAAAGATATGGACATAGATCCGGGAGACTTATTCAGTCAAGTATCAATTCTTCGAAAGATATGAACCTGTTTGGAGACTCTGTAGAGTTGGAAGTATAAGATATTATTTGAAGTACCCCGTAAGAATATCCGTAAAGATTAATCTATGGGGATGAACCGGCGAAGATTTGTTGAATTCCTACCTCCGTTCATTCTTAGTAAATGCTATTATTGTATTTTATGTATTTCTGGTAAACATCAATCATATTCAAAAGTATATATACATTCAAACATAATCAACAGACGTTTTTCGCTTAGTAAAAGGGGAAAAGTAAACCTGAATAAAGAGGGAAAAGTAAAGCTGAACACGAAAAATGGAATTTTATATATTTAGAAACTGGCCTATAAACAGTCAAGTTTTAACACGGAGACGAAAATCCTAGTAAGAGGAATTCTTCAAAGATTTTTTTTACAAAAACAAGGAAAAATAGCTATGTGTAAATAATCCTATTGAGTTTCAACTTTGTTATTGCCATTATCTTCAATTATCTCATCTTCAACTATCAAAAAAGAAACGAATGGATATATCTGCGTAGATAACACAACTAGTAGAGGTTACATGGGTGATCCAACGAGACATAGCCGTACGCTTTAATCCCTAACTTTTGCCTGGATTGCCTTTTCAGGTTTTCAATCCACCGGGATACCCTTTTTTGCCCAAGCCGCCTTTTCTGGTTTTCGACTTGCCAGGTGTACATTTTTTTATATATATCCCTAATTTTTGCCCGAACCCTTTTGGTTCACCGGGATGCCCTTACTTTTTCCTAGGTCAGTCAACCTAGCGGGTCTCTTTTTATGCGTAGTATTTTTTAACTATGTCTGCGTTCACAGGCTGTGGGAAATCTTCATTATCCATAGTGATAAGCATCATGGAACCTCCAGAAAATACTCTCTTAACAACAAATGGCCCTTCATAGGTGGGGGTCCATTTGCCTCTGGGATCACCCTGTGGTAATATGATACGCTTGATCACCAAATCACCAGCCTGATATACTTGCTGCTTAACTTTCTTATTGAAGGCTTTGATCATACGTTTCTGATACATCTGACCATGACAAATAGCTGCTAGTCTTTTCTCATCAATCAAGTTTATCTGGTCAAGTCGAGTTTGAATCCATTCATCTTCATCCAAGCCTGCATCTTTCATAATTCTCAAAGAATGAATCTGAACTTCATTGGGTAAAACTGCTTCCATACCATAGACAAGGGAAAATGAGGTTACCCCTGTTGAAGTACGTATAGTAGTACGATAACCATGAAGAGCAAATGTTAACATCTCATGCCAATCCTTATATGTAACTGTCATCTTTTGTAAAATCTTATTAATATTCTTATTGGCGGCTTCCATTGCGCCATTCATCTTTGGACGATATGGAGAAGAATTGTGATGCATAATCTTGAATTACGTGCAGAGATCAGTAATCATAATGCTGTTCAAATTAATACCATTATCTGTGATAATCCTTTCAGGGATGCCATATCTACATATAAGATTATACTTGATGAATCGAGCCACGACATTCTTGGTAACAGAAGCAAATGAAGCTGCCTTTAGCCACTTTGTAAAGTAATCAATAGCAACAAGGATGAAACGATGCCCATTGGAAGAAGTAGGTTTGATCTCACCAATCATATCAATGCCCCACATGACAAAAGGCCATGGAGCGGTCAGAACATTCAACGGAACTGGAGGCACATGAACCTTATCAGCATAAATCTGGCATTTATGACAAGTTTTGGAATGTTGATAGCAATCAACTTCCATAGTAGACCAATAATAACCTGCTCTTAGGATCTTCTTAGCCATAGTATGCCCACTAGAATGAGTACCAAAGATCCCATCATGCATGTCTTCCATAATCTTTATTGCTTCCTTCTTATCCACACAGCGAAGTAAAGTTGAGTCATGATTGTGCTTGTACAAAATTCCATTACTCAGGAAGAACTTAGCAGAAAATCTCCTTATAAACTTCTTATCATTGACAGATGCCCCTTCAGGGAACTCTTGAGCTTCAAGATACCTTTTCACTTCATAGAACCAAGGCTTTTCTTCTACTCCTTCAACACCCACCTCATTGCAGTATGCAGGTTTATCAAATCGATCAATAGTAATTCTCGGAGCTTCATCATTCCAACTGATTTCAAACATAGATGCCATGGTGGCTAATGCATCTGCCAACTGATTTTCTTCTCGTGGAATATGTCCAAAGGTGATCTCTTCAAAGTACGAGATCAAAGACAACACATGCTCTCTGTAAGGGATGAGATTAGGATGCTTGGTGTCCCAATCTTCTTTAACTTGACTAACTACCAAGGATGAATCTCCATACACATTCAAAGACTGAATCTTTATCTCAATGGCAACCTTGATACCCATGATGCACGCTTCATACTCATCCATGTTATTGGTACAATTAAAACAAAGCCTTCCAGTAATTGGTGTATAACAACCTTTAGGAGATATAATCACAACACCAACACCATTACCAAGCGCATTAGAAGCTCCATCAAAAAACATAGTCCATCGGGATCCTTGTCCAGGTCCTTCATATTGTCTAGGTTCTTTAGTAACAATCATAATATCTTCATCCGGGAACTCAAAATTCATAGACTCTTAATCATCCACTGCTTGATGAGCCAAATGATCAGCTACTATACTTCCTTTGATTGCTTTCTGAGTAGTATATTGTATGCCATATTCTGTTAAGATCATTTTCCATCTTGCTATTTGTCCGGAGAGAGCAGGTTTCTCAAATATGTACTTGATTGGATCCATTTTTGAAATCATAAAAGTGGTATGAGTCAACATATATTGTCTTAGTCGGAGAGCAGCCCATGCCAAAGCGCAACAAGTTTTCTCAAGTAGTGAATATCTTGTTTCACAGTCGGTAAACTTTTTGCTAAGGTAGTATATTGCCTGCTCTTTTCGACCAGACTCGTCATGTTGCCCCAACACACACCCCATTGAGTTATCCAATATTGTCAAGTACATAATCAAGGGTATTCCTTCAACTGGTGGCATCAATATAGGAGGTTCCTGTAGGTACCTTTTGATATCATCAAAAGCTACATGGCATTCGTCATTCCATTCCATTACTTGATCTTTCTTCAACAACTTGAAGATTGGTTCACAAGTAGCAGTCAACTGGAAAATAAATCTTGCAATGTAATTCAGTCGTCCCAAGAAACCTCTAACTTCTTTCTCAGTACGAGGAGCAGACATCTCTTGTATAACTTTTACCTTTGCAGGATCTACTTCAATACCTTTACCACTGACAATAAAACCCAAAAGTTTACCAGATCTAACTCCAAAAGTGCACTTGTTTGGATTTAATCTCAATTTGTATTTCTTTAACCTCTCAAACAACTTGTGCAGATGATCAAGATATTCTTCTTCAGTCTGATATCTGGCTATCATATCATCCACATATACCTTTATCTCATGGTGAATAATATCATGGAACAGAGCCACCATAGCACGCTGATATGTTGCCCCAACATTCTTCAAACTAAATGGCATCACCTTATAACAGAAAGTGCCCTATTGTGTAACAAATGTAGTCTTCTCCATATCTTTCGGTGCCAACTTAATCTGATTGTAACCAGAGAAACCATCCATAAAAGAGAATACCTTATGTTGAGCAGTGTTGTCTACCAGAACATCAATATGTGGAAGTGGAAAGTCATCTTTGGGGATGGCTTTGTTCAAATCCTTGTAATCTACACACATGCGTACCTTACCATCTTTCTTAGGCACCGACACCACATTTGCAACCTGTTACACCCCAAATTTTACCCCTAAATTTTCATATCGTTTTTTTCGTCATCAGCATACCAAAGTGCATACCAGATATTCTAAAGTGTTGTAGGGATGGCAAGAAGGATTTGTTGGTTTTGTAACAAGTATTAGAAATCCGATCGTTTGGTTCGAGAAATTAAGGTTTTGTGTTTTGAATTTTATGTTGGTGGATTGTTTTCTTAAGCTTTGGATTATGGAATCTTTAAGTTTGAGTTATGGATGTGTTCAAGACCTCAAGTCACCCTTAGCTTTTGTATGTTGCATTGCCTCGACAAGAATTTGTTGATATTTGGTTTGGGTGATCTTACAAGAAACGAACTTTGGATGGTATTTGGAAAAGAGGGGAAGGATAAATTCTATTTGTTTCATTTTAAGAAAAATGGATTTCATTATTTTGGTATTCGTTAAGAAGAGTCGATTCTAGCTTCAAATCTCGTTTCACGATTTAGTTCAACTGTCGAGCTGTTTCTTTTTTTTCTTTTCTAAATCCCATTTCAAATCTAAATTGAAAATTGTTGCACCCCAAAATTTGCCCTCCCTAAGACAAGACATTGTATACTAAGAGGTTCACAAGGTTCATAAGGTTCACAAGACATCTCATGAGGTTCACAAGGTTCACAAGATTCACAATTAGTCAGAAAGTTTGACAATTCCCTCAGACAATGCATCCTCCTAAGCAAGGCATCCTAAACTGGGGTTTTGACTTTCATCAGGCTAAATGGACTTCCAAGACTTCAAGTGAGCTTAATAGCATCCTATATGTGTTCAAGAATCCCCATGTCAAGTTTCAATACTTTTCCCAAAGGTTTGCTCAGTCAGATGATCAGATAGGTTAAAATCAGTCAAGGCAGTTAAAAAGTCAAACTGAGGTCAATTGTGGTCAAACCAAAGTCAAACTTCATGATTTTTTTCCAACATCAAGTATATGAGGTAGAATTCATCATTTGATCAAGGGTTGATCATGATTCATCAAGGAGATTTTAGATCATCAAGAATCAGGAGTTTCTAAATTAGGGTTTTCATAGGAAAAGTCAACTGAACTTTGACCAGCCATAACTTTCACATGCTTCATCACCAAGTCTCCATCCAAAGCTCATTTTTAAGGAAATTGAATTCTCTACAACTTTGTGTCTCACAAGACAATCCCAAAAATGCTTCATTTGGAAGGTATGAGCTAAGACATTATAGGTCCTTTTAAAAGTCAACAAAAAGTCAACATCTTCCAAAGAGCATAACTTGAGAATGGTAAAAGATATGGACATGAGACCAAAGAGGTTGGTTATAGGACTCTTTAAGCTTTCTAAAATGTCTAAGAACACCTTCATAGCATTAAAATTGAAGGATTTGTGCCCTTGCAAAGTTGGGAAATTTTTGAGAGGTTTATGAAGCAAATGGGGTCTTAAAACCATAATTCACCAAATGGGCCGCTTTTTTATGATCCAAAGACTTCCATGACATCATGCACGAATTAAAATTTATCTAATCATATTTTTATTCATTTTATTTTATTTATTATGATTTTTTATATTAAAAATCATTTTAAATTAAAATAAAATATAAAAGGATGGATATTTGATTTGATTTTGGTTCTAGAAAGTCTTAATGTTCATTTAGAGGTGATTGAAATCATACAAAATCAGATCATTCAAAAATAGCAATGAGATATCCAAGTTTTCAATGTTTTTAAAGTCATATCTTTTTCAATCTCTATGGATCAAAAAGTCCAAAGGATGGACTAGTTTCTTGACCTAATTTTACTACATGATATATAAACAACATAAAGGATACAAGAGGACACGAATTGGCAGCCTCAAGAACACATTGCAAACTTCAAAAATTCATCCAAAAAGCTTGATTCGGATTCTTGGTTAGAGAGTTTTTCAAAGCATTTTAAAGGTTGAGACATGTTCCCTGAACATCATTGAGTGTAACTTGATCATTACATTGCTCTATAACACCTCACATTGACAAACCCGATTCAAGTTTTTCATGTTTTTTTGATTTTTTCGTTCTTGATCATTCATGTGTTATTAATGAATTTTGCTTGCTGATTTGTGTTTAGTGAAGGTTTGTGATGAATTCTGGGTGATTGGATTGAAGAAACCATGGCTGAATCGTATAATGCCATTTTAGGGTTCATAACCTTCAAATTAGGGTTTCACGATTAAGTGAATATAAATGAATTCTAAAATCGTAGATCAATTGCAAATGATGTCTGGATTATATTCATGTGTTTAATTTAACAAAACTGTATGTAAATGATAGTGTATGGATTTCGTAGGGTTTCCTGCAATTTGAAATTTCGCAGGAAAATTGGCCACAAATTTCGCAGGAAAATTCGCAAGGCTGGAGGTTGAAGACGAAGCTGTTTGGCGCGAATTTAAATTTCAAATTTTAAGCTATTTTTATAATATATATTAGTCATACTATTATCAGATGATGTGTTTGGTTCAGTTGGCAAGTACATGCGCGTATGAGGACGAGTGTGTGGGTTCGAATCCCAGTTTCATATTTTTTGGCTTTATTTCATTCATATTTTCACGTTTAATATATGAAGATTTATGCTCATCTCTTATTCACAAACGTACGCATGGCCTGGTGGTGCTGGTGTTGGACCAAAGAGAGAGGGGAGTCCAGGGCGTGGGTTCAATCCCTGCCCCAGGTATTTTTTTTTGTTTTGTTCAATTTTTTTCATTTATTTAGTTATATTATTCAAATTTATTTTTTATAAATAATTTCTAAATACTAGTTTATAATATAGTTTCTATACAATTTCATATTTCTAAAAAATCCTAATTTATTTTTTAAACTTTACTTTAATTTATATTTAATTTGAAATTTGTTTATATTATTATTGTATATATTTTTTAATTTAATTAGTTAATTATTAAAATATTCAAACCCTAATTTTATTTTCCTAAATTTCTAACCCTAATTTCTTACCCTAATTTTTATTTAATTTTAAATATTAAACTTAATTAATTTTTCTAATACCTAATTAAATAATTAATTTTGTTTTCTTTTCTGTAAATAAATTATTATATGGTTTATTATTATTATCCTTATTATTTTATTTTCATCTCAAAAATTCTTCAAAATTGTTTATTTAATCTAAAAATATTTAATTAAATTATATATATTTTGTATATTTGTGCTAACCTTTTCTTCTTATAATTGTTTTATTACTAACCATTTTAAATTTTCTTTATTATATTTATTTATTGTTTATATTATAATGTAATTGCGAAAGCCTTGTAATAGTCGTAGTTTTATTATTGTTCTTATTTTATTATTGATAAATATTCTTGCCATGGTTAGTAATTATAGGGAGTGATAACTTGTTTGTGATTTAAAAAATAATTTAGAATGACTTACTTAATAAGATAAATATATGAATATGAACACTCACACACGTAAGTCGATCTTTGATCGCCATCCTACACTTTCTAAGGTTACTCCTCATGTTGCCTAATTATAAGGTCAAGTAAGGTGTCTTAAAGCAAAGTCCCTTTTCATAAAATATCATCAAGTCCCTTTTAAGATTATAAGATCAAGTCCCTTCGATGTTGCCTACGGTAAATGATCTTGTCCCTTCGAATAAAAGATGATAAGTCCCTTCGTATTGCTAAGACACCTTACAGTTGCCTAAACACAGATGTCCCTTCACATGTCCCTTATCACATCCAAGGTAATGACTACCTATTCCTTAATAATATGGATAGTCTTACCATTGAAAGAACATATAAGAACAGTAAAGATTTAGCATAGGGTAGGTTCCTCTTAAGTACTTGCTCACTTTTCTTCAAAATACTTCATTACATTTCACATTTCAAACCAATTTTCAAAACAAAGTCTTTATATACATCCATACGAGGATCATTATAAAGTACTTAGAAAATTTTTAAACACACACTACATCTTTCTCAAAACAATTTAAAGTGAGCTAAGTAAATAAGAGCCCATGGATAACCATGGATATAAAGGGTGCTAACACCTTCCCTTTGTATAACCTACCCTCCCGAACTCAAAATCTTTTTAAGGTCTTTCTTGTTCTTTTATGTCCTTTATTTGGATAAAATAAAAGTCGGTGGCGACTCTTGCTATCCGCAACATTTAACTAAAGTCAGTTCTCCCACCGTGTTGCACAAATCTATTCCTAAAAAGGCCAACTCCGAGCTTCATTTCTTTTCTCAACCCCCGTGTTGAATTGCTTTCCCGACCACCGTGTCGACGCCGTGTTGAGTTTATTTTCCCGACCGCCGTGTCGATGTCTGTTATTTTATTTCCCGGCCGCCGTGTCGACGCCTGTCATTTTATTTCCCGACCACCGCATCGATATCTGTTGTTTACTTCCCCAGCCGCCGTGTTGAGTTTATTTTCCCGGCCGCCGTGTCGATGTCTGTTATTTTATTTCCCGACCGCCGTGTCGATGCCTGTTATTTTTATTTCCCGACCACCGTGTCGATGTCTGTTATTTATTTTCTCAACCGCCGTGTTGAATTGCTTTCCCGACCACCGTGTCGACGCCATGTTGAGTTTATTTTCCCGACCGCCGTGTCGATGTCTGTTATTTCGTTTTCCCGACCGCCGTGTCGATGTCTGCTATTTTATTTTCGACCGCTGTGTCGATGTCTACTATTTTATTCCCGACCGCCGTGTCAATGTCTGCTATTTTATTCCTGACCGTCGTGTCGATGACTGTTTATTTCATATTTCCCGACCGCCGTGTCGATGTCTACTATTTTATTCCCCGACCGCCGTGTCAATGACTGTTCATTTCATTTTCTCTACCGCCGTGTCGATTTCAGTTATTTATTTCTTCAACCGCCGTGTTGAATTTTATTCCCGACCGCCGTGTCGATGTCATTTATTTTATTTCTTCAAACGTCGTGTTGATTTTTATTCACGACTGTTGTGTCAATGCCTGCTATTTTATTCCCGACCGCCGAGTCGATATCATTTCAACTATTTTTCTCAGTCACCGAGTTGCTGTATTGGGATCCCCAGCAGCCACCCTTGAACTTGTACACTCATCACTTCAGATAGTCTGTTTTTTGTTCATAGTGTCAGTTTTGGTCGCATCAAGCCATTACGATTTCACTTTGAACCTTTTTCTTGCTATCATAGGGTATCAGTTTGTCTTTAATCCCATGTTCTGGTTTTCTGTTTTTGTTTCTCGTCGATTGTTATTCTTAGTGCCAGCAGTTACACTTGAACCTGCTGATCTATCACTTTGAATACATCTTGTTTCCGTCTTGTCATCCCCAGCATAGTGGTATCCCCAGTGAGTCTTCACCCTCATTTGTGTTTTTGTGGATCACCGTTGCATTTATCTTCATCATACCATATTCAGCATATTCATCATTTAAAAAAAAAATTAGCACGCTAGGTTTCATTGCATCTCGCATATCATATCCCCAGCAAGAGTCCCTCATAAGTTCATAGCATGTCATTGCATTTAGGGGAAAAAATTTAGGTTATTTCTATATTTAAATACCTTTCACTCCGATTTTATGAGGATTAGCATCACTCATTCTATCTGGTAAAGTTATTTAAATAGGGGCAACTGTTACACCCTAAATTTTACCCCTAAATTTTCATATCGTTTTTTTTCTGTCATCAACATACCAAAATGCATACCAGGTATTCTAAAGTTTTGTAGGGATGGCAAGAAGGATTTGTTGGTTTTGTAACAAGTATTAGAGATCTGATCGTTTGGTTCGAGGAATTAGGGTTTTGTGTTTTGAAGTTTATGTTTGTGGATTGTTTTCTTAAGCTTTGGATTATGGAATTTTTAAGTTTGAGTTATGGATGTGTTCAAGACCTCAAGTCACCCTTAGCTTTTGTATGTTGCATTGCCTCGACAAGAATTTGTTGATATTTGGTTTGGGTGATCTTACAAGAAACGAACTTTGGCTGGTATTTGGAAAAGAGAGGAAGGATAAATTCTATTTGTTTCATTTTAAGAAAAAAATGGATTTCATTCTTTTGGTATTCGTTAAGAAGAATCGATTCTAGCTTCAAATCTCGTTTCAGGATTTAGTTCAACTGCCGAGCTGTTTCTTTTTTTTCTTTTCTAAATCCCATTTCAAATCTAAATTGCAAATCTATTCCTAAAAAGGCCAACTCCGAGCTTCATTTCTTTTTCAAATTTCAATTCACATTCTTGTTCCTAAGTTTACTTCATATTCCCATTTATTTTTTACTATTCCATTTTTTGTTTTTACTCCAAGCCTTTTTTTCCAATCCATATTACAAATACATTTCAATTATTTTTTTATTTTTAAAGCTTTTTGTCAATCCCAAATCCTATGCCAATTCTAGTCTCAATTTTATTTCCATTGCAAGTTTTCCTTCCCATCCCCATTTCGATTTCTTTTTCAGAATTTCAATTCCAAAATTCAAACTCTACTCACACTATGTGATTCTAAATACTAAACCTCCATTTTCCTTTACATTTCATTTTCAATGTCAAACTTAATTTCATTTGTCAATCCTCAAGTTCACACGTTATTGTGAAATCATGTCAAAGTTCAAAACTCGAGTTTGTGATTTCAAGTTGTCAATCCTTAATTTGTTTTTTTTTTCTCTCAAATAATCCAGAAGTCAAATTCATCCAAATATCTTTCATTAGTGTCATTTACAAGCATCCAGGCATTGGAATATTACATGATAATTTTTTTTTGCATTACAAGGCATAATGATACGAATAAAAAGCTGCAAACATGGCTTAAGGGGAGTCAGCGTGCTTTAGGTTGGCTACTAGGAAACTGAAGGCAGTGCTACAAACTGCTGATGAGCAACTGATATTCCTCACGCATATGTTTGGAGCCCTGCATTGACCTTTCTCAAGGCCCTCTTGTTAATTTGCTCGTTGTTGGTGAATCCCAATCTTAATGACCCATTGGTGCCTGAGTTTGCACATATGGAAGACCGACAAGACCAAATATGAAGCCATTCGCACGCCTACAACACATGTTAAAGAAAGGTCAGCATTCATAAGGATAATGAGATTAAATTGCACGCAGTCATAAAAATTCAGACCTATTGCAATGGGAAGAATAATAGACTTGCTAAGTGACAATGGTTAAGGCCAAGCTGTAACCGCCAAGCCTAAAGTTATTGTTAAGACAAAGGTTAAGATTGTGAAGACATTGACAAGAAATAGAAAAAAGCATAATAAAACTATCAAAGTGCAACAAAAACCAATTTCTAAACAGGATTAGAGTCGAACAAGATTAAAGGAATTTTACCGTGTCGATCACCGATTGGGTTATAATCCTTGAGTCGTCAATTCCATCACATTAGCAGGCAGCATCAGCGTCGAAACACTAAACCTTACTAAGATTGACGTAAGCAGAAATTAGTAAAGTGTTAACAGAAGAAATGTGAGGATTACGACAATTTAAAAAAAAAAGGAAAAGGCAAGCAGTGAAAACAAAGAAAAATATATCAGTAAAACTCAAGTTTTTTTTACCAGTGAAATTAATCAAATATGTGCATTAACCAGAGTTCACATCAAAACAAAATGTTGGAGGTCAACAGCAGGCCTGTTGCGTTTTTCAGGCCACCCTGCCCCACTTTACCTTGCTGCAATTTCAGACAAACACCAATTTGGAACCTTTGAGTCTGCAACCCAAAGCACGCGGCTCTAATCCTTGCACCAGAATAGGATAAGCTATTTCCTCCACAAGCAATACCTGCAGTTTGAAAGGGACATGACAACATTACCAAACAAGTTACTGATATCATGAAATTGTTGAACAAGTTTTCGATTTCAAAAAGGAACCACCTCGATCCTAACCCTAAGGCTATAAAAAGCTACGATTCACTCAGTAAAAACTGAGGGAGAAGGGGAGAACATCAAAAAACCTAGTTGCATACTAATTCAAAATCTCTCAAAAATAACTCAGAAGTGATAACGCAATAGCAACTTCCCTCACTTTCTCCTTTAGCAGCAACCATTATCCCAAACCATATGAACCTTGAGAGATATTGTCTTGATTGTGGGAGGGCAAATTTTGGGGTATAACATTATGGCACAAAAGGTTTGCTCACATTCACATGGAGCACCTGAACAAATTGATCAAACATGACTTAGTTGTTGGACTTCCAAAGATCAAATTTATCAAAGATAGATTATGTGATGCTTGCCAAAAAGGGAAATAAACCAAGTCAACTTGCAAATCCAAGAATGTGGTGTCCACAACAAGGCCAGTACAATTGTTACACATGGATCTCTTCTGACCATCAAGAACAAAGAGCTTCGAAGGTAATGTTTATGCATTATTTATTGTTGATGACTTCTCTAGATATACATGGACTTTCTTCTTAGTGCAGAAAAGTCTCTTTTCTCTACTTAAAAATATTCTAATATAACATGTTTTTGATATTTCAAATGTTACATATATGTATGGAAAATGTTATGTGGTTATATCAATGTTTGCATAATTGTATTTTTAAATTTTGCACTTATGTTTTCTAAGTAATTGTAATTTGAATTTTATATGATAAGTTATTATGATACATTGTCTCTTGTGCATATGTTATTGCCTTACCCATCTTTACCTTCTTTTTGATAATGTCAAAAGGGGCAGAAGGATGTTACTCTTTTGTTTGTTCTCTTTTCCTTGATCTTTAAGGTATAAATTCAAGACAACTCCAAACCTCAATACAAAAATCAAAATTGTTCAACACTTCACACCTTGAGGGGGGAAATCTATATCTCAGGGGGAGAATCTTATCGGAAAGAACTTTGTAACAGAAGAGAATGCTTTGTCATCATCAAAAAAGGGGAGAATATGGAATAAAAATCCTCAAGATCAAACTATGCTTTGATGAAGACAAATTTTGTGGTAAGAAGGCAAAGATGTTCATCCATTGTCAAAGCATCACGATAAGAGAATCAGACAAAGATTATATATGAAGAACATGCTCATTGGAAGGTATAATGATGATTTTCATAAAATGTTTAAGTCCAAGTTGCTCAAAGGTCATTTGCATTGCACAAACACTTTCACAAAGTTAGAAAATCAATTTTTGCAAGTTTTTGCCAGTGCAATCGATTACACCCTTAGAGTAATCAATTACATGCTAGAAAACCTTTGTTTCAGTTGCTTCTGTTTGTGGTACAATTGATTGCACCCTTAGAGAAATCGATTGCACCTATTTAAAATTCAAATTTCAAGTGTTTTTGTTTGTGGTGCAATCTATTGCAGACCTAGAGCAATCGATTGCTCTCTGTACGAGTTTGAAAAATTGCCCCTCTTCATTCATTCTTTCATGTAATGACTCCAATGAATCATGGCAATTGTTTATGATATTTTCTGAAGAATTGCATGATGGTTCAAAGGGATGTCTATGATCTATAAATACATAAACTTACAATTTTTCAAATCACATCTTTCAAAAATATTGCATAAAACTTCCATTATCCACATCTTGTTCAAGTCATTTTTATACAGAATTTTCTGCATATTTTCATATCATTTGAAAGAAAATTCTCGAGCACAAACTCTTAAACACTTGTGGAATTATCATTGAAAGAGAAGATCAATATTGGCATTGATAACATTGTATAGACATACTTCAAACTCATTATAAAAATCAAAGTTTATCTTTATTTCCATTGTTATTTAGGATTGTTGAAAGCAAGTGTGTGCATTGAGGAGGATTTTTCTTCTTGCACTTAGTGTTTAAATCTAAAGGTGTTAAGAGCATTTGATCTCCCTATAGGTTAGATAGTAAGCATCACCATTGGTGTGAATAGGTTGTACAATCATTCTAACTATAGTGAAATCTCTTTCGGTTGGAAAGGGGACTGGATAAACCTTCGGTTTGTAGAGGGAACCAGGATAAACCACTGTGTTTTTTACTTTTTGTACTTTACTGCTTTCATAACATCTTCACAAATCAGAAAATTAATATCCTTCATCGATAAAAACCAGAAAAATTTAAAGAACCTAATTCACCCCCCCTCTTAGGTGCAACTCGGACTTTCAATTGGCATCAAAGCAGGTTTTGGGTAACATGTTTCTAATCGATTCATAATGGCTTTCACAAACAACAATATTGTGTTTAAACATGGTGGTAGTAGCAACAAACCTCCATTATTTTATGGTGAATACTTTGATTTCTAGAAAATTCGCATGAAGGCTCATTTAGAAGCACAAGGCGATGAAATATGGGATGTTATCCAAAATGGTTCGTTCATTCCTTCAACGATTGTCAATGGTGTTGGATTAACAAAGACTAAAGGCTCATGGGATGACGATGATAAAAAGAAGGTTCTCTATGACAAAAAGGCAATCAATCTTTTACAAAGTGCGCTAATCGTGGATGAATTCTTTCGTGTCTCGACATGTACATCAGCAAAACAAATCTAGGATACTTTGGTGGAAACTCATGAAGGAACTGCCGAAGTTAAGAGATCGAGATTGAATACGTTGAATCAGGAATACAAATTATTTAGAATGCAACCAGGATAATCAATCCTCGATTTGCAGAAAAGATTTGTGCACTTGACAAATCATTTGAAGACACTTGGTAAGACTTTAACTAACGATGAACTTAATCTTAAAGTGCTTAGATATTTGACCAGGGAATGGCAACCCAAGGTAATGACAATATCCGAAAATAAAAGTCTATCCAAGATTACATATGCTACATTGTTCGGAAAACTTCAAGAATATGAGACGGAACTTGAGCGATTAAAAAATCATGAAAATCAAGAAAAGAAATCTAAAAGCATTGCATTAAAGGTTGATTCCAAATAAGTGGAGAAAAAAGATAATCCGATTGAAGATGAAAATTTTATGCTTCTTGTAAAAAGGTTAGGAAAATATTTTGGTTCTAAGAATAATATTGGTAATTCTAACTATATCAAAAGGAAGAAATTTTCAAAGAACAAGGAGAAGGAAGCATCAACATCCACATAAGATATCAAATGCTATGAATGTGGAAAAACATGGTACATCAAACCAGACTGTCCTAAACTCTCAAAGAACGGTGACTATAAAGGCAAAAAGAATTACATGGAAAATAAAGCCTATGTTGCTTGGGATGATACCGAGGTAAGCTATTCATCAGACTTAGACAATGATTAAAGCGCAAATCTAGCCTTGATGGCCTCACACCATTCCGACGATGAAGACGATGAGGTTTGCAATCATTTTTCAATTTATGATAGTGATGCTCAAGGAGCAATTGATGAACTATTAAGTGAATGCAAAATTCTGTACAAAACAATTTCATCACAAAAGAAACAAATCTCAACTTTAGAAGAAAAGGTTGAGACCATGGAAAATGATTTCAAAGATGAAAAAAAAAATTAATTAGTGATCAAAAACATAATTTTGAATGAACAAAGTGTGAGTCACTTTCATTCCAAATTGTCCAACTAAAAAGAGTCCTTGAAAGGTATGAAAAAGGACTAATTGGATTGGAGTGTGTTCTTAGTCAACAAAGATATTCAAATGATAATAGTGGTCATGATTACTAAAAATTTTCTAAACCAACTTCTAACAAGACCATTTTTGTAAAGGCTAGTTGTAACACGGTGGGAGAACTGACTTTCTATAAATGTTGCGGATAGCAAGAGTCGCCACTGACTTTTATTTTATCCATATGGAAAGGGCATAAAAGAACAGGAAAGACCCATTTTTAAAAGACTTGAGTTCGGGGGGTAGGTTGTATAAAGGGAAGGTGTTAGCACCTTTTATATCCATGGTTATCCATGGGCTCTTAGTTACTTATCTCACTTAATTGTTTTGAAAAGTGTGAAGTGTGTGATTAGAAAATTTTCTAAGTACTTTGTAATGATCCTCGTATGGATGTATACAAAGCCTTTGTTTTGAAAATGTTTAAAAATTGTGAGGTGTGAAAAGTATTTTAAAGGGTGTGAGCCAGTAACTTAGAGTTCCTACCCTAGAATAATTCATTCATGTCCTTTTATATTCTTTCAAGGGTAAGACTATCCCTATTATTAAGGAATAGGTAGTTATTACCTTGTATTTTGCTAAGGGACGAACGTAGGGTCATCATATGGTCAATGAAGGCAACTGGAGGGGTGTCTTTAGCAATTGGGAGGGACTATCATCTTTTAAACCAAAGGGACAAGATCATTATCGCAGGCAACATCGTAGGGACTTGATCTTTTAAACCGGGGAGGGACTAGATGATTTTATTTGGATATGGATTTTGCTTAAGACACCCCCATTTTCGAGGGACTTGACCATATTAAGGCAACTGAGAAGGGTAACCTTAGGAGCTGCAGACGGCGATCGTAGAACGATCGACTTACGTGTGTGAGTGACTGTTTTCAAATATTTTATCTTATTTATTTTAGTGATCTATGTCCAGGTTAATTCAATTAAGTTTTCACGCCCTATGTTTACTAACCACACAATCAATATAAAATAAATGAAATAAATGACTAAAATTTAAATGGCAGAGAAATAAACATCCTAGCTATTACAAAGCCTTGAGACAGTTACATAATTATAATGACGAAGGAAAAAATGATAGAAATTTCAAAGCAATAATAGCAAGGCAGGTTATATGAATAACATAAAAATGAGGACAAAGGTTTAGGGTTTGATAGAATTTTGTAAAGGTTTGAAAGAAAAAATAGTTCGAGAAAAGGTTATGGTTTAAATAAAATTTTAGGGTTAAAGTTAGACATTTTTAGGTTTTAATTAGGATTTAATGAAAAAAGATTTTTTTTAAAAGAAAATTTTAGGGTTATATACAAAAATAAGTTTTATTTTAATTCATAAAATATAATAAAACTAAAAGAGATAAATTATTATAAAAAAAAGGTTTATAAAAAATATAAGTTATAAAAAAAAAGTTTTGTTTTATCTTTTAGAAATTATTTTAATAATAATAGTAAGGAAATTCAAAGAAAATAGATAATTTGATGAAAAAGGGAAAAAAAATAAAGTGAGGGATACCAAAATGTTAGGCCCAAGGGTTGAACTCTTGCCCTTACTTTTGCCAACAAAAACCTCCAGCTACTACACCACCTGTACGCAGGTGAAAGAATTAGAACAACAATTATATATAAAATAAAAATAGAGAATATAAGAAAAATTAAAACCAAAAACACCTGAGGCAGGATTTGAACCCTTGCCCTCAATATAACTAAGCCAAACTCTTGCCACTTAAGCCAACGCATGCTGGTGAACAATACTTGGGCAAAGAAAATAATATATTAAGTTTGTGAACAAATAAAAGAAAACAATAAAAGTTGGGGGAGACCTAGGATCGAACCCAGGTCCTAATGCATAATACACGTGCATGCTGGCCGCTAGGCTATTCAGCCTTTGGTGAAATAAAATAGAAATAATATAATAAAAGGGAAGACTTAAATTTGAATTCTTCAATTTGGCGCCATCAACTTCATCTTCCTCAAATTACCTGTGAAAACTCCTGCGAATTTAGTTACGATTTTTCCTGCGAATTTATTTTCGCAGGTGAACCTATGTTTCTCAAATTCATCATTAAACGTAAAATTTCTTCTCAATAATGGGACCATTCAATTGCCTAAGGTCCAGAGGATACGAATATGGTCTTAAAAGTCATTTATATGGCTTGTATAGGAAAGCCCTAAACTAGGGTGAAGAACCCTAACCATGACGTTTTCTTAAACCTACAATAAATCTTCAATCAAACAGTCCAGATAGCATATAAGCATAAACACAAACAAGAATATGCAATCGAAAATAGTTTATATCGCATGATGGATGATGTTTTGATGATGATTATGAGTGGTATGGCTTCTGGACACCTCAAGGAATCATCTTACACCTTCAAATTGTGTTGAAAAGGCCTGGACTCTTGAAACCGAATTTGACTTTTGTGTGAAATTTTTGAAGTTTGAATGATGCGTGTTGGCTGCTGGAAATCGTCCCCTTGCATTTGTTTATGTTTGTGTATATATGAGGAATATAATTAGGTTAAAAAATTGGGTTTTGGATCAAAGATTTTGGTTACTTGATCATGAAGAAATAAGCTTGCTATTTTGGTCAATAATCAAACCATTCCTTTCCATAATGACCTTGCACGAAATTGGATAGTTTTAATCACTTTGAATATCAGATATTTGATCCCAAGATAAGTTATGAGATCAAATATTTGATTTTCATATTTTATTTCTATTAAAATTGAATTTTAATAATAAAATCCAAAAATAATATAAAATAAATTATAAAAATCATGATAATTGATCATTTGGTCGTGCATGACTTTATCTTTGAGATTGGTTTGCAATTTGATGGGCCCATTTGAAATTTTTTGAAGTTAAGACCTTTTTTGCTTCATACATCCCTTGAAAATTTCCCAACTTTGACAAGGCACAACTCCCTCAATTTTAAGGCTATGAGAGTGATCTTGAACTTTTTAGAAAGCTTAGAGAGTCCTATAACAAAACGTTTTGGTCCCATGTCCATATCTTTTACCATTTTCAAATTATGAGCTTTGGAAAAAAGTTGACTTTTTGTTGACTTTCAAAAGGACCTATAATGTTTTAGCTCATACCTTCCAAATGAAGCATTTTTAGGCTTGGCTTGTGAGACACAAATTTGTAGAGAATTCAATTTCCTTAAAAATGATATTTGGATGAGAAATTTTTGATGAAGTTTGTGGAAGTTATGGCTAGTCAAAGTTCAGTTGACTTTTACTATGAAACCCTAATTTAGAAACTTCTTGATTCTTGATGATCTGAGATTTCCTTGATGAATCATGATCAAACCTTGATCAAATGATGGATTTTACCTCATAATCTTGACGTTGACAAAAAATCTTGAAGTTTGACTTTGAGTTGACCACAATTGACCTCAATTTGACTTTTTTACCAAGTTGACTGACTTTTGAATACTTGAACATCTGACTAGTCAAACTTATTGGGAAAGCTCTGAAACTTGACATGGGGATTATTAAAGGCATGTGGGATGTTATGAAGCTAACCTGAGGCCTTGGATGTCCATTTAGCTTGGTGAAGTTCAAAACTCTAGTTCTGGATCCATTGTTCAGGAGGAGGTTTAGTCTAATGAAACCTTCAATCCTTTTGACCAATTGTGAACCTTGTGAACCTTGTGAATCTTGAGAGAACTCTTGAGACAAATTTATTTTATTGTGGGAGGGAAAATTTTGAGGTACAACACTAGTGAACAAACTCCTAAAGTGAAAGTGGATAAACCCATAGTGGTTCATCAATACCCTAAGAAGAAAATATTTAGTAAAAAGAAATCTTATCCTCCTATATACAAAAGTAACTTTGAGCCCACTTGATTTTATTGTGGTATTAAAGGTCATACACCTAATGCATGTTATGTAAGAAATTTTAGCGTAGCAAAAGGGCATTATGTGTGGGTCAAGAAAGGCACTAACTATGAAGGACCCAAGGCAATTTGGGTACCTAATGCAACTTAATCTTGTGTTGTAGGTATGCTTGAAGAGATCTTCAAATCAATGGTATCTTGATAGTGGATGTTCAAGGCATATAATGGGATAGCTAAGCAAATTTTCACATCTAACGCTTAAGCCCAAAGGATTTGTGACCTACAGTGATAACAACAAAGGAAAGATCCTTGGCATAGGCATCATTGGTACACCGCCTTTAACAACCATAGAATATGTCCTCTATGTAGAAAGTCTAGAGAATAATCTCCTTAGCATTAGCCAATTGTGTGATAGAGGATTCAAAATCAACTTCACCAAAGACGAATGTTTGATAGAAAACGAAGTCACTCATGAGGTATTATTAAAAGATAAAAGAATTAACAATATTTTTATGATTTCCCTTGATCACTTGTCTTTGAAGGTTAAATGTCTTATGGTGAACAACAACGACTATTGGTTATGACACAAAAGGTTTGCTCACATTCACATGGAACACTTGAACAAATTGATCAAACATGACTTAGTTGTTGGACTTCCAAAGATCAAAATTATTAAAGATAAATTATGTGATGCTTGCCAAAAAGGGAAATAAACCAAGTCAAATTTCAAATCCAAGAATGTGGTGTCCATAACAAGGCCAATACAATTGTTACACATGGATCTCTTCGGACCATCAAGAACAAAGAGCTTCGGAGGTAATGTTTATGCATTAGTTATTGTTGATGACTTCTCTAGATATACATGGACTTTCTTCTTAGTGCTAAAAAGTCTCTTTTCTCTACTTAAAAATATTCTAATATAACATGTTTTTGATATTTCAAATGTTACATATATGTATGGAAAATGTTATGTCGTTATATCAATGTTTGCATAATTGTCTTTTTAAATTTTGCACTTATGTTTTCTAAGTAATTGTAATTTGAATTTTATATGATAAGTTATTATGGTACATTGTCTCTTGTGCATATGTTATTGCCTTACCCATATTTCCCTTCTTTTTGATAATGTCAAAAGGGGGAGAAGGATGTTACTCTTTTGTTTTGTTCTATTTTCCTTGATCTTTAAGGTATAAATTCAAGACTACTCCAAACCTCAATACAAAAATCAGAATTGTTCCACACTTCACACTTTGAGGGGGAAATCTATATCTTAGGGGGAGAATCTTATCGGAAAGAACTTCGCAAAAAAATGCTTTTTCATCATCAAAAAGGGGGAGAATGTGGAATCAAGATCCTCAAGATCAAACTATGTTTTGATGAAGACAAATCATGTGGTAAGAAGGCAAAGATGTTCATCCATTGTCAAAGCATCATGATAAAAGAATCAGACAAAGATTATATATGAAGAAAATGCTCATTGGAAGTGTCGCTCCTAGGATTTTCATCCTAGTACAAACACGAAAGTGGCGCGGAAAAGGTAGAGTCGCTAGCCAGGAATTTTTATCCCAAAGGAACGGGAAAGGTAATGCTGCACAAACCTAAGGAAGAAGGAAAGGATAAGGTCCTGCGAACCAAAGATCTGGGTTCGGGAGTCGGTTACGACCTGGGAAGGTATTAGCACCCCAGACCGTCCGCCATACCCGACAGGATCCACGCTTGCTTGTTTGTTTCAAAGGGTAAAAGAATAAAGCTACTGCTGAATAAAAAAACCGCTATTGAAACTGGAAATGGAAATGAGAAAGGGAACCGAAGAAGAGAATGAAAAGATAGGAGGAAACGTAGGGAAAATAAAGAATGTGCTCGAACGGGCCCTACCCCGCTGCCTACGTACCTCATCGGGAAAATGAGGATCAGAGTCGCCGTAGTTCGTCTAACTAAGGCGGGAACTTGTTTGTATTTTTTAGGATAACATTGTCATAGCTCTAACTCAGGTGTTACCGACTCTGACTCGAGGTTGTTTACTGTATCGTTGTTTGAACTGTCGAGGCAAGTCGTGATCGTCCGCAAAGAATGGGAGATGAGAAGAGAAGACGTGGTGTCTTTGTTGGTTGTCTTTTAGAAGAAGTGTTTTGATTTTGATGTTTATCGTATGTACAACACGAAAGACTATGATACATGAGAGAATACTTCCCAAGGTCGCCCCCAATGAGACGTTTGTAAAGTATCCTAGAAGAGTGGAGGAGACCTCCACTAATCATTTCCCATATGGCTTAAGGCTTGTGACGCCTTGTACACACTTTCCTTTTAAATGTTTTTGATTTTTCTTTAAGGGTGAGAAGTGAGACTCAAACCACAAAAGGAAAAATCTAAGGGAACTAGACTTACCCTAAATGATTATGTTCAATGGTGAATCCTATGATTAGTGAAACTTGAAAGATTAAAGCTACCTAAGCAGATATTAGACTAGAAATGTGAGTACAAAAAGTAATAGTGAATAATATGGTCCTCCTACGTCATGATGGGTGAGAACGTGTGTAAATCGTAAATGGGATGAAACGATGGATCGAGTGGGTTGATTGCGTGGTGCTGAGATACACGACTTATGGTTTACAACATACAAGGCTTGCTTTTGGTGTATTGGAGTGGAGCGATGATAATCGAGGAATCCTAATGTCACATGAAACTTCATTTATTTATTTTTTTGAAATTCTTCGATTTTGGATCGAATAACTCCTTTTCTTTATTTTTGAAAATTGGTTATCTAACGCTTCATTTTATCTTTTTCCATCCTAATTATAGGTATCACACATAAAATTCCAACTATTACATCACAAAGTATAAACCACAAAAATACAATCAAGGCATAATGAAAAAAATAATCCAAATTTGTAAGCGAATCCTCGCATAATACCTTGCACCATAAAAAGAGTGTTAGTAAATGAAATGAAGACGAGGATGCAAAAATATGACCAAAATGGATTAAAGGTGTAAAGTTGCAAAAATATTAAAATGCACCTAAAGCATAAAATCGAAATAAAATGCGAAAAAAATCGAAAAATGAGAATTAAAAATGTCAATTATTTTTTTAATATGTCAAAATGTTATTATAAATTTTCTGGAATTTTTATTATGAGAAAAAACTATTTTTTAAATAAATTTTGTAAGAGAATTAAAAGAAAATAAGCTAAAGAAAAGGAATTCATGGGGGTGTTGCATTAATAATATTGCAGTTGAAAAAGGATATGGGCCGCAAATGGGGGGCGCAAATAGAAATGGCACTAGGCCCATGCGTTGGGGGCCTGATGGTGTCCATGCTATGCTCCTCAGTCAAATGTTGACTAAATCAGAACCGTTAGATGGATAGGAAAGATTGTGGTGAGAGATGGAAATCTATTGTTTGAAGATACACGGTTGTTGTCATGGGGTAATATGCACAGGATTGAAATTCGGTGGTCCTACCGGACGGTTACAAGTGTCACCACCGGAGTGGACCAATGAGAAAAATCTTATCCTCTTAAATTTAAGTTAACGGCGGCATTAAGACTTTTTAATGAGATTTTAATCTTTTAATGGCGCATTTATGAGATTTATGAAGCTTTTCTTTTCTTTCAATTTCAAAAAAAATTAAAATAAACAAATTAAAACCAGAATCAGACCTCGCATATCTCTCTCATGAAACGCGTTAATGTACCCCTTCTTCACAACCCTAGCCTGCCGTCGGCTTCTTCCTTGTTGTGACGCCCTCCGATAAAGTTTATCCCGCCGACCCTTTTCCTCAAAGAAATCGTCACCGTTGAAGAACAAATCGTCGTCGTCCTGTCTTCAGCTTTAATTTCCGGCGCTGCTCAATATTCCACCGCGACACACTCGCAAACCGATTGGGTTCTCCATCGACGCCTCAAACCCTTAAATAGCTTGACGCGACAACCTGGGTGCAGATTGCGAAATCACTTTGCTTTGAGTTCGCCATCGCATCTTCGTGGAGGCGAGTTAGCTCATCCTATATTGTTGAAGCTTTGCTCAGGTATGAGTTCAATTTTAACTCTTCTTCCTTGTGTTCTTCTAACTCTCTCTGAGTATTATTGTTATTGATTCTTGTTGAAGAAGAATCTTATGTATGTTCTTGTTGTTGAATCCCGAAATTTTTGCAGGTATCTATGATGATGGATGGAAGGTTGCGAAGTCGCTCGAGAAATGAAGAAGAATATTGCGGAGTATTGAAGCTTGTGGTAGCAATTTAGTTGATTTTTTCCTTGTTGTGGCTCGCTTTGCATGGTAGATGCGCTTCTGATGTCCGTTGATGGGATTCTTGATCCGTTTCACGATTTACAGGTAAATGCTTCTTCGACGATGTGTTTTAATTCCTTAGTGTTGTGTTGTACTGAAGTTGTTGTGATGTGCATTCGTTCTGTGGTGAATCAATGAATTGAATCGATGTTGTTGTTACTTTTGGTAAATCTGCAGGTTGAATATTCTTGTTGAAGGTTTTCTGAATTCTCAGTGAAGATCATGATGAAGAAGCTGAGGCATTGTGATACTGGCGAAGTGTAAACACCCCAAATTTGCCCTCACCCATTCACACCATGGCTTGTGATCTTTCTCATATGCATAAACACAATCATATCATCTCACATCTCATTTTTGAGTCACTGCATAAATTCAAAGTCATCTGCACCTAGGGTTTGTGATCTGAGCAATCCAAGAGCTTCTTGAGCCACTCCAAAGGCCACCAATCACTTCAAAGGGATCCATATGTGTTCAAGTATCATATTACATCCTCACAAAGCCAAAAATGCAAAAGAATCACAAGAACTAGGGTTTGAGTGGATGCAGAGCCAGGATTGACTGCACAGTTGACCTAAAATTAGGGTTTTGGTTTCAGAGGCCATAACCCCAAATTTTTTGGTCACTCTTGTTTCCATTGGTCTCTATATGGTATAGGGAGTATGCATATCAATTTTCATGAACAAATTCCATGGGGAAGTCATCTGATCAAGGGTTGACTTTTCAGACAAGTCAGTGTAAAATCAGGGCATCTGAGGCCCCCAATGACCCAACCAATGGGTGATCTTCATCATTTTGAGTGTATATGATCTTTATTTGATCATGGAAGAAGGTTGAAGTTCATAAAAATCAAGAATTTAGGGTTTTTGCAAATGTTGACTTTTTGGGCATAGTTGACTTTTCAAGAATGCTTCATTTTAGGTCATTTTTCAAGCTTTGATTATTGATCCAAAAATGCTTCAAATGGAAAAACTTTGGTCATGAAAGTTGTAGATCTCATCTTTCCCTTTTCAAAAAGTACAAGAACATGATCAAACTCTTCTTGGATCAAAAGTTATGGTGTGACAAAGTTGGCCAAAATCATTGATTTTCAAGGCATGCCTCAAATGGAAATTTTGCAAGATCATGAACCAAAGCCCAATGTGACTTCTAATTCACTCCAAACCAGTATGCAAACATTCTCTAAGTCATGAAAATCAGAATTGAACCAAAATCACATGTTCATGGTTCATGTAACAAGGCTTTCTTTCATGAAGTACAAAAAGGCAACAACTTGCAAAAACACTCATGACACTTCTACCACTTGATGCATTGGCTGCTGAACCAAGCTAGTTTCACACACACACCATGCTGCACCAGAACCAGCCCTGTACTAGCCTAGATCATGAGCCATACCTTCCTTACACAATTTTTGACTTTTTGCAAAAGGTGACTTACCAATCAATAAAGCACATGTCCAATCATCTGACCAATGAGAGAGAGTTATGTGGACAAAGTGCAAGCCATTTCATGTACAAGGCAAGGCTGAAACATCTCATACAATCACATTCACAAAAACACCTCATCTTGCAAGTTGCTTCGAATCTGCCTCCACAGCTTGCAAACACAAAAACCATCTTCACCATTCAACTCAACACACTTCATAGACCTCAAACCACCAAAGCTCAAGCCTAAAACAAGCCTGACCTGAGCTTCACCATTCTTCACCTTCCAAACCAGTTCTCTTCGAATCTCACTATCCAGCCATCAAACACCTCATCATTCTTCACCAACAGGTCAAGCATACCACAAGGAGTCAAAACCACCCTTTACTTTGAACTGAAACAGCCTGTACACAAAGTTCATTTCCTGCTACACCAGAAATGGATTTCTCAAAGCAGCTTGTTTAAACTCATTCCAGGCTTTCCATTGGCTTCAGGGGGTTCAGGGAAGTTGTTCTGCATCAAAGCAAGGCCAAAAGAGCTCATATTCATAGTTCTTCACCTCAGGTAGCTTCAAACTTTAAGCTTTTCAGAGCTCTGTTTTTTTGTTATAAAGTAAAAATGCATGCTTCAAGGATCATGGTGATATGCTTAGATTCAAAAATGGTGTGAAAATAAGCATTTTGTGCCTCTCTGAATTTTTGCCCGTGAATGTGTTTGGTTTCGATTCTCTTTGTTCATGCTGGATAAATGTTTTTTTGATCATGGATTAAGGTTTAGTTTGGGGAGAGGAATGTTTCTGGGCAGTTAATTTGATGAATGGTGGCCTGTGGCGTTTTCTAGGGTTTTAACCCGCCGGAGAAGACGACCGGAACCACTGTTCCGGCCGTCTGAGGTTAACATGCCCTAATTAGGGTTTAGTTCAGTCATTAGCGTATTTTAAATTTGGGCCATAGGATCAGGTTTCCCGCGTGTGGGCCAAGGGCTCAGATTGCCTCATTAGTCTTTAATTATCATTTAACTTAATTAATTGGAATTAATAGTTTAATTAGTCAGATTTAAATGTTGACCGTTGGATCACGCGCCAAGTCAACTGTCTCTCTCCCAGATTGCATCTCAGCCTCTCATTTAGCTTACTTTCATTTTTATTTGTTTTTAATTCATTTTATTTCAATTAACTTGCACAATTATTTTAAAATAGCAAAAAATTCCTAAAAATTATGAAACTTTTTCCTTAGAGTTTTATTAATTTTTATGACACAAAAATATTTTTATTTTATTTTTTATCATTAAAAAAGTATTTTTAAGTATTTAAAAGATTATTTTTAATTGATTAATGGAAATTAATTAATTAAAAATACTTTTAGGTATTTAAAAATTACAAAAAAATTCATGAAATGTTCTAAGACATTTAGAAACATTGTCCAACCTTCAAACCCAATTTATTTTTTGATCTTGATGCATTTTAAGAATTTTTCATTGAATTAAATCATTTTTTATGCATTAATTTGATCCTAAGTTCAAAAATTCATTTCTGCCTATTTGAGAAGAGTTGGACATTGATTCTTTTTGCATTGCATTGTGTTTAGCATGTAGTTTCTAGGATTAAATGGCCTTGTTTTGATTCCTCATTTTCAATTTGTTTGGCATTTCTTTTGTTTAGGAACCCTAAAAACCCTAATAACTTAGAAAAATTCATAACTTGAGATTGGTTAAGAGTTGAGACCTCCCCTTTGGACCTTGGTTTAGTATAGGTTTAGGGTTTCTTTGGGTGGCATTTTCCATTTTTTATCTTAGGGTTTGCTTCTGTTTTGGGTTTTTGTTTGATGCATTGTCCATAAACCCTAATTTGAGCTTTCATTTGCATCTCTCTTGCATCCTCTTGCATAACATGACTTGTCTTTGCATTTTATGCATGATTGTGTTCCATTTGACATCTTAAGACATGTAGGAAGCATGTTTGATCATTGCATCACATATTTGCCATGTCATTTACCTTGTGTGCTTCATAACTTTTCATGTTCATTCATGCTCCTTAACTTGCATCATCTGCATCCATGATCTTGTATGAACATTCCTATGTGCTGCCTCATGTTTATATCATCTCATAGCATCATTATCATCATCAACATGCTTCTGGTTTTGTTTTGCTTCATACCATTTCATCCCATCTAGCATTGCATTGCATTTCTTCCTAACATTTCAGGTGGTAAGTAACTTGAGAAGTGAATTTGCCTTCACTTCTCATAACTTTTCTTCTCATCTCTCTTGCATCCATTGCTGCATTTCTATATGTGTTTGAGTTTGAGCTTGCTCATTCTTTCTCCTCCCACTTTCTTTCTTCAAGTGACTTGACTTCTTGAATGAAGCAAGTTGCTTTGCTTCTCTTGATCTTGTTCATCTGCTTCCTGGTGGTTCCTTTGAAGATCTTTCTTGTAAACCTCACAAACCTTAGGAACAACCATGTATGACAATGATTAGGGTTTTGATTAGTTCCCCACTTAGTTTTACCTTTGTGTCTCATTGAGTCTTCTCTTCTCATCTCATAATCAAGGACTAAACCCTAAAGGCTTTAAGGCTTTGTGATTAAGTTTATGCCTGCATCCTTCTATTAGGATGGAGTGTATAACTTTAATCCTAAGTGTTAAACCCTTAATGTGTTTAAATCCTTTAATCAATTCACTTAATAATCATCAAGACATCAAGCTTGTAACTTGGGCCTTGCATTAGGGTTCTAATTCTTCCTTAATTGGTTAAGAAGGACTAACCCTAGTGTTAATGGACAAGTCCTCCTCAAGTTGTCTTACAAACCCTAAAAATCACTTCATCATCTTACCATTAACTAAAATCCACTTAATAAAGCCTTTGTTTTGTCATGTGTTTAATCCCTAATCATGGATTAAGTTGAGGAGCTTTCCTCAGCTTAAACATTCTCATCTATTATCCTTCTATTAGGATGGTGTAATGAGTCTGTTTAATCCCTGATTATGGCTTAATCTCATTACTTAACACTAAACAAAAACACCAAAAACATCTAAATAATCACAAATAGGTTAATGATCTTAATCCTGCATCAAAGGTGATTAAGTGTGAGAAGCTGACTTCACACTTAAGATATTCTCATTACCCCTAATCAGAGGGAAGATGTGATGAGTTTACTAAATCCATTGGTTTAGGTTTAAGCTCATTAACTTATGACAAATTTCAAAAAAGGCAATAAAAGACTGAAAACTCAAAAACAAACAATAATCGTCTCCTTCGGGATTCTTTTCTCATCATCTTCACTCATAAACGAGAAATCGCTTCTTCCGTCTAATGCAAGACAGTTTGCACCTGAGCCAGACAGGTCATACACTTGAGCATGGACAAGTAAGCAGTTCACAAGTCAATTCATCTTTCAGTCTCTTTGGGTCGAACTACGGTGTTCTGACTTCCTCATTGCACGAGAGGATACGTAGGCATAACTTAACAGTTATCGAACAAAAGTCTCTGTATATTCCCCCTCTTTCTAGCCTTATTCTTTTAAGCCTCATGATCTTGAGCATTCCATTCATTTCTTACACTGACACTTCATTTATACACTTCACTCTCTTTTACACTGACACCTGTACATCCTTTTCCAGCTCTTTTATGCACAAATTGCACTGACACTACCCCTTTATAGCACAAATCTTTTAAGCGTGGATCCCGTCGAGTACGACGGACAATCTGGGTGCTAATACCTTCCCAGGTTGTAACCAACCCCCTTTCTCAGTCTCTCTGGTTCGCAACCGTCTTATCCATCTTTTTCTAGGTCCATGCAGCATTACCTTTCCTCCGGGATAAAAATGCCTAGCTGGCGACTCTCTTCATTCTCCAGTGAGTTCACGGCTGTGTGTTCTCATTGTCCCTTTCGCCGACCGTTCGCGTCTGTACCTTCATCTGATCCTTTTCATTTGTCGGGAGCGAAAGCTTGGCGACTCTGCTGGGGACCCTTATACTGTAACCAGGGCTTCTGGTTCTTTTTGTGGGTTCCTCCTAGCGCTTGTTTGATTTGTGTTTACTGGGGTGTTATGTGCTATTTGTGCTTGTATATTTGTTTTGTTTTTTGCTTTATGTACAGTTTGTTTTATTGCTTCCTTTATAGCTTTACATATATCATACTGTCATGCTGTGCTGGCTGGATCTGTTTTGTTGCTTTGATGGGTGGGTGTTCCATTGAGAGTTGAGGTCCTATACCTGGGACCTGAGTGACACCTAGGCTAGAGTGGTTCATGTTCTTTCCCATTCCATTTCGGTCTGGTGCGGGAATATGAAACACGGTTCAGATATGGGTTTCTTCTTGAGAACTCTGTGCTGCAGATTTCCTGTAGTGCTAGGGCTATCTGGGAAGCCTGCTAAGTCTGGATGACCTTTAGAATTGACCTTCAGAAACTGAGGTGAATTAGAGGAGGAACTTTTATGGTTATTGTAAACACTGTACCTCCGGGTTAGAAGTGTTTACACTTCTCATAACTGATCCAAGTCTAAGGATCCTTGTTTTAGAACACCACCTGTGAGGGGGTTGGGCTGTTTACAGGTTTGCAGGTACCTTGACCTCAGAATACCCTGTTACTTTGTTTTGATTAAGAATACTCCATGTTGGACAGTTCTTGTGATTCTAAAACCCTGGACATGTGACTCTTTATTTGAGTCCCCCACCCTGGTTACCGGATTTATAGACCTCCATCTGGAATTCTTGAACACATTTGGACCTATATCAGAGTTTTGATCAGATCCAGCTCAGTCACAAACCCTTGCATTTCATTTGCATACATACTCATTGCATCATATTAACATTTGCTTATTTTTGTTTCAGGGTATCCATTTTCATCTGGTTTTGGTTTTGACCCCATCTTCAGTTTTGACCTGCCTTCATCAGCACTTGCTACCAGCTATCTATTCCAGCCAATCAGTGGCCCTTCTCTTCAGTATCTTCATCAACATTTGTCATCATGGCTCCAAAGAAAAGCAACATCACCTATCACTTCTTCCAGCCAGACTTATCAGACATCAGGAGGATCCAAACCCTGATCACTCCAGATCACATACCCTTGTTCAGGGAGAGTTATGGAGATATACTGGACATGGTTATGGATCTGGACCCTTCACAGAGGAGCCTCATCCACACCTGCATTCAGTTTTATGATCCTCCACTGAGATGTTTTACTTTTCAAAACTTTCAGTTGGGCCCCTTATTGGAAGAGTACTCCTCATTAGTTGGTATGCCTATCAGGAGAGAAATTCCTTTCAACCCTGAGATGGTCTTTCCTGCTAATGGAGAAGTAGCAAAAGCTTTGCATCTGGAACCTGTTTTGGTTGAGCAGCATATGACCTCTAAAGCTGGAATCCCTGGCTTTCATCTGGACTTCTTAATTTCTCAAGCTATCCTGAAAGCTTCTCTAGGAGAGTGGAAAGCTGTTTGTGCCTTACTGGCCTTGAGTATATATGGGATTGTATTGTTTGCGGATGAGCCTCGATTCATTAGCAAGAATGCAATCCATCTGTTCATCTTGAAGAACCCAGTTCCAACTTTATTGGGGGATCTTTATTATTCAGTGCATCAGAGGAATGAAAAGCAGAGGGGGAGGTTAGTGAGGTTTTGTGCTCCATTGTTTCACACTTGGCTTCTCAGGCATCTACCCAGGACAGATGCATTCCTAAACCCTCATCAGCAGAGCAACTGGGCTAAGAGACTCACTGTTCTAACTTCAGCAGATATCAGATGGTGCACTCAAAGCACCAAGGGCAGGGATATCACCACCAGCTGTGGACATTTTCCCAATGTGCCTTTAATAGGAGTTAAGGGTAGCATCAATTACAATCCTCTGCTGTTCAGAAGGCAACTGGGCTATGCACTGGTCCACACTCCTAGGGCACAGGACTTGGTTGAGACTCTTTATTGTGAGAACAAGATTAGTTTGGCTGTTGTTAGGCAGGCCGCCTGGGCCTGGGATAATGTTCAAACCAAGGGAGTCACCATTCTGGGGAAGTGTAATAATGTGGCATCAGCACAATATTATGAGTGGTCCCGTGCCAGGGCCCAATTCTCTGGAATGCCCTTTACTATAGAAGACATGCCTGAGTCATCTTCAGCATCACCCCCTGCCACTATCAGTTTGGAAGAGTTTGAAATCTTGAAGGAAAGAAATGAGAAGTTAACCCAGGCTTTGCAGAAGACCCTCCGGGAGAGGAGTGAAGGTATGAGGGAGATTGAGAAATTGGAGAAGTTGAGAGTGGAGCATTTGACTAAGATTGAAAAGTCTGGGGATTATATCAAAAAGTCTAAGGCTGGTGAACAAATTATGAAGAATGCTTGCAAAGAAGCCCAGTTCCAGAGGGCAAGAACAGACTTGTACTTGAAAGAGAGTCAAGCCCGGTGGGTCAGGATCACCGAGGCTCGTACCCTGGAAGACAAGAGAGTTCAAGACAAGATGGGACAACTGGAAGCTAGTGCAAAAGAACAGCAAGAAGCCCTGGCAGCAGCCCAGAGGGAAATATCAGAATTGAAGATCAAAGCAGGGGTGAAGAGGTCCAAGGACCAAACTCAGCACAAAAAGCTAACAGCAGCTGTTACGACCCGGAATCTCCTCATCAGGAATCTCACGGAGCGTCCGGCTGATCCTGTGACCGAAGCACTTCTCAAGGAAGTTCGTGAGGATGAGTTTGGTCTTGGTGTTTGACCATTTGTTTGTTGTTGCTTTCTTTCCATGTACTTTTATTTTTGTACTGTATTTTGACCCCTTAGTGGGCTTGTGTTGTAAAACGAACAAATTGTATTATTTCACCTTATGTAATATATTCATGTTAGTTTACTTCGAAAGCAACTTCAACAGCAGCATCTTCAAGGGTCTGGAAGGGTCAAAACTGAAGGCCAAACCGGATACCTTGAGAGCAAATAAGCATAACTGCATTGCATACTAACCCTTTTGTTTGTTTTGTAGGTTTTTGTTTTGTTGTTACTAACCTCTGTTGTGAATCTCAGGAATTATTGCTCGCCGCCGGGTATTTCCCCTCAACAGGCCACACAGGTACCCAACTAGAAACAATCTTCCGGGCATCCAAATGGATCAGATGCAGCAGGACCTTACGGAGGTCAGAAACCAGATGGCCAACGAAAGGTTGGAGATGAGAACTCAGATAACACAGTTCATGGAAGTAATGAACAACTTAGCTCAAAGCCAGGAGAGGCTCAGAGCTTTGGTAAAAGGGAGGAATCAAGAGGAACCCCATGTGGGAACTGCTGGCACAAGTAACAACGAGAGGGTCCAACCTCATGTCAATCCCCCAGTTTTTGGACCCCATCTCCATCCAGAGGCCAACATCCATGTCAATATACAAGGGACTGCCACAGCAGGGAGGATACTACAGGAAGACCCTCAAGAAGACCAGTTCACAGTAATGGGTGCTGGGGAAGAGGCTTATGATAGAAGATTGGATGAAATAGCTGAGAAGTTGAGGTCCTTAGAATCTCAAAACTCTTTGGGCTTCGACGTTATGGACATGGGTTTGGTAGACGGGGTCAGGATCCCCCATAAGTTCAAGCCTCCTTGTTTCGAAAAGTATAATGGGACTTCATGCCCCCGGACTCATCTACAATCATTTCTGGGAAGGCTGAAGGCCTATACAATGGATGAGAAATTGTGGATGTTCTATTTTGAAGATAGCTTGACTGGAGCGTCGAGAGAATGGTACTCTCACTTGACAAGGGCAACTATTAGGTGCTGGAAGGACCTGGCAGAGGCCTTCATCAGACAGTATCAGTATAATCTAGACATGGCACCCAACAGGACCCTTCTAATGGGAATGTCACAGTCTTCAAGGGAGAGTTTTCGAGAATACGCCCAGAGATGGAGGCAACTGGCTGCTGCTGTTCAACCACCTATGTCTGAACGGGAAATGGCGGATATGTTCATGAACACCCTTCAGGGAACATATATTGACAGGTTGGCAGCTTTCTCTTCCACTAGCTTTGCAGATGTTGTCATAGCCGGGGAGAGAATTGAAAGCTTGTTAAAAATGGGAAAGATCTCAGACAACGGTGCAAGCTCGTCCAGTAGTACAAGAAAGCCTTTTGCAGGCCCGAGAAGAACTGGCGAGACCAATGCCATCCATTCAAACAGGGGCAGGCCCCAGTATGTTCAGAGGTCAATAGCAGCAGTCACCATTCCTGCTCCGGCTCATCCTCAGCCTGTCTATCAACCTCCTCAGCAAAGCTATCAACAACAACCTCAGTACCATCAGCAAAATCAGTATCCTCCAAGGAATTACAACAACAGCAACACCAACAACAACAGTCAACAAAGGCCATTCCAACAGAGGCCATCTCAAGCTAACAGAGTGATCGATCCGATCCCAATGCCATATGCTACTTTGCTGCCACAACTTCTGAAACTCAACCTGGTTGAGCTAAGAACGTTGGCACCTCCGGATCCCAACAGTCTGCCAAGGAATTATGACTCCAATGCTAGGTGTGCCTTTCATTCAAACGCACCTGGCCACAGCACAGAAAAATGCAGGGCTCTGCATATGAAGGTACAAGACCTGGTAGACTCAAAGGCTCTGAATTTCGCACCACCACCCAATGTCAATAAAAACCCGATGCCAAACCATGGTGGTCCCCGGATTAACGCTATTGAAGAAGACAAGCCGTCTTATTTAATAACCAGTGTGGGACAGATCAGGACACCATTGGTAGAAATCAAAGCTCAGCTCTTGGAATGTCAAATGTTCCCGGGGTGTGAGTTAGGCTGTGCTTACTGCAATATCTCGGTAAATGGGTGCGATAATTTGAGGAATGGCATAGATGGCCTTATTCGGAGTGGCCAACTTCAGATCACCACATCATTTCCAACAAATCCAGCAATATCATCAGCAACGGTTTCAGAACCTCCTACAACTGCAGCAACTATTGTTCCTGACAATTCTTCAGTTTCATCAACAAGTACGTCATCCATCATCTCAACTGATCAGTTTACAACAAATCTTCCTGCTACAACTTCAGCTTCACTCCACTTCGAGACTCCTACAACAACAACATCATTTCTTCCGACAATGTCTCCTACAACTCCAGCAACAAATCATGAAGACGTCTCTACTGTCACCATATTTTATGATCCTGAGAACAACTCTGCCTACCATTCAGAAGGTGCTGCTCCCATCAGAGCACCAGTTACAATCTTTTATGATCCACAAACGATTACAGTCCCTTCAACAGCAGCAATCAGTCCAGTCACTGTCACGGTGCCTGGACCAGTACCATATGAGAGCAACAGGGCCATCCCTTGGCACTATGGCTCTGACGTGTATTACGAAGGAAAAAGAATCACTCTTGAAACATCAACACCTGCACCACAGGTAGATAATGTGGGGGGAGGCGGAGGCTTCACCCGAAGCGGACGTCTCTTCGCTCCACCAATTCAAAGACCTACTGCCGAAGCAGAAGCTGCTGCCAAAGCAAAAGGAAAGGGCCCGGTGCAGGAAGATCAAGCTGTTAAAGAAGCCTTGAAGACACCGTTCGATCAAGAAGTTGATGAGTTTATGAGAATCATCAAAAAGAGTGATTACAAAATTGTGGATCAACTTCACCAAACGCCATCCAAAATCTCTATCCTCTCACTGCTTATGTGCTCCGAAGCTCATCGGAATGCATTACTCAAAGTCTTGCACGCAGCTTACGTGCCTGAAGAGATTACTGTCAACCAGTTGGAAACCGTGGTTGGAAATGTTACTGCTAGCAATGGGCTAGGGTTCACCAATACTGACTTGACAGCGGATGGCCGCAACCACAACAAAGCCTTGCACATAACCATGGAATGCAAAGGAGCTATCCTTTCTCATGTGCTGGTGGACACAGGTTCATCCCTGAATGTCTTACCAAAGAAGGCTCTGGTGAAGTTAGAATATGACGGATTGGCATTGAGACCCAGCAACCTGGTGGTAAGAGCCTTTGATGGTTCTAAGAGATTGGTTCTGGGAGAGATCGAGCTGCCTGTGACAATTGGCCCACAGACCTTTAAAACTATCTTTTACGTGATGGACATTCAGCCCGCCTACAGCTGTTTGTTGGGTAGACCCTAGATTCACGCCGCCGGCGCAATAACGTCTACCCTTCACCAAAAGTTAAAATTTGAGTGGGAAGGCCAAGTTGTCATAATCTGTGGAGAGGAGGACATTTTTGTCAGCCACCTGGCAACCTATAAGTACATTGAAATGGATGGGGAGATCCATGAAACAATGAGCCAGGGGTTTGAAGCTTTGAATGTGAATGAGGCATCTGCCGTATCTGGTACTCCAATGTCATCATACCAACAAGCCCAGAAGGTTGTTGAGGAAGGAACTGCCCAGGGCTGGGGCAAACTGCTATCGGTGGAGAAAAAAGAAGACAAGTTTGGGTTGGGTTACAGACCAACTCAACATCAAGCAAAGGCTGTTGAAGAGCCTGGTTTTGTCAGTGGAGGGATGCTTACCCCCGATGCTATCAACTGTCTGGAAGACGAGCTGGAAGAGGAGCGCAATCTGGAGAATTGGATTCGTCCAAAGATCCCGGGGAGCAGTGTCTCGAACTGGTCTTCCCAGGAAATTATAAGAGTTACTCGATCAGAGTAATTATTATTTCTTGTATTTTATAAGCATGCATCAAAGTCTTGCATCTTGCCCAAGATGACAAGACTCATTTTGTAATCGGGCCATCTGTACTTTTTGTGCAAACAAGATCAATTAATGAAATATCAGACATCTTTTTGCAAATGAGTCTTTTTTCTTTTCCATTCACTGTTTTTCCATTTTTCTTTTTGTACAAAAAAATAAATGGCAGTGTTTTCAAAATGACAACTTCATTTCACTTTTCTAAATAATACTAAAATCAGATCACTAAAATGAACAACTTAACCCTTGCAGAGAGTGCCTTCCTGACAGCACCGACAACAGCACGGCTATGACTTCGTATGACTTTGACAATCCAATCAATCAAGCTGATGAAGGGGTTGAAGAAGAATATGAGCTTCCTGAAGAGCTAGCCAGGTTGTTAAGACAAGAAGAAAAGGTTATTACCCCTCACCAGGAGGAGGTTGAAGTGATTAATCTTGGTACAGAGGAAGACGTGAAAGAGGTTAAAATCGGGGCCTGCCTGCAAGACTCAGTAAAGAGACAACTGATTGACCTGCTTCAGGAGTATGTGGACGTGTTCGCTTGGTCTTACCAAGATATGCCAGGGTTGGATACCGATATTGTGGTGCACAAGCTGCCTCTAAGAGAAGAATGCCCTCCAGTCAAACAGAAGTTGCGTCGTACTCGCCCAGACATGGCTATGAAAATCAAAGAAGAGGTACAAAAGCAATGGGACGCCGGGTTCCTTGCTGTAACTAGCTATCCGCCGTGGGTTGCTAACATAGTACCTGTGCCTAAGAAAGACGGAAAAGTAAGGATGTGTGTTGACTACCGGGATCTGAACAGAGCTAGCCCGAAAGATGATTTCCCTCTACCTCACATTGATGTATTGGTTGATAACACGGCTCAGTTCTCGGTATTCTCCTTCATGGATGGATTTTCAGGATACAACCAGATTAAAATGTCACCTGAAGACATGGAGAAGACAACCTTCATCACACCCTGGGGCACGTTCTGCTACAAGGTAATGCCATTTGGGCTCAAGAATGCCGGTGCAACGTATCAACGGGCTATGGTAACATTATTCCACGATATGATCCACAAAGAGATAGAATGTTATGTCGATGATATGATTGCCAAGTCCCTCACAGAGGAAGACCACCTGGTGAATCTGCTCAAATTGTTCAAACGTCTGAGGAAATACCAGCTGAAGTTGAACCCCAACAAATGCACATTCGGGGTGAGATCTGGTAAGCTGCTGGGTTTTATTGTAAGCGAGAAAGGGATTGAAGTGGACCCTGATAAAGTCAAAGCCATCCAAGAGATGCCTGCACCAAAAACTGAGAAAGAAGTTCGAGGGTTCTTAGGTCGATTGAACTATATCTCACGGTTCATATCTCACCTCACAGCAACCTGCGAACCCTTGTTCAAGCTGTTAAGAAAAGAACAGACGGTCAGGTGGAATGAAGATTGCCAGAAGGCTTTTGACAAGATCAAGGAGTATCTGCAGGAACCTCCAATCCTTATGCCGCCAGTCGAAGGAAGACCTCTGATTATGTACTTGACAGTATTAGAAGAGTCGATGGGGTGTGTGCTGGGCCAGCATGACGAGTCTGGTCGAAAAGAGTATGCAATATACTACCTAAGCAAAAAGTTTACCGACTGTGAACAGCGTTATTCACTGCTCGAGAAAACTTGTTGTGCTTTAGCGTGGGCTGCTCGCCGACTGAGACAGTATATGTTGACCCACACTACCTTGTTGATCTCGAAGATGGACCCAGTCAAGTACATATTTGAGAAGCCAGCGCTTACCGGACGGGTTGCAAGATGGCAAATGATCCTTACAGAATATGACATCCAGTACACCTCTCAGAAAGCCATCAAGGGCAGTGTACTATCTGAATATCTTGCTGAGCAACCCATTGATGATTACCAGCCTATGAGGTTTGACTTCCCTGATGAAGACATCATGTTCATTAAATCAAAAGATCATGAAGAGCCTATTCACACTGAAGGGCCTGACCCAGAAGAAGAATGGACTATGATGTTTGATGGGGCTGTTAACATGAATGGTCGTGGTGTTGGTGCAGTACTCATTACACCCAAAGGAGTTCACATGCCTTTCTCGGCAAAACTCACTTTCAACTGCACTAACAACGAAGCTGAATACGAAGCTTGCATTATGGGTCTTGAGGAAGCCATTGACCTCAGGATCAAGACATTGACCGTATTCGGAGATTCAGCTTTGGTAGTCAATCAGACCAACAGAAAATGGTACACCCACCAGGATCATCTGATACCTTACAGGGATTATACAAGAAGGTTATTGACTTTCTTCACAACAGTCAAGCTTGAGTATATCCCTCGGGACGAGAATCAGTTTGCAGATGCTCTTGCTACCATTTCGTCCATGATCAAAGTTCAAGCTGCTAACTTTATACCTCAGATTTCAGTATCGAGACTTGATAGACCAGCATATGTATTCGCAGCAGATGTTGTCAAAGAGGATAAGCCTTGGTTCCATGATATTAAGTGCTTCTTGGAGGATCAAACATACCCACCTGGGGCATCTTCCAATGATAAGAAGACCTTAAGAAGGCTTGCTGGAAGTTTCTTTCTGAACACTGATGGGTCTTTATACAAGAGGAACTTTGATATGGTACTCCTCAGATGTGTTGACAAGACGGAAGCAGATTTATTGATGCATGAAGTGCATGAAGGCTCTTTTGGTACCCATGCTGGAGGACATGCAATGGCTAAGAAGTTGTTAAGATCAGGCTATTATTGGATCACAATGGATGCGGACTGTTGTGCCTACGCCAGAAAATGCCACAAATGCCAGATCTACGCAGACAAAGTGCATGTGCCTCCGAATCCTTTAAACATAATGTCTTCACCATGGCCCTTTGCCATGTGGGGCATCGACATGATTGGCAAGATTGAGCCAACTGCTTCAAATGGTCACAGATTCATCCTGGTCGCCATTGACTATTTCACTAAGTGGGTTGAAGCAGCCTCATATGCAAATGTTACAAGGCAAGTGGTAGCCCGATTTCTGAAAAGAGATATCATCTGTCGATACGGAGTGCCCGAGCGAATCATTACTGATAATGGTTCCAATCTCAACAACAAAATGATGGCAGAGCTGTGCCGGGACTTCAAGATCCAACATCACAATTCTTCTCCTTACAGACCAAAGATGAATGGTGATGTTGAGGCGGCAAATAAGAATATCAAGAAGATTGTGCAAAAGATGGTAGTCACCTACAAAGACTGGCATGAAATGCTACCATTTGCCTTGCATGGGTACCGCACGTCAATCAGGACGTCCACTGGGGCAACACCGTATCAGCTTGTGTATGGTATGGAAGCGGTCCTACAAGTTGAAGTTGAATTACCCTCTTTGCGGGTATTGATGGATGTTAAGCTGAACGAAGCAGAATGGGTTCGAGCCCGATACGAGCAACTGAGTCTGATTGAAGAGAAGAGATTGGCTGCAATCTGTCATGGACAATTGTATCAGAAGAGAATGAAGAAAGCCTTCGATCAGAAAGTCAGGCACCGAGAGTACCAAGTGGGAGATCTTGTGCTGAAAAGAATCCTCCCTCCTCATACAGACCACAGGGGCAAATGGACTCCAAACTACGAAGGACCATTTGTGGTAAAGAAAGTTTTCTCCGGTGGAGCACTGATGCTCAGCACCATGGATGGTGAAAATTTCCCATCCCCTGTGAATTCAGATGCAGTTAAAAAATACTTCGCATAAAATGACCCGCTGGACATAAAAACAGAATGTAAGTCCAGGCAAAAATAGGGCATCCCGGCGAGTCAAAAACAGAATAAAAGACTCGGGCAAAAATAAGGGAAAATAAACAAAAATGTAAACCCGCTGAGTTGAAAAGCCGCATTGGACAACTCAGGCAAAAATGGGTATCCCGATGGATTGAAAACCCGCAAGGGCGATCCATGCAAAATAAGGGAATAAGCGAACAACTGCATTCTGAATTCGTCTGTATCGCCTACAACTTGGTTAAGCCTCCAAAGGATCAAGCTTCAATCAGAATCAACTCTCTCCAGAAAGCAAGACGAGAAGAACGTCATTGTCATACGAGTCGTAGCAGGAGAGGAAGCTCCTTAAAGCGTCATCAACACTTCCAGCACTTTGTTTCTCAATTTGTAAACAATCTCCTCATTTCAGGGGATATGTTTCTTTGGTTGTATCTTGCCGATTCAGGGCACATGAATTAATAAAGTCAGATTTTTTCAGCCATGTTTCGTTTTGTATATTTTTATTTGCAAAGGATGTCTGATGTCTCTAAAAAATCAATTGCATAAATACAGATGTTTTTCTCCCAAAAGTAATAATAATAAAACACATGCGTACAGGGAATATACTTACTCTCGAAAGTACTTAACTCCTATGACGGAATCCAGTAAAGGATACCTCGGGACCTTTTGTGCGTCTCCTTATCTTTGCAGGATTACAGGTATCTAGAGCGCAACCTGGGGCATGCAAGTTACGTCTCAGCAAGCTGGCGAATCATTATCAACTCGGTCTATCTTCCACGTGGCACTGGAAGGTGCCCACTTCCCCAGCAAAGTTGCCAAATCAACATACACTCAATCTCAGCATCTGAAATGCTCTATCCCCTGCTGAGTTGCCTCTTGTTGCTTTCCCCAGCTAAGTTGCCTCTCATAATTCCCCAGCCGAGTTGCCATTTCATTCCCCAGCTGAGTACAGGAGTCAGGGAATCATCTTCCCACAGAATCTTCAGCCTCTATCCAGAAGAGCAGCGCATAGAAGATCACAGCAGAGTGAAGAAAACCTCTACAAACCCTAGCTGGGCCTCACGTTTATTAAGACAGGTCTATCAGTGACCCGTATCCCCAAGCAAATATCATCTCACCAGATCTACCAATGATCTCATCCCCAGCTGGGGGGCCCTTTTCAAGCAGAACAGCCAGAGATCTTTGCAGCAACGGGATCCGCATTTCGGTTTGATATCTTTGCATAATCATGGCATTTGCATCATAATATCCCCTCAGAGCGTAGCATTCCGTCTAACACGGAGCATTACGGCAAAAATCAAACGCATAGCATAATCATAAGTCATGTTCTGAATTAACACTTGTGAGTAATAACCGTTCATCATCATTGTACAGAAATCCTCACCAGAGTCCCAGCAAAAGCCGTTGCCTCTCAAATCACAAACACTACCATAAACACCCTTTGATACCCGTCCGTATCATCACTCCCCAGTAAAGTCGCCTGAACACTCTTTACAAGCAAGATTACCCGTATTACAGACTTCATGACACCCGTCTGTGTCATATTACCAGCAGAAAGCCAAAGACACCCTCTTTGCACTCACACATATCTATATATACACTTTCCTGACACCCGTCCGTGTCATATCCCTAGCGCATTCGCCTAGACTTTGTATAGCAGATACTTGTTCATATTACACTTTTCTCTCTTGGCACCCGTCCGTGTCATTCTCCCCAGCAGTTAAAATACTCATCTATATATACTCACTACTCACGATACACTTATACAGATACTCGTCCGTATCTTGTATACACAACACTTATCGCCCCACAGATTCGACAGTAGTCCTTGTTTCTTTGTTAACCAGTTGGTACTCGTTCGTATCATCATCTCAGAGCATTGCGTCTAATGTTTGTTTCTACATGATACTCGACTGTATCATAGTCTTAAGGATGCTCGTCCGCATCTTTAATCCATACACTGTGTAAAACACTTATGTCTTCTTGGATATAGATGCTCGTCCGTGTCTACTATTCCCCAGAAGAGTCCCTTCAGATGCAACACTCGTCTGTGTTCTCTGTTAACCAGTTGATACTCGTCTGTATCATCATCTTTGAGCATGTGTCAGTTTGTTTCTGCATGATACCCGTCCGTATCATAGCCTTAAGGATGCTCGTCCGCATCTTTAATCTATGCAATACCAAACACCTATACTTTCTTTTCTTGGTTGTGAACGCTCGTCCGTGTTCACTATATCCCCAGTAGATCGCCAACAGCCAATTTTCTTTTTATCTGACACTCGTCCTGTGTCATGATAACCCTGAGGGCAGCCGTACCCTGCTGAGTGGTCGTCCTCCACTTCTTGATGGTCGTCCTCCATCATGCTCATCCGATGGCCGTCCCCATCGTTGTTTTTAGCAGCCGTCCCCTGCTAGGTGGTCGTCCTCCACCTTTTGATGATCGTCCTTCATCACCCTATCCAATGGCCGTCCCCATTGTTGATTTTGGTTATCCGACACTCGTCCTGTGTTGTGATAAACCTTGAGAGCAGCCGTACCCTGCTGAGTGGTCGTCCTCCACTTCTTGATGGTCGTCCTCCATCATGCTCGTCCGATGGCCGTCCCCATCGTTGACCTTTTCTATCCGATGGCCGTCCCCATCGTTGATATTTTCGGCAGCCGTACCCTGCCAGGTGGTCGTCCTCCACCTTTGATGGCCGTCCCCATCATATTTCTTTTATCCCCAACAGAGCAGCCGCCCCCTGCTAGGTGATCGTCCTTCACCTTTGATGGCCGTACCCCATCATCTGTTTATTTCATTTATTCTTTGACCCGATGGCCGTCCCCGTCGTGGTCCCTTTTCCTTTTAGCCCGATGGCCGTCCCCATCGTTGGTTACTTTACCTTTATGAACTTGATGGCCGTCCCCGTCATGTTTCATTAACTCCCAGAAAATTTTACAGCTTTATCTTGATGGCCGTCCCCATCATAATTTCTCGTTTCTCCAGCTAGTCGCCCGTCCCCGTCTTAGCTTTACCTTCTATCCCCAGCATGTCGGCCGTCCCCGTCATTGCTCTTTACCCAGCAGTCGTCCTCTGCTCGACGGTCGTCCTCCGTCGCTCATATTTTACAATATACTTTATTTTCTTTTACAATCTATATCCCTTTTCTTCTTCATTCTGTGAGTGCAAATTTTGGACTGTCTTTGGTATTCAACCACAAGTTATCTTGTTTGCCTGTTAAGCCGTTGCTTACAACCTGCACAGCTAACTCATGCTCGAATAGGGGCAGCTGTAAACACCCCAAATTTGCCCTCACCCATTCACACCATGGCTTGTGATCTTTCTCATATGCATAAACACAATCATATCATCTCACATCTCATTTTTGAGTCACTGCATAAATTCAAAGTCATCTGCACCTAGGGTTTGTGATCTGAGCAATCCAAGAGCTTCTTGAGCCACTCCAAAGGCCACCAATCACTTCAAAGGGATCCATATGTGTTCAAGTATCATATTACATCCTCACAAAGCCAAAAATGCAAAAGAATCACAAGAACTAGGGTTTGAGTGGATGCAGAGCCAGGATTGACTGCACAGTTGACCTAAAATTAGGGTTTTGGTTTCAGAGGCCATAACCCCAAATTTTTTGGTCACTCTTGTTTCCATTGGTCTCTATATGGTATAGGGAGTATGCATATCAATTTTCATGAACAAATTCCATGGGGAAGTCATCTGATCAAGGGTTGACTTTTCAGACAAGTCAGTGTAAAATTAGGGCATCTGAGGCCCCCAATGACCCAACCAATGGGTGATCTTCATCATTTTGAGTGTATATGATCTTTATTTGATCATGGAAGAAGGTTGAAGTTCATAAAAATCAAGAATTTAGGGTTTTTGCAAATGTTGACTTTTTGGGCATAGTTGACTTTTCAAGAATGCTTCATTTTAGGTCATTTTTCAAGCTTTGATTATTGATCCAAAAATGCTTCAAATGGAAAAACTTTGGTCATGAAAGTTGTAGATCTCATCTTTCCCTTTTCAAAAAGTACAAGAACATGATCAAACTCTTCTTGGATCAAAAGTTATGGTGTGACAAAGTTGGCCAAAATCATTAATTTTCAAGGCATGCCTCAAATGGAAATTTTGCAAGATCATGAACCAAAGCCCAATGTGACTTCTAATTCACTCCAAACCAGTATGCAAACATTCTCTAAGTCATGAAAATCAGAATTGAACCAAAATCACATGTTCATGGTTCATGTAACAAGGCTTTCTTTCATGAAGTACAAAAAGGCAACAACTTGCAAAAACACTCATGACACTTCTACCACTTGATGCATTGGCTGCTGAACCAAGCTAGTTTCACACACACACCATGCTGCACCAGAACCAGCCCTGTACTAGCCTAGATCATGAGCCATACCTTCCTTACACAATTTTTGACTTTTTGCAAAAGGTGACTTACCAATCAATAAAGCACATGTCCAATCATCTGACCAATGAGAGAGAGTTATGTGGACAAAGTGCAAGCCATTTCATGTACAAGGCAAGGCTGAAACATCTCATACAATCACATTCACAAAAACACCTCATCTTGCAAGTTGCTTCGAATCTGCCTCCACAGCTTGCAAACACAAAAACCATCTTCACCATTCAACTCAACACACTTCATAGACCTCAAACCACCAAAGCTCAAGCCTAAAACAAGCCTGACCTGAGCTTCACCATTCTTCACCTTCCAAACCAGTTCTCTTCGAATCTCACTATCCAGCCATCAAACACCTCATCATTCTTCACCAACAGGTCAAGCATACCACAAGGAGTCAAAACCACCCTTTACTTTGAACTGAAACAGCCTGTACACAAAGTTCATTTCCTGCTACACCAGAAATGGATTTCTCAAAGCAGCTTGTTTAAACTCATTCCAGGCTTTCCATTGGCTTCAGGGGGTTCAGGGAAGTTGTTCTGCATCAAAGCAAGGCCAAAAGAGCTCATATTCATAGTTCTTCACCTCAGGTAGCTTCAAACTTTAAGCTTTTCAGAGCTCTGTTTTTTTGTTATAAAGTAAAAATGCATGCTTCAAGGATCATGGTGATATGCTTAGATTCAAAAATGGTGTGAAAATAAGCATTTTGTGCCTCTCTGAATTTTTGCCCGTGAATGTGTTTGGTTTCGATTCTCTTTGTTCATGCTGGATAAATGTTTTTTTGATCATGGATTAAGGTTTAGTTTGGGGAGAGGAATGTTTCTGGGCAGTTAATTTGATGAATGGTGGCCTGTGGCGTTTTCTAGGGTTTTAACCCGCCGGAGAAGACGACCGGAACCACTGTTCCGGCCGTCTGAGGTTAACATGCCCTAATTAGGGTTTAGTTCAGTCATTAGCGTATTTTAAATTTGGGCCATAGGATCAGGTTTCCCGCGTGTGGGCCAAGGGCTCAGATTGCCTCATTAGTCTTTAATTATCATTTAACTTAATTAATTGGAATTAATAGTTTAATTAGTCAGATTTAAATGTTGACCGTTGGATCACGCGCCAAGTCAACTGTCTCTCTCCCAGATTGCATCTCAGCCTCTCATTTAGCTTACTTTCATTTTTATTTGTTTTTAATTCATTTTATTTCAATTAACTTGCACAATTATTTTAAAATAGCAAAAAATTCCTAAAAATTATGAAACTTTTTCCTTAGAGTTTTATTAATTTTTATGACACAAAAATATTTTTATTTTATTTTTTATCATTAAAAAAGTATTTTTAAGTATTTAAAAGATTATTTTTAATTGATTAATGGAAATTAATTAATTAAAAATACTTTTAGGTATTTAAAAATTACAAAAAAATTCATGAAATGTTCTAAGACATTTAGAAACATTGTCCAACCTTCAAACCCAATTTATTTTTTGATCTTGATGCATTTTAAGAATTTTTCATTGAATTAAATCATTTTTTATGCATTAATTTGATCCTAAGTTCAAAAATTCATTTCTGCCTATTTGAGAAGAGTTGGACATTGATTCTTTTTGCATTGCATTGTGTTTAGCATGTAGTTTCTAGGATTAAATGGCCTTGTTTTGATTCCTCATTTTCAATTTGTTTGGCATTTCTTTTGTTTAGGAACCCTAAAAACCCTAATAACTTAGAAAAATTCATAACTTGAGATTGGTTAAGAGTTGAGACCTCCCCTTTGGACCTTGGTTTAGTATAGGTTTAGGGTTTCTTTGGGTGGCATTTTCCATTTTTTATCTTAGGGTTTGCTTCTGTTTTGGGTTTTTGTTTGATGCATTGTCCATAAACCCTAATTTGAGCTTTCATTTGCATCTCTCTTGCATCCTCTTGCATAACATGACTTGTCTTTGCATTTTATGCATGCTTGTGTTCCATTTGAAATCTTAAGACATGTAGGAAGCATGTTTGATCATTGCATCACATATTTGCCATGTCATTTACCTTGTGTGCTTCATAACTTTTCATGTTCATTCATGCTCCTTAACTTGCATCATCTGCATCCATGATCTTGTATGAACATTCCTATGTGCTGCCTCATGTTTATATCATCTCATAGCATCATTATCATCATCAACATGCTTCTGGTTTTGTTTTGCTTCATACCATTTCATCCCATCTAGCATTGCATTGCATTTCTTCCTAACATTTCAGGTGGTAAGTAACTTGAGAAGTGAATTTGCCTTCACTTCTCATAACTTTTCTTCTCATCTCTCTTGCATCCATTGCTGCATTTCTATATGTGTTTGAGTTTGAGCTTGCTCATTCTTTCTCCTCCCACTTTCTTTCTTCAAGTGACTTGACTTCTTGAATGAAGCAAGTTGCTTTGCTTCTCTTGATCTTGTTCATCTGCTTCCTGGTGGTTCCTTTGAAGATCTTTCTTGTAAACCTCACAAACCTTAGGAACAACCATGTATGACAATGATTAGGGTTTTGATTAGTTCCCCACTTAGTTTTACCTTTGTGTCTCATTGAGTCTTCTCTTCTCATCTCATAATCAAGGACTAAACCCTAAAGGCTTTAAGGCTTTGTGATTAAGTTTATGCCTGCATCCTTCTATTAGGATGGAGTGTATAACTTTAATCCTAAGTGTTAAACCCTTAATGTGTTTAAATCCTTTAATCAATTCACTTAATAATCATCAAGACATCAAGCTTGTAACTTGGGCCTTGCATTAGGGTTCTAATTCTTCCTTAATTGGTTAAGAAGGACTAACCCTAGTGTTAATGGACAAGTCCTCCTCAAGTTGTCTTACAAACCCTAAAAATCACTTCATCATCTTACCATTAACTAAAATCCACTTAATAAAGCCTTTGTTTTGTCATGGGTTTAATCCCTAATCATGGATTAAGTTGAGGAGCTTTCCTCAGCTTAAACATTCTCATCTATTATCCTTCTATTAGGATGGTGTAATGAGTCTGTTTAATCCCTGATTATGGCTTAATCTCATTACTTAACACTAAACAAAAACACCAAAAACATCTAAATAATCACAAATAGGTTAATGATCTTAATCCTGCATCAAAGGTGATTAAGTGTGAGAAGCTGACTTCACACTTAAGATATTCTCATTACCCCTAATCAGAGGGAAGATGTGATGAGTTTACTAAATCCATTGGTTTAGGTTTAAGCTCATTAACTTATGACAAATTTCAAAAAAGGCAATAAAAGACTGAAAACTCAAAAACAAACAATAATCGTCTCCTTCGGGATTCTTTTCTCATCATCTTCACTCATAAACGAGAACTCGCTTCTTCCGTCTAATGCAAGACAGTTTGCACCTGAGCCAGACAGGTCATACACTTGAGCATGGACAAGTAAGCAGTTCACAAGTCAATTCATCTTTCAGTCTCTTTGGGTCGAACTACGGTGTTCTGACTTCCTCATTGCACGAGAGGATACGTAGGCATAACTTAACAGTTATCGAACAAAAGTCTCTGTATATTCCCCCTCTTTCTAGCCTTATTCTTTTAAGCCTCATGATCTTGAGCATTCCATTCATTTCTTACACTGACACTTCATTTATACACTTCACTCTCTTTTACACTGACACCTGTACATCCTTTTCCAGCTCTTTTATGCACAAATTGCACTGACACTACCCCTTTATAGCACAAATCTTTTAAGCGTGGATCCCGTCGAGTACGACGGACAATCTGGGTGCTAATACCTTCCCAGGTTGTAACCAACCCCCTTTCTCAGTCTCTCTGGTTCGCAACCGTCTTATCCATCTTTTTCTAGGTCCATGCAGCATTACCTTTCCTCCGGGATAAAAATGCCTAGCTGGCGACTCTCTTCATTCTCCAGTGAGTTCACGGCTGTGTGTTCTCATTGTCCCTTTCGCCGACCGTTCGCGTCTGTACCTTCATCTGATCCTTTTCATTTGTCGGGAGCGACACGAAGCTGATTCAATTGCCGAAGGTATTGAAGATGCAGAGGTTGAAGAGGTTGATGAAGTATCAGTTACAGAAGTTTGGAGATTGATGAGGAGGTTAACAATTCAGAGTGGAGAGGAATGAGGTTCAAGAAGGTGGAGTTTGGAATCAATGAAGGAGTGGGATGAATCCGAAAATGGGGGGAGTTATGGAAAGAGTCGATGAATGAAAAAGGTGGTGAATGAAGCAGAAGGAAATGGAAAAAAATGGTGAAGATCTGAAGATGGAGAATGAGGATGCAGGAATGAAGGAGTGAAAGATATTATGGTGGAATGGTGAAGAAGATTGAATTCGCAGCTTCAACTTCTCCTTATAGATGATAAATCAAAGGCTATTTTCGGTTTTTTCATTGAAGTCATTTAGAAATTCGGTTACAGATTCTCTGTTGAATGATTGATGAAGAAATTGGAGATTGAAATTTGTTGAAGGTTATGGTCATCATTGATGAGAAGGAGTCTTTCTGAGTTTTCTTTAACTGATCTCTCTCTTTGTTACCTCTCTTCCTTTTTTCCTTTTTGATGTTTTTTGTTATCAGTTGAGGAATCTCTAACTGAATTCAGTTATTCAGTTGAGTTAGTTTTTTTTTATTGAGAAACATTGGAACTGATTTTCTCTTGTACATCAGTTTTCTATATTTTCTTTTTTTTGGATATCAATTTGTTGATTTATGATATATAACAAGTTTATGTTATTATATCAGTATGCCTGTAAAAAAAATTGTTTTGCCTTTTATTATATGCTTCTGTTATAATATATTAAACTTCTCAACTTCGCTTGTTTTCACTTTAGCAACATCGAGCATAATAACAACACAAGCAACTAGGAACAGTTTGAAAATGAACAAAAGAATTCCATCAAACTTCCATCTAGTTACTGCGCCACAGAAGGAGGATGTATTTTGCTGCAAGATAAGACTTAACCTAGTTTCCATCCATGCCTTCTTATTAGCCTTGTAATTATTCCTTCTACGATTTTTGTTTGCACTAATAACATTATCAACAGGAAATGCACTGTCTGGCTGCTGAGAACCATTTGGAGACTTCTTGTTCAGCAACTCTTAAATGGAAGAAAGTAGTCAGCAAAGTCAAAACCAATCCATCTGCCAACACACTGCATCTAAACTGAGGTTCATGACTTGCTCCCACGTTATGCGATCGATACTCCGACATTGCAATCTTTGCCCTCTGCGTAAACTGTATCAATAAATTCTTATAATTTGGAGTAGGAATGAGCTGAGTTGGATTTGACTATAGATATGGACTAAGAAGGATGATTTATGAGTTTAGAAAAAATGGACTTTAGATTTTGGTTTGGATATCAAATTTGAATATGGTAATGTGGATGAAAGTCGGAGGTCCAGGAAAAATGATGTTATTAATAACTAGATTCATTGTTAAAAGAAATTAAATTCAATTAACAACAAAACTAATAATTAATAATGGGATCTCAACCAATAAAAATGTGAAAATCCAATGGTAATGCCCAAGTCCTTGGGAGGCATCTTTGAACAGAGACTGAACTCCAGATTGAAGTTATGAATCACTTGACTGAAACACTAACAAGCCAACTGTGTGCGGATGGGTTTCCAACCCAGGAGATGACGTCTGCCAAAGAGAGAAATCACTGTGCACTGTACAACTCGACTTCTCAAAGCCTCTGATCCAAGTAGAAAGCCTCTGACAATGAATACATGATATGTTTTGTGACCTAATGAGAAATGTGGATGAACGTGAGGCATAAAGCCAGTTAGATGGTGATAAGTTAGAGGGTGATAAATAAGAGGGAAAATTTTGGGGTGTTACAGGAAGGTATAATGATAATCTTCATAAAAGGTTTAAGTCCAAGTTGCTCAAAGGTCATTTGCATTGCACAAACACTTTCACAAAGTTTGAAAATCAATTTTTGCAAGTTTTGGCCAGTGCAATCGATTACACCCTTAGAACAATCGATGCATGCTGGAAAACCTTTGTTTCAGTTGCTTCTGTTTGTGGTACAATCGATTGCACCCTTAGAGAAATCGATTGCACTTGTTTAAAATTCAAATTTCAAGTGTTTTTGTTTGTGGTGCAATCGATTGCAGCCCTAGAGCAATCAATTGCTCCCTGTACGAGTTTGAAAAATTGCACCTCTTCATTCATTTTTTCATGAAATGACTCCAATGAATCATGACAATTGTTCATGATATTTTCTGAAGAATTGCATGATGGTTCAAAAGGGTGTCTATGATCTATAAATACATAAACTTACAATTTTTCAAATCATCTCTTTCAAAAATATTGCATAAAACTTCCATTATCCACATCTTGTTCAAGTCATTTTTATACATAATTTTCTGCATATTTTCATATCATTTGAAAGAAAATTCTCGAGCAACAAATTCTTAAATACTTGTGGAATTATCATTGAAAGATAAGATCAATCTTGGCATTGATAACATTGTATATACATACTTCAAACTTATTGTAAAAATCAAAGTTTATCTTAATTTCCTTTGCTATTCAGGATTGTTGAAAGCAAGTGTATGCATTGAAGATGATTGTTCTTCTTGCACTTAGTGTTTAGATCTTAAGGTGTTAAGAACCTTTGATATCCCTATAGGTTAGATAGTAAGCATCACCATTGGTGTGAAAATAGTCTGTACAACCATTCTAACTATAGTGAAATCTCTTTCGGTTGGAAAGGGGACTGGATGTACCTTCGATTTGTGGAGGGAACCATTATAAACCATTGTGTCTTTTACTTTATGTACTTTACTGCTTTCATAACATCTTCACAAATCAGAAAAATAATATCCTTCATCGATAATAACCAGAAAAATTTAAAGAAACTAATTCACCCCCCTCTTAGGTGCAACTCAGACTTTCAAACTACTACTGCCTGCAACTTGCTTTTGAATTTAGTTTTTTTATGATAATAGTCACCCTAATTTAGAGTTGGTTAATTTGAATATAAATCCTAGCATTATTTATAAGATGAAAATATTTGTCAATTTTTTTAAAGATAAAAGTAAAATTGATTTGTATCATTAAGTCACCTCAATGGACAATTTTGTACAAAAACATTTGACCGCAGGGGCACTGCACAAGATACATCCATTTGACCCTTTATAAAATATGAAATCTCAGCCCCTAAACTACAAAAAAAATTATTTAAATAATAATATTAGTATCTCAACTAAAGACATATCCAAGAATATCATATCCAAACTTTGTTAAAAATTATTTAGATAATAATATTAGTATCTCAATAAAAGTGCCATATAGAGATAATGAATTATCTGCTGCTTCTTTTATTATAAATTCAATCAAATATGCCTTGCTAAAGTAAAACATAAATTAAAATAAAGTTTCAAAAAAATATTATGAATATCAATGAGCATCTAGTTCAACTTCTTCTATTTGTGTTTTGAATTCAACAGGCGTGGAAAAGTTTGCACAGACGCAACTAATCGAAGATATTGGAGACAAACTTCCATTTGGTGTATCTGAATTCGACGAACCAAGGCTTTTGCAACCAGAATATTCCCCTCCAGAACAAATAAATAGAATGAAAATCAGTAGTGAACCTGTTCTTATCAATAACATAATCTCCCTATGTTAGATATAAATTGTTCATCTAAACAACCCTTTATAAAATATTCTTTTTCTATATCCTCTAATTTTTCCTCTTATTTGTTATTTTCAAGTCAATCCTTCCTCTAAATGGATAATCATCCCACACAAGTCGGTCACTCGGACCTCTATGCACCAGAGTTTTATTCATCAAACTTGATTATCAGAGAAAACCAAGTCTTCCCATACCATCGAGCTCTGATTCCGCAACATGTTTGTTATACCCCCTTATAATCATGACCGACTACTTCAATTGATTTACCTATAAGTATTCCAAATTTTAAATGTTTTTGCATATCAAATCATTTTTGCATGACTTGTCCAAGAAATCATACTATACAACACCACATCCAGAGTTAACATAGTTTCTAAAGATCATATAATAAACTTGAGACATGCAAGAAATGCTTGTAAATTACAAATTTCCAACTAAACTTACAATTAACAAAATTAAAATGCCAAGAGAGTAAAAAAAATCCATAGTTCATAATTCCATGTACTCATCACTCCATGACCTTAATGTTAATAATGTTAATGTGTGATGTTACATTTTAGATAAACTACTAAGATATTAATTGAATACCAAAAATATCACAAATCAAATGCAACAAGACTTGAATTAGGAGGCAAAAGCAAGCTTCCAGGAAGCTTTCTCACAGTTGGCAGACGAGAACACTAACTTCTGAAATCTTCAAAAGACATAGCCTCCCCAGTTCACTTTTCATCGTGTATGGAGAAATTGGCAGCACTCAGAAATATGTTGACAATATCTTGATGCGAACTTGATCCAACTTCAAAACCTTCTATGCAAAATATATCAGTAAGGATAACATTCATAATTGATTTAAAAAATTCCTATCTAACTTGGTGCCCTCTTTGTCTTTCCTATAAAACCTGCAAACATTCATTTTTTCCAATTAGATATAAATTCATTAAACAAACACGACATGACTAACTCAACATTAGGAAGAATTTAAGTACAAGATGAGGAAATGGATCATTTGGCAACTTATTTACCACACTACAACTTTTTATATCCATAATTCCTTTATCAACCAAAGTGTATAACGCCAAGCTTGAGTTGTTGGAATTAAACATTCAAAATTGCAATAAGACGGTCAACATATCACTGTTTTTTGCAATTGGAACAAAAGGTGCCCATAGATATGATCTCAGTATTGATCCCACCTGAAGCCAATGAAGAAAAAAAGCTTAAACTAAAAAAAAAAGCTCATAAAAAGTGAACTTGCAATATACACTATAACCATCGTTGGCATACCGTTGTTGACTTTAAGGGTTCTTCTTGCAATATTACTTTGTAAAATTCCTCTCTAAGGTTATTTGAAGCTTAAGATCATCTTTAGCCATGGTTTTATCTGCATTAACACCACCTGCCACAACTGCATCTATTGCAGCAATAGTTATTACCGCAATCCCAGCAGGACATGTAACTCCTAATGTTAATGTTCCCAAAGCACTAATAGTTCCTGCACCAACTCCAGGATTCGTTCCTGTACCAGCTGATATAGCAACTGTTAAGTAAAGCGGATAAGCAGGCGGGCGAATGAAAAACATTTGTTGCAGTGTCGAAAACAAAACAACGTTAGAAGCAACTTCAATGTAAGCACCTGAATATGTGATACATACAATCTCAATGAGAGAATGTTCAAGAGGAATTGATGGTAGAAACGTGATTCCGTTACGTGGATTATCATATCGAAAATGACCTACATAAGGTAAATGATGAGCAACGAGAATGCCCCATGAAGAAAGATAAGGTCTAGCTTCAATTTCACTGAGAAGTAGAAGTTGTGGAGATCCAATTACACCTGCTGAAAGAATCACTTCACCTCAAATTTGGTATTTTAGTGTCCCCTTTTGCATTAGAGAATGAGAAAGAATATCACCATTCAGGTGATCAAATCTATGACAGAACTAAAATCAACAATTTTCTTAAAGAAAAAATGACTTTAAGAAAGATTCCTTAATTGTATATACCTAGATTTTCATTATGTTGCTCATTTTTTCTTGAAATAGATTCTGAATTAGCTTGAATAATGAAAATAAGTGGCACCAAAGCAAGCAATACATATGGTTTTACCATTACCTCTTTTCTTTGCATGTAATTTGTCACTAATATATGCATGAAAATCATATATAATTAGTCAAGAAGAAGAAAAAAAGAAAATAACTAAATAACATGAACTTGGTAAAAACAATTGTGGTATTACTTAATAGTGAGAAACCTGATTCAGGAACACAATCCAATAAGCAATAGAAAAAAGAAGTCTATTGTGTGGGATTACTTCACGATGGAATTTGTTGTAACTGGATGTGCCAGAGCTTACTGTAAACAATGCAACAAATCGTTTTCTTATATAACGAATTTAAAAGAAGTTGGCACAAGTAATTTGAAGAAGCATATTTCTTTGGGAATTTGTCAAGTTATGCAGGAGAAAAGTCAACCACCAAATTTACATCCTGTAAATGTAATGAAGGAGAAAAGTCAACAACCAAACTCATACCATATGCTTGTAGCTGCCTGGGAATTAAAGGAAGTCTTTGGTAGCATGGATACTCATTGTCCTGATTTCACAATGACTCTAACTATGGATGTCCTCAACATTCTCCGAAAATGCTAAGACATGACTCTGTAAAACACATTTCTATAGCATAATCTGTTTGATTTTAGTAACTGCATTACTGATGTAGTTTCAGTCGAATTCAATTTACTCCGGCAACAACTAAAAACCTCAACATGTCATGTTTATTGTTGCATTACCTATTCAAATCCCTAATATTAATGGTTATAAATGGAAGAAAAAACATTATACAACTTAAACAAACACATTGTGGCCATATATCCGACTATGATAAAGTAACATTACAAACTTGAATCCAATCAAACAAAAAATACAAAGAGATAAAATAAAACCAAGAACCTTTGTTGTTGGATTCAAAACATCAATAAATCAGTTACCTTCTTTCTTCTTCTTTGTGAGGGTTTCTTATGCAATCACATATAAACTTCAAGGCGAATAACAATCAAACCAAATAAATAACATGAAAGGAAGTGCAAAAATCAGAACATGGTATGAAAATCTCAAATGCATATTATTCAGGAAACTTTCAAATTAATAAGAACCTTTGTTGTTCGATTTAGAACTTCAATAGCTCGTTGGTGTTCTCCCCTTCCATAGATTCAAAACTTAAATACCATGTTTGGGGTTCTTTAAACGCTTCACCATATTTTTACAACCTAAACTAATAAATCTTACCAAAATAAGCCCTAAAATCAACACAGATAAACCAATTTGATTTTCAGAAGTAAGGTTTGGGGAAGAAGAAAGATTTTGGAATGACGAAGAAGAAAGTGAATATTGTAGACTTTCAAAAAATTTGTGAGTGAAAGTTTTGTAGACAATTTTCAAATCATTTGAGAAGAAGATGAAGAAATTTGAGGGAATTAGATGAAGTTGAGATTTTCCATTTGGTTGTTATTAAGGAAGTACAACTTTCAATGTCCCAAATTTCTAAACTTTCATATCAACATCCAATGAAACTTTTCGATTTTCCATTTGGTGAATATGAAAGATCAACTTTGAATGTAGCTTAAGAAGAAGTTCTTTTTTTCCAATTTTTTCCAAAAACTAAAACTTTTTAGCGTAAAATTATTTGTAGGATTGACACATCAACCATAATAAATGTTAAATGACTAATAATCAAGCAACTTTGTATTAAGTCTTAATTATCTTTTTAATCTAGTTTTAAGGGGAGTTTAATAGAAGGGTAGTTATTTAAGAAAGTTCATTTTTAATATTAGATATTAGATTTAATAGTATAATAAATCATAATTATAATAATTATTTTTTTTCAGAATTTTTAAAACTATATTTAAAGTATTAACTCAATACGAATTATTTATTTATTTATGAGTTGAGCGAAGAAAAGATAGTAAGAACCGGAATAAATTAATTATTTTTTAATAGCTCGAATTCATTTTCTGAAGAAAAAAAAACCCAGAATTAAACCGGTCCGTTACTTTCCTAGAGCAAACCGGTCCAGATATAGGTCGGTCCACTTAAAAAAACACTTCTATCTTATTCAGATTATATATCTCAGATTAAAAACACCGCATACTTTCCAAATCTGCTTCGTTTGCATACGCAGATTTAAGTCTACATTCCGGTTCTTATCCCCGAGATCCACAACAAACCCCAACTACAACCACCAGCTTCACCAACCAGAATCAAAATTCAGGTCATCATTTTCTGAATCCATTCATCCATTTTTCATCATATCACGCAATCAATTTCAACCGCTTCGCGTACTTTTTTTTTTTTCTTGATTCAGTTTTGTTTTTTCTCCGCTAAAGTTGATTACGATTCTCACTGTTACTATTTTAGAGTTTTGTTTATGTAGATTATTGAAATTTTGTTCGAATTTAGGTTTAGTTTTTGAGGCGGTGGAAATTCTCCTTTTGCTAAATTAATTTCATCTGGTTCTCTTTACCATGAGTAATTGATGTTGTTTTGGCTATTTTGCTTAATGAAATAGATTTCAAGTATCAATTGGTGAAAGGAAGCAGGGAACATGGCTCAATATCATTGGGATGGAATGGAGTATGTTGTAGATGATAATGAAATGACAGAGGTAGAAGATGATATGTATTTCCGTGGGAGAGCACTTGGTGAATCTGATTCTGATGAAGACGACGATGATGAATATGACCCTTTGGTTTGTTTTGTTAAAATTTGAATTTGGGTTTTGAGAATTTCATTTTGGTGGGATGTTTGTTCTTTTCCACCGGGAAGAGTTTTTAGGATGTTATGTGTAAATTACTGTTTTTAAATGGCATTTGTATTAATATTATTGCCTGTACTTTTTTGGATGGGGCTTTGGGTTCTTTCTATATCAGGAAAACAAAATAACAGATACAACTGCAGCTGAAGCTAGGAGGGGAAAGGATATCCAAGGTATACCTTGGGATCGACTGAGTATTAGTCGTGAGAAATATAGACAAACAAGACTAGAGCAGTACAAAAACTATGAAAATATACCACAATCCGGGGAACTATCAGAGAAGGTAAATATGTCTTGCTTGGAACTTGGAGGCATATGAGTATTGTTTTTGAGAATATATTTTGACCCTATACATTTCTTTCTTTGATCTACAGGAATGCAAAGTAACCCAGAAAGGCGGAATGTATTATGATTTCTGGCAAAACACGAGGTCTGTGAAGTCAACTATACTTCATTTCCAAGTAAGTTAGTTCTAAATTATGTGCCTTTAAGTTTAACTGTATGAGGATCAATGTGATAAGGTTTGTTCCGTCTATGTTCCATGTTATCTTGTCTCTTGTGGGTAGATATGTCCCTGCATGTATAATACCTGAGTGATATGTTGTTTTGTTATGTGGGAAAAATTGAAAAAGGCTATTGTCTTTCAATTTACATCTAAAACTTGATAATACAGTTACTGCCATTAATTTAATAAGTATTAGTTTGAAACTTTTAATTTATCACTTGCAGTTGAGGAACTTAGTTTGGTCGACATCTAAACATGATGTATATCTTGTTGCACATTACTCAATTGTTCACTGGTCTTCATTAAGTTCCAAGAGATCTGAAGTCTTGAATGTATCGGGGCATGTTGCTCCATGCGAGGTAATAATTTTTGCATTCTTTTGTTCTTTAAAGTATCACTTAGAAAAAACTATGAATTTTGAAAGTGTTTTGCTGACAGAAACATCCAGGAAGCCTCTTGGAGGGTTTTACTCAGACACAAATTAGTACACTGGCGGTACGTGATAACTTGTTGATTGCTGGAGGTTTTCAAGGAGAACTCATTTGCAAGGTACATCTTATTTACTTATGTAGAGGTATCATTACATTTTTCTTATTATTTAATGGATTTACTTTAGCTACAACTCTACCACTTTCCTTTGACATGTTTACTAAGATATATCATGCATAAAATTACAATTTCCCTACTTTAATTGCACAAATTGGCGTATTGATGTTGTTCTAACTTATTAATTATATAGTATAGATGTTCACCTTTATTTTTTAGACGGCGTTGAGCTAAGTTCTTAATATGATTAATTTAAGATTATACGGGTTAAAAAGGGAAATAATTTGAGGTTATCTTTATTTTGTTTATTTATCATTTTATCTTCGATCTTCCAAATTGATATATTTGTCTATATTTTCCTATTATTTGATGATACATTATGATTTGCAGTACTTAGATCGACCTGGGGTTAGCTTTTGTTCCCGAACTACGTATGAAGACAATGCAATCACAAATGCTGTTGACATTTATGAGCATCCTAGGTCTTTATTTTCATTCATATCTCCCATTCCCTTCCTTTTATGTATAAATATTCTGGGGTCTTAAATGGTTGATATGGTGATAGAAATAACTAGTCATGACCCTTAAGGATGACTGCATACTAACAATCAATTCATCTGTCAGTGGAGCTGTTCATTTCATGGCTTCAAACAATGACGGCGGAATCAGAGACTTTGATATGGAGAAATTTCAGCTTACAAAGCATTCATGTTTTCCTTGGCCAGTAAATGTAAGTCGTCTTTCTACTTGACTTTCCATGGTTGAAATAATAGTCATAGTTGTCAATAGCAGTAAATAGCCCGTAGGGGACATTATATTTTTGATATCTTCTCATCAGTTTGTAGCTGGAATCTGTTCCCGTGAACTATTTTTATACTGCAGGTACTTGAGTGTTGAATATCCTTTTTGATTAATTCGGGATGAGGGAAAGTGAGTATGTTCATATGTGTTGATATGTCTCTTGAAACTTAGAAGTACTATGTTATGGATTAGATAAGCTAAGGTGGCTATGTTTGGGTGTTTAGGAGGAGGGACGGATGAAAGGAAAAATAAGGAAGTTTCTCTCTCTTTTCCTCTTCTTCCCCTAAAGCCTTCCCTTCCCCTCCCCTCTAAACTTCTAGTCAGAGTCAAGTTAAAATTTTGCTACTGACTAAGGAGTTAATACTAATCCCTTACTTGGTGTTATTTTTCATCTTTCTTGAAACCTTAGATCCAACTATTTTTAGCTATTGAAGATGGGTACATAAAAGAAGAAATTCCAGGCTAAGTTTGGTTTGAGGTTTTCATTTCTTGTTTTCAATTTTCACTTTTAATAATAGAAATATCCCTTATTTCTACTTGATTTCCAACTTTAAAGCATATCTGAGATGATATGATTACTTAATCTGCCCCCTAAAATGCGGCCTTTACTAGAAGCACGTTTCCAGTTGTATATTTTGATAGTTTTGAGCGTGTAGGATGCGGATTGGGAAATCATCTAGAGATAATGTTGCATTGGATGTGTGGTTAAGCGAGATGAAATAGGATTAGAAAGGACAATATTAGAGCTGGGGTAGCATTATCGTAGAAAAGATGGAAGAAACTTGACTTAGGTCGTTTGGGCTCACGAAAAGAGAGGACTTGTATAGATTATGAGTAAGGAGAGTAGATTAGATTGAGTAGTCCAAACACTAGAGGTAGAGGAAGACTTAGAAAAACTAAAAGAGAAACTATTTAGAAAGATTTGAAGATTAATGAGTTGGATTAAAGCATGTTTATAAGAAACTTGAGTTGGGGTAGCATTATTGTAGAAAAGATGGCAGAAACTTGACTTAGGTCGTTTGGACTCATAGGAAGAGAGGACATGTAGATTATGAGTAAGGAAAGTAGATTAGATTTAGTAGTCCAAACACTAGAGGTAGAGGAAGACTTAGAAAAACTAAATGAGAAACTATTAAGAAAGATTTAAAGATTAACGAGTTGGATAAAAGCATGTTATATGATAAAACATTATGACGTCGTTTGATTTGTGTAGCAAACTCCATTTAGTGGGATAAAGATTTAAAGATTAATGAGTTGGAAAAAAACATGTTATATCATAAAACATTATGACATCGCTTGATCTGTGTTGTGTAGCAAACTCCATTTAATGGGATTAAACATTTTTTTTCAAACTAAATAGGCCATTTATTTAGTAACTCCGTCTTTCACATGTGCATGAATGGAGAGCGAGGAATGTCTTAAGGGAGAAATGAAGAGAGTGCAGTAGAATGTATGTGTGGCCATAAAGGATCTGAAATGGATATTATGCATTGTTGATTGTAAAAGAAAGTTAGAAAACATTAGTGTACATAATTTTTTTTGGATCAATAGTGTACATAGGTTTTTATCTTTGCAATGTTTCTTATTCAACTTTGTCTTGTCTTAATTTAAGTATAATTTCAATCCTCAACAGAGTTTATAAATAGATAATCTTAAATTTTCTTGTGGCTCGTGCTCGTGCATAATGGTTCCCAACTCTGCTAGTACTCAAAGGTGTGGTATTAATTTTTGTCCATTGTAAACTGCAGCATACTTCATTGAGCCCTAATGGGAAACTACTCGCAATTGTTGGAGACAACCCTGAAGGTTTACTTGTGGATTCTCAAACTGGAAAGGTTTACATATATATTTTGTATATTCATCAAAAATCTCTATATATGATGCGCAAGAGTGCGGGTGTATTAATATCAAACTTTAATTTTGATTGTGTATGTAGACTATCGCACCTCTATGCGGACATTTGGATTATTCATTTGCATCTGCATGGCATCCTGATGGTTGCATTTTCGCCACTGGAAACCAAGATAAAACATGTCGCATTTGGGATGTTCGGAATCTATCAAAGTCTGTTGCTGTTCTTAAGGGAAACCTCGGAGCTATACGCTCAATACGGTTCACATCTGATGGACGGTACATGGCAATGGCTGAGCCAGCTGACTTCGTGCATGTCTATGATGCAAAGCAGGGATTTGAAAAGGAGCAACAAATAGACTTTTTTGGAGAGGTCTCAGGTGTATCTTTTAGCCCCGACACAGAATCACTTTTTATTGGCGTTTGGGATCGTACCTATGGAAGTCTTCTTCAGTTCAATCGACGCAGAAATTATACATATCTTGACTACCTGTAAATTTGTAACTTTGTGAATACATTCAACTCATGTATTTGTCTAGTATTTAGGAGTTTGAGTGTTTTGACAGTATCTGTATTATCAAGGGAAGTAAAAAGAAGAAAGGTGAATGGACTTGGCTCATCATATATAGTTTAAAACATGGCTTGAGGATGTTACGGTGTTTGTTGTTGTACACCATGTTAAATAATTATTAAAGAAAGTGGCGGAAATATGAACGGTGTTTGTTGTTGTACACCATGTTAAATAATTATTATAGAAAGTGGCGGAAATATGAACATCGTGCTTATACATGTTTTTTGTTGGTTACATCTTTATGCAATTTGTGTTCTGCTTTTATGCAATTTCTAGAATGAGACCCGTGTATTTTTGGTGACAAGAGATAATGGGAAAATAAAAAATTCTATGCAAGGTATATTCGACACACCTATTACCTCTCTCATTTCTGGCCCACCAAAGACCCATATAGTCTAAAAATCGGACCGTTATTCAGCCAGTGAGGCTATTGGATCACTGATTCATTGGTCAAATCATTGAGCCACTGAGGCTATTGGATCACTGATTCATTGGTCAAATCATTGAGCCACTGATCGAACCATATAACTAAATTGAATAAAATCAAATAACTCTATTGAATAAATCTATTATTATAACAAAATTATATAGGTATTAAACCGTCGAATTGATCGAATCATTGAGTTACTGGTCGAATCGTATGACTAAATCGGATAACTCTGTTGAATAATTTTGTCATTATAACAAAATTATATAGGTATTAAACCGATAACTCGGTATCGAAAAAAATCACTAACACCTAAAAAACTTAATATCATAATTTTACAAATTTATAATTTAAATTCAAATTTAAAACAATTATAATATTGAATCAAATAATTGATTTAAAAATTTAATCAAAATATCAATCTCAAATATAAATTTATGTTGGTTATTTATCTAACATGCATTATCATTTATTTTACACAACACTTTAGTCCAACTAATAAAAATCAATGATATCAACCATATAAGAGAGAAAATAGAATATATTCAATTCTACCACCGATCAATGCTATAATACTGCAATATTATATTTAACATAGTTGCCATCAAATTTTTAAGGAAAAAATATCAACTTTCTCTTATATTTTTACTTTTCTTTTGTAAACGATGAAAAACAACGTCATTTTAATTTAATTTAAAAAAACGCATTTGAACCGTCGGTTTTTCAAAATTGCCGGTTTATACCGGTTCAATTGCATATTCAATCCAATAATTGAATCAGACCGGTTACCTTTTTGATTCCCGGCACAACCGGTCCGGTTTTTAAAACTATGGTCACATGTATCTCATGCTAAATTTAGCAATGTTCTCCTGAGACAATGTCGCATGAAGACAATGTCATTAAAAGGAATTAGAAGAGAACCGATGATCAAATTTCAAACCATTGTAGTTTGATTACAAGTAAATAAACAAATAACCAAAATTTGTGCAATCAAACAAATTAGGCAGATACTATTCAAGGGAATACCTCTGATTCAATATAATTGTTGTTGGAATTGCAAGACGTGCCAGTTGACAAAGAAAGAACAGAATGTTTGCTAGGATTTGTAACTTCCATAACCAGTTTCAAGAGATTGTTGTTGAGGTTATGGCTGCCTCTTGTTGATTTACTTCATTCATGTGAATTTGTTTTCTCCAATTTATATAACTATGATATGATACAAACACGTGATCTAAATATTCAAAATATACACAAACAAGTCATGCAACAATATTGAAGATGTGAATCAAAATTTCTAACATTTAACAAAACTTCATTTTCTTTCCCAGGTCTGCATGATTTCTTCATCAATTTCTTCTTCTTCCACCGTCTCTAGAATTTGTTTCAAAATGTTTTCTTCCTCAGTTTCAAGCCTTTGCATACACTGTTCAAAAGCAGACACTAACTCTGGACTAAATATAGAATCCTCCCTGGATTCATTTTCATTCCTAATGTTCATTGAAGAATAGCTTCCGAATTTCGGTGTGACATAGGATCCAGGAGAGTAGATTCCATCTGCAGAAAGCCATTCTTTAAGACTACCAATGGCCGGAGATTCAACACCGGATGGAATTCTAAGAGACTCTAGTCTATTTGCTATAGCTTTTCTCTTATTTCCCTTCTCAAACATTCTTGCTTTATGACTTTGAAACACTTCCTCATTCTTGGTTAACCATAATGGTTGCGTTTTCTCAATGGAAGAATCATGATCCTGAGATAGCCACATTCAGATACAGATATCAGTTCAGTGCTACGAGTTTGATCTTATAAACAAAAATGAGATACCTGAAGGTTCATTTTGATTATCGCGCCATCATTGTTGTCATCTTCAGTATTAAACTCACTTGGTTGAACAATTTGAGATTCCTTCAACCAAATTCTATTAACCATATCATCATATTCCTCAACTGTGTGGAAACTCCTATTACCTACAGCATCCTTATATCCCAAGTCATCTTTTTCTTCTAAACCAGAAAAATTCTCCTGTTCTTGTTCTTGTCCTTGGCCTAATGTTGTTGAATGTTCCAGCTTCTCAATAACCTCAGAACTTTCAGGCTCAATAGAAAATTTTGAATTATTGTTGGAACTTAAGCTTTTAGAATGCAATTTATTAACAAAACTAGCTGAGATGATTAAATCATCAAGCAAAGGAATACTATTGGAATTTTTTCTCATTGATCTTTGATTTCTATCTTCATGGTAACTGATTGATCTTGCTATAATAAGTTTTGAAGAAAAGCATCCCATAGTATGTAAGGAACACTTTCACACCTAATCACATGATTGAAAGAAAATAAAAAAGAATTCTTGCAGTAATTTAGATTTATTTGTTCAATGGCAGAAAATAAACAAACTCATGAGTCAAGAGGATTAAATACTTACCAGTAATTGATGCCAAACCTCAAATCCACACCTGCAAAAGGATCAAAAGAGGGTTTAAGGATCCATGAATACTATAAAGCAAAATATTTATAGGCTTTGACTTATAAGATGAAAGCAAAATCCAGCAAGGCACTTCTAACACACTTTTTACTTTTCATCTTTATTACGTGATATATAATTTATATTAAACAATATTGTGTTGAACTATCTCTGTCTTTAGACTAAGCTAGTGGAGTTGTTTTTATTTGAAAATCTGTTTATGAAATTGGTATAACATGTACATCAACGTGGATAATTGATTTTTAATTTTAAGTTGAACTCCAACTCACCACTATCAAGACATTTCGAGGTTTAAAGAGTACTTATATATTATTCATCGGTCAAACTTTTGACTATTCATAAATTCCGATTGATCGATCAGAATAAAAATGATTTTGATATAAATATTAGAGACATAAACTAAGATTATAAATCTTAGATACTACAAACTACAGTATTTTTTTGTTAGAAATTATTTTCTTACAAAACCTTAACATTTTTAATATAAAACTTATATTCTAACAAAAACAAAATAATTTGAAAAAAACTTACACATTTAAAACAATCTTAAACATTAAAAAAATCTTAAACAAATGAGCCTTAGGTAGCCTACAAAAATATTTTGGTGGCATCTGTTTCTGTTTCTGGCATATAGTATAAATTTATGTTAATTGCACAGTGCTCAATGTAAATAAATATTTTCTCCATAAAGTCTAATGATTAATTAACCCTCTACGCCGGTTTTTCTGCCAACATTAATTAGAATAACAAAGAATGTGCTTGTGTTATATGAGTGGAGATGCTCTTTTTCTATAAATAAAAAAAATCATTTTAAAAGGGTTTTTTTTTTCTTTCTTTCTATAGGAGATAATCTTATTTAAATGATAGGATTTCATTTTGCATCTCATCTATTTATTTCACATCATGGGAATTTTCAAATATATCTTTTGATTTCAGAGATATATCTCCGGACGTATCAAAACTCAATTAAATGTTAAAAAATTTCGGAGATATATCTTCAAAATATTTTGGAGGTTATTATTGCGCCAGACTCTTCTCCTCTCACACTTTTCATTTTCAGTCATATAACTCTTCCACTCTCTCATTTCCAAATTTCTCCAACTTCGCCAAATCATATATCATCAGTCGGAGGCTTAAGTAAACATCAAGCATCATCCATTTCATCATCCATCATCCATCTCAGCTAGATCACACTGATGATGTCTTGCCAAGATGTCATCGCATAGTGGAGGTGGTGCAGACATACATTGACGAAAGTATCTTCTCTGAGGAGTCTGCTACAGGCGAGTACTGGATGACATTATTGGGAAGCACAAGGGACACTTTTGTAACGCATACATCACGCAAGGACGAGGGGGATTAATGGGCGATGGGGCAGACCAGGAAAACATAGAGGTAGAGGAGAGGTAGTTAGGCACACCCAGTAGGAACCTGTTATTCTTTTGATGTAGTACTATAGTTTGTATGTTTTTCTTAGGGATGTCAACGTGACATGGAATGTGCGAATGATGCTTCCCCGTTCCCAATTTTCTCCCCCGTCCCCAATCAGACAATATTTTCGCCATCCTCATCCCCACAAATCCCTGCGGAGAATCAAAGATCCATAGAGATCGAGTCTTAAAAAAATTTCTATAATTTTCGATCAAAACTATGACACTAGTATTTCATTATTATTATTTTTTAAAAAACACATATTTTGCATCTTTGTTATTTTAAAAATAAAAACACATCTTGCATCAATAACAAAAAAAAAATATAAAAGCACTTTCATTTTCGATAACATAACCACTGGTTTACTAATCGAATGAAAAATAAGTACTAACTGAAGTATAATGAAGTTGAAAAGTAATTACCATAAGCACAATGAACAAATGAGAATTGTTATGATGATGATGAGAACAAAGAAGCTGAGGAATGAAGGAGAAAAAAAGACTTGAGAGAAGAAGAAGAGTAGACGATGTGTACATTGTATATAATGAGTGCATTTTTTATGGTTGGATACTTGGGTAGTGAAACAATACATTATACAATGAAACAAAAAAATCTAAATTATCCACTAATGACTCTTCATTTCTTAATATATTTATTATTTTTTTATAAAAAACATGCAAAATTATATAATTATATATATTATATAATATATTATATATAAAAGTTAAATAATACGATCGAGGTCGGGGAATCCACGGTACGAAGGGTACTTCCCCAATCCCCAACCCAAAGTGTTATTGGGGGAATTTTTTCCCTCAATCCTTATCCCCACGGGGAAAAAACCTCGACTTCAGAGCTCCGACCAGATAATCACCCCGAGGATCCCCGTTAACAAATGCAAATTGACATCCCTAGTTTTTCCTAACATTGTTACTACATTTTGGATTCCGTGTCGTGCGATATTTTACTACTATATTGATATGTTATTTTGTATGTCTGTTATTTTATTTGGGATCATGCATCATAATTCATCTACAAACAAATACACATCTCGTTATAAGAAAATCCGTTCTAATACACTTCAGAGATGTATCTCCGGAAAATTCCTGTAGATGCATCTCCAAAAATATTCAAATGAAAATGGGTTATGGAAGATATGTTGTGACCATTTTAGGTTTAAATAGTTCCGGAGATATATCTTCAGAATATGTTAACATTTACTTAGAAGTGGGGTGCGTCCAGAGATATATCTCAGGAACCTGTGGGCATAATGGGAACTCCATATGATGGGTAAGAAATGCATAGGTTGGAAAAATATGTTTCTTCAAATTATTATGTATTAGAATTAGAGAGAAGGCCCGTTAGGCTACAAATGAATGAAAATCGAAGACCATTTCTTATTGCACCCTATATGTTTCTAGAGCACCATGTGGATTTTCACATATGCCATTGATTTTAGAGATACATATCTCCAGACACACCTTAAGTTCAGTGAAGGTTTAATTATTCCAAAGATATATCTTCAGAATAATTTAGAGCTTAACTCACATTAGACTCTTCTCTTTTCTCATTTCACAGTTGTTCACACAAAACACCAAACTCTCTCAATTTCATCTATTGTTACAAACATCAAATTTATTTAAGAAAGGCGTCAGAGGAACTAAAAGAAACATCAAACATCATCTCTAAATCAGAAAGAACATCTAAATCATCAATTTCACGTACGTGTTTCGAGTTTTCGGTAAATATTTAAGTGTTAGTGTAAATGCGTAAAAATCAGTGATTAAGGGTAGAAATATGTAGAAATCACATGTAAGGTAGTTTAGAATTAGTGTATGACTTGTTTGTTTGCTCAAAATGATGATTAGGACTTTTTTCCACTTTGCAAGAGGTACATTACGCCATTGACGCGACCTCTGAGTTGCAGAATATTCTGGAGATACATCTCCGGAATTGTTCAACGTTTCATATCCTCTGGGATATTCCAGAGATGCAACTCTGGAAGTATTTAAGCCAAAAATGTTAAGGTATTTTCGGAGATGTGTCTCTGAAATATCTTGGAGTCTATTTTTTTCTTGTTTGTTTGTGTTGCCTGCACTAATGATACATCGTAATTAACCTTACAATTATTATGGCTGACAGAGTCGACAAACTGAGATATGTCTGGGATGTCCAACATGCATCTGTTCGGTGGGAGCAAAGCCAGCAGGTTCCAAAGGGAAAAGGTACATCCAGTCAGGCAGAGGATTCAACTTTTGGGAAGCAGAGGAAGAACCCAGATACTTCTCCATGGTGGCCTGCCACTTGATAGTCTCCACTATGGATTTAGGTCCCCTTTTTAAATTTTTATTTTGAGCCTTGACCAAGCGCTCGAGCATCTTCACCATCTTACCTGCCCAAAAAAAAGAAAGGAAAAGGTCAAACACAACCTACAAAATACTACTTGATCAACAAAATAAACACTCCACCTAGGAGCACCAATGTCGCGTCGTCATCCGGGAAGTTGAGGAGAGCCTTCGTATTTATCAGCCGGGGGGACATAGCGGGCACCCTGTCTGGAGTCAAGAGCATGTAGTCGTCGTTATCTACCAACATAGCCGGATGAAAGCCCACAACGAACTGCACGATCTTTTGATAAGCATCCCTGTCGTTGACCCCCAGTTCGTCAGGATTTGTGATGTAATAATCACTTCCATGATTGAAATGGGCCTCCACCCACTCTAAGGGAAATTTGGACAACTTCTTCTCCTCTCCATCCACGACCTCCTTGTAATATAGGGAGTCCTTAGCTTCATACGAGTAGGGCTTGATGACATAAAACAGTTCCTTGAAATTGCAAACAGACTCCAGGTATGCTTTAAACAACCTGCTCAGGTGCTTGAAAGACACCTTGTTGTGTCGACCATCTAGCGACTGTCTTTAGAGGTGGAAGACCCTAAAAAACAGAGTCATTGTTGCACCGATCTCTAAGTAGAGACACACCAACTCAAACTCCCTGATGAACACCAACGCGTTGGGATGAAGTTGAGAGAGCCCGAGCATCAGATGAGTAAAAATCACCCCCTGAAAATCGGTGAAGGGTAGGCGATATCCATCATCCCAAAATTCAAATTCGTACATGGGGAAACTTAACCCCTGATAATTCGAGCATATCCTATGCTCGGGCTTTGGAGGAAAGGCCCCCCAGTTAATGGGATCCCCTTTCTTGTGATGATCGATCATGATCCACACATCAGAGTCATCTATAGAAAATAGTGAAGCGGACTCCTAGGGCTCCAACATGATCCACGACTTATCTGCTTTGGGGATGTCAGCGACCCCTGGCCCTTCATCATGGGCGATGTTCTCCTCCAAAATACGGTCGGTATCTCTGTTGGCCGTTTCACCTGAAAAGCAGAGGAAAATAAGTGAATTCGACAAAATTATAACCACCATTCCACCGCAATTCAAGTGAAAGGGCGATACTAAAGTCGATGACGTATCCTTGACTCAACCCCCTGTCCATAAATCAAGGCGGCAAGGAAGTAACCTCGGCTAGGACGAGAACATCCTCGCGGGAGAAACTTTCCTCGACTATAAACTACAACTTCCTAACGGGGAATATCCCCTACATGCATAAGTATCCCCGAAGAAGGCCTAATACTCGACTACAAACATTAAATATTCCTAGCAAGTGACCTACAAAGATCTAACAATTATCTTCTACTCTAACCCTAATGTTCATCCTCATATCCATACGTTCTTCAGGATCTTCATAGGATTTCCAGAAAATGCATGTTTTCTTCGAAGAAAACATTAAATTAATCCAGAAATTCATGAAGATTCATGAACTTCATCATGTTTGCATAAAATATGGATGTTGGAGATGGAGATTTACCTGAATCCATTGAAGATGATGAAATTGGACGGATGAGGAAGAAGACTAGACGACAACGAAGGAAACTCCAGTAAGGGCAGAAGTTGGAGAGCAAAAATACGGTGAGGGGAGGAATTCACGTGAAATATGTAAATGAGCTTATGTCCCTCCTTTTATAAGACTCTTGCTCACAGAGAAGTGCAAAGGGAAAAGCCATCATTGCCTAAGCCTAGATTCCATAGGCCATAGCAAAATACTTATTGCGTCGTCGCACGTGTCAGAGAAATACCAAGTGTTTTGTCTTCTCAAGACAAACTCTGCGTATTCCAAAGGTAACTTCCAAGCTTCCCCGCACGCATCTGCTAGACGTTAAAAATGCTCCTTGAAACGATCTTATCCTCGGAGATAACTGACATCCACGCACACGCTTCCCCGCGTAGCAATCACTGGTAGCATGTCGGCCACAACAACCTTTTCTCCTCAACAACTTATGCTAGCTTAAGTCGCTGCCCTTTAGACAAGCGCAATGACTTGTGGGGCTCTTATTCTGAACTGGACTAACAGATGCCCTACAGCTAGGCAAGGCCCAATCCAGACCAGCTATGGGCAAAAACCCAATAAGCGATCTGGGACAATATGGCCATTGGGGAGGATATAGTCGTTGGAGATTTCCCCCCATGCGCTAGGAAGTTCACGCGACTAACTGCCCATCCGAAATTCACAGAGGCAGTTGAACCAGGTCATGAACCACACGCCCACATATTTCAGCCACATAGATTCTTATAAATACCATGTCCTTTGGAGGGTCAAGTATTCAATTCAATCATATACTTTTACCTAAACGCTTTTACTTTATTTTCACTCTCTCACTGAGACTTACTTAGCATCAGAATATCTTGCAGATACACCACCCTCTCTCATATAACTGTTGTTGCCTTACGTTGGAGGCCACAAGAATCCGTTCGACCTGATCAGAACAATTATTATTTTTACTTATAAAATAGCATATAATAAAAAATAAATATAGAAATTTAATTTATTTATCCCAAATTATATGTCACCATAATTAAATATGTTTGTCCAAAATTCTATCTTACTTTACACTATCAATAAATCATTAATATTTTTTATTCTATGCTATTAAATATTTATTATTATATAATTTTCCAAATTTTTATTTTTATTTTCTCCATAATACTCCTGAGAATATTTTTGTAAACTTTTTTTTTTCATAAGACATCAGACAATTTTTTTAATTTGAAAAAATTTAAATAACTTACAATTTATGACAACAAAATATTATTTCATCTATCTTAAATTATAAAGTAAATTTGCAAAAAAAAAAAGTCCAAATTTACAAGTAATTTTATATTACCAATACTATATTGATGATTTTTTTTTCCTACTCCTCTTTTTCTAATTTCTTAATTTTTTTTTTTATATTTCATTATGATAGATAATTTCGTAAAGATACAAATCATTTTTAGTTCTCATATAAAATTATTATAACGTCATATAACTTGAAATAACATCTAATGAGTTTTTTTGTAGTGAGACAATCTTCCATTATTTGTCACTAGTCAGCATAACGAATAAGGAGGCTGAGACAACACATCATTTTGATAATCAAATCAAACATGGCTCGGTCCCACAATTAATTACAAATTTGAATTTGAAATTAAAAATTATATACTTAAAGTAATGCATTAAATAATTAATGGTACCCTAACAATCTGATACGCTGGCCAACCCAAAATGTGTATGTTACATTACATCATTGCTAAGAAAATATGAATGGGGTCCAACTAAACTAATTCAAGTTCATACATACATGAATTAATCACAAATTAATTAGTTAGATTGACTTGTCACTTGATAATGATATTTAACTCTTGCTTTGTTAAGCAGTGATCAAACTATTTCAAGACATTTACCTCATATATTTTTATTGATATTTTAGTTTTTATATATATTAACAACCAAGTAATTATGTTTAAGTATCTCTATTAGTAATATTTAAATTTCGATTTGTTATAAGTTACTTGTTTTGAGGATTAGTTTTATTCATTAGATGATTGATCTTAATATTTTGATTTTATTAAAAAATATTGATATTTTTTTTAAAGTTCTACACTCAATTCATAATTATATATATTTTTTTAATTAATAACTATTTTTGAATCATGGGTAACATCATGTATTCACATTCAACGATTGTATGTTGGATCACCTGAGACGATTCTAACCGCCTCCCCTATATAAGTATAACTCAAGGTCACAACTAGGTATTCTTATACACTTTTGCATAGTTTTGCTTCATTCAAATACTGACTTGAACGTTAAAGTAATAACATTTTAGGTATCCATCTTTGTGACCACCAGAGAACTACTGTACCAAATGTTTTTCTATGGGTCATCTTCAACCTTTCATGAATTTTTGTTCCAATATAGAATAATGGAGGAAAAAATGAGAATCGTCTTTTGATTCTCTCAAAATTTTCATCAATTTCTCCTAGTGTTATTGCACTACCATAACCGTTCATATGTTACCGCTCTATCAATCTTAACCATGTTGTAACTGCTTTTATGTTATCTTCTGTGATGGTTGCTTCGAAAATTATTTGTACTCACAATATGACTATTGAAGCCCATTAAATCGTGAATGTCACCCAAGACAACGATGCACAAACGATCTCATTGTGCGATGAAGAATTCCCTAAACAACACCAGATATCCAAGCTTTTAGTGTGATTCTCCATCAAATGGTTCAAGAAACACTTGTGATTCCCTCGTTTAAACTTAAAGCCCAACCTATTTAGTTTACGATTCCTCCTGATCGATTTTTGGTTCTATCACCACAAGTTCAACTTCCTTATCATAGCATTCGGTTCCACCACTACAACGCAATCCTCAATAACTGCTAGCTATGTAAATTCAAATAAGATAATGATGGATATATCCAACTTGTTACAACAACAAAATGTGAGACTCCTTCGCATTAAAGAAAACTAATCCATCGAAAAATTCCAACTCAAATCGCAACACAACAAAAGGTGTTACAATGCGGCCACTCCAGATGCTTCCCTAGGGATCTTCCCGTTAACATCGTAGCTTCACAACCACTAAGTTCAAAGAAGTAAGAGTGAAATACCCCCACGCTATAAAAGAGTTACCATGCGCTGACAAAACAAAGTAATACAAATTTCACATGGTACAAAAGTGATGAATTTAACTACCTAAAATATGGTATAATATGATTGATTGTGTAAGGATGACTAGGAAGATACACCACAAAGGACATGAGAAGAGGGCATAATAAGAAACACATTAATTCTCCATGAAAATTTATAAATCCGAGTGAATCCTTGCATATATAGAATTCCCATTTCCAGGGTGGTACACAACCCAAAAGACCATAAACAATGTTGCAGGAACAACCAAGGGGAAAGACAACAATGATATGTCAATCATACGAGGGTTCCCAGCACCAAAGATGCCATCAAAGGGAACCATTAAGAGGAAAATTCTATAATTATTATCTATTGATCAAAATTAGGAACCATTGTTGTTGTACAAAATTTAAGTATGTTTTTACCGTCTCAACAATGATTAGTTGTGTGTCAAAGATAATTCAATAGTTTATATGATTGACGTATCATTGTTGTCTTTCCGCCATAAAATTTTAGGAATATTTATCAAATGTTGTTTGTTTATAAATTTTGGAATGAAAGAAAGTAAATTGGTAGAAAGTAAATTGAACTTTGGTTTTAATAGTTAACAAAACTTATCGAGGTTATATTTCACCAACCTATCCTCATGTATGATCATGATAAGTAATATGCAATTCTAATTAACTATTAATATTACCTCCCATCACTCTGCATCATAGCTCATGTATGATTCAAGAATGTGATAATAACCACATTTCCTAATAGAAGATCTCCCAGCCTATTAACAAATATGATAACATTAATCTTCAATAGTTCATACAAATACTAATCCTACATTTATCTCTAGAGTTTATCATATCTATTAAATAAAAATCTTGGATCTAGTAATGACAATTACCTTTCGAATATCAAGTCAAACCGTAAAAAAAAAGTTTTATGTAGCTAATCCAAAACAAGCATTATGAACAAAGAATTCATCAATATAAAAACATAAGAAAAATTACATAGAAAGCCATGATCGTAACCGATACATGAACATTAGGAAGACCACATATAACTACAACAAAAGAGAAATTAGCTAAGCTTATTCATCATACCTTTACAATTAATACCTGGAAGAAAGACGTTGAAAAACACATGTTGTTGATTCTTATGACAAGGCTTCATCCTTTAATCTTCCTTTCTCTTCCTCTCTTGTTGTGTTTCTGATATAAAATGGATTTCCCTCAGTATCTACCAAGAAAACCATCAAGTTATCTCGAATAAATTGACTGAACCCATATTTATATGGTTCTAAGTTGGTATTCTCGCTAAGCGAGGCTTGTATCTCGCTTAGTGCACCTACTTTCTTCTCCACTAAGTTTTGCTAGCTCACTACAAGTTTCCTTTTCCGTCTATCCTCGCTTAGCACACCTCCCAAGATCGCTTAGTGAGCTAACCATTCCTTTCCTATGAAGTAACTTAGCTATGAATTCATGAACCATCATACCCCACATAGAGAGTTTGAAATTGCACTAAGCAAGTGTTAAAAAATAATTACAATTGTGAGTAGTATGGGGAAGTCTCACATTGATTAGGAATGTGGATACTTGAGCATTTATAAGTGGGAGAATTCACACACTTATCACCTTAAGGTTTTAGGCGAGTATGTGGTGTGTCTCTTATAAAGGTGTGTTGCTCATAAAAAAGGAATGCCTAAAGTAAAACTTTCCCCTCGTATTGACCCCCTCAAATAGTACCAACAGTGGTATCATAGCCTTGGGTTTGACTGAAGGAATCGTCATACTTGTATCGAAATTCCCTACTGGATAGGAGATGGCGCATTGAAAAGTTTCAACTGTGGTACAAATGTATGTGGATAAAAAAGTTTCCACTTAAGGGGGAGCATTGTGGATAAACTCACACTTGAGAGAGTGTGTTAAATAATTAAAAGTGTGAGTAGTGTGGGGAAGTCTCGCATTGGTTAGGAATATGGAGACTTGAGCCTTTATAAGTTGGAGAACCCACACATCTTTCACAAAGAAGACTTGAGCCTTTGAAGTCTTCTTTTTTCGCCATTTCTTGCTTAGCGAGACCTTGTTCTTGGCTTATAAAGCTTTGGTTGTTGGAAGGTGCTTTTTGACATTTTTTGCGTGTGTGTGTGTGTGTGTGTTTTCTTGGTTATTTTTACATGTACTTAGTGAATACACAGTTAAAAAGTTCACATATGTGTTTTATCATGTTTACTGATAAAGTTTTTTTCAATGATTTCTTGCAAAATAAGTTAATAAATACTTATATATTTTACGTATTTCTTGCACTTATAAACTTTCCCCAACTTATAAGTTTTTGATAAATACCTTACCTACTATTGGATTTGTGTCAAGAGGATCTCGTAACAAGTTGGTGCAACAAAAAATAGTGAATACAAATGGTTCATAAATTTTAATATGTATGTAGTTCATGTGAAGTTTCGAGACTTGATCAAGAAGTTTTTGAAACAACATTAAAGTATAACATGATTAAACCATACTTTGGTAAAGTAGATTTTTCATCTTCAATATATAGTTTATGGTGTTGATTATGAACTTGCATTATGATCTCACCATGTATCACTTAAATGGTGAGTATTTCCCTCATTTATCAGGCAATGCATCCAGTATAGAAATATTTTGCACTTTATATCAATAATATCACAAGATATATAATCAGTTATAGATCACTAGATCTTTATTTTTTGTTTTAACATGGTTGAGCTACAAGAATCTTAGTTTTTCTGGGATTCAAATGTTTATAACATAAGAGAACAAGATTTGTTTGGAACATTTGAATCCCATAAAATCTTGCTCTCTTATTTGTCAAAAACATTTTTCTTTATGTTAATGCTCAAAAGGGTTGTATCCTTTACAACAACATATACACAAATTCATCAAGAAAAATCATACATCTGTGATATGCATAATTGACATTCCAACTATGTGCAAAACAAGCTCTCAATTTTAGATCCATAACATTTAAATTATTAAAAACCCTTTTTAGCAACAAAATTATATATTATGCATTAATCCTGCTTAAATTAGAACTTTTATATTCCTCAAAGTGGATTGCTCCAGTGTTGTTAGATGCATTGAGGATATTAAGTATTTCATAACTTTTCAATTGATAATTTGTGGAATTAGGACATGATCAATGCTTCATAGACTATGGGCCACAATAATTATCTAATTCATAAAACATTTCATAATGTGTAGCTATATACATGCCACTATACAAATACCAACTTTCCAATTCAATATTCCCCTTAAAAATCTACCATAACTGCAGTTTTTTTGTAAGTATTTACTTTTCATTTTTCTTGTTTTCACAAGATACATAATCACATACACATTTATTGTAACATAAAAATTTGCATACAACATATTTGATAAATTGTCACTGAGAGATTTGTGAACTGAAACTGATTTGGTTAGGAATCACTGGCAGCCACCAGGTGCAAAGCCAAGTTTTGAATTGGCAACATCATAAACCACCTTAAATGTTTGCTGTTGATAATTCCCAATAATGGCAATAGAGCTAGTCTCAGAATTACCAGCTATAGCCAAACAAGTAACTCCCTTTTCAAGTTCTAAGAGGGTATTGTGACCGGTAAGTGGTAACTCAGCGCCCCCTCCGAATATAAGCGCGATCACAGGTACTGATTCTGAGATTTCCTTAACACTACCTGTAAAACAAGTATCCAGTAAAGAAATTCCTGGTGCTTGTTTATATTTCTTGGACAAGATCCCCACTAAAGCATTTTTCAGGGCTGTATAAACAGGCATAGGTAGCCTTGTAATAACCGTGCCAGAATCGATGATAGTAGGAACCTTATAACTCGATGCTGCGATTCCAAGTGGCTTTCCTCCCACAGTGATTGCATTCAAATCTATAAAATATAAGCTAGGAACTCTTGGATTCTTAAGTATAGGAGTGAATTTGTACGGCGAAGGTGTCAACGATGATGTTCCAATTGACAAGAAACCTTCCTTGGTAGAATTTTGTGCTGAAAAAGATGTAGGAAGACAGTACGAAAAGGCGTTTCCGTAAGTTCCAGACAATTGCGCGAGCATGGAGAGTTTGTCATTGGCCATACCGATTATACCTGAAGACCTTCCAAACAAACCTTGATTATCCTGTCCACATCCGTATACAAAATTCGGCAGTCTCTCTGACGGTGTTATGGTTAACACGTCTTGACTCAAGTAACCAAGTGAGAGAGATGAATCTCCATAGCTTGCTTTGTAGACACAAGCATTATTTACTTTTGAACAACTTGGTTCATTGAGTGTGGAAGATTTGAGAGAAGAACATTGAGGGGACGAACACGGTAATTTTTTATAGGTATTAGATGAGGAAGGATTGAAAATAGGATCATCTTGTGCATGACAGTATATAGTACAAGGCTGACATTGCAGCCATGAAAAGGAACTACCTGTGTCAACAAGCATGCTATAGTACTTTGTAGGGCTACCAAGTCCTATTTTTGTAACATAATTCCCTGAACCAATTGATAAACCTGATTTCAATGGTATGCTGACAAGTTTTGGTTTTGGTACTTTATTTTTGGAATCAGAATTGGTGGATAATCTGGAATGAAGGTACCTGACACGCTCCTGATCTTCCGCGAGCATGTCAGAGAATAAAAATGATTTGGATTTCGGAGATGACTTGTGACTTCTGACATGATACAATTTGAGATGCACGCCGCCATGCTTGTGAGTTAATAAACTATCTGCATAATCAACAGTTTGCAAGTTTAGTTTACATATGTGATTAAACAAAACTTAAAATCTAATCATTCTAATATCAGAAAATGAAACCTCAAAAGATTGAGATACATGCCTTCAAATTCCACAAGAGAAGATGCTATTGCAAGAAGTGCAGAGAAAAGTATAAACCAGAAGAGACTCATCCTATACACTACTTGGACACTCTGCAAATTTTGGTTTGTGTTTTGTTTCTTACTCTTGGCAAATATATATCATACTACAACTCTACTTGTAAGTATACCGACACTTTTTTTTTCGAAAATTGGAAAAGGTAAAAATTATTATTAACCTGACACTAATGATTATTTTACAGCTATTTTTAAAGGGGTTTAAACTCCGTCATTTTAAGTTACAAGTTGAAACTCTCACGACTGAAATTATTTGTCGTATGCGGCCTTGAAATAAGTTTCATTCATTTACTGAATTAGGTAGTGAGTGCTTTAAATACCCTTCAACCTATTTCATCCTCAACAGACCCAAGGTGTTTCATAAATGGTGATGGGGGTAGCTAAAGGGTCTATTGTGACCCTCTTGTATAAACTACCTTGAATAGACAATGGTTGTTACAACAACATTTTAAATACCAAGACCTACACATCCTTATGCAATAATAACACCATTAATCACATGTCTAACCACACAAAGTGAATGAAAAGAGAAAAGAAGAGTGATTCTTTGCCAAATGTTAATTTGACAGAGTCCTTTCGGTAGCTCTTGTGCTTTTCTAGCTCATGAGTTAATAAGGGAACAAATGAAGTAAGCCATAAATGTTACCAAGTTATTCTGTATGTACTTGTTGGCATGAGAGTTATGGCCCGGCAAGTTTTATGATGGGCGCGGTAGATCAGCATTTATAAATGATCTAAAATTCTAACTATGATTATGCCGCTTAAGAAGTACCTAGTAGTAATTATTAAATTGAAAATTTAATTTAATTTAATTTTTATTATTAGGATTCCAAACTTTTACTTCTCAGGCGTCATTAATCATAGTTATAATCATTAATTGGTTCAGTGGTGATTGGCGCTGGATTTGGTAGGGAGAACCTCGATTCGATCTCCACAACTGCGATCGGGAAGGGGCTGAATCCATTTGATGTCAAAACTGACCCCGAACCAGACTAAACCGGCGGTGATAAACAAAAAATAAATAAATTGAAAATAACAAATTGTCATATAAGAAAATGTCAATCAATGATGATTATGTATCCGGTCAAATCATACTGAAATTTTTACATTACTTGTATGACAGGATAAAGTGATATATTTCCATTGTATAATAGTTATAAATCGTTAGTTGGTCTAGTGGTGATTGACATTTGACTTGGTAGGAAGAACCACGGTTCGACCACTTGATGTCAGAACTGTCCCCCAAACCAAATTAAATTGGTGGTGAAAACCGGAAAAAATGATATAATAGAGTTCCCGATTTTTGGAACTCGCTTCCGCATAAATTTTATTTTAGCCGTTGTCGAGAATTGTTTTTCACCTTTATTGTGGAGTCTTGTTTTTCTTAATAACCTTTTCCCTAATCATCACTATTTGGCGATCTTATTCTTACATACTTCGTTTTTTTATGTATTTTTTATTAAAGCTCGGTTATTTGTTTACTATATCGGGCAATCTTGTTCATCCAATAGAAGAAGTTATTAATCAAGGTACACCACAGTCTCCTCTATCGTCTCCAAAATCTCCACCTACTTTGTTCAATGATAAAGATTTTGTGATTCAAAAGGGTTATTGATATGTTTAACCATCTTGAAGACAATCCTCCTCGAGTAATTGTTCCTTTTTTTTAATAAAGATTATTATGATTATTATTATTTGGCTTTATAACTCCATCCCTCTATAAATTAACAAAAATTGCATGTTCCTCCCTACCGCACGAGTAATTTGGGATCATCTATGTTGGATATTCTATGAAGCAAGATATGACTACTTGTTACAACTTAGAAAGAGACATTTTTTACACTAAGCAAGTAGGTCTTTTGCTTGGTGAATATTTTGGGATTATTATTCTTTGGCTTGAGTTGGATATGTGTTAGAATTTAAAGATAATATGCAGTTTGGATACCGCTAGACTTACTATTGTCATTAAGAAGGGATGGATCTTTGAATTTTTGGTTGGATTGAATGCATAATTTGAACCCATCCTGATGCATATTTTGAGAATGAAAAAATTTTCCACTCTCGATGATGTTTTTTTTATATTAGACATGTGAATCCATACATAAGAGGAATGTCAAATGTGGAGGTTTAAAAAATGTTGATTTAAAATGTAATCATTTGAAAAATCAGAGTTTGAAAACATTTTAAGACAAATAATTGAGTAATCAATTGAAAATCAAAGGAAATATAATAAATTAAAGAGATACGGGATAAAGAGATACACCAGAGATTTATACAAGTTCGACCTAAAACGACATACTCTTATCCACAAGAATTATTCTTGAGAGTATCCAATAAACTTGAGAGCTTTTAGAAGGATATGTCCATGAACCTCCTTATACAAGGAAATAAAGTTTTAAGTCTAACTTCACACCAAACAACAATCAGGGCTTGAAGTGGTTATTCTCTAAATCAAACAGAGCTTTTTCATGAGATGATGGAGAGAGAGAGAGAGAGAGAGAGAGAGAGAGATTTTAAGTTGGCTATCCTTTGAAGGAAAATAGGTTTTGCACAGACTGAACGTGAATAGAGAGAGAGAGAGAGAGAGAGAGAGATTTTATACTTGCTAATCTTGAATCAACTAAGTTTTCACTAGGCTAAACTCAAGAACCAAGTGAAATTTTAACCAGACTAATCTCAAACCGGTAGAGCTTTTAACTGTGATGAGCTCAATAATCGTTGTGAAGATTATAATAGGTGATCTTCATGATCCTAAAGAGATATTTTTCTTCTTAGCAAAACTCGTGAACCAAAGTAATACTTCCAAGGATAATACACCAAACAAGAGCTTTCAATTGGTTTATCACGCAATAAAAAATAACTTCTTACAGAAAAATTATTTATTCAAGAGATATTACACTCTTGGTAAATTACAATCAATCCCTATTTAGAACAATGATTCTCACTTAGACTTAAGAATACTCTTGAAGCATTATGACTAAATAGATGTGATAAAAATGAGAGATTTAGTAAAGATGTACAAAAAAAAGTGAAAGTGAGATCAAACTCATTTTTTTAGTGTGAAAAAGTGATTGAGAAGCTCTATATTTATAGGCTAAGGCGTGATATAAATTTGGAAACAATCCATGGGTCAAATCAATGCCATAATTGATTAGGATAATTAATTATTGACCCCTAATAATCGGTTGTTCAAGCCATAAATGGAAGATTTTGATATTTATAAGTTATAAATAACTAAGAGACTTTCCCAAACGATTTTAAACTCAACTTATCTAAAATAATCTATTTGGTCATTAGGTCTAATCGATTATTTAGTTGGAAAATTTCTTTCATTCAATTTAAGATTCCCTTAATTAACTAATTAGGCTATAAAATTATTTTCTAGTGGTTTAAATAAAATATGAGAGGCTTCTCAAAAAATTAGTGTGTGATTTTTCTATAATATTTCCATAAATACCCTTAAGTTTTTGCAATACACTACTCACTTAGACGCACTCGATCAGATGAGCTTTCACACTTACTCTCTTTCATATCTCCGAAACTTCAAGTATTGGCATCATTATCTTTGAGTTTAGCAACATGCGACAACCTTGAATCTTCTTAATGTAGTTTGAGATATCTTCATGTTAACTACAATCGTCAGAGAGTTAAGAGGTTAAACCACCAGTGAAGTCAGTATCTATTGAAGATGCTCATGCGGTCAAAGATACTCAAGATGGTTGATAAGTTATCCTCTTGAATCAAGTTATCATCTTGAAGAAGTTCTTGAATATCAATACATCTCTTTGAAGTTAAGGGATTTGCCCTCATTCACAAAATCATTAGAATTGTGTTTTGTTTGCTTTCCCATTTGACAAGCATCACAAAGATGGTCCTTAGTGAACTTTATGTTTGGCAAACTAACTACTAAGTTTTTGGAAACGATCTTATTTAGCAAGTCAAAGTTGATATATGCTAAACGTCTATGCCAAAGCCAAGAGTCTTCACTTTTGGAGATTAGACATTTAGGATCACTCATGGTCATCAAATTCAAATCAAGCATGTATACATTGTTAACCCTCAAGCCTTTAAACATATCCTCTTTATTTTCATTATGTTCAATTATGCAACCTTCTTTACAGAATGAGACTTTATATCCATTGTCACACAATTGGCTAATGCTAATAAGATTATGCTTAAGACCTTCTACTAAGAGGACATTAGAGATAGATATAGAAGAGGGATTACCTACACTACCTTTGCTGAGTATAGCTCCCTTGTTGTTATCACCATAGGTAACAAATCCCTTCTTCTTAGCCACGAAGTCATAGAATAAGGAAATGTCACCCGTCATGTGTCTTGAGCACCCACTATCTAGAAACCAAAGTTTCTTCGTAGCCTCAAGACACCCCACCTACATTATTAGACAAGAGAGGGAGGTACCCAATTTTCATTGGGTCCTAGAGTGTGAGTGAAAATATGATTGCATTTGGGCAACCATTGACAAATGCCTTTAGGAACCAAGTATCTCCTAAATTGGCATTTAGCAATCGTATGACCTTCCTTGCAACATTAGTGACATTTCAAGAATGGTTTAGAGTCACATTTACTATTTTGATCCTTCACAACATAAGTATACCTTTGATATGGGTTGTTCATTGATTCTCTAAAGTTTGAACGATCAATAGCAAATATCTTAGGTTGCGATAACTTGTCTAATTTGTCTTGAAGAGTTTTAACTTCTTTTTTCCAAATGCAACACGTTTCGCAACTATGAAAGTTATGTCATTCTCGCTTTTCTTCTTTCATAGGTTCTACCATCGATTTCTTAAGAGCTTTCATCGCATTTTGATTATCTGATACCTTTTTCTCTAAATATGTAAAAAATTGTTTGTCGGATGCAATGCGCTTAAAGGCTTTTTTAGCCTCTTTATGGAGAACTCTAAAAGTACTAAGTAGATCATTATAAGACAATTTTTCAACATTATCATATTTAGCATGTTTTACCTCTTTCTATCCTTTCTTATGAGCCATGAGGCAAATATTTACTTTCTCTTCCTCATCACTTGAGCTTGCTTTGCTAGAAGATTCACTATCACTTTCCCATGCAATATATGCTCTTCTAGTTTTGTTACCTTTTCTTTGATGCTGATCTTTAGCTTTGTCTTTCTTTAGCATTGGACAATCCGGTTTGTAGTGACCCGGTTTTCCACAATTGTAGCATGATCCTTTACCTTTTGTACTTTTAATAAATTCTTGCTTGGAAGGGTTAGATTTCCTTCGATAGTTGATGAGATGCTTATCCGAATGAGATATTTCATTCTTTCTAAGATACTGATTGTATCTTCGAACAAGCAAACCCATATCTTTATTTGATTCATCGTCTTCATCACTTGAATCACTCTCACTATCTTTATTAGTGGAAGATTTTGAGGAAGAATCCTTCAAAGCAATAGACTTCTTCTTCTTCTCATGATCCTTATTCTTCTCGTTCTTTTCTTTCTTTTCGTTATCTTCATGCTCATGTAAATTTAAGAGCTCTTGTTCATGCTCTTGTAGCTTTCCAAAGAGTGTAGTCAAATCCAAGATCCTAACACCATTGGCTTCTTTGATTGTCGTAACTTTTGGAAACCATTCCCTAGTAAGACATCTTAAGATTTTGTTAGTAGCTACATCGTTAGGAGTAGTTTTACCAAGAGCGTTTAAGCGATTCGTCAAGTGAGAAAATCTGTTTCCTATTTCACCAATGGTTTCCCCTTGGCTCATGTGAAATCGATCAAACTCTTGTTGTAGAGTATTAATTCGTGCAAGCTTTACATTATCAGTTCCCTCATGGGCAACTTGTAATGCTTCCCACATGGCATTGGCCGTAGTATGATGAGAGACTCGAAAATATTCATCCGCTCTCAAAGAAGCTATAAGCATATTTCGTGCTTTCCAATCATAGCTATATTTATTTTCATCATTCTCGTCCCATTGTGCTTCCGGTTTTTCAATTTGGACGTTATCCGGACCGACCATAGTTATTTGAAAAGGGTCGTCTTGAATAACTTTCCAAATTTTTCTATCAACAGAGTTGATATGAATGCGCATACAATCCTTCCAGTGACTATAGTTTTCTCGGGTAAAAACTGGAGCTCTATTGTACGCCCTCGTTGAATCATTGTCCATTTTCCAATAAGCTGTATTTGAAGCACTAGATGAACCGGTGCTCTTGATACCACTTGTTAGACGATAGCGCGAATCTAGAAGGGGGGTTGAATAGATCCCTTTTTTTAAATTTACTTTTCAAAAATTAATTGAAGATGTATTGCGGAAGTTTCCTATAAAATCGTCTAATTAAAATTAAAGTCACCGGAGATCAGATATACGCGTTAAACCAAATGGGAATAGAATGTTGACAAGATGAATTAATACAACACAAAAGATTCACTTGATAACACCACAATTGATAAACTACTCTTAACAATGATATAGAGTAAGAAAATAAGTACAACCTAATTAATTTTGTGTGGTTTGACTTTTTGACAAACACTTGGTGTGCAATACACTAACTGTAATTTTGTTGTATCAAGTAATGTAGAATTTTTCACAAAGTAGTTGTCACTTTTGAGTGCGACAATTTGTCAAACACCTTGAGTGCACTACTTAGATACACCTGAATTTTTAGAACACACAAAATCAAAGTGTGCAAAAGTAAAAGGTAAGAATAGTAAAGAACACAAGGAATTTGTTTAGGAAGTTCCTTCGTTGTCCTCGCTCGAAGTACTTTGCCCCCAATTCACAATCGAATTGGGCAATTTTATTAAAATTGCAATTGTTTTACAAGAAAACAATAGATGAACCAACAAACCAATTTGTGTTGAATGTGTTGTCAAATCTTCTTCTTGTCCCTTGATTCAAAGTCGAATCAAGACCTCCACGCGTGTCGAGAAAGCCTCCGGTTAATTGCTCCCTTCTTGCAAGGATATATGATCCTTCAAACTTTGAGCACGACTGAGTTTCTTCAACACTTGAGAACCCACAAAGATCTTCGTAATCCTTCGTCTACCGTGATATAAAAGAATGATCCACTTGATCTTCAATCTACCTCACTCGGTTGAATGTACGAACAATGGTTGTGTGCAAAAACCCCCAAACCTTCTATGATCTTGGAGGAGAAAACCCTTCAGATTTTTGCAATAAAAACTCACACTCTCTAGACCCAATCTGAAATCTCTAATTCATGATTTAACGTTATCTTCGAAACTAACACCTTAATCAACAAAGATTATTGTGTGTGATTGTTGATGGATGCAAGGAAGAAGAAGATGAAGAGAGAAATGTGTATATCTTTCACTTTTCTTGTTGACCTCTCAAAAGAAATGCAAGCAGCTATTTATATTGGTTAGCTTATGACAGAAAAATATAAAGCAAGATTTAATAAAAAATATAACAGTTACAGGAATGAGCCTGCTCAAATTAGCAAATGAGTCGGCTCAAAATTTTGGGTGAGTCGGCCAAAAGTAGGGGGAAGGCAGCCGGTTGAGACCCGCACACATTTGGGAGAAAACAATTGAATGAGTCGGCTCATGAGGGGATTTGAGCCGGCTCATACATACCCAATGAGCCGGCCAAAATTTGGCCTTAGGCAGCTTGTTGGGACCCGTGTAGTTTGAGCACAAAACACATTGAATGAGTCGGCTCATGGTGGAATTTGAGTCGGCTCATTCAGTTTATTTTCACAAAAATGATATTTCTTCCTTTTTCTTTGTGAACCAAGCACACTTTCAATCATGTCAAGTTTTTGACACATTAAAATTCTATGACATGTCTCACAGTAACCACTTTAAACTCGTGACTCGCCTCTTTCACAATAACGACAACATATGACGCACGATATTTAAGCATGCAACGAAAACAACATAATCGATGAATATAACCTAGCTATGACTATAAACAATCACAGACCAATAACATAGCAATGGTTACAACCTCACTCTGGTTGTAATCCATCATGCATTCGACGCATTACGAGTAGTTCACACTCCAAACCATTCATCTCGTCAATCTTAAATAAACATGTATGATAATTCACACAATTATACATATAATTCTCAACTTATATTCACAAATTGAACATACATTCACACATCAATTACCTCACAAGGAACTATCATGAGGTAGCTCTACATGTTAGCTCTCTAATGCTTCAAACGACACTTCATTTGGAATTACGGAACTAAAGTTAAGGCAAAAGTAGTCGGATAATAAAACATGTTTCAGTTCAGAAAATTTTCAAAAATAAGTTAGCATCAATCGATTGACAGGGAATGTCAATCGATTGACATCAAATTCATTTTCTCACAACCTTTTTACTATTAATTTAACATATAATACACGAAATATTAGTTGTATTCCTAGGGTTTGTGTAACACCCTAATTTTAATATTTATTCGTCGGGTATTTTTGGTATTTTGTTGGCCTTGTTAAAGGCGTATGTTTTGTTGTTTCGGTGTTGTGTTTTTGTGGACGGGTAGAATTGAGGTGTGTTTTGTAGGATCAAGCGCTTACTATTGCACTAAAAGCAATTGTTATTAGTGAAGGCACAACTTTATTTCCTTATAGTATAGATCCCTCAAGGGGTTGCGCCTATTAAGCACCATGGGTTGGGATGTTAAGCCTATCGAATCCCTAAGGGTGATCCTGAATTAATAAATCCAACAATCTCCCCCCCAATGTCAGCCGGGGGGATTCGAACCCATGACCTTGCTCTGATACCACTTGTAGGATCAAGCGCTTACCACTGCACTAAAAGCAATTGTTGTTAGTGAAGGCGCAACTTTATTTCCTTATAGTATAGAGCCCTCAAGGGGCTACTCCTATTAAGCGTCATGGGTTGGGATGTTAAGCCCATCGAATCCCTAAGGGTGACGCTGAATTAATAAATCCAACACGTTTAGTAATAGTGAGTGTGCGAATAATAATAATAACATTTAACCATTATTTCTATTATTATTATTAGTATTATTATTGGGCCTAATTAAAGTTGAGGGGAAAATTGGTATAATTAGAAGGTGAGGGTTTTTATAGAGAAGTTGGACTAAGTAGACATGGAGAAAGAATTGGTCGTGGGATTTGTGGGAAGAGCAAAGGACGCTAGAAAAAGGAAGAACACCTAGGCCATCTTCACAACCAGAATTTTTGCAGGAAATTCGTTTGATTTCGAGGTAAGGGGGAGAAAGGAATTCTAAATAGGTGATTTAACATGATGGGTAGTGAAGGGTTCCTTCCCTCATAGGAATTTCTATTGTTTTGATGAATTGTGATGAAAAATTGTGTATGTGATTATTATTGCGAATTTGTGATTGTGTTTATATGATTTTATGGATTATTGGCGATGTATTATCGTAATTGTTCCGTGGTATGAACATTTGATGCATACTGTTGTTGATGATGCAGTGGAACGATACTGATGGAGATACAAGGAGGTAATAAAAAATTGAATTAGTAACTTAGGTGAAAGGAGGACATAATTAAGAGTATAAAACTGGTATAAACATAATTCTAAGTCTGATAAAATAGAACGGAAACGGAATCGTAAGGGAGTTACAGAGCGGAAGGAAGAAGAAGCGAAACAGGGAACACAGTTGGACTGTGAGACGATCGTGTCATTAATCCAGACGAGCGTCTGGGGTCCATGACGACCGTCACACCCCTTGAGACGACTGTCATGCATAATAACAAGTGGCACAAGTCTGTGACGTCCGTCACATATGCCTGGGGCAGGAATCTTAGTGGTTTTGGTTATGTTCTTGGGTCTAAGATGGTTGATCGCTTCCAGAAGCATAAATTAGACTAAGGAGTACCAATAAATTAGAGGGAGCTTGTTAATTAGGTGACAGAAGATGAATAAATGAAGTTAGTGGAGAGTTAGGGAAAGAAAAGTTAAATAACAGTAAGATAACTTAGTAACAGGTATTGAAAGTGCCATGTTACAGTGATGTAGGATTGGAAAGTAGTATGGTGATCGGCTAGTAATGAGTAATATTAGCAGCATATGTTAAGTAGTCTAATTAATTAGTTTAACCAGGGCTATTTAAATAAAAGACCTTGTTTATAGCATTTGTTGTGTCTGATTTTATAGGGATTAGAGATGTGGAATTAGCTACAAATTAACTAGGGAATAACTAGGAATTAGCTACAGATTATTACTAATAGTTATATATATTACATGTAATAAATTAGCTACAGATTAGCTACGACTTCAGATACAAATTAGCTACGAAATTTTATGTGTTCAAAGTATGTTCTTGACCTTTAACCACGTGACATGCCACGTCAGCATCTTTGTAACACTCACAAAGTCACGTTGTGTGACACGTCAGCCCTGTTAAGTGGAATTGATGGCAGGGACGAAAAATAGAAACGAAAAAACTTTAGGAGGACGATTCATTGAACGAAACTTTTTTAGGGACTAAACACGAAGTTTGACTTATTTAGAGGGACCAAAAACTACATTAACACTAATATATATGATATGGTGTCAATATAGATGTTTGGTGTCATTGTTGGGTTGAACCATGTATGAAGTTGATGGATATTAATACAGATGGTGTTAATACAACTTCTTATCAGTATGTAGAGGACTTATTGGATCAACATGGTCAATGGAATATTGATCTTTAAAGAATCTATTTTCTTAAAATATGGTGACTAAAATTCCATATATTCTCTCTCCCAATGGTAATACTGGAAGAGATATTTATTGTTGGCCAAGCGATAAAAAGGTGAGTATACTATTTCATCAAATTATAAATTAATGTGCAATTTTGGTAGGCAAAATAACGAAGATAGTTGGAGGTTGATTAGGAAGTTTAAAGTTTATGAACGAATAAGATCCTTTATTTGGTTAGTGTATCTTGACAGGATTATAACCAACGAGAGAGAATAATAAAATGCAACTAGGAGGGTCTTTTTTAGTCAATGTGAAATAAAGGTGGAATCCATTATACATGTCTTACATGACTGTCCTTTAGCTTTTTCTATTTAAACTAACGTGATTAAGCTATGTATGAGAGGCTTTTTTCCACTAGTATTATTTAGCAGTGAGTAGATACTAATTTACGTTGTGATACTAGTATTAACGACGATCAGTAGTGGTTAGAACTTTGGGCAACCTCTTGCCATGCACTTTGGATGCGGAGGAATAAGGAACAACATGATCAGAATTTTGTGAGACCTAGAATTTCGTGGCTGCATGTTATTACAGTTGCTCGTGAGTATTTTTTACAATGGAGTTGCATGGTAGTAAGATGAATTTGGCTCGAGAGACTAAGGAAATAAGGTGGTCCCCTCCTCCTTCGAGTTGGGTGAGATTGAATACGGAGCTAGTAAGAATTGCTTTATAGCTATTTGTGGTGGTCTTTTAAGAGGTTGTACACGTACTCGGCTTTGAGATTTCGTAAGATATCTGAGTTCTTGTAGTAAATATATTGTTAAACTTTGGGTGTAGTAGAAGGATTAAGATTAGCAAAAAGAGCTTGGATTTCGAGTTATTGAGCTTCATTAGGTTCCAAAGAGGTTGATCAAAACATTTTAGATTCTAAACATGATAGTATAGTTAGAATGTGATTGATACAAAAAAGTTAACAGTTGCTCAAACTAGATTGGGAGATACGCGTGTCATATTTATCACGATTCAAACACTTGTGCGGATGCACTCTTCAATATGGGGTGTGATCTAGGTCCAAATTTGATGTTTAATTAGCGAATTCCTTTTCAAATTTCTTTTTAGTTGATTAGATTGGAATTTCTACTCCTAAATTGATTGCTATGTAATATTTTCTCTTTGAACTTCGAACCTTTTTTCTTAAATAAATAAATACTCTTTTTATAGTAAGAGTCGGGGAGAATGACTTTCATATTGAGTAAATTGAGATACCAGTTAATGATAATATTGATAATATTAATAAATAACTGATTTATTGATATTGTAAAGTGGTAAATATTTTTGCAGTAATGCATTTAACGAGTCTAATCACAATTACCCATTCACAAGGGTAATAAGTTAAGTGATGATTTGGCTTTCGTGCTCATCTTAGAAAACAGATGATAAAGACATGCAACTATAATGTGCATCATCATGTTGTATTAATCAATGAAGAAGGTTTGCATAGCTATCAGTAGCCAGATTAAGAACAATAGTGTTTCCTTTGATAGTAAACCAGCAACCTAATATTTTTCCCTGCATATCCATTTTGGGCATAAGATAAGATGCATTGCCAGCTTGTTAGTTCCAGTGTCACATTTCATTAATGCTATTATTAAAATGAATCACCATGATAAATTTCTTCTTTTGGGGGGGAAGAACAAGTCATGTTTCTGTACATTTGTTTCTATAGTTCCTATGCATCTATTAAATACACCAAGTTATAAAATTGAATGCTACTTTGATCAGTTGGATAGATTGATAATAATAAAAAGAAGATTAATGAACATGATTTCAAATTAGAAACTAAAACTGATGAGATATAAATGTTAGTTGAATGTGTAAATGTTTATAAACCCCAGACTAACAAAAAAGATAAATAACTGATATAAGAAAAAGAATTTTAAGATTAGTAGCCACAACAGAATCCTGTTATAATACACACATCATACATACATTACCCAAACAGAAATAAATAGTATGATAGATAGGGAGTACATCAAAACAGTTATGTCAGATCAAACTTGAATACTTCAAAATCACAAGGAATGTTGGAAAGTCTGAATGATGAAGGATAAAACTATATTAAGATAATCTCATTGCTACACCTTTAACATTATCATGTTTATAATTTTAGAGGATCCATTCCCTTATTTGATACATAGAATGAATCGAATGTTGATACATCGACAAGGACAATGACGAGAAAACGTGTTTTAGAGAGCTCCAGGGACAGTTGGAATAACTAAAATCAAGTGATAAAACACGGCAAAACATTTACCGCCTAAATGCATTGCCTTCACCTCCAGATTTGCCTTGGGAATAATGTGTCCGCCGTCGAACACTCTCGGCTATTGATGAGCTCCCCCCTTCTGCAGCACCATATATACTTTTTTGAGCATTATCCAAGAAATTCTTGCCACCAGAACTAGTGTTCTGGATTGCTTCCTTTGCATCAGTCTCCTCAGCCTTCTTTATACGTTTCCATCTCTCCCCTTCATGCAACTCAGCAGCAAGTTCCATCTGCCTAAGTTTAGCAGCCCTCTCTTCTTCTGAAAGCTTAGGAGCCACATTTCTCCGCTTATAGCGCGACTGTCGCTCAAGCGAAGTAGCAGAAGATCTAGTAGAGCTTGGTTCTCGAAAGCTCCCATTCCCCCTTTTAGAAACATCAAAATTGGCCTGACCTTCTGGAGCATATCTTCCTGACTTTGACTTGTTATCGTTTCTGTCATCAGCATCTTCTTTATAGTCTTCGACTTTGCTTTGACTCTGGTGGTGAATGGGTGATCTTTCTCTGTATTTTCTGTCTTCATAATGATTCTTCCTTCTGTCATCAGCATCTTCTTTATAGTCATTGACTTTTCTTTGACTCCGGTGGTGACTGGGTGATCCGTCTCTGTATTTTCTGTCTTCATAATGATCCTTCCTTCTGTCATCGGCATCTTCTTTATAATCACTGATTTTTCTTTGACTCCGGTGGTGACTGGGTGATCCTTCTCTGTATTTTCTGTCTTCATAATGATTCTTCCTTCTATTATCAGCATCTCTATAATCTTTGACTTCGCTTTTACTGTGATGGTGACTAGGTGATCCTTCTCGGTATTTTTTGTCTTCATAGTGAACCCTCTTCCTCCTTTCTCCTTCACTTAATTCATTCTCTGAATCTGATTGAGCCTTGTGATGTTTCTTGTCATAGTCTTCATCACTGGCCCTTCTTTTTCTTCTTTCAGCAATGTCATCTTCTGAATCAGACTGTGTTTTATGCTTTGATTTTGACCGATGCTTCTTTTTTTCCTTCTTACTGTGGTCTTTCTTGTGTTCCTTTCCTTCAACCTGACATTTTAACAAAGACAGACCCATAAATTAGAAACTACATCAAACACAATTTCTCGATGAAAGTAAACCATAACAGTTGTTTTTGTCATCCTGTTCAGTGCATACAATTTAAAATTCATTTAGGCTTTGATTTGGAATTTGGAACAGAGGGGAAGGGCTTCCGGAAAGCAGATTTGAACAAAAAATAGAGAAATTTTTAACATTTTTTAAAACAATGATTTTGCATAGAATGATAAATGAATGTTTATTATCAATATATTTTAATTTTCAAAATATTATAACATAGATTAAAAATGAAGAATTTATGTAAAGCCCTCTAAAACCCTTCAAACCCATCATCCAATACAATTTTTGAGTTCCTCCAAACTAAGGTGTTTTTGTATTATGAATAAAATGAAACCCCCAAAACCCTCTCCAATTAATTCCCTCGATTCTTTTTACTCCATCCTTCAATTTTTTCAAAGCCCTCCCCTCCAAACTCCCAAACAAAGCTTCAAGTGCAAGCGGTGAATTACAATTAAAAGCTCAATACATAATTTCATAGAGTTATACACCATTAAGCCACAGCATGAATAAGAATAGTAGCCACAAATAGCATGATCACTCCTTAGTAGGTCGCCGTGGGCATAGGGCTGCACAGGATAAATGGTCCTAAACATAAGTCGATGTCATCAATGAGGAGGAGGAGGAGAGGGAGAAAACACAAAAATTGTGGAGGTTGGGAAATGTATTTACAGAAGCAGAGCAGCAGTCAAAATCAAATCACATTTTTTAGGAAATTCCTACAAATCAGAATGTTTATAGCAGAAAAGTGCATTGAAAATTCCTGAACTAGAAGGTTTTGGTTGGTCAGTACAGTTTCTTCAATATGTTACTCAACGTATATTCCATCTCTATGTTGTTAATAGCAGCCGGCACGGCCGCGATACCGGTTCGGCACAAAATGAGAAAGCAGGTGACAGGCCGATTGTGGTCGGATGCGGTCCAAAGTGACCGGTTTATTTGGTTTGGCAAAGCGGGTCAGATACGGTCCAAATTGACCGGTTTATTTGGTTTTGGCAAAGCGGACCGTGTTAGAAGGTTTTACCCTTAATTTTAAACCGTTTGAAGAAACCCTAATCCTTTTCCTTTCATAAGTTCAATCGCGGCTGGTTTTGTATGTTCCTCCATCGCAAAAGCATCGCTCGTTCTTCTTTGTTCTTCCATCGCAAAGCATCCTCTATCGCAAAGCATCCTCCATCGCAAAGCATCCTCCATCGCTTCCGGTATTTTGCTTTGTTTCATCATCTTTGTTCCTCCATTGCTTCTGGTATTCTTGGTGATCAATAATATGAAAGAAAGGATGCTAGTGGCTGATGAAGTGCTGATGAAGACCTAAATTTTAGTGATTCTTGAATTTTTATTAGAGTTTTGATGTTTAGTTATTTTAAGATTTAGATGCCTAAGTATTTGTTTTCTTAAGACTTATGTCTTTTAATGGTATTTGGAATTAGAAGTATGCTATTATGTATTTGGAAATATTTTATTTAGGTTTTTTTTTGTATGTGCTTTTATGTTTTTAGAATGTAAAAATCATTAAAATATTTATTTTATAGTGTCCGCGTCGCTAACACTATAAAATTAAGAGGTAGAGGATTACAAAGCAGGAATTACCATTCTTTAAGTAAATTAAGTGGACTGCTTAATTGGAATTACCATTCTTACAAAACCTAAGATGAATTACAAGGGTTGTATTATAACTTTGAAGACACTTATCAATTGTTAGAACTTGCTAGTGTGCTTTGTGTTCTAATTTGTTGGGGATGGAACTATATTGTTAATATATTGTTAATCTTGGAAAACGGTGCGGCGCGGCACGGTCAACCCTAAAATGGGAGCGCCACGGAAGCCGGGAGCGACGCGGGCGCTATTTTATAGCGGTGCACACTAAAAAATAAATATTTTAATGGCACTTACATGTTGAAAACATACTAGCAAATAACAACAAAAAAAAACTCAACTTTATGAAGTCTTAACCAATAAAATCTTTCCAAATACATAATAGCATACTTCCAATTCTAAATACCACTAAAAGACATAAGTTTTAAGCAAAACATTGCAACATACTTCAAAATAGCAATAAAATTTAAGAAAACAAACACTTAAGCATCTAAATCTTAAAATAACTAAATATCAAAACTCTAATAAAAGTTCAAGAATAATTAAAATCTAAGTCTTCATCATCACTTCTTCCACCACTAGCATCCTCTTCATCCTCTGCAATATATTCGTAATCACCAAATTCATCAAAAATACCATAAGCAATGGAGGAACAAAGATGATGAACAAAGCAAAATACCAAAAGCAATGGAGGAACAGGGATGATGAACGATGGAGGAACATAGATGATGAGAGATTGAGGAAGCTTTGCGATGGAGGAATAGAGAAGAACTAACGAAACTTTTGCGATGGAGGAACAGAGAAGAACTAACGAAACTTTTGCGATGGAGGAACAGAGAAGAACTAACGAAACTTTTGCGATGGAGGAACAGAGAAGAACTAACGAAACTTTTGCGATGGAGGAACATACAAAACCAGCCGCGATTGAACTTAGGAAAGGAAAAGGATTAGGGTTTCTTCAAACAGTTTAAAATTAAGGGTAAACCTGTCCTGACTCGACCCACTTTGTGAAACCAAATAAACAGGTCGCTTTGGACCGCATCCAATCCGCTACAAGAACCACGATCGCGGCCGCGCCACCTGCTTTCTCATTTCATGTTGAACCGCGATCACGGCCGCGCCGGCCGCTATTAACAACATATGCCAGAACAACTAGTATAATATTCTAAGGTTTTGAACTCTCCATATCTGATTTACTTTTAGATTTGTGTTGATGAGAAAGAGCGAGAAAATCAGATAAAGTGAGCAAAAACTGAAACCGATTATGATCAGAGATTGAAACTATAGTTAAGAAAAAGGGCAAGGCTAGCCATTAGCCCAATAAACCAAAGCTGAAGTACGTGTTACAATAGTAACCAAACAAAAATGCACAACTATGATTACTGTTAAAAAATTCACAAGGCCAAAAAGAGAGATGCTTACTGATTTTCTAATCATGGCCATCTTGATAGGGTTGTTTTTAATCTTAGCAAGTGCTTCCTGTTCACGTTGTCGAATCATCAGCAAGGGATCCGAATGGAGCTTTCTCCAAGCATCATTAGCAGACTGAGGCTTGTCCTCAAATAAAGCTCCAGGAACACCTCCATCCTGCTGCAACGCAAAAGAATCAATTCACAACAATCAAAACAAATCTCAACTCAGATTCAATCAACAACAAAGAGAATAAAAATAAACATAATTTATACTATAAAAAAAAAATACCTTAGAAGCAGAAGAGGAAGGTGCATCTGTTGCATCAGATTTGGGTACAGTTTCAAGGGCCTTGAACCCTTCAGAAGTCTTACCAACGGACAATCCCGAATCATACAAAAACTCTAACCTCTCCTGGTGACTACAATCAAAATCAGTCAAATTTTCAATTCAATCAGCAATTTCCAGTAAACCCTAACCCTAAGAAAACAAATTTGGGATTTCCAATAAAAATTGAGAATTTAATCAAGGAAAAGAGATATAGGGATAGAGAAATTACGGGACGAGACCAGCTTTTTCCTGAAGCTGACGAAACTCGCTACGTTCACGTTCCTCTTGAATCTGCTTACGAAGTTCATCGAGTTTCTTCTCCTCAGCGTTATGCTTCTGCTCCGCTTTCCAAACGTTTTCTATGTTCCGGAGACTTCCCGTGTGCCATCCTTTCTTGTTCAAAAACTTCAACGCCATTTTTTGTAATCTCTTCGGATTTGATTGGTTTCAGAGACAAAATAAAACACTGTTCCTTCAATTGCTTGCAACTTCGAGAAGAAAAACAGAAAAAGTGAAGCTATGAATTGCAATTGGGTCTTATTGGTTCAAGACGGGTCGGGTCGGGTCGGTATTCTTTCGATTTTTTCTCTTGATTGTTTTGCTTTTATAATTGTTTCTGATTTTAAGTTAAGATAAGTTAGGGCTGATTAAATATAAAAAGATTTATTTTAAAATATTTAATTTTTTAAAAGCTATAATATTAGGTGGATCTAGGGTGAGTGTCCTACTAAATTCATCGCGGGTGCACTATACCAAAATTACCATTTGATTTAATTAATGGTTTAGATTTAGTGAAAATTAAAATTAGACTCCCCCTCAAAATCCTTAAAAATCTACAGATTTTTTATAGAAAAAAATAATACAAATATTAATAGTAGTTGTAGTTGTTATAAAAAACAAAAAACAGGTAACAAATGAGAATTTTTTTTTTAAATAACCTAATTTTATAAAAATATTTCCAAAATAACATATATTTCAAAAAAAATAGCAAAATGACTTAGTTTCTACACATGGTCGCCACACTGATTGGCGAACATGTAGAAATCTTGAGGCAATTTGCCATTTGGTTTGGCGAACATGTAGAAATTTGGAACCAATTCGTCAATCGGTTTGGCGAACATGTAGAAATTTTGAACCAATTTGTCAATCGGTTTGGCGAATTCATTTGTACTCAACACACGTTCGTCATTTCATTTGGCGAATTGCTTTATACTTTATGCATGTTCGCCTATTGGTTTGGCGAATATATTGTCAAACTAAGTCATTTTAGTTTTTTTTTTGAAATATATGTTATTTTGGAAATATTTTTATAAAATTAGATTATTTTAAAAAAAAATCAACAAATGAGAGGTTGAACATTTGAGATGTTGGATTAAAATCATTGAAGTTGATAATAAAAATAAAAGAATTTAAGGAATTCAACAAAATAGATTCACAATTTTGGGGCTTTTCTTATATGCATTGTTGGAAAACTTCTTAATGAATTTATACTATTTTTCTATTTAAATTTTTTGTCTTCTCACCTTTGACAAATATATTTACATAGATCTTTTGTCAATTTAATGTTTTATCATGATGATAGAATTGTTAAGAAATATTGATGATGATTATTATTAATTGTTTAAAGTTCAACTACTGTTTTAGGGAACTTTTAAGAAAGAAGGAAAAAAAATGGAGGAATGAAAAGAAAAAGAGAATAAGGTAGATGAAGAAAGAAAAGACATGATTATTGTGTGTGTGATTGTGTAGATATTCTCATTTATACTTTCAGTCAATCTAGATCATTGAACAAATCTTACGGTGAATTTTGTATAAGACACTCATAAGGCACTTAATTAAGCCCTCATATTAGAATTCACCATAATTATTATTTATTTTTACAGAAGTTATAATATTATTTGTTTAAATTTTTATTTTTATTTTAAAAAATTTTAACTCTTAAATTATTTTTATTAGTATGTTTTTAACTGTTACATTTTTTTAATATGTAATAAATAATATTCTTTCAAACCAAATATTTATGCTCGAGTGGTAAATAATTTTTACTAAAAAATGAAGATTCGAGAAATATCAAATTCATTTTTGATATGAAAAATATTTGGCCAGGTCAAAGATAAATTTATAAAATTATATAAACAATCAATAAATATAATATTTCGATCATTATTCTTAATTTCTTAGATTTACATTAGTCTTATTTGGAAGAATTTAAAAAAAAAAATGATTGATCAAGTAGAAAAAATAGAAGAATTTATGTGGAGAGGGTTTTGAGTATTTATTTTATTTAGGGTTAAATGTTGTTTATTCTCTGCCATATAGCGAGATTTGGTTTACCCCTTAAGAAAAAAAAACTTGAGATTTCCCTCTCAACAAACCAAGATTCTTTTTCTACTCCCCCTTATTGCTATCTGTGTCACAGAATCTGTACAAGTGACGTCCACGTGACATTTTTTATTATTTTTTAGTTAATTTTGATATTCCACGTGGAATTTACGTTTTTTTTGTACAGGTGGCGTCCATGTGGAATTTAAGTTCAATACCTGGGTTCAGTAAGTTTTTTAGTTGCATTTTGTCTTAATTAAAAAACTTATTGATACGTAAATGCCACGTGGAATATCAAAATTAATTTTTTTTTTTAAATGTCATGTGGACGCCACTTGTACAAATTATGTGACATAATCAGCAATATGGGGAGTGAAAAGAGAATCTTGATTTGTTGAGGGGGAATCTCAAGTTTTTTCTTAAGGGGTAAACCAAATTTCGCTCATATGAGCGGGATAAACAACATTTAACCTTTTTATTTATAAATCAAAATTCTTTAATTTGGGGAAATTAAAAAATTGTATTAAATGGAGTATTTTGAGGTTTTATAGAATTTCGATAAATTATTCAAATATAATTTATGTTGTTATAATATTCCAAATATTAATGATATATTAATGGTAATTAATCACTCTTTTATCATTTAATATTAAAATTTAAAAAATATTATAGATTTTTCTATATTTAAAAAAAAAATTGTTTTTTAAACTTTATCTTCCCTCCACTTTAAACTCTCCAACAAAGTCTAAAAGATGTTATAATTAGGAACGGAGGTTGCATCTTTTAAAATTATAATATTAAAAAAGCTCTTTTTCATATAGAAAATTTTTTAAAACAAATCTTTTTTTATTTTAAGGAAACAAATACCAAAAAAATGACATTATAAAGGGATTAAAGGGAGCGGAAACTTATAATGCAAACATAGTAAAAGGAAAAGTGATGAGAGCAAGACTTGTGTTTTCATCATCTGTGTTGACATCGTCATCGTTGTAGCTTATGTCTCATGTGTTTCCTATCTTCATTGTCGTTGTTGCGGTTTTTGTCACCTTTGTTACAATTCTCGTCTTCGTATGTTTCCTTTCTTCGTCCTCTTTGTTGTGGTTATAGTTTCCTTTAATGTGATTGTCGTCATCATTGTTGAGGTTAGTATCATGGTGGGTTCTCCGCATCGACGATATGTTTCATGTCGTTGTTTTTCACTGTTTATTTCTTTCTTTTTTGTTCTCATTTTCTGTAGGTTTTCCTATTACACGTAGAACAATAATATTTTCTCATTGAATGCGTGTGAAAGAAACTGATTGTTAAACCAGTATATAAATGGACCAAATTTATTCCTTGTTAAACTAAAATGGATTGATTTGGTTATTGATCCTTCTGGAGAAAAAAAGTCATTCACGTGATGGTGAACCTGGTTAAGTTCATATGCAAGAAGTGTTTTTATGTAAGAAGTGTATGTATATTGATTTGACGTGTGTCGCTCCTTTTATAGACGTGTTAATGGTTTATAAGGGCCTGCAACCTTTCAATTTAAGATAGTTGTCCAAATGGACAAATGTCAGGGTATAATTTGTTATATCATGTAACGATCTTCCTTCAATCATTTGCATGAATCAGGTGTTTTCCCAGGGAAGACCCACGTTTGTTGGTGAGGTATTATAACATTTTTTAGAAGTTGGGTTGGTTTGGCATTATTTGGTTGTGATTTGGGTGTTGTGGACCGGCTTCAGCCTTTGATGTCGGTCTTTACTTATTAAATGAAAGGCATCTTTCAGACTCGTTGGGTTTCGGTCTATGTAAATTTGTAGTGTGGAAAACATCGAATAATTCTGGGTTATTTTGGGAAATTCATTTTTTACTCTTGAAGTTTAGTATGATGTAATGTATCATCTAGGTATTCACATTGGGTAATAGGTAAGGGGTATAACAAATGGACGCATGATTCCCAATGTTTTAGATATGATCATTGTGGCATGGGGAAACGTAGTTGTAATGATTTATTTGTGCCAAGTGTCCACACATGATTGTCCCATCAAGCTTGAGGTTTTTCTATAAATAGAGTTTCTCTATTCATTTTCAATTTTTACTCCCCTAGCTCTTTGTGGTTCAGTTTTTTGTGCTTTTTTTTTTACTTTGTTTGTTTGATTTCTCTGATTTATTACATGTGACATATTACTTTGGATATCTTTGGTGAGTTTTTTTTTCTTATTTCTTTATGATATACTTAAAGATTATTAGTAGTTTCAATTCCTTCTTCATCTATCTTCTTTTACAGGTTTTCTTCACTTGACTTTCTTTCTTTGGGTCTGTTTTTATCTTGCTGGGAAAATCTTGATGACAATCTCTATTTCCTAATCACATTATTTGGTATTATGGTTTTTACTTTTATGGAAGCAACAATACTGAGACTTATTGATTATGGGGTGTTAATTTGTTTTAGTGCTCTAACTTGATCATCTCTGAATTCAACATTGATTTATTCTTGAAGTATGTGTTCTCTTTATGCGTTCAAGTGAGTGTAACCATGGTATCTACATGGTGGTGCTCCCATATTCTCCCAACTAATCAGGGATCTTTCTTTTCCTCGTTTCTTTTCTCCTTAACTTGCTTCGTCTCTTTTGTTCCTCTTTTACTTGCCTTGACCTTGTTTAAACACCATTCGTATATTGCCTTACTCTCAGCCATTTTTTGCTTAAATTGTATTAACTTCTCAACTTTTTCCAACATGCTGTTAAACTTTTTGTGTTCCTAGTCTCAATCTTTATGTGAATTTTGACAATGGTTGAAGTCTGAGACTCAACAAATATTTTTCCATCTAATTATCAATGTTTTTGACAAGTATTTCCTCCATGTTTTATCTTTCAATGTATGATCATATGGATTAAGTGTTCTCCTTCCTAATGGAACCTAAATTTTTCATTGACTTAGATTGTCTCCGAGATTTCATGAAATGAATGAAATACCTTATGTGAAGCTGTCCCTATGAACTAATTAATTTATTTCTTAGCCCTTTGAACCAAGACATGGCCTATGCATATAGGGTGAGGATTAAACACTTGCATTTATTCGGGCCTCTAGCCCCTTTGAAGTTTAAGTGGACGCCATCAAGTTCCTTATGTTTGTCGGGGTCGATTGTCCCGTTGTAGGTTCCCATCCCTTTTGGTTTTTGGATTTCTTTTTGTATAGGATACTCGTTGATTCATTTTTTAAGAACACTTTAAAATGAGACATCCTTATCCCTTTCACAAACATCAGAGAATGAGGAACATGAAATGATCTGGAAAAAGTGATGGTGGTGTCTCAGATTGTGGCCTTTGGGTTTTTATCCCGATGGGGGAATGTCTTTATGGGAGAGGGTAACATGTTATGTACCTTTAGTGATCTCGGGGTGACCGATTTTGGGAAGACTCTGTATGATATTCATTCTAGTTTTTTACCATGTCATTATGGAGTTTAGGTTGGAGGAAATGGTTAGGATAAATGGTTTTAACCACTCAGAGTTGCTTATTTTGATACTCTAGTGCTTCTGACTTTTGGTAAACCTCCATAAGTAGATCCTTTGATTGATTGTTAGTTTCAACATTTGTCGTGTGGGTCACTAAAATGGTGAGTTGGGGTGCACCATCGTCCTCCGCTTATGGGTGGTGCCAAGTTTTCCCCATTTTTTGGTTGAAGTTTGCAATTCGGTGTAGGAATAAGGACAACTTCAATTGTTGTCGGAGGTTGAATTGGATCCTCTTGTCAATAAGAGGATATCGTGAGCCTATCTTTGAGATTGTAGTTTCTCCTTGCAGCCTCTCTTGCGATAGATCCAGAAGTTTGAAGTTTTGTGTTGCTCTTATGTCGTGGTTTACCATTCCGACGTTTGAGTAAGTGTTTGAGCATGGATGATCATTCACGCATATGTCGTCAATGATCCTTCAAAAAATGATTCATTTACGTGGTGATGAAGCTTGTCAAGTATCGATGATTTTCAGGAAGAGATTATGCACTCCAAATATGGGTTGTCGTCTTGTAGAGTTTGGTACCTACAAGACCTCGAACACCCAGAAAAGTTTATATCGAACGCGAGAGGTATTTTTATGTATGAAAAAATTGTACCTATATTTAACATTTGTTGCTCCTTTTATACAAATTTTCTACATTTTTAGGGCCTAGAATGTTCCAATGCAATATATTTGTCCAAATGGATATATGATAGGGTATAATTTGTTATTATACGATGAACTTCGTTCAATCATTTCATCGGATCAGGTGTTTTCCTTGAGTATGTACAAACTTGTTTTCGAGGTCATATAATATTCTTTGGGCCCGTAGTTGGTGGAATGGTTCCTCTATTTGACGTCACATATCTTATGTCATGGTAATGTATCTTATCTTTGATCAAAACACCTGTTGGTTTTCGTTGACACGTATTAGACTTAAAGTGATTGTCATGAATTATACTCATTATTGAGCCATGAAATATCTTTCGGTCCAAGTGGGAACATATATTTTAAAATTGGATGACATTTTAAATTTCTAAATGGTTTGGGTAAGTTTAACAGAAAAAAATCGTCTATTCGTAAGTTTTGTCTTACACCAACACTTTGTATGTGAGCAATATATCTTACATTGAAGGACAAACCTTTGGTATAGTAACACAAACACATAGATCAATTGTTGGTTATTTTCATCATGAATAATTGGGATATTATCCACCTGGTTCAACTAACCTAAAAATAATTCTCCAGGGACAAAATGGAGGAATCTACCTGCCACCCTCCACGCATTACTGGCACCCCCAAATATACATAACGGCAAAAATGCCCCTACATTTTTTACAAACAATTTCTGTAACAAATTCCCGAGAGGCATAAAAAAATTTCCGATATGAAACCAAATTCCCGGTAGTTCATTTGAAATTACGGGTATACCTGTAATTTCAAATTCTCAGTATATTGCCATGAAATCGAATATTTGAAAAATACAGTTTGATATCGGGAATTTTCAAATCCTGTGAAATTACCGGTAGGCATAATTGTAGGGTTTTTTTATTTTTTATTTAAACGGATGAGATTTTGCCGACAGTTTTGTATGGTTGGGATTGCACCGACAGTTTCTGTGGTCCAGAATTGTTGCACACTTGTATAAATAGGGGTTAGGTCTTGTGGTTAAACATATATGAAAAAATGACTATTCCAACATTTTTAATTAAGGCAAAACTTTACTTCAAGAGAGGTTCTCAACCGGTCGAATTCATGCTCTCGGATGACACGAGCTCCTTTGTCGGTCTTGTAGATGTTTAGAATTGGCAGAATTTTTGACCAACAAGAAATGTTGAATTCAGTTCAGGATGTCCTATCAGATGTTGGGACATTATCAAACAGAGTAAGTAAATGAACTTAATTCAGAATGTCACACCAGATGTTGGGACATTGCATCAGTTAATGATATAAGTTCAGTTTACAGGATGTCACATCAGATGTTGTGACATTGTATCAGTTAATGATTTAAGTTCAGTTTTTCAGGATGTCCCAACAGATGTTGTGACATCTCAAACCTGCTACCAGAATTAATTAATGACTAACAGAACTGAGTAAATTAAGGAAAGTTATCTGGAATTAATTATGGATGGACAAAACAGACTAAGGCGCATCTGTAGGGAGTGTTGTTATGAGACTTCAGCATAATCAGAAGAACTGAATCACCTAGAATCTAGGAAGTAACAAACCCTAATTCAAGGTGGAAGCTGCATGCGTTTCAGGGTTGGATAAACCTACAGAAAGCCCAAAATCCATACACCTATTTAATCAACAGAAACTCTCAGAATTGTGTACGAATTTAAGAAGATAAAATAGGGTGTTTTGTGTTTTAATAGCAGGCTGTTTTTATTGTACCACTTTATGAGCTTTTAAGCAAAAGTGTATTTGTGTCTTGATTGAAACTGTGAAGTAAGATCAAGCTGTTTTTGTTTGAAGTATGACTTCAATTTTATTAAACTTGTAAACAAGATCACTGTGTGATTGATGGGGAGTGAGTTGGTACTCATATCTAAGTTGTGTCTTAGGTAGAAATTGCATTGGGTAGATATTAAGTGAAAGATTAAACTGGGTGGTTTAAGTCTAGAATTAATATTACTTATAGTGGATTTCCTCCTGGCTTGGTAGCCTCTAGATGTTAGTGTGGTTATACACTGAACTGGGTTAACAAATTAATGTGTTGTTTAATTTTCCTGCACTTTAAGTTTTGGTAAAGTGTTTAAACATCTCATTCGACATCTCATACCTGATCACAGAATTTCAATTGGCATCAGAGCAGGCACCCTGCCTGTTTATACTGGGTGAGATCTAGGGAATACAAATTCTGGAAACATGGACAGAGATGTAGGATCAGTAAATAGACCACCTATAGTGGATGGATCTAATTATGACTACTGGAAGCCAAGAATGATTGCATTCTTAAGATCACTTGACAATAGGGCCTGGAAAGCAGTCAACAATGGATGGGAACACCCTGTCCAAGACACCAAAGATGGAGCAAAAATGTTGAAACCTGAAGAAGAATGGAGTAAGGAGGAAGAATATTCAGCACTTGGCAACTCCAAGGCCTTAAATGCTTTATTCAATGGCATTGATAGGAACATCTTTAGACTTGTGCATCACTGTGAGCTGGCCAAAGATGTTTGGGACACTCTCAAAACAACTCATGAAGGAACATCAAAGGTGAATATGTCAAGACTTCAACTTCTCACCACCAAGTTTGAAAACTTGAGAATGAAGGAAGATGAGACAATTCATGAATTCTACATGAACATCTTAGAAATAGCCAATACTTCTGGAGCTTTGGGAGAAAAGATGACTGATGAAAAGCTTGTAAGAAAGATTCTCAGATCTTTACCAAAAAGATTTGACATGAAGGTCACAGCAATAGAAGAAGCTCAAGACATATGCAAAATGAAAGTTGAAGAGCTCATTGGTTCCCTTCAAACATTTGAGATGGGAATGAATGACACAAGTGTAAAGAAGAACAAAAGCATAGCCTTGGTGACAAATACTGATAAAGAAGAAGAAAATGATGAATCAGAAACTGATGAAAACTTATCAGAAAACATTGCTATGCTTGGAAGACAATTCAAAAAGATTCTCAGAAGGATGGAAGACAAGTCCAGACCAAGTGGAAGATACACAAACTCTTCTGAGAACAAAAGACCTTATGATACTAATAGAAGGTCAAATTATGATGAAAAGACCAGTCAAGAAAAAGGAATTAAATGCCATGGATGTGAAGGATATGGACACATCAGGAATGAATGTCCTACCTATTTAAAAAGGCAAAAGAAAGGTCTCTCTGTAACCTGGTCTGATGAAGACTCAGGAGGTGATTCAGAAGAAGAATCAGCTAAGCATATCACTGCTCTAGCTGGATTATGTGAATCTGAAAGTGAATCCAGTGATAGGGAGCTTACTTTTGAAGAACTTGAGCAATCATACAGAGAACTAGTCAAAAGAAGCACTGAAATATGCAGGGAGAGTATAAAGCTAAAGAAGCAGATTGAGGCACTAAATGATGAAAAAGCAAGTGATTTAGAGATCATTGACACCTTGAAAAATGAAGTAAGTCTTCTCAACTCCAAGTTGGAACATATGTCCAAATCTGTTAGAATGTTGAACAGTAGCTCAAGCACACTGGATGTTATTCTCAACAACAATAAGCATTCAGGGGATAAAAGTGGACTGGGTTTTAACAAAGTTCATAAGGTTGAAGCTAGCTCTAGCAAAACTACTTCAAAGCCCATACAGTCAAACAAGATGTCCCAACAGATGTTTCAACATCATGAAAAGAACACAAAGTCAAACATAATGTTCCAACAGATGTCTCAACATCCTGAAAAGAACATAATGAAGAAGAAGTATCAAAGATGGAGATGTCATCATTGTGGAAGATTTGGACATATCAAACCTCATTGCTACAAGTTGCATGGATATCCAAATCAGATGTATCAGCAACCTCCTAAGCAGAAGATAGAAGTTACCAAGAAAGTGCTGCATGGACATCAAAGAGATCAGCAACCCCCTAAGCAGAAGACAGAGGTCATCAAGAAGGTATGGGTACCAAAAGCTAGTCTTCATGCTGATCAAAGCTTCATGCCAAAGAACAAGATCAACAAACAACCTTGGAGCTCTACTGATGAACAATACACAGGGCAGAGGTATCAAAAGAAATCTCAACACAAATGGTCAAAGAAAGGTGTTGCATATATAGCTCATACATCACTAAGAGTTTCAGCTAAAGAAGACTGGTACTTTGATAGTGGATGTTCAAGACACATGACTGGATTGAAGAATTTGCTAGTAGTCTTAAATTCATATTCATCCATATATGTAACCTTTGGAGATGGAGCTAAATGAGAAATCAAGGGAGTTGGGACCTTGGACTGTCCAGATGTACCAAGACTAGATGATGTGCTGCTGGTTAAAGGTTTAACTGCTAACCTGATCAGCATAAGTCAATTATGTGATCAAGGGTACAGTGTAAACTTTACCAAAACTGAATGCATAGTGTCTAACAAAGAACAAAAGGTTGTCATGAAAGGAGCCAGATCTAAAGACAACTGTTACATGTGGGAACCTCAAGACTTCAGTCTCACTTCAACTTGCTCTTTAGCTAAAGAAGAAGAAGTGAAACTATGGCACCAAAGACTAGGTCATCTTCATTTCAGAGGCATAAAGAAAATCATATCTATGGATGTTGTGAGAGGTATTCCTAAACTTAAGATTGATGATGGCAAAATATGTGGTGAATGTCAAATAGGCAAGCAAACCAAGATGTCCCATCCAAAGCTCCAACATCTAACAACTTCCAAAGTTTTGGAATTATTGCATATGGATCTTATGGGACCTATGCAGGTTAAGAGCCTTGGTGGTAAGAGGTATGCCTATGTGGTGGTTGATGACTTTTCAAGGTATACATGGATAAATTTCATCAAAGAAAAGTCTGATGTATTTGATGTATTCAAAGACTTATGCCAAAGAATACAAAGGGAAAAAGCCAACTGTGTGATCAGAATAAGAAGTGATCATGGAAAAGAATTTGAGAACCAAAAATTCTTAGATTTCTGTTCTTCAGAAGGAATCAATCATGAATACTCTTCACCAATCACTCCTCATCAGAATGGGATTGTTGGAGGAAGAATAGAACTATTCAAGAATCAGCAAGAGCTATGATTCATGCTAAAAAGTTACCTTTGTACTTCTGGGCTGAAGCTATGAACACAGCTTGTTACATCCATAACAGAGTTACTCTAAGAAAAGGAACTTTGTCCACAATCTATGAAGTCTGGAAGGGCAGAAAACCCACAGTTAAGTACTTCCATGTGTTTGGAAGTAACTGTTATATTCTGGCAGATAGGGAGCAAAGAAGAAAAATGGATCCTAAAAGTGATGAAGGAATTTTTCTTGGATACTCTATAAACAGCAGAGCATATAGAGTATTTAATTCTAGAACCAAGGTTATCATGGAGTCCATAAATGTGATAATTGATGATGCTCCTACAGATGTTCCAGAAGATGTTGGAATATCTGCTGATATCAAAACTGAAGCTGAAGAAAAGAGTGATCATTCTGACTTCACTCAAACTGATGCAAGGACAGAACAATCCAACAAACCTCCCTCCATCAGAATCCAGAAGGATCATCCTAAAGATTTGATAATTGGTGATCCCAACAGAGGTGTAAGCACTAGATCAAGAGAAGTGATTTCAGGTTCCTGTTTTGTTTCAAAAATAGAACCTAAAAACATCAAGGAAGCTCTTATTGATGAATACTGGATTTGTGCTATGCAAGAGGAATTAGGTCAATTCACAAGGAATGAAGTGTGGAACCTTGTTCCTAGACCTGATGACATAAATGTGATTGGAACTAAATGGGTGTATAAGAATAAGTCAAATGAGCAAGGAGTTGTTACAAAGAACAAAGCTAGACTTGTAGCTCAAGGATACACACAAATTGAAGGAGTAGACTTTGATGAAACCTTTGCACCAGTAGCAAGGCTTGAATCAATCAGACTACTTTTGGGAATTGCTTGTATCTTAAAGTTCAAGCTATTTCAAATGGATGTGAAGAGTGCCTTTTTAAATGGATATCTTAATGAAGAGGTATATGTAGAACAGCCTAAAGGATTTGTTGATCCAAGCTGTCCAAATCATGTATACAAACTAAAGAAGGCTCTTTATGGTCTGAAGCAAGCTCCAAGAGCATGGTATGAAAGGCTGACTACTTTTCTTATCAAGCAAGGGTACAGGAAAGGTGGAATTGACAAAACCTTGTTTGTTAAAGATGAAGACGGAAATGTCATGATTGCTCAAATATATGTAGATGACATTGTTTTTGGTGGGATGTCAGAAAGGATGGTGAAACATTTTGTCAATCAGATGGAATCTGAATTTGAAATGAGCCTAGTAGGAGAATTAACCTACTTTCTTGGACTGCATATAAAGCAAATGGAGGACTCCATGTTCATTTCCCAAAGAAAGTATGCTAAGAACATAGTCAAAAAATTTGGGATGGACAGTGCTACTCATAAGAGAACTCCTGCCCCCACACATTTAAAGATGACTAAAGATGACAAGGGTGAGAATGTAGATCAAAGCCTATACAGAAGCATGATTGGAAGCTTGTTATATCTGACTGCTAGCAGACCAGACATAGCATTTGCAGTAGGTGTATGTGCAAGATATCAAGCTGATCCAAAAGTTAGTCATCTTAATCAAGTCAAGAGAATTCTGAAATATGTTAATGGTACTTGTGACTATGGCATAATGTACTTTCATGGATGCAAACCAATTCTCACTGGCTTCTGTGATGCTGATTGGGCTGGAAGTGCTGATGACAGAAAAAGAACTTCAGGAGGATGCTTCTTTCTAGGAAACAATTTGATTTCTTGGTTCAGTAAGAAACAAAATTGTGTATCCTTATCTACTGCTGAAGCTGAATATATTGCAGCTGGAAGCAATTGTTCACAGTTGGTTTGGATGAAGCAAATGCTCACTGAGTACAATATCCCACAAGATGTCATGACATTGTACTGTGACAACTTAAGTGCTATTAACATATCAAAGAATCCTATCCAACATAGCAGGACCAAGCATATTGATATCAGACACCATTTCATCAGAGATCTTGTAGAAGAAAAAGTGATCTCATTGGAACATGTAGCTACAAATCTGCAATTGGCTGATATATTTACTAAAGCCTTGGATGCTACCCAATTTGAAAACCTAAGGGGTAAATTGGGAATCTGTTTGTGTGAAATTTAGCAGTTATGGAGATGTGCCAACATGTCATATGACATCGTGTGGCATGATCACCAGATGGCAACACCAGTCTGGTCAAGCACCTTGTGTATTCCACTCCTAAAAATTCTCCAAGTAACGGCTTTTATAAGAATATCAGCTCACATTCAGCTATTCATCTTCTCAGCATTCTCTCACAACAACTTGCTTGCTATAGCTAACTCTCTGAGATCATCAAACTCAACCAATCTCAATCTTTTTCTTCACCACATTCTCAAAATGGCTCATCACCAAAACCCTAACATCTCTGAAGAAATCCTCAACAAGGAAGATGTGGTGCATGCAACCCCCATTTCTGTGGTACCCATGGATTCAACTCCAATGGACGAAATCAGAGGAAGTGTTCCTCTTGCTCAAAAGCCAAGAACTCCTAAAAGGACAAAGGACCCTGTTTTCAGCAAGGCCAAAGGCATACCTTCACCATCAAACACCACTCCAAAAGCTTCTGAATATGTGGATGATTCCATAAAGGAGTTGGTAAACAGGATCCTATCTGAGCAAAGAGTGGTAAGTGGCATATCTATCCCTCTGAACACCATGCCAGCTCCACAAGAAGATCAACAAACTCAGGCTGAAAAGGACACTCCTGCTCAACAGGATGTCCTAATAGATGTTGAACCATCTGAAGACCAGCAAAAGGTCTCATCTGATACTGCTGATGATACATCTGAGGACCAGAAAAAGGCCTCCATTGATAGTGATGAAGAAGCATCTGAGGACCAGCACAAGGCCTCCACTGAAGAGCAAATCTCTGTTGATCCACCAGCTGAAGAGGAGACTGCTCAACCTCCTCTTGTTGTGAACCTAGAGCATGATTCTGATACAGAAATCATTGCTTCTGTAAACCCTAGCATAGCCAAAAGGCTTAGGACTAGGAAAGAAAAGATGAATGCAGGACATGCAATTCCTGAGAAGAAGCAAGCTACACCAAAGAAGGACAAAGCTAAAGTTGTCTTTGGTCTTACAAAACAATGGAGCAAGGTGCAAACACAAAAGAGGAAAGCTGTCACTCCTCCAGATTCAGATGTTGAAGTAGATGTCCCAACATCTCCTCCAAAGAAGAAACCAGCACCCTCAAGGTCATCAACTGCTGTTCCAGAAGCTCCTTTGGACAACATCTCCTTTCATCATGTTTCAAGTGTGAATAGATGGAAGTTTGTTTATCAAAGAAGGGTAGCACTTGAAAGAGAGCTGAGCAGTAATGCACTTGAGTGCACAGAGTTAATTGATCTCATTTCTTCTGCTGGCTTTTTCAAAACTGTCTCCAACTTCTCTCCTTGCTATGAGCTGCTTGTCAAGGAATTCATAGTCAACCTCCAAGAAGATTGTGCTAATGGTAAGTCTGCTGACTTTAGAAAAGTATATGTAAGAGGAAGGTGTGTAGAATTCTCTCCTAGGGTTATCAACCACTACCTTGGAAGAGAATCTGATGGCCCAAATGAATTAGGGAAGACTGATAACCAAGTTTGCAAGGTTATCAATGCTAATCAGGTCAAGGCTTGGCCAGTTAAAGGGAAACTCTCAGTTAGCATGCTGACAAGGAAGTATGCCATGCTGAATAGGATTGGCACAGCAAACTGGGTCCCTACCAATCATACATCCTCAATATCAACTGGATTGGGCAGGTTCATATATGCTGTGGGCACCCAACAAAGCTGGATTATGGAGCTTATATCTTTGATCAGACATTGAAGCATGCTGGATCATCTGCAACAAAGCTGCCAATTGCCTTCCCTTCCTTGCTGTGTGGAATAGTGCTGAGTCAGTATCCTGGTATCCTCACTGAGAAGGACACAATTTGCAAAAGAGAAAGCCCTATGGCCTTCCACTACAAGCTGTTCTTGAGTCATCATGCAGCTGATGTTGAAGCTCCCTCTGGGACATTTGCTGGTCCTTCAAAGGCAAAATCTCCAATCTCTAAAGCTGCCTTGATTGCTGAGCTGAAGATCACATGCAAAGAACTGGATGCAAGGAAGCAGAAGCTTGAGGAGATTATCCAAAGGCTGGAGATTGAAGAAAGTGCTCAGAAAGCTGCTGCTTCTGATGAGGAGACTGAGGAAGAGGAAGAAACTGACTATGAGGAGTCTGAGTGAAAAACTGTATGTGAGGAAAATGTAATGACTGCTGCATTGTAATTTTGAATTAGTAACTTTGGCCCCAATTTATGTCTAACAAGGGGGAGAACTGAACAACAACAACAATGTATGATCCAAATTACTGATTAATGAAAAACTTATGTTTGCTTCTGAACTAAAGCTGTGTTTTAATGAAAATTTCTGTTGCAACAAAACTGAATACATGTATGTTTGAGGGGGAGTAAACTCACACATGACTCAACAGAAAAGAACTGCTATACTCTGATAAAAGAACTTCTGCTGCACTCTGATAACCAAAAAAGAATGTTAGCCAAAAATTAGCCAAAGGGGGAGTTTGTAGATGTTTAGAATTGGCAGAATTTTTGACCAACAAGAAATGTTGAATTCAGTTCAGGATTGAAGGAAAATTGCGATCTAAACGCAGCGGAAAACAAAAATTTTCCTTTAGTGATCCTTACGAATGAGCATGGTCAGTGATAGAATCGTTACCTCTTTGTGGCGATTCAGATCTTTGATGCAGCGATCACAAGCGTTGATGAAGTGCAACGCCTCTACTCAGTCCACACGAACAGCTTCCGGTCACAGTGCTAGCTGCTTACGAACGGAATTATTTGAGTGAGAATCAAAAACGAAATTGCATCAAGTAAAAGCTTCATCACAAGGGTTCCTTTTATAGACTCTCTTGTGGGCTGCGGGCTAAAAGCCCAATTCACATGATCCATAATAATATTATATATTATTATAATAACTATTATTATAATAAATATATTTATTTTATTATTATTTTATAACCATTATAAAATAACAATAATTATTATTATATTATCCGAATTTCTATTTTTCACTTAAGTGCACCGTACCTTACGGTGTTCCTTTGATTTCTCTATCTCTCATCAAACTGTCCTTATGTGTGTGACCCTGTAGGATTTCGTAACGTTGGTAATTATATTAAATTATATATTTAACATAATAAACAGTGAGCGGTATCTAGCAACACATCACTGCTACCCAAGTCACGAAAATGTCATGTGATCTGACAAAACCTTTTTCGTGATAATATATGTTTGTACAATTACCCTTTTGCCCCTATGTCTATATTGAACACAAGGCATACACTGTGTCATCCTTGTCCAGTTCAATATTGGGCCCTTAGACATTTCTCCTGTTATGCAGGATTGGCAAATTCCATCTAGGACACTCATGTCCCTCAGCATGCTTCGTGGAGTGCCCATCAACTGTCTTTATGATCATCCAGTTACGGATAATGTTTGATCAGCAATAAAGCACCCGACTCTACATCTAGGGTCCATAGTGGTTTCAGGTCGAAGGGTGGTAATACACCATTATCACCATGAGAATAACTTATGACACTTTGCATAACATACTATGTAGTATTCTCATAGCGGGTCAATCCGGTATAAATATTACTCCTAATATTTATACCTATGTCAAGACTTGATAACTCTTTATCCATGATCCATGAGATGTGATCATCAGTCTATCTTCATAATAGTTTCAATGCTTTAATGTTATCCCACTTTGCAATAAAGCTTGACTACGGATATTTTAAGAATAATGTCTTTATGTTTAATGGGATCTCATGATTAAGTCACACTTAACATTTCATTAAACAGACTAACTATTCTAGGGACTTTATTATTCTGAAAGACAAACATAATAAAGAAATGCCTTTTATTATTAAACGAATAATCCGATACAAGTACCAAAAAGTATTGGCCTCTAGGGCTTACACCAACAATCTCCCACTAGCACTAGAGCCAATTAGGCATACCCTTAATACCCATAGATCTAGTATGACCATCATGCTTCTGTTGCGCAAGAGGCTTTGTTAATGGGTCAGCGATATTGTCAAGTGTAGGTACTCTGCATATCTTCACATCTCCCCGATCGATTATCTCTCGAATGAGGTGATAACGCCTAAGTATGTGTTTGGATCGTTGGTGAGATCTAGGCTCCTTAGCTTGTGCGATAGCACCATTGTTATCACAATATAAACCAATGGGATCCACAATGCTAGGGACTATGCCAAGTTCACTAATGAACTTCTTGATCCAAACAGCTTCCTTTGCTGCATTTGAGGCAGCAATATACTCGGCCTCAGTTGTAGAATCAGCAACTGTTTCCTGCTTTGAACTTTTCCAGCTCACAGCGCCACCATTGAGACAGAACACATAACCAGATTGTGATCTAAAATCATCCTTATCTGTCTGGAAGCTAGCATCAGTGTAACCAATTACATCAAGCTCTTCCTGACCTCCATATATCAAGAATGAATCCTTAATCCTTCTCAAGTACTTAAGGATATTCTTGACAGCTACCCAGTGAGCATCACCGGGATCAGATTGGTACCTACTCGTTGCACTTAATGCATACGAGACATCTGGTCGAGTACATAACATGGCATACATGATAGATCCTATTGCAGATGCATATGGAATCTTATTCATGCGATCCCTTTCTTCCTTAGTTGAAGGGGATTGTGTTTTTGATAAACACAGACCATGTTGCATAGGTATGAATCCTTTCTTGGAATCATGCATATTAAAGCGTCTCAACACTTTATCTATGTATGTACTCTGACTTAGGCCAAGCAGTTTTTGTGATCTATCTCTATAGATCCTAATTCCTAATATATAGGCTGCTTCACCTAGGTCTTTCATAGAAAAACAATTCCCTAACCAAGTCTTCACTTGTTGCAAGGTAGGGACATCGTTTCCAATGAGTAATATGTCATCTACATATAATACCAGAAACACGATCATGCTCCCACTAACCTTCTTGTAGACACAAGGTTCATCTTCATTTTTGATGAATCCATATTGTTTTACGGTTTCATCAAAACGAAGATTCCAGCTTCTGGAAGCTTGCTTCAATCCATAGATTGATCGCTGTAACTTGCATATCTTTTGGGCATCTTGTGGTATGTCAAATCCTTCAGGTTGTGTCATGTACACATCCTCAAGAAGATTCCCATTAAGGAAAGCAGTTTTGACATCCATCTTCCATATTTCATAATCATGATATGCAGCGATGGCAAGTAAAATCCGAACAGATTTAAGCATTGCAACTGGTGAAAAGGTTTCATCATAGTCAACCCCATGAATTTGTTTATAGCCTTTTGCAACCAGTCTTGCTTTATAGGTATGTACCTTACCATCCATGTCAGTCTTCTTCTTGAAGACCCACTTGCATCCTATAGGGTTAACTCCTATAGGAGGTTCTACCAAGGTCCAAACCTGGTTTGTGTACATGGAATCCATTTCAGATTTCATGGCTTCTAGCCACTTCTCAGACTCAGGACCAGTTATGGCCTCTTTGTAGGTCACAGGCTCATCTTGATCCATGAGTAATACATCACCCTGATCACTTATGAGATATCCATATCTCTCAGGTTGGTGACGTGTCCTGCTTGACCTACGCTGGTCTTGTTCTACTTGAGCAGGTTGCTCTTCCACAACTACTTGTGTTTCCTGCTCTAGTTCCTCCATAGGTGTTTCAATGTTTTGTGATTCTTGAATTTCTTCAAGCTCTATTTTCCTCCCACTGTTTCCTTTGGAAATAAAATCCCTTTCCAGAAAGACTCCAGTTCGAGCGACAAACACTTTGCCCTCAGAAGGATTGTAGAAGTAATATCCTCTTGTTTCTTTAGGATACCCCACAAATAAGCATTTGTCAGATTTGGGCTCAAGCTTGGTTGAAATTTGTCGTTTGACGTAAACTTCGCAACCCCAAATCTTCATGTAAGACATATGTGGTTTCTTACCACTCCATATCTCATATGGTGTCTTATCAACCTTTTTGGATGGAACACGGTTAAGTGTGTAAGCTGCTGTTAATAATGCATGTCCCCAAAAGGAGTTTGGAAGATCGGCGTGACTCATCATGGATCGGACCATGTCTAACAAGGTTCGATTTCTTCTCTCAGATACACCATTCCATTGTGGTGTTCCAGGAGGAGTAAGTTGGGATAGAATCCCATACTCTTTTAGATGGTCATCAAATTCTAGGCTTAAATATTCACCGCCTCGATCTGATCGAAGAACTTTAATATTCTTCCCTAGTTGGTTTTGTACTTCATTCTTGAATTCCTTGAACTTTTCAAAGGACTCAGATTTGTGTTTCATTAAATACACATATCCGTATCTACTGAAGTCATCAGTGAAAGTGATGAAGTACTGAAAACCTCCTCTGGCTGGTATGTTCAGTGGTCCACATACATCAGTATGTATGAGTGCCAAAAGATCATTAGCCCTTTCACCTTTTCCTGTGAATGGGGACTTTGTCATCTTTCCAATTAAACAAGATCTGCATGTCTCATATGATTCATAATCAAAAGAGTCCAAGAGTCCATCTTTATGGAGTTTGGAAATGCGTTTCTCATTTATGTGGCCTAATCGACAGTGCCAAAGGTAAGTTGGATTCAACTCATTAGGTTTCAACCTTTTAGTATTAATGTTATAAATTGGCATTTCAAGATCAAGGACATATAGTCCATTATTCATTTTTGCAGTAGCATAGAATATATCATTCAAATAAATGGAGCAACAATTGTTCTTTATTATGAATGAAAAACCAAACTTGTCCAAACAAGAAACGGAAATAATATTCCTGCTAATTGCAGGTACATAATAACAGTTCTCTAACTGAATTATTAAACCACTAGGTAAACTTAAAACATAAGTTCCTACAGCTAAAGCAGCAACCTTTGCTCCATTGCCAACTCGTAGGTCAACTTCACCTTTTGCCAAATCTCTACTCCTTTTTAGCCCCTGCACATTAGTACAAATGTGAGAACCGCATCCAGTATCTAATACCCATGATGCAGAAGTAGATAAATTAATTTCAATAACAAAAATACCTGAATTTGAAGTCTCTACTCCATTTTTCTTATCTTCCAGGTACTTTGGGCAATTTCTCTTCCAATGTCCGGTCTTACCGCAATGGAAGCAAGTGCCCTCCTTTGCTATTCCTCCACTAGGCTTCAAAACAGGAGGAGTGGGTTTGGGTTTGGCAACTTCCTTGCCTTTCCCTCTACCACCCTGTTTGATGAGCCTCTTGTTCTGTTTCTTTCCATTACTGACCATCAGAATGGATTTCCCTTTTGTCTTCATATTCTGCTCAGCAGTTCTCAACATGCCTAGCAGTTCTGGAAGACTTTTGTCCAAGTCATTCATATTGAAATTCAGGACAAACTGACTGAAGCTCTCTGGCAACGATTGCAAGATCAGATCAATCGCAAGTTCTTTTCCAAGGGGAAACCCTAATCTGTCAAGGTTCTCCACATACCCAATCATCTTGAGTACATGGGGACTTACAGGGGCTCCCTCAGCTAACTTGCTGTTAAAAAGGGACTTTGAAACCTGAAACCTCTCATTTCTTGCTTGCTCTTGATAAAGCATTTTCAGATGTCCGATCATATCGAACGCAGACATGTTCTCGTGTTGCTTTTGCAACTCAGAGTTCATGGTAGCAAGCATGAGGCAAGCGGTTTCATTGGCATCATCGAAATGCTTCTTATAAGCATCTCTTTCTGCCTTTGGTGCAGAACTAGGAGGTTCCTCCTCAGGAACTGGTGTCTCCAAGACATACAGCTTCTTATCGTGCTTGAGGACAATCCTCAGATTACGGTGCCAATCCAGGAAATTTGTCCCAGACAATTTTTCCTTATCTAGGATGGATCGCAAAATATTGTTCGATGTGTTTGTTGTCATGGTAATCTACAAGAGAAATATGAAAATATAAGTATCATTAAAACAACATATTTAATTAGGCCTTTAATCAAATATGCTCCCACTATTTTATTCAAAACAAATGACGCTCATCATTTGATTCGGAAAATCCCGTTGGAAGACTTTCTAGTGGGTCGAGATCCATGTTTCACTTTGTTTTAAGTCAGCGTTAGGCTGATTACACAAAACTAAGTTATTTAGGTAGGAACTCCTTCCAATTGTATCTTATACAACTCTCGAATATTTTCAATTGGGTGAATAACTCCTTATTCTGATCCATCACATGAATCATTCCCAATTCTTGCTTCTAAACATGTATAATCTTATTATAATTTGTTTAGTTAAGTTTGACCCATTGTTTTAGCAATTGGATATTACAATTATCCCATCACACCTTACTAATATAGAACATGCACCTCGCGTAGGCGAAACCTACAATGCTCGATACTAGTCTTGATGAGTGCTAAAAATTGGAAAACATAAACTTAATATTTAATTTTGAGGGAATTTGTTATTAGTTTGATCTCACCGGCTTAACATGCAAAACGTCTCTCACATGCATCAACATACAATTACATGCATCAACATACATATAAAAAGATACAATTATGGCCCCTAACGCAATTGTTCTCTCAAGCCAATGAGAGAACCTAAGCTAACCTAATAACGATCTAAGCTTCTCCAAGCATGATCTCCAAGGTTATCCTCCTTTAATATTGAATACTTCCTTTTTCTTCATAACATAATATTACATTACATATAAGAAAACTCGTTTTACATACGAGGGAGTGAGATGAGAAAAAAAGTTACATAAAGAGATTGAGAGAGAGGCACGACTCGCAGGCCGTATTTAAAAATCCCAAAACAATAATAAAGGATAAACTAAGGCCATAACTGATCACCACAAATAAATAATAATAAACACACTTTTATTATTAGTTTAAAATTCCGATAATTAAATAAACTAAATTAAATTTCGGCTGATTGATCACACTTTGCAGACTTAGCCGGGGGTTCCGCTGCACCGACGAAAAATTTTATGAACACTTCATTGTATTTCACGTCGTTTCCTGCACAACTTTTGTGCATTTACAACCCCAACCGGAAAAGTCTGCGGCAATACAACACTTGTACTGCCATTAATCCTAATGCAACAATTTCATGCCGTCAAACACAACTCGATTGATAACTCAATATGATAGATCAACATGTCATTGCTTCACCATACTAACGTCGGATTCCGAAGCGAATGAAAATGATGATCTTTCAAAAGAATTACAATCCTTATGTGATTGAATGGATGAAATCAAAACAGTATATCCCATATACCATCTTTGCATCAGAATTTCTTATATCTTATATAAAAGTGATCGATCTAATTGTGTAACCTATGGATGATCAATGTATCGCACAACTTCACCATACTAATGTCGGTTTCTGAAGCATAATCAACATCAATAATCCAAATCGTACACAACAGATGCCAAATTTAATTAATCGTTTATTGTTAAATTCGTTCTGTGTTTTAATCGAATCAAATACAGAAAAAAAAACGGAAATTTAACAGCTATCAGATCCATGGTTTCGTAAGTGGCTCTGATACCACTGAAGGAAAATTGCGATCTAAACGCAGCGGAAAACAAAAATTTTCCTTTAGTGATCCTTACGAATGAGCATGGTCAGTGATAGAATCGTTACCTCTTTGTGGCGATTCAGATCTTTGATGCAGCAATCACAAGCGTTGATGAAGTGCAACGCCTCTACTCAGTCCACACGAGCAGCTTCCGGTCACAGTGCTAGCTGCTTACGAACGGAATTATTTGAGTGAGAATCAAAAACGAAATTGCATCAAGTAAAAGCTTCATCACAAGGGTTCCTTTTATAGACTCTCTTGTGGGCTGCGGGCTAAAAGCCCAATTCACATGATCCATAATAATATTATATATTATTATAATAACTATTATTATAATAAATATATTTATTTTATTATTATTTTATAACCATTATAAAATAACAATAATTATTATTATATTATCCGAATTTCTATTTTTCACTTAAGTGCACCGTACCTTACGGTGTTCCTTTGATTTCTCTATCTCTCATCAAACTGTCCTTATGTGTGTGACCCTGTAGGATTTCGTAACGTTGGTAATTATATTAAATTATATATTTAACATAATAAACAGTGAGCGGTATCTAGCAACACATCACTGCTACCCAAGTCACGAAAATGTCATGTGATCTGACAAAACCTTTTTCGTGATAATATATGTTTGTACAATTACCCTTTTGCCCCTATGTCTATATTGAACACAAGGCATACACTGTGTCATCCTTGTCCAGTTCAATATTGGGCCCTTAGACATTTCTCCTGTTATGCAGGATTGGCAAATTCCATCTAGGACACTCATGTCCCTCAGCATGCTTCGTGGAGTGCCCATCAACTGTCTTTATGATCATCCAGTTACGGATAATGTTTGATCAGCAATAAAGCACCCGACTCTACATCTAGGGTCCATAGTGGTTTCAGGTCGAAGGGTGGTAATACACCATTATCACCATGAGAATAACTTATGACACTTTGCATAACATACTATGTAGTATTCTCATAGCGGGTCAATCCGGTATAAATATTACTCCTAATATTTATACCTATGTCAAGACTTGATAACTCTTTATCCATGATCCATGAGATGTGATCATCAATCTATCGTCATAATAGTCTCAATGCTTTAATGTTATCCCACTTTGCAATAAAGCTTGACTACGGATATTTTAAGAATAATGTCTTTATGTTTAATGGGATCTCATGATTAAGTCACACTTAACATTTCATTAAACAGACTAACTATTCTAGGGACTTTATTATTCTGAAAGACAAACATAATAAAGAAATGCCTTTTATTATTAAACGAATAATCCGATACAAGTACCAAAAAGTATTGGCCTCTAGGGCTTACACCAACAAGGATGTCCTATCAGATGTTGGGACATTATCAAACAGAGTAAGTAAATGAACTTAATTAAGAATGTCACACCAGATGTTGGGACATTGCATCAGTTAATGATATAAGTTCAGTTTACAGGATGTCACATCAGATGTTGTGGCATTGTATCGGTTAATGATTTAAGTTCAGTTTTTCAGGATGTCCCAACAGATGTTGTGACATCTCAAACCTGCTACCAGAATTAATTAATGACTAACAGAACTGAGTAAATTAAAGAAAGTTATCTGGAATTAATTATGGATGGACAAAACAAACTAAGGCGCATCTGTATGGAGTGTTGTTATGAGACTTCAGCATAATCAGAAGAACTGAATCACCTAGAATCTAGGAAGTAACAAACCCTAATTCAAGGTGGAAGTTGCATGCGTTTCAGGGTTGGATAAACCTACAGAAAGCCCAAAATCCATACACCTATTTTATCAACAGAAACTCTCAGAATTGTGTACGAATTTAAGAAGATAAAATAGGGTGTTTTGTGTTTTAATAGCAGACTGTTTTTATTGTACCACTTTTTGAGCTTTTAAGCAAAAGTGTATTTGTGTCTTGATTGAAACTGTGAAGTAAGATCAAGCTGTTTTTGTTTGAAGTATGACTTCAATTTTATTAAACTTGTAAGATCACTGTGTGATTGAGGGGGAGTGAGTTGGTACTCATATCTAAGTTGTGTCTTAGGTAGAAATTGCATTGGGTAGATATTACGTGAAAGATTAAACTGGGTGGTTTAAGTCTAGAATTAATATTACTTATAGTGGATTTCCTCCTGGCTTGGTAGCCTCCAGATGTAAGTGTGGTTATACACTGAACTGGGTTAACAAATTAATGTGTTGTTTAATTTTCCTGCACTTTAAGTTTTGGTCAAGTGTTTAAACATCTCATTCGACATCTCATACCTGATCACAGAATTTCAGGTCTGACTTTGAAGTTGAAGGAATTGTTTCTTGATGGTGAGAATAGAAAGATGTTGAAGATCGAGTTTCGGGAGAATTGGGGGGATGGTAGTGTGAAATATAATCTAATTGAGCTGAAGAACAATGAATACGTCAGCAAAATGTGGTGATTATTTTGTTGTAGGCTAACAAAGGGTCTGCTGGCATTAGATGTGCGACTGGAAAGATCGGTTGATGAAATAATAGCAATGCTGAAACGTCCTGAAGCATCTGGTAGTGTTTAGGTTTTTAATATCGATTAATTATGTTGTAATGATTTTTTATTTGTTTAAGTTTTTTAATTAAGATCGGTGTAGTGTAAGGGAATAAGTGAAGACACAATAAAAATAATATATTGTTAAGCCATAATATACATATAACAATATACAAATCATCTAGAATTAAAAATAATACTAAATAGGCCCCCACGAGCTAAGTGTGCAATCTTAGCTAATCCAACAACAATACTACCATTAAGGTCTACCAAGTATGTGAGCTCATCAGCCAGCATTGCTATCATCATAAATCATAATGTGTCTGCATGGTGTTGTGCTAGAACTGGAGGAGGAGGAGGTGTGTCACCAACAGGCTCCTGGCCACCAGAAGGTACATCCTTTGAAGGTGATTCCTCAGTCGCCGGTGGAGTGATGTGTAGACGGGATACACTGAGAAACCACTCTAAGTAGCCATCCTCACATTGCGATGAATATTTCACAGGTGCAGATCTAGCAACAATGGTGCAAGCAGAACTAATGAAGTGTGTCATAAACCACCTATCAATATCCTCAGAGGGTGTATCCGGAACTGCTGGTGGTATGGTATGAATGTACCCAAACTGACGCAGACATCTCTCTGGAAGGTGTTTGTCAATTAACGTCTCCCACCGCATATAGTCAGAGTATAATGTCGATTCCTCAAACGCACGTACGACTCTATGCTCATCGTAAGGTGTCCAGATGACATCCTTTACGGTCAACACATCCAATCTCCTCATGTACTCAAGTATGCCTCCAGGGTGTTTCTGCCTCTCCTTCCACCTCTTCCCCCGTGGCTCCCCTGGTGTATAGGGTTGGATCCTTCTATCGCATATATGCGGGAAATCTCATAGATCCAGCACTGAGATCACAACAAACAGTAGAATTATTAATATTAATATATATATATATATATATATATATATATATATATATATAACAACAAGTAAGTTAGAAATTGAATTAAGATATACTTGTAACAAACTAAGATACCCAGCTAGCTGTTTCGTATCAAATATGGTCACCTCCCCCAGCGCATGACACAACTGAGTCAGAGTTGCACAACCCCAAGCCCAGTTGTGCGACTCCAGATCACTGAAGAGGCACAAAAATTGAGCATCAACATACGTACCATACTTGTCCTCAAAGAGAGTACATGTTACTACATGCAGCATGTACGCCCTAGCGGCAACCTGATACTGACCAGTAGCAACGAGCTCGTCATACCTATCCTACAGCCACCACATACGAAGGTGAGCACCTCGTGTATTCGCGAACTCCTGTGCCACCATTGCCTCAAGCAAACAAAGATCACGAACTACCAGCTGTAACATGGTGGGAGAACTGACTTTAGTTATGTTGCGGATAGCAAGAGTCGCCACCGACTTTTATTTTATCCAAAGGAAAGGCATAAAAGAACAGGAAAGACCTTTTTAAAAGATTTTTGGGCCCGGGGGGTAGGTTATGTAAAGGGAAGGTGTTAGCACCCTTTACATCCATGGTTATCCATGGGCTCTTAGTTACTTAGCTCACTTTAAAATGTTTTTGAAAATGTGAAGTGTGTGAATAGAAATTTTCTTAAGTGTTTATAATGATCCATGTACAGATGCGTATAAACCTTTGTTTTGAAAATTGTTTGAAATTATGAAGTGTTTGAAAAGTTTTGAAGAGTGAGCAAGTAACTATGAGGAACCTACCCTAAGTTTGAGTCTTTTCTGTTCTTGAATCCTTTAAATGGTAAGACTATCCCTATTATTAAGGAATAGGTAGTCATTACCTTGGATGTGTGGGACAAGTAAAGAGACATCTGTTTATTTAGGCAACTGTGGGGTGTATAAGCAATTATTGGAGGGACTATCATCTTTATTCGAAAGGGACAAGATCATTACGAAGGCAACATTCGAAAGGGACTTGATCTTTTATCTGTTAAGGGACTAGATGACTTTATTTTGAGGGACTTTTGCTTTATACACCCTACTTGACCTTTTTGATTAGGTAACATGAGAGGTATCCCTAAGGAAGTGAGATGGCGATCAAAGATCGACTTACGTGTGTGAGTGTTCAATTTAATATTTATCTTTAAATTTAAATGATCTAAATTAATTTTAAATTACAAGTATATTTACACTCCCTATTTACTAACCATATCATAAAATATAACTAATAAACATCATAAATAAATATTACACCAAGGAGCAATTACATAATAATAATTAAGCAAAATTAAATATAATAAGCAAAATAAATAAATAATTATAATTGGGTTAGTGAAAATAATAATAATAAAAATAATATCAAATTAAATGGGGTTAGTAATAAATAAATATCACAAGAATATAATTAATAATAATAATGAAATAAACAAGTATATTATAATAATTAAAAATTCAATTTTATAAACAATTATCATTTAATATTAAAATATAAACAATTATACTAATTATTATAAAGTTTTAAATCATATGTAAATTATAAAATTAAATTAATTATGAACATATTATGAAAATAAATTATAATTACAAAAATTAAATTAGCAATTTTTAAACATATAATAAAAATTATTTACATGCAAAATTAAATTATAAATAAATTATGTCATATTATCATATTAAGAATTTTAATTTTTAATCATATTTACATACAAGAAATTTAAATTATAAACAATTTATACATTAACAAAAATTAAATTAAGAATTTTAATTAAGTCATGAATATAATATATACAAATAATAATATTAAACAAATAGAAGAAGAAGAATTAGGGTTTGAAAAAAATATGTTTTTTTAGGGTTTATAAAAAATAAATTAGGTTTTATATGCAAAAATGTTAAATACTAAATATTAACTCAATTATACAAATAAATTATATATAATAATGATATAAAGAAATTAGTTTTTAGAAAATATTATTATTTTTTAGAAATTGTTTAGAACATATATTAAATCTATTTACATATTAATCATATAAATAATATTTAATAATAAACAATTAACAAAATAAATAAAACAGAATTAAAAAAAACTTACCTGGGTTGGGGATTGAACCCAGCCCCTTTGCCTCCAAGAACTCCAGCCAGCAACAGCAACCACTAGGCCAACGCGCGCCTGATGCCAAGGAAAGGAGAGGAATTTGTTTTGTGCCTTGTTCCTGAAAATCAAAGAAAAATAAAAACAAAACAAAAGGCCTGGGGGGATCGAACTCAGGACCTTCAAACATCACACAAACACATTAACCATTCCAGCTGGGAGAGCGCACCTATCAATACAACAACTACAATTCATTATATATTAAAACTAATGGTTAAGCTGAAAAATAATAAAAATTTGTGGAAGCCAGGATTCGAACTCAGGACAATGCCTCCCTGCGCGCATACGTTCACCACTGGGACACACGCTCATGTGTGATGAATAAACAGAAACAATACATAATATTTTAAAACAAAATTTTGAATTTGTTTTTCGCGCGCAGCCCACTTCGTCTTCTTCCTTGAATTTGTAGGATTTCCTGCGAAATTACTTGGGAAAACACCTGTGAATTTTCATACGTTCTTAAACCTGCGAATTTCATACATCATCATACAAGTACAATTTCATCAAATTAATTACACCAACATGATCCAAACAGTTCATTGAGTTGATTTATGGTCTCAAAATTCATTTATGGTTGTTAAATTACGAAACCCTAATTCGTTAGGTATGAACCCTAAAATGGTGTTTCACGAATTGGCCACTAAATCATCAATCCAATTGCCCAGAATTCATCCCTGCACTCATCTAAACACAAACCAACAGTCAAACTTGATTAATATTACATGAAAATGCAAGAACAAGAAAAAATCGAAAGTGAACAAAAACGGTTCGGATTTCTTAATATATCATGCTATGATGCAATGTAGTGATTGGTTTCGATTCAAGAATGTCCAAGGAAGCTTGCTATGTTCTCAAAATACCTTGAAACCTCTTGAATGAATGAAACCGAAAATTGATTTTTGGATGATTTTTGAATTTTGAAACTTACACTTTTAGGCTGGAAATTCGTGTTCTATGATTAGGTTTAAGTTATGTACTTATAGTGTGATGAATTTAGGTCAGAAAACTTGATGTTTGTTTGAAAGATTTGATCCAAAAAGATTGAGAAAGATAAGCTTTGAAATTCAAATATTTTTGCATAAACACTTTCTATTTCAAGCCAATCAACATTATTTTTGTATCAATTTGATCCATATTGAATTCATGACCTTCTAGAACCAAAAATAATTTTAAATCTTCACACTTGATATTTTATTTAAATTTAAAATGATTTTTAATATAAAAAATCATAATAAATAAATTAAATAAAATAAAAATTATGAAAATATCAAATAATTTTCGTGCATGATGTCATGGATTGCTTTGGGTCATTAAAAGTTCAGCCCACTTAGCAAAATTTGGTTTTAAACCTCCATTTGCTTCATAAACTTCCCTAAAATTTCCCAACTTCGCAAGGGCACACATCCTTCAATTTTAATGCTATGAGGGTGTTCTTGGACATTTTAGAAAGCTTGAAAAGTCCTCTAACCAACCCCACTGGTTTCATGTTCATATCATTTACCATTCTCAAGTTATGCCCTTTTGAAGTTGTTGACTTTTTGTTGACTTTCAAAAGGACCTATAATGTCCTAGCTCATACCTTCCAAATGAAGCATTTTTGGGCTTGGCTTGTGAGACACAAAGTTGTAGAGAATTAAATTTCCTTTAAAATGAGCTTTGGATGGAAAATTGGTGATGAAGCATGTGAAAGTTATGGCTGGTCAAAGTTCAGTTGACTTTTACTAAGGAAACCCTAATTTAGAAACTCCTGATTCTTGATGATCTGAAATATCCTTGATGAATCATGATCAAACCTTGATCAAATGATGAATTTTACTTCATATAATTGATGTTGTCAAAAAATCATGAAGTTTGACTTTGGTTTGACCACAGTTGACCTCAGTTTGACTTTTTAACTACTTTGACTGATTTTGACTTATCTGATCATCTGACTGAGCAAACCTTTGAGAAAACTCTTGAAACATGTCATGGGGGTTCTTACACACATATAAGATGTTATGAAGCTCACTTGAAGTCTTGGAAGTTCATTTAGCCTGATTAAAGTCAAAACCCTAGTTTTGGATGCACTGCTTAGGAGGTGCATTGTCTAAGGGAATTGTCAACCCTTCTGACTATTTGTGAACTTTGTGAACCTTGTGAACCATCATAAGATATCTTGTGAACCTTGTGAACCTCATGGAAGGTCTTGTGAACTTTGTGAACCTCCTGAAAGGTCTTGTATGTATTGTGAATCTTGTGAACCTTGTGAACCTCATAAAGTATCTTGTAGACTTCATGAACTTCCTGAAAGGTCTTGTGAACCTTGTGAACCTTCTTAGCACACAAATTCTTGTATTGTGAGGGCAAATTTTGGGGTGCAACACCAGCTCCTGTGCCAAGGACACACTCAATAAAGGAGACGTCCAAAATCTGTCGCCGATAGGAAGATGGAACAAGGAAGAGACATCATCTAAAGTCACTGTCATCTCTCCAAATGGGAGATGAAATGACGATGTCTCCTTGTGCCACCTCTCAACGAAGGCACTAAGCAGCTCTGCATCTAATATCGTCAAGGAGCAGTGGCAAAAATGAAGCAAATCAAAGTCCCTCACAATCATCCTCACAGCATCAGGGAAGGGAATATAAGTGAAATTCTCCATCTTCGCACCGTGAGACTGGACCCTCAGTACAGGTCACACCTGTGACACCAACCAATAGCCAAATTTGTTAATACATAAACAATTTATGCATTAGTAAACAAATGTTAAAATTAAATGTAAAAATCATATACCTCCCTCAACCATAGACGCAAATTGATGTGCTCAATGTACTTTGTAAGCACGGACCTATCAATCGACCCACCGGGGAATTCTGACTTCGTGTGTACGGATGACTCGGTCAAAGGAACTGTCACATCCGTCTGAATGACCTCCTCTACGTCTCCTGTACTGGCGGCCCCTCCAGTGCCATCAGCATCACCCTTCTACATGCCATCAGCTGATATTTTGGCAGTCTCCTTTACGGCATCCTCCACTAGAACATCTCTCTCAATAGCATCCACCGACTGAAGCTGAATATCAAGAATGTCCTATGGTGTGACCTGCTGTGAAGAAAGACCTTCACGTCTCCTAACGGTGTGAGGAGTCTAGAAATGCCCCCCTGTTCGGTCATCCTCTTCCGGTGTGAACTGGTTAGGACCACCCGTCAAGCTCGTACATGGGCAGACTCAACATCACGGGTGGTTGTACTCCTCCCCCTACCATCTGCAGCCAAGTCACGCGTCCTCCCACCGGGGGTACCATCAGCATTTGAAGTCCTCACTGCAAAAAAAATACACACATATTAAACAAAAAATTAACCAAAAAGAAATAAACTACCGGGAATTTAAAATTTTCGGAAGAAAAAAAATAACATTATCGGTAATTTCAAATTATCGGTAGAAAAAGCATAAAAAATGAACTACCAAAAATTTCAAATCTCCGGGAAATAATTACCGGTAGTTTTGAAATTTCTGGTAAATATTACTGGATTTTTTGAAATTTTCGGTAATTCTTACCGATAATTCAGAAAAAACCGGTACAACTTACTTGTAAAATTTCAAATATTTGGCAGTGCAATCGAAATTTCCAGTATCGTAAATTTTTTTGAAAAATCCTGAAATGTGAATATATTTTATTCCAGAATCAATTCAGTATTTTCATTCAATGTGGGGTGCTATGAATGAGTGGGGGAGTGACAAGTAGATTTCTCGATAAAATGTGCTAGTTACAACATCGGTGGGTTCAAATTTACCATGATTGATTGGTGAACGCGTGGATTACAAATCCATGTTACCAATATTTTGCATTAATGCTACCATAGTACCCTCGTCGAATGAAGTAATAACACCAATGGAGGAATACTCCATCTCAAGCTCAATATCAATAAGATTTCAAAAATCTTCTATAAAATATATAATTTACCCTATACCCCTACATCTATACTTTTACCCCCTACAAAATTTTCAAAATGCCTATTATAACCTTATTATATTTTTTTATTTTATTTTTTTATTTTTTTATCATTTATGTCAGGCCGTCAGATTTTAGAAAAAGTGATCCAAAAAAACACGATGCGGAAGACTTAAAGAATGAGTTCCGGTACTTTAATTTTCATACCGGAAGACTTTGGGAAAGTCTTCCGATTTTGTTATTTTTGTTCACCGGAAGACTTAATAAAAGTGTTCCGTACCAGAACACTTTTATTAAGTCTTCCGGTAGCCCTGTGTATGTGTACCGGAACACTTCATGTAGGAGTTCCGGTTTGTTCCAAATACACTACCGCTTCACTTACGTGAAGTGTTCCGGTTTGTTTTTTTTTATTTTTTTTTATTTTTTAATTTTCTTTATAATTACTTAATATACAACTAAGGAAGGAAAAATTATTTGACATTAACAACATAATAAATATTTATTACAAATTAAAATATTTGACATTAACAACTAAATATACAATAAATGAAAAATTATTTGACATTAACAACATAACAAATATTTATTACAAATTAAAATTTATAGCATTTAAATGCTGATTTATTGAATATGTGTTTTTGATGTAAATACTGAAATATGAATATTATATATTAATCATTCAAATACAATAAAAATAAATATTATATATTAATTATTTAAAAGAAAATTATAAAAAAATCATTTTTATAAATATTAAACATTGAATAAAAGTATAAAATAAATAAAAATATTATGAGAAACAAAGTTATTTAATGTCATTTATACCATTGAATCATTATTATAAGATAAATAAAATTTATTACTCTTTATAATATATATTTTTTTAATACCATTCATTACTTAGAACTTAATTACATTTAATTTTTTTCTCCCTAACAAATAATTAAAAGTATATTATTTATAAAAGAGAAATTAGTTTAATTTAAAATGATGGTTAATGTACGTTTAAACTTTAAATTATTATTTAATTCAATGAACCTATACAAGCAATTAAATTTTTTAAACGAAAAAAAATAATTCAAAATTATTTTTAACATATGATAAAATATTTTTTAAATAAAATAATCATATTATTCTATTTTAAAAGAATTATATATATATATATATATATATATATATATATATATATAATATATATATATATATATATATATATATATATATATATATATATATATATATATATATATATATATATATAATGTAGAATACCAAAAAATAAATAATAAATAAATAAAATAGTGTATAGAGTTTTTAATATGAGTTGATATAAGAATCACACATGTCGAATTTTTAAAATGTATATAGGCCGAAGATAACCAATTTATATAATTAAATAAATAATCAAATAAAATGTTTTTGGTACAAAATAAGCATACAATTTAAATGAATTAAATGAACTTTAATATAAATACTAATAGATAAGTAATGCGTGAATAAATAGTATCAAAATTGTATGATATTTTTTATTAATCATGAAATCTATTTGTCATTTATAAAAGGAGAAAACCTAGATACAATTCTTTATGTGTGCTTTATACTTAGTATTTATATTAAAGTTCATTTAATTCATTTAAATTGTATGCTTATTTTGTACCAAAAACATTTTGTTTGATTATTTATTTAATTATATAAATTGGTTATCATCAGCCTATATACATTTTAAAATTTTGACGGGTGTGATTCTCATATCAACTCATATTAAAAACTCTATACACTATTTTATTTATTTATTATTTATTTTTTGGTATTCTACACTATTTATTATATATATATATATATATATATATATATATATATATATATATATATATATATATATATATATATATATATATATATATATATATATATATATTATTGTTTTAAAATAGAATAATATGATTATTTTATTTAAAAAATATTTTATCATATGTTACAAATAATTTTGAATTATTTTTTTCTCGTTTAAAAATTTTAATTGCTTGTATAAGTTTATTGAATTAAATAGTAATTTAAAGTTTAAATGTACATTAAAATCATTTTAAATTAAAATAATTTCTCTTTTATAAATAATATACTTTTAATTATTTGTTAGGGAGAAAAAAATTAAATGTAATTAAGTTCTAAGTAATGAATGATATTAAATAAAAAATATATTATAAAGAGTAATAAATTTTATATCTTATAATAATGATTCAATGGTATAAATGACATTAAATAACTTTGTTTCTCATAATATTTTTATTTATTTTATACTTTTATTCAATGTTTAATATTTATAAAACTGATTTTTTTATAATTTTTTTTTAAATAATTAATATATAATATTTATTTTTATTGTATTTGAATAATTAATATATAATATTCATATTTCAGTATTTACATCAAAAACACATATTTAATAAATCAGCATTTAAATGCTATAAATTTTAATTTGTAATAAATATTTGTTATGTTGTTAATGTCAAATAATTTTTCCTTTATTGTATATTTAGTTGTTAATGTCAAATATTTTAATTTGTAATAAATATTTATTATGTTGTTAATATCAAATAATTTTTCTTTTATTGTATATTTAGTTGTTAATGTCAAATATTTTAATTTGTAATAAATATTTATTATGTTGTTAGTGTCAAATAATTTTTCTTCCTTAATTGTATATTAAGGAATTATAAAGAAAATTATAAAGAAAATTAAAAAATTAAAAAATAAAAGAAAAAAAAAACAAACCGGAACATTTCACGTAAGTCTTCCGGTAGTGTTTTTGGAACAAACCGGAACACTTACTTGAAGTGTTTCGATACACATACACAGGGCTACCGGAAGACTTAATAAAAGTGTTCCGGTACGGAACACTTTTATTAAGTCTTCCGGTACGGAACACTTTTATTAAGTCTTCCGGTGAACAAAAATAACAAAACCGGAAGACTTTCCCAAAGTCTTCCGGTATGAAAATTAATGTACCGGAACTCATTCTTTAAGTCTTCCGGATTGTGTTTTTTTGGATCACTTTTTCAAGAATGACGGTCTGACATAAAAAAATAAAAAAATAAAAAAATAAAATATAATAAGGTTATAATAGGTATTTTGAAAAATTTGTAGGGGTAAAAGTATAGATGTAGGGATATAGGGTAAGACCTTCGAATATATGATGCCAACTAGTAATAAATGAGGTTGGATTTGCTTAACAATAGTTTTTGGATCTCAACCTCATAACCAGTACTATTAATTGGTACTTTAGAATACAACTTAAGTTCATTGATAATCCTATGTATCCAAAGCCTTATTCTGAGTATGTGGATAGAATGAGGTCTCTATCAAAAAGTTATAAAAACACATTGGGATATTTAGTGCACAATGTGCTTAGAGAAACCATAATGAATTCTCCAAGTTATAGTTGTTCCCTTTTATAGTCGACATGAACCAATTTTACTCGGTATTTTTTGTTACCTTATAAACCAGGAAGACCGTTAAATATGATTATGTAACAAAATTATTGGTCTTAGTATGAATTGATGATACTAAGACCATGGCTTGCATCGCAATAACATTCCTAAAAATAACATTTTTATGATTATAAATTTAATCCATCAAACAAACCCATCTTAAACTAAACTTCAACTTCAAGAAATAAAAAACATCAAGACATAATTTATAAATCTTTAAAACAAATATGAGAATATAAAAAATTAAAATAACATCCTAAAAATAAATTTGTAATCCATGAAATAAACACCTACTAAAATTTATATTTATAGAAGTAAGTGAGCCTAAAATTTAGAAATCTATGATGGTATCATACAACAAACTGCATTTGCATCTGCATTGATAATAATATGTAGAGAAAAAAAAATTGTTTTACATGTGAATTATTAATTCCCAGTTTTATAATGTTTGTAGAAATTTATTTATACATGTGTTTGGGGCATGGATTCTCTCTAGTTGTATTTTCAATGGAGATAGTCAAGTACATATCTCATTCATTCAAATATCATTTTAATAATTTGATTAATATATTTTGAAAAGAAAAAAAAAATAAGTGGTCTAGATTTTATTGCACAAAACATACACGGAAAACAAATTAAAGGAAGGAAAAAAAAGATCGAAGTTCACTTCAAAACTCAATTTTTTGATTCAACAAATTAAAGGAAACAAAAGAAGATCGAATTTCAGGTAAAAATTGCTCATTTTCATCTACATTGCTCACATTAATCATCAAAAAAATGTTGAAAAAAGTTACGTAGCTTCCGGAAATGTATCTCTAGAACGTGTTGAAGATAAACACCTCCGAATATATATTTCTGAAACGTGTCTGTGTTGATTTTTCTGCAACAGTATGTTAATTTTTGTTATTATTTGTATTATTCCCAAATAGATATGGTGCATCCCGATAACGTCTCAAAAGAATTAGTTTCTACTAACGATGTTTCACCTAATGTGCAATGAGTTGTTGTAAAGGCGGTAGACGTTGGTGTTTATTTCAATAACAAACAAGAGTTTGAAAATCGTGATATGTTGCTCGAATGAATTCGTATGATGGCATCTAGACTTGGTTTTGGTGTGGTTATATGAAGGTCAGATAATGGTTCAGATAGAAGAAACACATTTGTTACTATGTTGTGCGAAAGAAACGGAAAGTATCAGACTCTTCTACGGAATTTTAAAAGAGACGACACAGATAATAGAAAATGTGAGTGTCCGTTTAAGATTTGTGGTTATATATTGAGTAGTGGAAAAAAAAAGTTTAGTGTGATTTGTGGTTTGCATAACCATGAATTGTGCTTAAAATTTGTCGGTCATCACATTATAGGTCGACTTAAGTGTAACACGGTGGGAGAACTGACTTTAGTTATGTTGCGGATAGCAAGAGTCGCCACCGACTTTTATTTTATCCAAAGGAAAGGCATAAAAGAACAGGAAAGACCTTTTAAAAGATTTTTGGGTCCGGGGTAGGTTATGTAAAGGGAAGGTATTAGCACCATTTACATCCATGGTTATCCATGGGCTCTTAGTTACTTAGCTCACTTTAAAATGTTTTTGAAATGTGAAGTGTGTGAATAAAAATTTTCTTAAGTGTTTTATAATGATCCATGTACGGATGCGTATAAAACCTTTGTTTTGAAAATTTGTTTGAAAATGTGAAGTGTTTGAAATGTTTTGAAGAGTGAGCAAGTATCTAAGAGGAACCTACCCTAAGTTTAAGTCTTTTCTGTTCTTGAATCCTTTGAATGGTAATACTATCCCTATTATTAAGGAATAGGTAGTCATTACCTTGGATGTAAGGGGCAAGTGAAGGGACATCTGTTATTTAGGCAACTGTGGGGTGTATAAGCAATTCGAAGGGACTTATCATCTTTATTCGAAAGGGACAAGATCATTACGAAGGCAACATTCGAAGGGACTTGATCTATTTATCTGTTTAGGGACTAGATGATGTGAGATGAGGGACTTTTGCTTTATACACCCTACTTGACCTTTTTGTAATAGGCAACATGAGAGGTATCCTTATGGAAGTGAGATGGCGATCAAAGATCGACTTACGTGTGTGAGTGTACAATTTTAATATTTATCTTTAAATTTAATGAGCTAAATTAATTTTAAACATACAAACATGTTACACTCCCTATTTTACTAACCATAGCATAAAATAAATATTTAAATATTACTACTAAAATATTACATCAAAGAGACAATTACATAATAATAATAAAAGCAAATTAAATAAATAAGCAAAATAATAAATAATAATAATAATTGGGTTAGTAAAAAATATAATAAAAATAAATCACAATATAAATGGGGTTAGTAATAATAAAATATCATATAAACATAATTAATAATATTAACATAATAATTAAAAAAAATCAATTTTTTATAAACAATTATTATTTAAGACTAATAAGAAAATATGAGCAATTATACTAATTATTATAAAGTTTTAAGTTATATGTAAATTATAAAAAAGTAAGTTAATTATAAACATATTATGAAAATAAAATTATAATTACAAAATTAAATTAGCAATTTTTAATTATTTTTAAACATATATTAAAAGTTATTTATATACAAGAACTAAATTATAAACAAATTATGTCATATTATTATATTAACAAAATTGAATTAAGAATTTTAATTTTAAGCATATTTATAATTATTTACACATAAAAAGATACATAATTAAAGTTTTAAAAATTAAAAATAAAGAAAATTAGGATTTGATTATTAAGATTTATTTATTAATTAAAATATAAACAAGAACTATGAAATTAAAATAAATAGATAAACTAATATTTACAATTAGGGTTTTAGAAAAATATTTTTTAGGGTTAATCTTGGTTTATGAAAAAATATATTAGGATTTATTAAATTAGGGTTATAGTTTTAATTAAAATTAATAATAATAATAAACAAACAAGGAAAATAATGAAGGAAAAGAAAAAAAAGGGGAGGTCTGGTTTTGAACCCAGGACCTCCCCAATACCTGAAGAAGATCCCAACCACTGGGCTACATGCGCGCGTTGGTAGCAAACCCACTCCAATTGGTTTTGTTGTCTAACCTGGAAAAATCAGGAAAAAAGAAAACAACACAAAAGGCCTGGGGGGGATTCGTACCCAGGACCTTTAAACAATATGCATGCAAACTTTCCATCCAGCCGGGAGGGCGCTACTAATAGTATATGCATCACAATTCATTATATTTTAAGCTTAACAATTAAAATGGAAAAATAAGAAAAACCACTGCAGCCAGGATTCGAACCAGGGTCCTCAAACAATACACGCGCGTCTCTCACCACCAGGCCAACGCTGCACTTGTGAAACAAAATAGAAACAATTACATAAAATATTATATCAAGTATTTGAATTTCCAGATGGCGCCAAGAGCTTCATCTTCTTCCTTCAGAGCTGCGCTTATTGCTGCGAAATTACCTATGATGTTTCCTGCGAATTTTCAAATACAGGAACCTACGAAAATTGGATTATCATCAAAACAGTAAAATTTCTCAAAATTAATTGATGCTTCATGATCCCCAGAGTTCACTTGATTGTTCTATGTTCTTAGAATTTGTTTATGTTAGGTTTTAAGCAAAACCCTAATCTCATGGCCGAAACCCTAGCCATGGTGATTTCTCAAACATGCAGTGAAACCTCAATCAAACTATCCAGAATCAATCAGCAACTTAATACAACCACAAAACAATGATCAAAAGTCATTAAAATCCAGTCAATATGCATAATCGAAAAATCAAAATATGATGAACATTATGAATCGGATTATGCAATATAAGGTGTTTTAGATGCAAATGATCATTGAGAACGATTCAAGGATGTCCAATAAACATGTCTCAACCTTCAATTTGGCTTGAAAAGGCTTGAATTGTGAAATCCGAATTTGACTTTTGGTGAGATTTTTGAATATGCAACTTACTCTTTGAGGCCAGAATTTCGTCCCTTGTGCATTAGGTTATGTTGTGTACTTATAGTAGAGTCCAATTAGGTCAAGAGACTTGATTGTTGTGTGAATTATTTGATTGAAAAAGATTGAAAAAGATTGAAAAAGATTAAGCCTTAAAATTCAAATATTTGTGAATTCAACCTTTCTATTTCAAGCCAATCTTCATAATTCTTATATCAATTTGATCCAAATCATCTTTATGACTTTCTAGAAACAATATCCCATTTAAATATTTGACTTTTCTATTTTATTTTAATTTAAAATGATTTTAGATAAATAAAATCAAAATAAATAAAATAAAATAATAAAAAATCTGAATATTTGAGGGTTGGGTCGTGCATGAAGTGTTTGTATGGATTGGATCATTATATGGCAAGCCCATTTAGAAAAAATTGGTTTTAAACCTCCATTTTCTTCATAAACCAACCAAAAATTTCCCAACTTTGCAAGGGCGCATATCCTTCAATTTTAATGCTATGAGGGTGTTCTTGGACATTTTGGAAAGCTTGAAGAGTCCTCTAACCAACTCCATTGGTTTCATGTCCATACCATTTACCATTCTCAAGTTAGGCCCTTTTGAAGTTGTTGACTTTTTGTTGACTTTCAAAAGGATCTATAATGTCTTAGCTCATACCTTCCAAATGAAGCATTTTTGGGCTTGGCTTGTGAGACACAAAGTTGTAGATAATTCAATTTTATTCAAAATGAGCTTTGGATGGGAAAAATGTGATGAAGCATGTGAAAGTTATGGCTGGTCAAAGTTTAGTTGACTTTTCCTAAGAAAACCCTAATTTAGAAACCTCTGATTCTTGATGATCTGAAATATCCTTGATGAATCATGATCAACCCTTGATAAAATGATGAATTTTACTTCATATACTTGATGTTGGCAAAAAATCATGAAATTTGACTTTGGTTTGACCACAGTTGACCTCAGTTTGACTTTTTAACTGCTTTGACTGATATTGACTTATCTGATCATTTGACTGAGCAAACCTTTGAGAAAAGTTCTGAAATTTGTCATGGGGATTCTTAGACACATATAAGATGTTATGAAGCTAACTTGAAGTCTTGGAAATCCATTTAGCCTGATTAAAGTCAAAACCCTAGTTTTGGATGCACTGCTTAGGAGGATGCATTGTCTGAGGGAATTGTCAAATCTTCTGACCAATGATGAACTTTGTGAACCTTGTGAACCTCATAAGATGTCTTGTGAACCTTGTGAACCTCATAAAGTGTCTTGTAAACTTCATGAACCTCATGAAAGGTCTTGTGAACCTTGTGAACCTTCTTAGCACACAAAGTCTTGTATTGTGAGGGCAAATTTTGGGGTGCAACAGCTGCCCCTGTTCAATTTTCTGAAACCTGAGGGGGTTAGATTGGTATATGTGCCAGTCGTGACCTGGAAGGTTGAAGGGGATTGAACACAAAAGCCCAAAAATTTGCACTCACCGGTGCGTAGAGTGGTATTGATGACTGGTTGTATATGCTTGAGTGGGCTTAAAGATGCCACTTGGAGAAAAGTTCTTCAGATACATTTCTTGGAGGATAAAGCAGTCCAAAAGATGAAGATATAATGATAACTTTCAGGAGGATAGACAATGTCCTGAGGTATAAGTATAACTTTTGGGAGGATAAACAACGGCCCAATAGTCATGATATGCTTTCAGGAGGATAAACAACGTCCTGAGGAAATGATGTAACCTTTGGGAAGATAAACAACGGCCCAAGGTAATGATATGCTTTCAGGAGGATAAACAACGTCCCGAGGAAATGATGTGCTTGCAGGAAGATAAACAACGTCCTGAGGAAATGATATGCTTTCAGAAGGATAAACAACGTTCTGAGGAAATGATATGCTTTCAGAAGGATAAACAACGTTCTGAGGTATAAGTATAACTTTTGGGAGGATAAACAACGGCCCAATAGTCATGATATGCTTTCAGGAGGATAAACAACGTCCTGAGGTATAAGTATAACTTTCGGGAGGATAAACAACGACCCAATAGTCATGATATGCTTTCAGGAGGATAAACAACGTCCTGAGGTATAAGTAACCTTTGGGAAGATAAACAACGGCCCAAAGTCACAAGTTGTTGATGAAGTCTGTCTGCTGGAGAATTAATCTGAAAAACAAGGTTATAACATTCTATATGATAATATTAGCTTATGCATTATGTATGCATGTATAATATGATGCACTTAGGTAATGTATTATGTATTTATGTATATGTATGATATGATGTAAACGATGTATGTATGAATCATGCAGTCTGAAGCGTCTGGATATCTTCGTATAACAACTGCTGGCCAGGGAAAATAAATCCTGATTCGTTGCTGGAGGACACGAGGAACTCGTTCCCGTCTTGTTTGATAATATAGTATCCATAACCTCCCGTCTTCGTTCGATAGTAGGGTATACATAACCTCCCGTCTTCGTTCGATAGTAGGATATACATAACCTCCCGTCTTCGTTCGATAGTAGGGTATACATAACCTCCCGTCTTCGTTCGTACTCTTATTGGAAGAGTAAATTCCCGACTATCCGTATGAGGATAAAAGAGATGGATATAAATTCCAGGGGAGATGTGACTTGAAGTACTTATGAAGATGGATTTGCCCTACTGGGGGACTTGTAGCTGTCTTGTGGGGATGAACCGGCGAAGCTTCGTTGAAATCCTTCCCTCGTTCGTCCTTAGTAAATACTATTACTGCATTTTCATGCATTTCTGGTAAACATCAATCATATTAAGCATTTATGCATTTCTGGTAAACATCAGTCATATTCAAAAGCATAATACATTCAAACACAACCAATGGACGTTTCGCTTATGTAAATAGGGTAAAAGTAAATCTGGATTCAAAGATGGAATTTTATTTATATCACAAAGTGACCTATACATAGGCAAGTTTGTACAAGGAGACAGAAATCCTAGTAAGAGGAATTTGTCGTAAAAATTTTACAAAACAAAGAAAATCAGCTATGTGGGAAATAATCCTATTGAGTTCCAATTCTACTATTGCCATTATCTTCAAGTATCTCATCTTCTACTGTCGAGACGGAAACGATTGAATTGAGCTTTATCTGTTCGAGCTTGAGTAAGTAGCACAACTGGGTGTAGTTTCATGGGTGATCCAAACGAGACATAGTCATACGCTTTAATCCCTAACTTTTGCCTGGATTGCCCTTTCAGGTTTTTAATCCACCGGGATACCCTTTTTTGCCCAAGCCGCCTTTTCAGGTTTTCGACTTGCCGGGTGTACATTTTTTTATATATATCCCTAATTTTTGCCTGAACCCTTTTGGTTCGCCGGGATGCCCTTATTTTTGCCTAGGCCAGTCAACCTAGCGGGTCTCTTTTTATGCGTAGTATTTTTTAACTATGTTTGCATTTACAGGCTGTGGGAAGTCTTCACCATCCATAGTAGTAAGTATCATGGCACCTCCTGAGAATACTGTCTTGACTACAAATGGTCCTTCGTATGTAGGAGTCCACTTGCCCCTAGGATCACCCTGTGGTAATATGATACGCTTGATTACCAAATCACCAGCCTGATATACCTTTGGCTTAACCTTCTTATTAAAAGCTTTGATCATTCGTTTCTGGTACATCTGGCCATGACAAACAGCCGTTAACCTCTTCTCATCAATCAAATTTATCTGGTCAAGTCGAGTCTGAATCCACTCATCTTCATCCAAGCCTGCATCCTTCATGATTCTTAAGGAGGGAATCTGAACTTCAATGGGCAGAACTGCTTCCATACCATAGACTAGGGAGAATGGGGTTGCCCCTGTTGAAGTACGTATTGTAGTACGATAACCATGAAAATCAAATGGTAACATCTCATGCCAATCTTTATAAGTAACAGTCATCTTCTGTACAATCTTCTTAATGTTCTTATTAGCAGCTTCCACTGCCCCATTCATCTTTGGACGATACGGAGAAGAGTTGTGATGCTTAATCTTGAACTGCGTGCAGAGATCAGTAATCATAGTATTGTTCAGATTAGAGCCATTGTCAGTAATAATCCTTTCAGGGATGCCATACCTACATATGAGATTATTCTTAATGAATCGAGCCACCACATTCTTAGTAACAGACGCAAATGAAGCTGCCTCTACCCACTTCGTGAAGTAATCAATAGCAACCAGGATGAAACGATGCCCATTAGAAGCAGTAGGTTTGATCTCACCAATTATATCAATGCCCCACATGGCAAAGGGCCAAGGAGCAGTCAACACATTCAATGGTGATGGAGGTATATGTACTTTATCAGCATAAATTTGACACTTGTGACAGGTTCTGGAGTGTTGATAGCAGTCAGCTTCCATGGTAGACCAATAATATCCTGCTCTCAATATCTTCTTTGCCATGGTATGACCACTAGAATGAGTGCCAAAGGTCCCATCATGCATATCTTCCATAATCTCAGTTGCTTCCTTCTTATCCACACAACGAAGCATAGTCGAATCATGATTGCGCTTATACAAAATACCATTACTCAAAAAGAACTTAGCAGAGAACCTTCTCAAAAACTTCCTATCTTTGACAGATGCCCCTTCGGGGAACTCCTGAGCTTCAAGATATCTTTTTACTTCATAGAACCAAGGTTTCTCCTCCGCTTCTTCAGTGCCAATCTCATTTCAGTATGCAGGCCTCTCAAATATATCAATAGTAATCTTGGGAGCTTCATTATCCCAACTGATCTCAAACATGGATGCCATGGTGGCTAAAGCATCTGCCAACTGATTCTCTCTTCGTGGAATATGTCCAAAGGTAATTTCTTTGAAATGTGGGATCAAAGACAACACATGCTCTCTGTAAGGAATGAGATTATCATGCTTGGTGTCCCAATCTCCTTTGATCTGACTTACTACCAGGGCTGAATCTCCATACACATCAAGGAACTGAATCTTCATATCAATAGCAGCTTTAATACCCAGGATACATGCCTCATACTCAGCCATGTTATTGGTACAATAGAAACAAAGTCTGGCAGTAATCGGGGTATGACAACCTTCTGGGGAACTAATCACAACACCAACACCATTACCAAGTGCATTAGAGGCACCATCAAAAACCATAGTCCATCGGGATCCTTGTTCCGGTCCGTCATATTGTCCAGGTTCTTTGGTAATAATCATAATGTCTTCGTCAGGGAACTCAAAACTCATTGACTGATAATCATCCACTGCTTGATGAGCCAAATGATCAGCTACAACACTTCCTTTAATGGCCTTCTGAGTAGTATACTGTATGTCATATTCTGTCAAGATCATTTGCCATCTTGCAATTCTTCCGGAGAGAGCAGGTTTCTCAAATATGTACTTGATTGGATCCATCTTCGAAATCAACAAGGTAGTATGGGTCAACATATACTGTCTTAGTCGGCGAGCAGCCCATGCCAAAGCGCAACAAGTTTTCTCGAGCAGTGAGTATCTTGTTTCACAGTCGGTAAACGTCTTGCTAAGGTAGTATATTGCCTGCTCTTTTCGACCAGACTCATCATGTTGCCCCAACACACACCCCATTGAGTTGTCTAACACTGTTAAGTACATAATCAAGGGTCTTCCATCAACTGGTGGCATCAAGATTGGTGGTTCCAGCAGATATCTCTTGATTTCAACAAAGGCAGTTTGGCACTCATCATTCCATTCCATCACCTGGTCTTTCTTCAACAACTTGAAGATTGGCTCACAGATGACAGTTAATTGGGAAATAAATCTTGCAATGTAATTCAATCGTCCCAAAAAACCTCTAACCTCCTTCTTAGTACGGGGAGCTGGCATCTCTCGTATAGCTTTCACTTTTGCAGGATCCACTTCAATACCTTTTCCACTGACAATGAAACCCGGGAGTTTACCAGATCTAACTCCAAAAGTACACTTGTTTGGGTTCAATCTTAACTTGTATTTCTTCAACCTCTCAAACAATTTATGCAAATGATCAAGATGTTGCTCTTCATTCTGGGACCTGGCTATCATATCATCCACATATACCTCTATCTCATGATGAATCATATCATGAAACAAAGCCACCATAGCACGCTGATATGTTGCCCCTGCATTCTTCAAACCAAATGGCATCACTTTATAGCAAAAAGTGCCCCACTGTGTAACAAATGTTGTCTTCTCCATATCTTCAGGTGCCATCTTGATTTGATTGTAACCAGAGAAACCATCCATGAAAGAGAATACTTTGTGCTGAGCAGTGTTGTCTATCAGAACATCAATATGAGGAAGTGGAAAGTCATCTTTGGGGCTGACCTTGTTCAAATCTCTGTAGTCTACACACATACGTACCTTACCATCTTTCTTAGGTACCGGCACCACATTTGCAACCCACTGAGGATAAGAAGTCACAGCTAAGAACCCTGCATCAAACTGTTTCATTACCTCTGCCTTAATCTTCTCTGACATTTCAGGACGCATGCGACCAACCTTCTGCTTCTTTGGACGACAATCTTCTTTTACTGGTAAACGGTGAACCACAATGTCTGTATCCAACCCTGGCATATCTTCGTAGGACCAAGCAAAGATCTCCACATAGTCACGTAGCATCTGAATCAATCTGCTCTTGACACTATCCTCTAATTCAGCCCCTATCTTGACCTCTTTCCTGTTTTCTTCAGTTCCCAGATTCACAACTTCGACTGGCTCTTCATGTGGTTGTATAGCTTTCTCTTCTTGTTGTAACAACCTAGCAAGCTCTACAGGTACTTCACAATCGTCCTCATTTTCGTCTTCAGCTTGATAGATCAGATTCTCGAAATTATAATTGGCAATAGTAGAACTGTTATCAACAGGATCCAGAGTGAATGAGGATCTGCATTTTAGTGATGTGGGTGTGTGTAAGAACACATAGCTGATAAAACAAAAATAAAAGAAAAGAAAGACAAGGAACACAATATTTACGAAAACGAAACGTCCACTGATTTTTATTGAATGAAGTATGCAAATGAAATGACATCCCGTAACAAGCACACCATTGTGCCCCGGGTAAGGCACAAGGCTTAAGAGTTCAATTGTTCAAGAAATTACAAACTTAAAAAGCAACAACACAGTAATAGTATTTACTCCTGACTAAAGGAGATAGGAATAACATCTTCAGCTTTCCAGTTATTGAGCCCAGCACGCACAGTAGGAAAAATCCAAGCATCCAAGTTGTAGTCTTCATCATAGTCACCCACAGCGTTGATTTGGTCTTTCATAATCCCCTGACGAACAGCCTTCTGGGACTCTGCAGTGAAACCCAAACCAAATTTGTCAGACTTGTACGAAATATCAGGAAGCTGACCCCAAATAGTACAACCACCTTCATCCACCACAGCTCTAGCATCTTTGAGGGAGGCCATTGTAGGAGGTACTCTGGTGACCACAGGAACTTTCTTGACAACAGGAGGAGCTTCATAATCATTAACAATCCAAGGAACCACTTCAAATGTCTGACACGGAGTTTCAACATATTCACCTTCCACTTCAAGATACTTAAAGGTGTTCACATGGCTAATCATATACCCTTCCTCTCCATAGACAGTAACAACCTTCCCCTCTACTGGATACCTCAGCTTTTGATGTAATGTAGATGTTACAGCACCTGCCCCATGGATCTAGGGACGCCCAAGCAAACAAGAATATGATGGACGAATATCCATTACATAAAAGGTAGCATTGAAAACCTGAGAACCAACTTTGATTGGGAGATCAATTTCTCCATGCACCACTCTTCTCGAGCCATCAAAAGCCTTCACCACTATGTTACTGGGCTTCAGCACAACATCTTCAGGACTCAGCTTATTCATAACTTCTTTGGGAAACACATTCAGAGAGGAACCATTGTCTATCAATACATGTGACAGGGTAGTGCCCCTGCATTCAATTGAGATATGTAGAGCCCTGTTATGATCCCTCTTAGCAGGAGTCAAATAAGCATCAGAGAAACCTAACCCATTATCATAGGTCAAGTGTGCAACACAATTTTCAAACTAGTCAACAGAAATTTTATTTGGTACATGAGCAGTCTTCAGAAACTTGATCAAGGCTTTGGCATGAGCCTCAGAACACAATAGCAAAGACAACTTAGAAATCTTGGAGGGAGTATGCCCCAACTGATCAACAATGTCATAATCACTCTTGCGAATGATTTTCAATACTTCATCCATTTGCTTAGAAAGATCATCAGCAGCTGACACATCAGTTGGTATAGGTTCCATAACAGGACCTCTGCCCCGAGCATCAGTGGTGGAGGTAGCAGTTGGAGTAACTGCATTCTTGGAAGTAATTGGAGGAGAGAAAACTCTTCCACTTCGTGTGATCTTACTAGATCCAACAATATTATCAACATCAACAGGCATATCAGCTAAGGGTTCCTGCTTAACACCATGGATATAAACATCAGACCCATAATGCCAAGGCACAACTTTATCAGAAGTATACGGAATAGGACCAGGAGTGGTGATGACCATAGGAGCCACTCTGGCTTCAGCAACAATCTTCACAGGGCCTTCAGCAGTAATCTTAATTGGACCCATGTGAGTGATTTTAACAGGTCCCTTTGAAGTAATTCTTACCGACACTTTATCAACCATATCCACTTCTTCAATCTTCTTACCTTTAGTAATATGATCCACCATACTCTCCACAGAAGGTGGTGTCCTCTCAAACACTATGGTGTAATTATTCATGAGGCGTTGAATTTCGTCCTTCAACCTCCAACAACTATCTGGTCTATAAGCACAATAAACACAATCTTCACGACAACCTGGAAAGAACCAAGCTTGTACTAACTTCTTCTTGATAACAGACAATGGTGTAGTCAACTCTGCAACTGAAGAAATATGTGAATCTTCTTCAATGGCATTGACAGTCTTCTCATGATTTGGCATGGGAGCAGTAATCACATTTGGAGTACTCGGAGGGTCAAACTCAATTTCTCCAGCCTCAATCATATCTTGAATTTTGTTCTTCAAGACCCAGCAACTATTAGTATCATGTCCCTGACAATTCGAATGATATGCACATCGTGCATTGGGATTGTACCTGGGAGAGGTAACATTAGGATTCTGAGGAGCATCCTTCAAAGTGATAAGTTCAGCCTTCAACAAGTGTTGCAAGGCTTGGGCCATTGACATGTTGATCTTAGTGAACTGCCTTCTAGCCCTCTGTTGATTTCCCTGTGGCTGCTCTGGTGTTGTAGGAGTTGGATTGGAAATATGAACTGCACTCACAGACTGATGTCTTCTACTACGATCAGGTTGACCATAAACAGCATTGGACTCTTTCTTCCCACTGGGAGGCTTCTTTGCAGCACCTGATGAAGAAGCACCCACTTGAATCTTGCCACTCCTTATACCACTTTCTACGTGCTCTCCTGTCATTATCAAATCAGTGAAGCCAGATGAGGAGCTTCCAATGAGATGACTGTAAAAAGGACCATTCAACGTGCACATGAACATATCAACCAACTCCCTGTCAGTTAAAGGGGGTTGTACTCTTCCAGCTAAATCTCTCCACTTCCGAGCATACTCCTTGAAGCTTTCTTTAGCACCCATAGACATGCTTTGCAGCTGCATGCGAGTGGGAGCTAAATCAGCATTGTATTGATACTGCTTGTAGAAGGCTTCAGCAAGATCATTCCAATCACGGATGTTGACACTCTCCAAATGATAGTACCATTCCAATTGAGCTCCAGATAAGCTCTCTTGGAAGAAATGGATCCACAGCTTCTTATCAGCAGTATGGGGTTGGATTCTCCTGACATAAGACCTCAGATGCAGCTTGGGACAAGAGACCCCATCATAAACAACAAAAGTAGGAACTTTGAAACCAATGGGTATGACTACCCCAGATATCAGACTCAGGTCTTCAAAATCCAGCCCAGAAGACTTTTGCAATTCCATAGCATCCATTCTATCCACCAGCATTTTGAACTTATCTTCATTAGGCTCATGATAGTAGTTAGCTTCAGAATCAGAGTCCCCCATAGTGTTGTGGAGACTGCCTCCCTCTTTCTCAGACTCTTCAGACTCATAATCTTCAACTGGTTCTTTGGTCTTGGCAGGACCTCTGAACCTTCTTCCCATGTTGATCAGGCCACCTGACCTTCTAGTCTTCTTGGTCTTCTTGGCCAGCAGTGTCTTCAATTTATCCTGCCCCTTGGACAAGTTCAGGATTAGCTCTTGGAACTGTGCATTTTGTGCCTGGAGATCCTTAACTGTTTGTTCAAGAGCCATTGCTGAAATAAACAACGAGAAGATAAGAAACCTGTGCACAATAAACCTGTGATGCAATGACATGATATGTGAATGCATATGCAATGTTTTCAAGGACCGCATGATTTAAATTTGCTTAAACAAACAAGAAGGTAAACTTTTATTAGTAATAAATTTGTTTTGCCTCTTGGGCTTACAGAAAATGAAATGCAATAAATACAAGAGATGGGGTTTTAAGTCTCCCATGGACGTTTCCTCTTTGTGTTGAGGTATGAGTTGAGATTCCGTTCCTCATGAAGTTGCTTTGTTAGTTCCAGGATTCTTTCTTGGCTTGCTTTGTAATGAGCCTCGAAAGTATCCCTTTGCTCCTTCAACTTGATCCAAGATCTCTGCAAGTCTTCCATGTCAGTAGGCATGTCTGGGTGAAGGATGGTATAAGAAATATCTCCTTCAGCAACATGTTCCATGGTAACTGGAAGGATAGCAGGATATGGTATCATGAGAGTCTGAGCACGAGATCGCACCCATCTGAGATAAGCTTCCATAGGAATAGCGTACTTAGGCTCTAGAGTCTTGCTGTCAACCTTGTTTACTTTTCCCCATGCTCGTATGAATCTCTGACGGTAACCTTGAAGATCGTTGTCGTAGTCAAACACAATGCCCTGAATCAACATGTCATGTGGGCCATCACTCTGAGCATTACCAAACTGTCGTAAAGCTAAGGAAGGGTTGTAAGTAATGCCTCCTCTTATGCCTAGAAGTGGCACATTAGGAAACTCCCCACAACGGTCAATGATAGTGACATTCTCCATAGATCTGGAGCACCAATGGATATCTGAATGAGAGAGTGACATAATCCTCTTGGACCACCTGAACCCCTGTTCATTCTTCATCACTGAGCGAGGAAGGTGAGAAATAAACCACCTAGATAGCAAAGGTATGCAGCACATCAGAGTTCCTCTTGCTTTTGTAGTACGAGTATGAAGAGAGTGCAGGATGTCCCCAAGTAATGTGGGCACTGGATTGTGACTCAGGAATATGTTGATGGCATGAACATCTATGAACTGATCAGGATTGGGGAACAACACTAAGCCATAAATCAGCAAGGCTAAGATCTCCTCAAAAGCATCATAGCTCATAGCCTTCAAGAACACTTGAGCCTTATCCATTAATACCTTAGCAAGAATACCCTTAACTCCGCTTCTCGTTTCTAGATTAATGTCAGACTTCTTCAGATGTAGAGCTGCAGCAATAACCTCTGGTTTAAGCTCTTTCTCCAAGCCTGTGAAGGGTCTTTGATCAAGAACAGGTATACCCAGAAGTTTAGAGAACTCTTCCATTGTAGGAACCAGCTGATAGTCAGGGAATGTAAAGCAATGGTGCTTAGGGTCAAAGAACTGAAACAGAACACTCATCATGTCTTCATTGAATCCTAAGGTGACTAGATCCAATAGGTGACCATGTCTCTTGATGAACTGGGAATGATCAGACACTTGAGAAACCAACTCTTTAAGCTTAGTAGGTATGCCCACAAAGTTGATCCTGATGGTGTTTCTACGAGCAGAAGCCATGACCTGCAACAAAGAACAAAGATAAATCCTTTGGTCCTTGAAATGGTTAGTGAAAATGCTATGCTTATGATGCATGATGATGTCATGATGTTATGCTCAATCACAAACATGTGGCATACACAAACAAGTCACACAATAGCCCTAGGTTTAAAGGCTTGCATGAAGTTCAAAAGTAAGTACCCTCCCCTGAAGTTAGATGGTTCATCCTGTCCTATAAAGTAACCAGGTTCTAAGGGATCTCAATATCATTGATCCTTCACAAGGGTGGTTGTTCAGTAGGCAACTTACTTGCCAACCAAAACCCTCCAAGTTTAGAATCTCAATGAGCGTAGTATCGAGTATCAACCAACTTCAGTCTTCACCAAAGCCGGCTATCTCACTACTTTCTAAAGGCCAAGATGGGATAACTAGGGTTCTAAAAGTTAGTTAGTGCATTGACAACATATGGCAGCCTCATATTATCCTCAACTTGACTTAAGGAACATAAGCACCAACCAAGAAGTCACACTAACTATGACCACCAGATCAACCATATCGGTATACGCCGTACAGTTTCCTTGGTCTATTGCCATTTACCTAAGGTACACTAGATCCGGCTTAGGATCTTTCACACATAAGAGCCCAACAAGTAAGTATAAAGCAAACAAGGAAAACAATTTTAAAGTGATCTAATTCCTAAGGGTACCCCTCTTTAAGAATAAATCTCCAGCAGAGTCGCCCGTTCTGTAACGCGTGGGAGAACTGACTTTAGTTATGTTGCGGATAGCAAGGTCGCCACCGACTTTTATTTTATCCAAAGGAAAGGCATAAAAGAACAGGAAAGACCTTTTAAAAGATTTTTGGGTCCGGGGGGTAGGTTATGTAAAGGGAATGTATTAGCACCCTTTACATCCATGGTTATCCATGGGCTCTTAGTTACTTAGCTCACTTTAAAATGTTTTTGAAATGTGAAGTGTGTGAATAAAAATTTTCTTAAGTGTTTTATAATGATCCATGTACGGATGCGTATAAAACCTTTGTTTTGAAAATTTGTTTGAAAATGTGAAGTGTTTGAAATGTTTTGAAGAGTGAGCAAGTATCTAAGAGGAACCTACCCTAAGTTTAAGTCTTTTCGGTTCTTGAATCCTTTGAATGGTAAGACTATCCCTATTATTAAGGAATAGGTAGTCATTACCTTGGATGTAAGGGACAAGTGAAGGGACATCTGTTATTTAGGCAACTGTGGGGTGTATAAGCAATTCGAAGGGACTTATCATCTTTATTCGAAAGGGACAAGATCATTACGAAGGCAACATTCGAAGGGACTTGATCTTTTTATCTGTTTAGGGACTAGATGATGTGAGATGAGGGACTTTTGCTTTATACACCCTACTTGACCTTTTTGTAATAGGCAACATGAGAGGTATCCTTATGGAAGTGAGATGGCGATCAAAGATCGACTTACGTGTGTGAGTGTACAATTTTAATATTTATCTTTAAATTTAATGAGCTAAATTAATTTTAAACATACAAACATGTTACACTCCCTATTTTACTAACCATAGCATAAAATAAATATTTAAACATTACTACTAAAATATTACATCAAAGAGACAATTACATAATAATAATAAAAGCAAATTAAATAAATAAGCAAAATAATAAATAATAATAATAATTGGGTTAGTAAAAAATATAATAAAAATAAATCACAATATAAATGGGGTTAGTAATAATAAAATATCATATAAACATAATTAATAATATTAACATAATAATTAAAAAAATCAATTTTTTATAAACAATTATTATTTAAGACTAATAAGAAAATATGAGCAATTATACTAATTATTATAAAGTTTTAAGTTATATGTAAATTATAAAAAAGTAAGTTAATTATAAACATATTATGAAAATAAAATTATAATTACAAAATTAAATTAGCAATTTTTAACTATTTTTAAACATATATTAAAAATTATTTATATACAAGAACTAAATTATAAACAAATTATGTCATATTATTATATTAACAAAATTGAATTAAGAATTTTAATTTTAAGCATATTTATAATTATTTACACATAAAAAGATACATAATTAAAGTTTTAAAAATTAAAAATAAAGAAAATTAGGATTTGATTATTAAGATTTATTTATTAATTAAAATATAAACAAGAACTATGAAATTAAAATAAATAGATAAACTAATATTTACAATTAGGGTTTTAGAAAAATATTTTTTAGGGTTAATCTTGGTTTATGAAAAAATATATTAGGATTTATTAAATTAGGGTTATAGTTTTAATTAAAATTAATAATAATAAATAAACAAACAAGGAAAATAATGAAGGAAAAGAAAAAAAGGGGGAGGCCTGGTTTTGAACCCAGGACCTCCCCAATACCTGAAGAAGATCCCAGCCACTGGGTTACATGCGCGCGTTGGTAGCAAACCCACTCCAATTGGTTTTGTTGTCTAACCTGGAAAAATCAGGAAAAAAGAAAACAACACAAAAGGCCTAGGGGGGATTCGTACCCAGGACCTTTAAACAATATGCATGCAAACTTTCCATCCAGCCGGGAGGGCGCTACTGATAGTATATGCATCACAATTCATTATATTTTAAGCTTAACAATTAAAATGGAAAAATAAGAAAAACCACTGCAGCCAAGATTCGAACCAGGGTCCTCAAACAATACACGCGCGTCTCTCACCACCAGGCCAACGCTGCACTTGTGAAACAAAATAGAAACAATTACATAAAATATTATATCAAGTATTTGAATTTCCAGATGGCGCCAAGAGCTTCATCTTCTTCCTTCAGAGCTGCGCTTATTGCTGCGAAATTACCTATGATGTTTCCTGCGAATTTTCAAATTCAGGAACCTACGAAAATTGGATTATCATCAAAACAGTAAAATTTCTCAAAATTAATTGATGCTTCATGATCCCCAGAGTTCACTTGATTGTTCTATGTTCTTAGAATTTGTTTATGTTAGGTTTTAAGCAAAACCCTAATCTCATGGCCGAAACCCTAGCCATGGTGATTTCTCAAACCTGCAGTGAAACCTCAATCAAACTATCCAGAATCAATCAGCAACTTAATACAACCACAAAACAATGATCAAAAGTCATTAAAATCCAGTCAATATGCAGAATCGAAAAATCAAAATATGATGAACATTATGAATCGGATTATGCAATATAAGGTGTTTTAGATGCAAATGATCATTGAGAACGATTCAAGGATGTCCAATAAACATGTCTCAACCTTCAATTTGGCTTGAAAAGGCTTGAATTGTGAAATCCGAATTTGACTTTTGGTGAGATTTTTGAATATGCAACTTACTCTTTGAGGCCAGAATTTCGTCCCTTGTGCATTAGGTTATGTTGTGTACTTATAGTAGAGTCCAATTAGGTCAAGAGACTTGATTGTTGTGTGAATTATTTGATTGAAAAAGATTGAAAAAGATTAAGACTTAAAATTCAAATATTTGTGAATTCAACCTTTCTATTTCAAGCCAATCTTCATAATTCTTATATCAATTTGATCCAAATCATCTTTATGACTTTCTAGAAACAATATCCCATTTAAATATTTGACTTTTCTATTTTATTTTAATTTAAAATGATTTTAGATAAATAAAATCAAAATAAATAAAATAAAATAATAAAAAATCTGAATATTTGAGGGTTGGGTCGTGCATGAAGTGTTTGTATGGATTGGATCATTATATGGCAAGCCCATTTAGAAAAAAATGGTTTTAAACCTCCATTTTCTTCATAAACCAACCAAAAATTTCCCAACTTTGCAAGGGCACATATCCTTCAATTTTAATGCTATGAGGGTGTTCTTGGACATTTTGGAAAGCTTGAAGAGTCCTCTAACCAACCTCATTAGTTTCATGTCCATACCATTTACCATTCTCAAGTTATGCCCTTTTGAAGTTGTTGACTTTTTGTTGACTTTCAAAAGGACCTATAATGTCTTAGCTCATACCTTCCAAATGAAGCATTTTTGGGCTTGGCTTGTGAGACACAAAGTTGTAGAGAATTCAATTTCCTTCAAAATGAGCTTTGAATGGGAAAAATGTGATGAAGCATGTGAAAGTTATGGCTGGTCAAAGTTCAGTTGACTTTTCCTAAGAAAACCCTAATTTAGAAACCTCTGATTCTTGATGATCTGAAATATCCTTGATGAATCATGATCAACCCTTGATAAAATGATGAATTTTACTTCATATACTTGATGTTGGCAAAAAATCATGAAATTTGACTTTGGTTTGACCACAGTTGACCTCAGTTTGACTTTTTAACTACTTTGACTGATTTTGACTTATCTGATCATTTGACTGAGCAAACCTTTGAGAAAAGTTCTGAAATTTGTCATGGGGATTCTTAGACACATATAAGATGTTATGAAGCTCACTTGAAGTCTTGGAAATCCATTTAGCCTGATTAAAGTCAAAACCCTAGTTTTGGATGCACTGCTTAGGAGGATGCATTGTCTGAGGGAATTGTCAAATCTTCTGACCAATGATGAACTTTGTGAACCTTGTGAACCTCATAAGATGTCTTGTGAACCTTGTGAACCTCATAAAGTATCTTGTAAACTTCATGAACCTCATGAAAGGTCTTGTGAACCTTGTGAACCTTCTTAGCACACAAAGTCTTGTATTGTGAGGGCAAATTTTGGGGTGCAACATTAAGTCGGAAGAGAAGGCATGTATCAGTGACATGACTTTGAATGTTGTCCAACCGAAAAATATAATTGCAACATTGAAACGGAAGGAACCCGATAATATATCAAATATCAGGCAACTTTATAACATTCGATACTGTACTAACAAGGTCATTAGTGGAGATGGAACTAAAATGCAACAACTATTGAAATTGTTGGATGATAAAAGTTGTGTGTCCTAGTACCGAACTTGCGACGATGGAGTTACTGTTAGAGACATTTTTTGAACTCATCCGGATTTGATAAATTTCAACACGTTTTCGATAGTTGAAACCGGGATGCCCCGTACCACCTACATCACTGGAATGGATGGCTCATTCAACCGCAAATGTCGAGATGTGGCCGAATTATTTTATGTAAATGATGTTTGAATTTGAGAGATTGAACATTCAAAAGGAAACAAATATACAAAAGTCCAAGGGGTATAGATTTAGTCGGCGACACATGTTTTGATGCGTTTTAATTTCATGTATAATCAGACAACTAATTGTATTTTTTTTGAAGTGCAATATAATAGTCACTTTTTATTCATATTTGATGTTTAAGAACCTTTACTTTGTATATTGAATCTTATGTAATGTCTGTCATTCTATTCTGTTATGAAAACTTAGCATGAAAAGTTATGGAGATGTATCTCCGGAAGATTCTAAAATTATGTTGTTTTTTATAGTTTTAGGGAAAATTCCAGAGATGCATCTCCGAAACAAGATAAAAGGGTGTCGTTCCGTAGATATATCTCTGAAATAATAATGACAGACAATGGATGGTCCATAATCACCTAGGTCTTCTATAAATGAGACGCTTCATGTGTTATCTTTCACAAAAACTAAAAATGTCTCAATTGTATGAAGTCAATATTCGTTGGTATGTCGCAACTCGCAAATGTCTCCTACTCCGACGGCAAAACACCCGGACAGACGTTCAAACTCACCGATCTCACTCCGCTCGACGATATCATAGACGAAATCCATTATCTCCTACCTTATGGAGACAGACGAAAGGTTGTGAAACTTGAGTATTGTTCGTCTTCAGTTGACAACGAATGGAACACCGTGTTCAACAAATTTGAGCTCAAGAATTGAGAAGATGTTATGGCAATATGATGAACGTATTTCGGTTTCGAAGAGAAAGTTCTGCTCGAGTTAGAAGCGACGACACGAAGAATGATCGATGACTTCTTAAAGAAGTGCAAGCGTCTACTGAAATATTGAAATGTAGTATTTAATTTTCTGTTGAAATCACCATTGTAATGCCAATTCTATTTTATAAATGTTAATTTTATGGTTGCAATCTTCATTACTGTGTATTTTGGTTTTTTTCTCGGATACATGCATACGAGCATATTCCTAAGATGCAACTCTAAAATTAATTAAAATCAAATAAAATAATATGCGTCTAAAGATATATCTTAAAAATCTAAGGAGTATTTTCGGAAGCGTGCACCAAAGGATGCCATAAGAAATTTCCTAACTAACACTCATTTTTTTATATTTACTCATTAGTTAACTTTTAATATATAAATTCTAAACAGAGAAAGTAGTTTGGAATTTTCAAATTTCTATTTATTGTATAAATATTATTTACATACATGAGAAAATCACAAGAACAAAAGTTCAGAAGGTTCACAACCAAATTGTCTTATTTGAGTTGAAGCAAACATTCCATTCATGCAAGGACAATTTGTCCTATTACTTTTTTCTATTGACATCCAGTGAATACAACGGGAGAGAGATCATTTTGAATTGGCTCAATCCTACACCGATAAGATTACAGGGTGAAACTATCTGAGATAGCAAATAACAAAATTTTGCATACCGATCAATCATGAACATGATCCTCTCCCCCTTCATTTCTCAACAAATGGATAAAGAATGTGAAAGAGAAATTAATTGGTGGCGGGTCTTGTACAGTTGATGCTCAACAAAACCATCAACACAATCAAATGTGTGGTATTTTCCACAGTTGACATGCAATTGAATTATGAGTTGTTTTCTCTATTCTTTATTCTTATTCTTATGCAGAAATGAATATAGTTGAATTATCTGGGCCCGTAAGCTAGACTCATCCACCTGAAAATGCAGCATTGTCCAGATTAATATGAACAGTTGGAGTGGAGATAAACAAGCTTTTTCTACGATAACAATGGAAGGATCGTGTGCAAGACAAGACAAACCTGTGACTTATGTGTCTTTGAAAATAAACCTCCACATTCGTCAATAAGAGCTCTTTCTCCTCCCACAACTCTGGCTAATTCTGAAATTGAAGTATCTATTTCTTCCGCCTAGTGTTTGAAAAACATTAATTAGTGCAGTAATGAAAAAAGTAAATCTAAAATGTTCAAGTTCATATAACGCCTAAAATGTATGCAATACCAAGTTGATGGTTTGAAGTAAAGTAAGTGCATTTCTAAGCAATTATTTAGATTCATTCTTTCATTTGTCTTACCTTTGGCATTAATTTCTGGGTATTGGAAATAATTGTTTCCATCACCTTTAGTGCTGAATTCAGAGACTCCCCCACCTCTTTTACATCAACCTGTGACATTATATATATTCGTGAATTAGTAATTGCAGATTATCCAAATAAATAAGCAAGGAAGAAAGAGAATAGTGCTAGTTGGATTTTTAATCATACCCGAACATTCCCACCAGTTGGAAGTTGCACTGAGGCATTCAACAAAGCCTGAATTGCTTCAGTGATGGAAACAGAATAATCTTCTTCCAAAGCAGACCACTCATCTAGATATGGAGTCTGTAATTGCAAGAGATGGTTATGTTGAAAAAAGGGTAACATAGACTTAAACATTTATGCCACAAAAAGTCATCTAGCAATAAAAAAACTGTATCACAGTCGAGACCCGGGAAGGAAGTATTGCTCTGTGGACAAAAAATAAAAAAAATAAACATTCAAAATCATTGGAGGCCTTACTTGAGCTTCAAGAACTACTGATAGGGTCTGTAATCTCCGCAAACGCTCCAATTCTATGCGTTTCTTGTTCACAGAATCACGCATTTCTGATATTTTCACTGCACGAGATAATAGTGCTTTCTGCGAGGATAAAGAAGAAGAGAAACAAAAAGTGAGAAAAGAGCATAAGGTGGCTAAATTGTACAGCATAGCCCAATATTTTAAACTGTAACAGAACTGAATTAATGTGGATGTAAATGTGCAAAAGAAAGTTCTGATTAACAAAAGTGCAATAACACACGTGAACCTAAGTTTGTACTTACCTAAAAAAACAGACTTTAATGAAGGTATTTGAAATAAAGACCAATATAAATTACAATGTCATGTGATGTGGTAGCCATTACACTCGAGTCAACTAAATATATTTTGGCCTAGAACTGTTCTTGAGCGGGGGGGATAGAGATTTCCCCCCTTTTCCCATTAGTTAACCGTTGTAATTGATCTCATTATATATCTTTCAATTACCGTGTCTACCAGAAGGTCAATAACAATAGCTATCAAGCTATAATCGATGTCATTTTAGCATTTTATCCAAGTTACTTATACATTGTAATAGAGATCTGCTTCTTGCTTATAAATCATGACCTGCCCTCCCTAAATTTCTCTTGTTCTAACAAGAGTATATAAGTAAGACTAAGAACTGCTGCATGGCCAGGCAATTGTCTTTTCCTGACTAGAACAATTTAGAAAATGAATACAACCTCAAATTCAAATTATGCAAATCCTCTCTGTTCTAATCAATGTCATTTCTGCATTTTATCCAAGTTACTTATACATTGTAATAGCCAACAAAGACACAGCCACACAATTCAGTATCCACATAATATAGCCTAAGTACTAGTACTACTATTAAACTTAAGCCGCAAACAAAATGTAGGCAACAGACCTCGCATTCTTTTTGCTGAACTTTGATTGCGTTCTCCGCCTTTGCATTGGCAAATCTCCATTGCAGATACCGATTATGAAGCAACTTGAGAGAAGTCACATCATCCTGTTGACTACCTTTCTTCCCTTTCCTTGAATCGGCTGCAGATTTCGCAAACTGAGGAGGAACAGGCGGCAGCCCTCCAACCTTAACCCGATCAACGCCAGAAGAAGTCAAACTAACCGAACGAGACAAATTGTTACCAAATTTTTCGGCGACGGATCCAGTAGGCACCTTAGGTTGCTGCATCAAAACATCCCCAGTTTCAGAACGCAATTCAGGAAGTGATTGTGTACTGCAATGAATATCAATATCATCACGTGAACTTCTGGATAATGACATGGAAGCAGATTGTAACAATTTAGTAGCAGCTGAAGAACGGGCATTGATAGACCTAGGATGTTGGTGGTGTGGTGTTTGTCTGTATCTTGAAGAGATAGACATGGTATGGGTTGGAGTATCAGGTCTAGAAGGACAAGGTGTGGTACATCTAGAAGAGGGTTGTTTTGAAGGGTGATGAGAACTGGAACTAGGGTTTGGGATATTATCGAAAACCCTATTTGTTGTTTCTTTGAAAAGCTTAACAGATCTCTGTTGTTGTAGTTTCTTCTGAAAAGAGTATCCGATCGGGAACGAGGATTCGGAATTCTCGTCGTCGGAATCGTCTCTCTGTTGCCGTCTTTGAGTGGAGGAGATAGACGGAGACATAAATCTGGAGCTGACTTCACGGGTTCTTGGTCGGCGGTTATGTTGTTGTTGTTGTTGTTGTGGTGGCGGCGGTGGCGGTGGTGGAGGGGGAGAAGGGTTATCGGAAACGTCGACGTTGTTGTTTTCTTGCATTGTTTGATTGTAGAAGGTTGAGGTTGAAGATGAGATAGAGAATTTGAGTAACAGAGAAAGAAGGAAGAAGAAGAAAAAATGGCCGTTGGGGTTTTGGGGTAACGATGTTAGTGATGTGTTTGGTGGGTTTACTTTGCAACGGTTCTAATTTCGAAAATCGATGAAAACACAAACGGGATTTTTTTAGTTTCTTTAGTTACATTGTTATTATTACACTGCGCTCTCTTCACATCGAATGCATGACAAATAAATAAGGGAATTATTAATGGAAAAGCATTATCAATCATTATCTTTTAGATTTCAGAAATATATATAAACGAATTAATTGTCTCATTAAAATTTTATTTCGAAAATATATTTTGGAACAAATCCAATCAATTTATTGATTATCGAGCATTTTAGTGAAATATCCGAGAATGCATTTCTGTAGTTTTGAAACAGAAAATAATGTCAGACATTTTCAGAGATGTATTTTCGGAAATGTCAAACATGATTTTTAATAAAACAATCACCTGCATGATTAGACTCCATATACATTTTTGCCCAAAACCCTTTCAAAAAACTCTTTCACTCTCGATCAAGATTTTCATTCCAAATCTTCATTCTTGTGTTTCATCACATCAAAAAGAGTAAAAGAAGTTGTAATTTGAGATAAAGATCATTTACTTCAAGCTTAATTGTTCACATTAATCTTGTTTTGCAGTTGAAAAAACTTACATCGTATCCAGAAATGTATTTCCGGATTTTGTATGAATTCCTGCGAAAATGCATTTTCGTAGTCAGTTTATTTTCATTTGCCACCAATCTGTTTTTGAACATTTTATGATATTGTTTTCATTAGATATAGTGCACACTGATGTTTTTCCCAAATTTATTGTGTCTCCAAAATCCAGATGCAAAACGTTGAATCAATATTAAGCATAGTAGGAAATGTTGAACCGAATGATACAAAATCAACATAATGAGAAACAAACATCATTTGGTCGCAACATCATAGTGTTGGAACATAGATTCAGAGACAACAATCTTTATTATCAGTTGGTCGACAACATATCTGGAACATGACTGAATCATATTTTTCACGAAGCCAAACGAACTAAGAATGTAGGTTCCGATAGCTCAGAGTGTGGTTGCATACTTATGGAAACCTATGGTCTCCCTTATGCTTGTCTTATATCTAAGAAGGTGAAACTTGATAGTCCGATACAAATGGATGAAGTTTGCACTCACTAGAAAAAAGTTGTGGGTTTGATGATGATGATGATGATGATGGTGTCATGAAAGACGGTAAATTGAATATATTTATCTTGACCGCATGTGATGTCATACAAGAGATATTTTTGAAAGCTTGTGACAATATGAAACTTCACATCAAAGAGAAATTGAGGAAGACTGCTTATCCGGAAACCAAAGACTTAAAACCACCATCTAAACCTGCAAAAACAAAAGGTGTTCATTGTAACACGGTGGGAGAACTGACTTTAGTTATGTTGCGGATAGCAAGAGTCGCCACCGACTTTTATTTTATCCAAAGGAAAGGCATAAAAGAACAGGAAAGACTTTTTAAAAGATTTTTGGGTCCGGGGGGTAGGTTATGTAAAGGGAAGATGTTAGCACCCTTTACATCCATGGTTATCCATGGGCTCTTAGTTACTTAGCTCACTTTAAAATGTTTTTGAAAATGTGAAGTGTGTGAATAAAATTTTTCTTAAGTGTTTATAATGACCCATGTACGGATGCGTATAAACCTTTGTTTTGAAAATTGTTTGAAGTGTCAAGTGTTTGAAATTGTTTTGAAGAGTGAGCAAGTATTTAAGAGGAACCTACCCTAAGTTTAAGTCTTTTCTGTTCTTGAATCCTTTGAATGGTAAGACTATCCCTATTATTAAGGAATAGGTAGTCATTACCTTGGATGTAAGGGACAAGTGAAGGGTCATCTGTTATTTAGGCAACTGTGGGGTGTATAAGCAATTCGAAGGGACTTTATCATCTTTATTCGAAAGGGACAAGATCATTACGAAGGCAACATTCGAAAGGGACTTGATCTTTTATCTGTTAAGGGACTAGATGACTTTATTTTGAGGGACTTTTGCTTTATACACTCTACTTGACCTTTTTGATTAGGCAACATGAGAGGTATCCCTAAGAAAGTGAGATGACGATCAAAGATCGACTTACGTGTGTGAGTGTTCAATTTAATATTTATCTTTAAATTTAAATGATCTAAATTCAATTTTTAAATACAAACATGCTCTTTACACTCCCTATTTACTAACCATTGCATAAAATATAAATAATAACATTATTAATAAATATTACACCAAGGAACAATTACATAATAATAATTAAGCAAAATTAAATATAATAAGCAAAATAAATAAATAATTATAATTGAGTTAGTGAAAATAATAATAATAAAATTAAATGGGGTTAGTAATAATCATATAAACATAATTAATAATAATAATAATGAAATAAGCAAAAATATTATAATTAAAAGTTCAAATTTTTTATATAAACAATTATTTGAGATTAATAAGAAAATATGAGCAATTATACTAATTATTATAAAATTTTAAGTTATATGTAAATTATAAAATTAAATTAATTATGAACATATTATGAAAATAGAATTATGATTATAAATTTGAATTAGCAATTTGTAACTATTTTTTTAGACATATATTAACAATTATTTATATACAAAAATTTAAATTATAAACAATTTATACATTAACAAAAATTAAATTAAGAATTTTAATTAAGTCATGAATATAATATATACAAATAATAGTATTAAATAAATAGAAGAAGAAAAATTAGGGTTTGAGAAAAAACATATTTTTTAGGGTTTTTAGAAAAATATTACTAAAATTAATATTAATAATAATTATAAACAAAAAAAAACAAGAGAAATAATGAAATAAAGAAAAAAAAGGGGAGGCCTGGTTTTGAACCCAGGACCTCCCAATACCTGGAAAAGCTTCCATCCACTGGGCTAGCCTGCGCGCAGGTGACAAAGGAGAGGGTCCAATTGCTTTTGTTGTTTAAACTGAAAAATCAAAGAAAAAGAAAACAAAACAAAAGGCCTGGGGGGATCGAACCCAGGACCTTCAAACATCACATAAACGCATTAACCATTCCAGCCGGGAGGGCGCATCTGTTAGTATAACAACAATAATACATAATATATTATGTCTAATGGTTAAACTGAAAAATAAGAAAAAAAAATTGGGAAGCCAGGATTCGAACACAAGTCATCTGGCTATACACGCGCGCTTCATACCACCAGGCCAAGCACAACACTTATGAAACAAAACAGAAACAAAACATAAAATATTAAAACAGAATTCAAATTCCAGAAAGCGCGCGCAACTTCTTCTTCTTCCTCCAGACTTGCGAAATTTGCTGCAAATTTACCTATAGGATTTCCTGCGAATTTCAAAACACTAGAAACCTGCGAATTTAGAACTCCCTTAAAACAGTTCAATTTCATTAAATTAAGACTGCAAGCAAAGTCTATAAGTTATTTAGAATTGATTCACGGTTTCATAATTTATTTATTCTTGATGAATCACAAAACCCTAAAGCTCAACCGAAACCCTAAAAATGGTGAATTTCATTCTAGGTGATGAAACTTCAAGCAACCTGTCCAGAATCAGTCCATAACTCATCACAAACAAGAAATTCAACTCAAAATTCATTGAAAACAAGCAAATATTTGGAATCGAAAATAAAAAAAACCATGAATGTTAAGGTTCGGTTTATGCATATGAACATGTTTACAATGCTTTTGAAGGTTGAGATATGTTTAAGGATGTCCAAGGATCCTTGCTATGTCTTTAAAATACCTTCAAAGCTCTTGTATAGTGGAAACCGAATTTGAGTTTTGGAGAGGTTTTTGAAAATTGCAAACTTACTTTTGGAGGCTGAATTTCGTGAATAGTGAGTAGGGTTGTGTTATGTACTTATAGTGTGATGATTCTAGGTCAAAAAACTTGAACATTGTGTGAAAGATTTGATCCAAAAAGATTGAGAAAGATAAGCTTTAAAATTCAAATATTCTTGCATAAACACTTTCTATTTCAAGCCAATCACCATTATTTTTGTATCATTCTGATCCATATTGAATTCATGACCTTCTAGAACAAAAAATAATTTTAAATTTCCACACTTGATATTTTATTTAAATTTAAAATGATTTTTAGTATAAAAAATCATAATAAATAAATTAAATAAAATAAAAATTATGAAAATATCAAATAATTTTCGTGCTAGATGTCATGGATTACTTTGGGTCATTAAAAGTTCAGCCCACTTAGCAAAATTTGGTTTTAAACCTCCATCTGCTTCATAAACTTCCCTAATATTTCCCAACTTTGCAAGGGCACACATCCTTCAATTTTAATGCTATGAGGGTGTTCTTGGACATTTTGGAAAGCTTGAAGAGTACTCTAACCAACCCCACTGGTTTCATGTCCATATCATTTACCATTCTCAAGTTATGCCCTTTTGAAGTTGTTGACTTTTTGTTGACTTTCAAAAGGACCTATAATGTCTTAGCTCATACCTTCCTAATGAAGCATTTTTGGGATTGGCTTGTGAGACACAAAGTTGTAGAGAATTCAATTTCCTTCAAAATGAGCTTTGGATGGAAACTTGGTGATGAAGCATGTGAAAGTTATGGCTGGTCAAAGTTCAGTTGACTTTTCCTAAGGAAACCCTAATTTAGAAACTCCTGATTCTTGATGATCTGAAATCTCCTTGATGAATCATGATCAACCCTTGATCAAATGATGAATTTTACTTCATATACTTGATGTTGGAAAAAAATCATGAAGTTTGACTTTGGTTTGACCACAGTTGACCTCAGTTTGACTTTTTAACTGCTTTGACTGATTTTGACTTATCTGATCATCTGACTGAGCAAACCTTTGAGAAAAGTCTTGAAACTTGTCATGGGGGTTCTTACACACATATAAGATATTATGAAGCTCATTTGAAGTCTTGGAAATCCATTTAGCCTGATTAAAGTCAAAACCCTAGTTTTGGATGCACTGCTTAGGAGGATGCATTGTCTGAGGGAATTGTCAAACTTTCTGACTATTTGTGAACTTTGTGAACCTTGTGAACCTCATAAGATGTCTTGTGAACCTCATGGGAGGTCTTGTGAGCCTTGTGAACCTTGTGAACCTCATAAAGTGTCTTGTAAACTTCATGAACCTCATGAAAGGTCTTGTAGGTATTGTGAATCTTGTGAACCTTGTGAACCTCATAAAGTGTCTTGTAAACTTCATGAACCTCATGAAAGGTCTTGTAAGTATTGTGAATCTTGTGAACCTTGTGAACCTCATAAAGTGTCTTGTAAACTTCATGAACCTCATGAAAGTTCTTGTGAACCTTGTGAACCTCTTAGCACACAAAGTCTTGAATTGTGAGGGCAAATTTTGGGGTGCAACAGCTGCCCCTGTTCAATTTTCTGAAACCTGAGGGGTTAGATTGGTTTATTTGCCAATCGTGACCTGGAAGGTTGAAGGGGATTGAACACAAAAGCCCAAAAATTTGCACTCACCGGTGCGTAGAGTGATACTGATGATTAGTTGAGTATGCTTGAGTGGCTTGAAGAAGCCACTTGGAGAAAGGTTCTTCAGGTACATTTCTTGGAGGATAAAGCAGTCCAAAATATGAAGGTATAATGATAGCTTTCAGGAAGATAAACAACGTCCCGAGGTAGTGGTAATAGCTTTCAGGAGGATAATCAACGTCCTGAGGAAATGATATGCTTTCAGAAGGATAAACAACGTCTTGAGGTAGGGGTGATAGCTTTCAGGAAGATAAACAACGTCCTGAGGAAGTGGTAACCTTTGGGAAGATAAACAATGGCCCAAGGTAATAATATGCTTTCAGGAGGATAAACAACATCCTGAGGAAGTGATGATATGCTTTCAGAAGGATGAACAACGTTCTGAGGTAATAATATAACTTTTGGGAGGATAAACAACGACCCAATAGTCATGATATGCTTTCAGGAGGATAAACAACGTCCTGAGGGATTGATAGCTTTCAGGAGGATAACAACGTCCTGAGGAAATGGTAACATTTGGGAAGATAAACAACGGCCCAATAGTCACAATTTGTTGATGAAATTTGTCTGCTGGAGAATTAACCTGAAAACAAGGTAGCATTCTGTATGGTAATATTAGTTTATGTATTATGTATGCATGTATAATATGATGCACTTAGGTAATGTATTATGTATATGTATGATATGATGTAAATGATGTATGTATGCATCATGCAGCCTGAAGCGTCTGGATATCTTTGTATAACAACTGCTGGCCAGGGAAAATAAATCCCGATTCTTTGCTGAAAGATATGAGGAACTTGTTCCCGTCTTGTTTGATAATATAGTATTCATAACCTCCCGTCTTCGTTTGATAGTAGGGTATACATAACCTCCCGTCTTCGTTTGATAGTAGGGTATACATAACCTTCCGTCTGCTGGGGATAGCAAGGTATACATAACCTCCCGTCTTCGTTTGATAGTAGGGTATATATAACCTCCCGTCTTCGTTCGTCGTACTCCTATTGAAAAATAAATTCCCGAATATCCGTATGAGGATAAAAGAGATGGATATAAATTCCAGGGGAGATGTGACTTTATGAAGATGGATTTGTCCTACTGGGGATTTGTAACTGCTTTGTAGAGATGAACCGGCGAAGCTTCGTTGAAATCCTTCCCTCGTTCGTCCTTAGTAAATACTATTACTGCATTTCCATGCATTTCTGGTAAACATCAATCATATTAAGCATACATACACTCAAACACAATCAATGGACGTTTCGCTTATGTAAATAGGGTAAAAGTAAATCAGGACTCAAAGATGGAATTTTATTTATATCAAAAAGTGACCTATACATAGGTAGGTTTATACAAGGAGACAGAAACCCTAGTAATAGGGATTTGTCATAAAGTTTTACAAAACAAAGAGAATCAGCTATGTGGGAAATAATCCTATTGAATTCCAATTCTACTATTGCCATTATCTTCAAGTATCTCATCTTCTGCTGTTGAGACGAAAACGATTGGATTGAGCTTTATCTGTTTGAGCATTGAGTAAGTAACATAACTGGTTGCAGTTTCATGGGTGATCCAAACGAGACATAGTCATACGCTTTAATCCCTAACTTTTGCCTGGATTGCCCTTTCAGGTTTTCAATCCACCGGGATACCCTTTTTTGCCCAAGCCGCCTTTTCAGGTTTTCGACTTGCCGGGTGTACATCTTTTTATATATATCCCTAATTTTTGCCCAAACCCTTTTGGTTTGCCGGGATGCCCTTATTTTTGCCTAGGCCAGTCAACCTAGCGGGTCTCTTTTTATGCGTAGTATTTTTTAACTATGTCTGCGTTTACAGGCTGTGGGAAGTCTTCACCATCCATAGTAGTAAGTATCATGGCACCTCCTGAAAATACTGTCTTGACTACAAATGGTCCTTCATATGTAGGAGTCCACTTGCCCCTAGGATCACCCTGTGGTAATATGATACGCTTGATCACCAAGTCACCAGCCTGATATACCTTTGGCTTAACCTTCTTGTTAAAAGCTTTGATCATTCGTTTCTGGTACATCTGGCCATGACAAACTGCTGCTAACCTCTTCTCATCAATCAAATTTATCTGGTCAAGTCGAGTCTGAATCCATTCATCTTCATCCAAGCCTGCATCCTTCATAATTCTTAAGGAGGGAATCTGAACTTCAATGGGCAGAACTGCTTCCATACCATACACTAAGGAGAATGGGGTTGCCCCTGTTGAAGTACGTATTGTAGTACGATAACCATGAAGAGCAAATGGTAACATCTCATGCCAATCCTTATAAGTAACAGTCATCTTCTGTACAATCTTCTTAATGTTCTTATTAGCAGCTTCAACTGCCCCATTCATCTTTGGACGATACGGAGAAGAGTTATGATGTTTAATCTTGAACTGCGTGCAGAGATCAGTAATCATAGTGTTGTTCAGATTGGAGCCATTGTCAGTGATAATTCTTTCGGGGATGCCATACCTACATATGAGATTATTCTTAATGAATCGAGCCACAACATTCTTGGTAACAGATGCAAACGAAGCTGCCTCTACCCACTTCGTGAAGTAATCAATAGCAACCAGGATGAAACGATGCCCATTAGAAGCAGTAGGCTTGATCTCACCAATCATATCAATGCCCCACATGGCAAAAGGCCAAGGAGCAGTCAATACATTCAATGGTGATAGAGGTATATGTACTTTATCAGCATAGATTTGACACTTGTGACATGTCCTGGAGTGTTGGTAGCAATCAGCTTCCATGGTAGACCAATAATAACCTGCTCTCAAAATCTTCTTTGCCATAGTATGACCACTAGAATGAGTGCCAAAGATTCCATCATGCATATCTTCCATAATCTCAGTTGCTTCCTTCTTATCCACACAACGAAGCAAAGTTGAATCATGATTGCGCTTGTACAAAATGCCATTACTCAAAAAGAACTTAGCAGAAAACCTTCTCAGAAACTTCCTATCTTTGACAGATGCCCCTTCAGGGAACTCCTGAGTTTCAAGATATCTTTTTACTTCATAGAACCAAGGCTTCTCCTCTGCTTCTTCAATACCAATTTCATTGCAATATGCAGGCTTCTCAAATCTATCAATGGTAATATTGGGAGCTTCATCATCCCAGCTGATCTCAAACATGGATGCCATGGTGGCCAATGCATCTGCCAACGGATTCTCTCTTCGTGGAATATGTCCAAAGGTAATCTCTTTGAAATGTGGGATCAAAGACAAAACATACTCTCTATAAGGAATGAGGTTATCATGTTTGGTATCCCAATCTCCTTTGATCTGACTAACTACCAGGGCTGAATCTCCATACACATCAAGGAACTGAATCTTCATATCAATAGCAGCTTTAATACCCAGGATACATGCCTCATACTCAGCCATGTTATTGGTACAATAGAAACAAAGTCTGGCAGTAATCGGGGTATGACAACCTTCAGGGGAACTAATCACAACACCAACACCATTACCAAGTGCATTAGAGGCACCATCAAAAACCATAGTCCATCGGGATCCTTGTTCAGGTCCGTCATATTGTCCAGGTTCTTTGGTAATAATCATAATGTCTTCATCAGGGAACTCAAAGCTCATTGACTGGTAATCATCTACTGCTTGATGAGCCAAATGATCAGCCACAACACTTCCTTTAATAGCCTTCTGAGTAGTATATTGTATGTCATATTCTGTCAAGATCATTTGCCATCTTGCAATTCTTCCGGAGAGAGAAGGTTTCTCGAATATATACTTGATTGGATCCATCTTTGAAATCAATAAGGTAGTATGAGTCAACATATACTGTCTTAGTCGGCGAGCAGCCCATGCCAAAGCGCAACAAGTTTTCTCGAGCAGTGAGTATCTTGTTTCAGAGTCGGTAAACTTTTTGCTAAGGTATTATATTGCCTGCTCTTTTCGACCAGACTCGTCATGTTGCCCCAAGACACACCCCATTGAGTTGTCTAACACTGTTAAGTACATAATCAAGGGTCTTCCATCAACTGGTGGCATCAAAATTGGTGGTTCCAGCAGATATCTCTTGATTTCATCAAAGGCAGTCTTGCACTCATCATTCCATTCCATCACCTGGTCTTTCTTCAACAACTTGAAGATTGGCTCACAAATGGCAGTTAATTGGGAAATAAATCTTGCAATGTAATTCAATCGTCCCAAGAACCTCTAACCTCCTTCTCAGTACGGGGAGATGGCATCTCTCGTATAGCTTTTACTTTTGCAGGATCCACTTCAATACCTTTTCCACTGACTATGAAACCCAGGAGTTTACCAGATCTAACTCCAAAAGTACACTTGTTAGGGTTCAATCTCAACTTGTATTTCTTCAACCTTTCAAACAATTTATGCAAATGATCAAGATGCTGCTCTTCATTCTGGGACCTGGCTATCATATCATCCACATATACCTCTATCTCATGATGAATCATATCATGAAACAAAGCCACCATAACATGCTGATATGTTGCCCCTGCATTCTTCAAACCAAATGGCATTACTTTATAGCAAAAGGTGCCCCACTGTGTCACAAAGGTTGTCTTCTCCATATCTTCAGGTGCCATTTTGATCTGATTGTAACCAGAGAAACCATCCATAAAAGAGAATACCTTATGCTGAGCAGTGTTGTCAACCAGAACATCAATATGAGGAAGTGGAAAGTCATCTTTGGGGCTGGCCTTGTTCAAATCTCTATAGTCCACACACATACGTACCTTACCATCTTTCTTAGGTACTGGTACCACATTCGCAACCCACTGAGGATAAGAAGTCACAGCTAAGAACCCTGCATCAAATTGTTTCATTACCTCTGCCTTGATCTTCTCTGACATTTCAGGACGCATGCGACGAACCTTCTGTTTCTTTGGACGACAATCTTCTTTCACTGGTAAACGGTGAACCACAATGTCTGTATCCAACCCTGGCATATCTTCATACGACCAAGCAAAGATCTCCACATAGTCACGTAACATCTGAATCAACCTGCTCTTGACACTATCTTCTAATTCAGCCCCTATCTTGACTTCTTTCCTGTTTTCTTCAGTTCCCAAATTCACAACTTCAACTGGCTCTTCATGTGGCTGTATAGCTTTCTCTTCTTGTTGTAACAACCTAGCAAGCTCTACAGGTACTTCACAATCGTCCTTATTTCCGTCTTCAACTTGATAGATCGGATTCTCGAAATTATAATTGGCAATAGTAGAACTGTTATCAATAGGATCCAGAGTGGATGAGGATCTGCATTTTAGTGATGTGGGTGTGTGTAAGAACACGTAGCTGATAAAGGTAAAAAATAAAATAAAAGAAAGACAAGGAACACAATATTTACGAAAACGAAACGTCCACTGATTTTTATTGAATGAAGTATGCAAATGAAATGACAGCCCGTAACAAGCACACCATTGTGCCCCGGGTAAGGCACAAGGCTTGAGAGTTTTAATTGTTCAAGAAATTACAAACTTTAAAAAGCAACAACACAGTAATAGTATTTACTCCTGACTAAAGGAGATATGAATAACATCTTCAGTTTTCCAATTATTGAGTCCAACACCCACAGTAGGAAAAATCCAAGCATCCAAGTTGTAGTCTTCATCATAGTCACCCACATCATTGATCTGGTCTTTCATAATCCCCTGATTGGTGATACGAACAGCACGAGCACGACGAACAGCCTTCTGGGACTCTGCAGTGAAACCCAAACCAAACTTGTCAGACTTGTAAGGGATATCAGGAAGTTGACCCCAAATAGTACAACCACCTTCATCCACCACAGCTCTAGCATCTTTAAGGGAGGCCATTGTTGGAGGTATTCTGGTAACCACAGGAACTTTCTTGACAACAAGAGGAGCTTCATAATCATTAACAATCCAAGGAACCACTTCAAATGTCTGACACGGAGTTTCAACATATTCACCTTCCACTTCCAGATACTTGAAGGTGTTCACATGGCTAACAAAATATTCTTCCTCTCCATAGACAGTAACAACTTTTCCTTCCACCGGATATCTCAGCTTCTGATGTAATGTAGAGGTTACAGCACCTGCCCCATGGATCCAGGGACGACCAAGCTAACAAGAGTACGACGGACGAATATCCATGACATAAAAAGTAGCATTGAAAACTTGAGAACCAACTTTGATCGGGAGATTAATTTCTCCATGCACCACTCTTCTCGAACCATCAAAAGCCTTCACCACTATATTACTGGGCTTCAGCACAACATCTTCGGGACTCAGCTTATTCAGGACTTCTTTGGGCAACACATTCAGAGAGGAACCATTGTCTATCAATACATGTGACAGGGTAGTGCCCCTGCATTCAATTGAGATATGCAGAGCCCTGTTATGATCCCTCTTGGCAGGAGTCAAATCAGCATCAGAGAACCCTAACCCATTATCATAGGTCAGGTGGGCAACACAATTCTCAAACTGGTCAACAGAAATTGCATTGGGTACATGAGCAGTCTTCAGAAACTTAATCAAAGCTTTGGCATGAGCCTCAGAACATAACAACAAAGACATCATAGAAATCTTGGAGGGAGTATGCCCCAACTGATCAACAATGTCATAATCACTCTTGCGAATGATTTTCAATACTTCTTCCATCTGCTTAGCAAGATCATCAGCAGCTGGCACATCAGTAGGTATAAGTTCAATAACAGGACCTTTGCCCCGAGCATCAGTAGTGAAGGTAACAGCAGGAGTAACTGCATTCTTGGAAGTAACTGGAGGAGAGAAGACTCTTCCACTTCGTGTGATTTTACTAGACCCAACAATATTATCAACATCAACAGGCACATCAGCTAAGGGTTCCTGCTTAACACCATGGATATAAACATCAGACCCATAATGCCAAGGCACAGCTTTATCAGACGTATACGGAATAGGACCAGGAGTGGTAATGACCATAGGAGCCACTCTAGCTTCAGCAACAATCTTCACAGGGCCTTCAGCAGTAATCTTAATTGGACCCTTATGAGTGATTTTAACAGGTCCCTTGGAAGTGATCCTTACCGGCACTTTATCAACCATATCAACCTCTTCAGTCTTCCTACCTTTAGTAATATGATCCACCATACTCTCTACAGACGATGGAGTCCTCTCAAACACTATGGTATATTTATCCATGAGACGTTGAATTCCATCTCTCAATCTCCAGCAACTATCCGGCTTATAGGTACAATACAAACAGTCTTCACGACAACCTGGAAAGAACCCAGCTTGTACTAACTTCTTCTTGATAACAGACAATGGTGTGGTCAACTCTGCAACTGAATAAATATGTAAATCTTCATCAATTGCATTGACAGTCTTCTCATGATTTGGCATGGGAGCAGTAATCATATTTGGAGTACCCGGAGGGTCAAACTCAATCTCTCCAGCCTCAATCATATCTTGTATTTTGTTCTTCAAGACCCAACAACTATTAGTATCATGTCCCTGACAATTCGAATGATATGCACATCGTGCATTGGGATTATACCTAGGAGAGGTAACATTGGGATTCTGAGGAGCCTCTTTCAGAGTAATAAGTTCAGCTTTCAACAAGTGTTGCAATGCCTGAGCCATTGACATGTTGATCTTAGTGAACTGCCTTCTAGCCCTCTGTTGGTTGCCCTGTGGCTGCTCTGGTGTTGTAGGAGTTGGATTTGAAATATGAACTGCACTCACAGACTGATGCCTTCTATTACGATCAGGTTGACCATAAACAGCATTGGATTCTTTCTTCCCAGTGGGAGGCTTCTTTGCAGTACCTGATGAAGAAGTACCCACTTGAATCTTGCCACTCTTTATACCATTTTCCACGCGCTCTCCTGTCATTATCAACTCAGTGAAGCCAGATGATGAGCTTCCAAAGAGATGACTGTAAAAAGGACCATTCAATGTACACATGAACATATCAACCAACTCCCTGTCAGTTAAAGGGGGTTGTACTCTTCCAGCTAAGTCTCTCCACTTCTGAGCATACTCCTTGAAACTTTCTTTGGCACCCATAGACATGCTTTGCAGCTGCATGCGAGTGGGAGCTAAATCAGCATTGTATTGATACTGCTTATAGAAAGCTTCAGCAAGATCATTCCAATCCCTGATGTTGACACTTTCCAACTAATAGTACCACTCCAATTGAGCTCCAGATAAGCTCTCTTGGAAGAAATGGATCCATAACTTTTTATCAGCAGTGTGAGGTTGGATTCTTCTGACATAAGACCTCAGATGCAGCTTGGGACAAGAGACCCCATCATAAACAACAAAGGTAGGAACCTTGAAACCAATGGGTATGACTACCCCAGATATCAGACTCAAATCTTCAAAATCCAGCCCAGAAGACTTCTGTAACTCCATAGCATCCATTCTATCCACCAACATCTTGAATTTGTCTTCATTAGGCTCATGGTAGTAATTAGCCTCAGAATCAGAGTCCCCCATAGTGTTGTGGAGACTGCCTCCCTCTTTTTCAGACTCTTCAGACTCATAATCTTCAACTGGTTCTTTGGTCTTGGCAAGACCTTTGAACCTTCTTCCCATGTTGATCAGGCCACCTGATCTTCTAGTCTTCTTAGTCTTCTTGGCCAGCAGTGTCTTCAATTCATCCTGCCCCTTGGACAGGTTCAGGATCAGCTCTTGGAACTGTGCATTTTGTGCCTGGAGATCCTTAACTGTTTGTTCAAGAGCCATTGCTGAAATAAACAGCGAGAAGATAAGAAACTTGTGCACAATAAACCTGTGATGCAATGAGATGATATGCATATGCAATGTTTTCAAGGACCGCAGAATTTAAATTTGCTTAAACAAACACGAAGGTAAACTTTTATTAGTAATAAATTTGTTTTGCCTCTTGGGCTTACAAAAATGAAATGAAATAAATACAAAAGATGGGGTTTTAAGTCTCCCATGGACGTTTCCTCTTTGTGTTGAGGTATGAGTTGAGATTCCGTTCCTCGTGAAGTTGCTTTGTTAGTTCCAGGATTCTTTCTTGGATTGCTTTGTAATGAGCCTCGAAAGTATCCCTTTGCTCCTTCAACTGGATCCAGGATCTCTGTAAGTCTTCCATGTCAGTAGGCATGTCTGGGTGAAGGATGGTATAAGCAGTATCTCCTTCAGCAACAGGTTCCATGGTAACTGGCAGGATAGCAGGATATGGCATCATGAGAGTCTGAGCACGAGATCGCACCCATCTGAGATAAGCCTCCATAAGAATAATGTACTTAGGCTCCAGAGTCTTGCTGTCAACCTTGTTTACTTTTCTCCATGCTCGTATGAATCTCTGACGGTAACCTTGAAGATCGTTGTCGTAGTCAAACACAATGCCCTGAATCAACATGTCATGTGGGTCATCACTCCGAGCGTAACCAAACTTTCGTAAAGCTAGAGAGGGGTTGTAGGTGATGCCTCCTCTTATGCCTAGAAGTGGCACATCAGGAAACTCCCCACAGCGGTCAATGATGGTGACATTCTCCATAGATCTGGAGCACCAATGAATATCTGAATGCGAGAGTGACATGATCCTTTTGGACCACCTGAACCCTTGCTCATTCTTCATTACTAAGCGAGGAAGGTGAGAAATAAACCACCTAGAAAGCAAAGGTATGCAGCACATCAAAGTTCCTCTTGCTTTTGTAGTACGAGTATGAAGAGAATGCAGGATGTCTCCAAGTAAGGTAGGCACTGGATTGTGACTCAGGAATATGTTGATGGCATGAACGTCTATGAACTGATCTGGATTGGGGAACAATACTAAGCCATAAATCAGCAAGGCTAAGATCTCCTCAAAAGCATCATAACTCATGGCCTTCAAGAACACTTGAGCTTTATCCACTAATACCTTAGCAAGAATACCTTTAACTCCGCTTCTCGTTTCTAGAACAATGTCAGACTTCTTCAGATGTAGAGCTGCAGCAATAACCTCTGGTTTAAGCTCCTTCTCCAAGCCTGTGAAGGGTCTTTGATCAAGAACAGGTATACCCAGAAGTTTAGAGAATTCTTCCATTGTAGGAACCAGCTGATAGTCGGGGAATGTGAAACAGTGATGTTTAGGGTCAAAGAACTGGAACAAAACACTCATCATGTCTTCATTGAATCCTGAGGTGACTAGATCCAATAGGTGACCATGTCTCTTGATGAACTGGGAATGATCAGACACTTGAGAAACCAACTCTTTAAGCTTAGCAGGTATGCCCACAAAGTTGATCCTGATGGTGTTTCTACGAGCAGAAGCCATGACCAGCAACAAAGAACAAAGATAAATCCTTTGGTCCTTGAAATGGTTAGTGAAAATGCTATGCTTATGATGCATGATGATGTCATGATGTTATGTTCAATCACAAACATGTGGCACACACAAACAAGTCACACAATAGCCCTAGGTTTAAAGGCTTGCATGAGGTTCAAAGGTAAGTACCTTCCCCTGAAGTTAGTTGGTTCATCCTGTCCTACAAAGTAACCAGGTTCTAAGGGATCTCAATATCATTGATCCTTCACAAGGGTGGTTGTTCAGTAGGCAACTTACTTGCCAACCAAAACCCTCCAAGTTTAGAATCTCAATGAGCGTAGTATCGAGTATCAACCAACTTCAGTCTTCACCAAAGCCGGTTATCTCACTACTTTTCTAAGGGCCAAGATGGGATAACTAGGGTTCTAAAAGTTAGTTAGTGCATTGACAACATATGGCAGCCTCATATTATCCTCAACTTGACTTAAGGAACATAAGCACCAACCAAGAAGTCACACTAACTATGGCCACCAGATCAACCATATCGGTATACGCCGTACAATTTCCTTGGTCTATTGCCATTTACCTAAGGTACACTAGATCCGGGTTAGGATCTTTCACACATAAGAGCACCCAACAGATAAGTATAAAGCAAACAAGGCAAACAATTTAAAGTGATCTAATTCCTAAGGGTACCCCTCTTTAATATTAAATCCCCAGCAGAGTCGCCAGTTCTGTAACACGGTGGGAGAACTGACTTTAGTTATGTTGCGGATAGCAAGAGTCGCCACCGACTTTTATTTTATCTAAAGGAAAGGCATAAAAGAACAGGAAAGACCTTTTAAAAGATTTTTGGGTCCGGGGGGTAGGTTATGTAAAGGGAAGGTGTTAGCACCCTTTACATCCATGGTTATCCATGGGCTCTTAGTTACTTAGCTCACTTTAAAATGTTTTTGAAAATGTGAAGTGTGTGAATAAAAATTTTCTTAAGTGTTTATAATGACCCATGTACGGATGCGTATAAACCTTTGTTTTGAAAATTGTTTGAAGTGTGAAGTGTTTGAAATTGTTTTGAAGAGTGAACAAGTATTTAAGAGGAACCTACCCTAAGTTTAAGTCTTTTCTTTTCTTGAATCCTTTGAATGGTAAGACTATCCCTATTATTAAGGAATAGGTAGTCATTACCTTGGATGTAAGGGACAAGTGAAGGGTCATCTGTTATTTAGGCAACTGTGGGGTGTATAAGCAATTCGAAGGGACTTTATCATCTTTATTCGAAAGGGACAATATCATTACGAAGGCAACATTCGAAAGGGACTTGATCTTTTATCTGTTAAGGGACTAGATGACTTTATTTTGAGGGACTTTTGCTTTATACACCCTACTTGACCTTTTTGATTAGGCAACATGAGAGGTATCCCTAAGGAAGTGAGATGGCGATCAAAGATCGACTTACGTGTGTGAGTGTTCAATTTAATATTTATCTTTAAATTTAAATGATCTAAATTCAATTTTTAAATACAAACATGCTCTTTACACTCCCTATTTACTAACCATTGCATAAAATATAAATAATAACATTATTAATAAATATTACACCAAGGAACAATTACATAATAATAATTAAGCAAAATAAAATATAATAAGCAAAATAAATAAATAATTATAATTGGGTTAGTGAAAATAATAATAATAAAATTAAATGGGGTTAGTAATAATAATATAAACATAATTAATAATAATAATAATGAAATAAGCAAGAATATTATAATTAAAAGTTCAAATTTTTTATATAAACAATTATTTGAGATTAATAAGAAAATATGAGCAATTATACTAATTATTATAAAATTTTAAGTTATATGTAAATTATAAAATTAAATTAATTATGAACATATTATGAAAATAGAATTATGACTATAAATTTGAATTAGCAATTTGTAACTATTTTTTTAGACATATATTAACAATTATTTATATACAAAAATTTAAATTATAAACAATTTATACATTAACAAAAATTAAATTAAGAATTTTAATTAAGTCATGAATATAATATATACAAATAATAGTATTAAATAAATAGAAGAAGAAAAATTAGGGTTTGAGAAAAAACATATTTTTTAGGGTTTTTAGAAAAATATTACTAAAATTAATATTAATAATAATTATAAACAAAAAAAAACAAGAGAAATAATGAAAAAAAAGGGGAGGCCTGGTTTTGAACCCAGGACCTCCCAATACCTGGAAAAGCTTCCATCCACTGGGCTAGCCTGCGCGCAGGTGACAAAGGAGAGGGTCCAATTGTTTTTGTTGTTTAAACTGAAAAATCAAAGAAAAAGAAAACAAAACAAAAGGCCTGGGGGGATCGAACCCAGGACCTTCAAACATCACATAAACGCATTAACCATTCCAGCCGGGAGGGCGCATCTGTTAGTATAACATCAATAATACATAATATATTATGTCTAATGGTTAAACTGAAAAATAAGAAGAAAAAATTGGGAAGCCAGGATTCGAACACAAGTCATCTGGCTATACACGCGCGCTTCATACCACCAGGCCAAACACAACACTTATGAAACAAAACAGAAACAAAACATAAAATATTAAAACAAAATTCAAATTCCAGAAAGCGCGCGCAACTTCTTCTTCTTCCTCCAGACTTGCGAAATTTGCTGCAAATTTACCTATAGGATTTCCTGCGAATTTCAAAACACTAGAAACCTGCGAATTTAGAACTCCCTTAAAATAGTTCAATTTCATTAAATTAAGACTGCAAGCAAAGTCTATAAGTTATTTAGAATTGATTCACGGTTTCATAATTTATTTATTCTTGATGAATCACAAAACCTTAAAGCTCAACCGAAACCCTAAAAATGGTGAATTTCATTCTAGGTGATGAAACTTCAAGCAACCTGTCCAGAATCAGTCCATAACTCATCACAAACAAGAAATTCAACTCAAAATTCATTGAAAACAAGCAAATATTTGGAATCGAAAATAAAAAAAACCATGAATGTTAAGGTTCGGTTTATGCATATGAACATGTTTACAATGCTTTTGAAGGTTGGGATATGTTTAAGGATGTCCAAGGATCCTTGCTATGTCTTTAAAATACCTTCAAAGCTCTTGTATATTGGAAACCGAATTTGAGTTTTGGAGAGGTTTTTGAAAATTGCAAACTTACTTTTGGAGGCTGAATTTCGTGAATAGTGAGTAGACTTGTGTTATGTACTTATAGTGTGATGATTCCAGGTCAAAAAACTTGAACATTGTGTGAAAGATTTGATCCAAAAAGATTGAGAAAAATAAGCTTTAAAATTCAAATATTCTTGCATAAACACTTTCTATTTCAAGCCAATCACCATTATTTTTGTATCATTCTGATCCATATTGAATTCATGACCTTCTAGAACAAAAAATAATTTTAAATCTCCACACTTGATATTTTATTTAAATTTAAAATGATTTTTAGTATAAAAAATCATAATAAATAAATTAAATAAAATAAAAATTATGAAAATATCAAATAATTTTCGTGCTAGATGTCATGGATTACTTTGGATCATTAAAAGTTCAGCCCACTTAGCAAAATTTGGTTTTAAACCTCCATCTGCTTCATAAACTTCCCTAAAATTTCCCAACTTTGCAAGGGCACACATCCTTCAATTTTAATGATATGAGGGTGTTCTCTGACATTTTGGAAATCTTGAAGAGTCCTCTAATCAACCCCACTGGTTTCATGTCCATATCATTTACCATTCTCAAGTTATGCCCTTTTGAAGTTGTTGACTTTTTGTTGACTTTCAAAAGGACCTATAATGTCTTAGCTCATACCTTCCAAATGAAGCATTTTTGGGATTGGCTTGTGAGACAAAAAGTTGTAGAGAATTCAATTTCCTTCAAAATTAGCTTTGGATGGAAACTTGGTGATGAAGCATGTGAAAGTTATGGCTGGTCAAATTCAGTTGACTTTTCCTGAGGAAACCCTAATTTAGAAACTCCTGATTCTTGATGATCTGAAATCTCCTTGATGAATCATGATCAAACCTTGATCAAATGATGAATTTTACTTCATATACTTGATGTTGGCAAAAAATCATGAAGTTTGACTTTGGTTTGACCACAGTTGACCTCAGTTTGACTTTTTAACTGCTTTGACTGATTTTGACTTATCTGATCATCTGACTGAGCAAACCTTTGAGAAAAGTCTTGAAACTTGTCATGGGGGTTATTACAAAAATATAAGATATTATGAAGCTCATTTGAAGTCTTGGAAATCCATTTAGCCTGATTAAAGTCAAAACCCTAGTTTTGGATGCACTGCTTAGGAGGATGCATTGTCTGAGGGAATTGTCAAACTTTCTAACTATTTGTGAACTTTGTGAACCTTGTGAACCTCATAAGATGTCTTGTGAAGCTCATGGGAGGTCTTGTGAGCCTTGTGAACCTTGTGAACCTCATAAAGTGTCTTGAAAACTTCATGAACCTCATGAAAGGTCTTGTAGGTATTGTGAATCTTGTGAACCTTGTGAACCTCATAAAGTGTCTTGTAAACTTCATGAACCTCATGAAAGGTCTTGAGTATTGTGAATCTTGTGAACCTTGTGAACCTCATAAAGTGTCTTGTAAACTTCATGAACCTCATGAAAGGTCTTGTGAACCTTGTGAACCTCTTAGCACACAAAGTCTTGAATTGTGAGGGCAAATTTTGGGGTGCAACACTCATAAGAAGGTAAAACCTACACCGAGTGACAATTCAACAACACGGTCTCCATCATATTTTGAACATGTTGACAAAGTTCTTCTCGATTCTACAACTCCAAAATCTCAAAAAATTGCATCCAAAGAAGCTTGCATTAGCAAACCACCTCCTTCATTATATCCACAAAAAATTCCATTCATTGAAGAGATGCCATTTTTATACACAAATACATTGAACGGATTATCAATGTTAAGGGTGACGGTAACTATGGTTTTCGAGTTGTTTCTGCTTTGCTCGGTATAGGGAAACCGATCACACACTCTCTGCCATCAACTTATCCAAAATCATATACATGGTTATACAAGAAAAAAAATTGATGCAATTTATGAATCTCTTGTTTCTTGCAATAATGGATCGGCACCGAAGGATATATTGATGCACTTTCTAAAAATGGATCATCTCATAGCAAGTGCATATGAACAAAATGTGTATTGATCTTACAAGATACAACTTTTTGGAAACACTTTTCTACTACGCATTTCCCTGCCACAAAATCCAAATGATCGCATTATGCGTGTTAGGTGGATTTCAAATCCACAACACTTTGTTCAAGTTTATTTGAAATGGGATTTGGTCGGACCATTTTTTTAAATGATGCAAGATTTTACTAAATTGAGTGAGATTGAAAGAGAATCAAATAAACAAAAGTTAAGGGGGTGAACCCCATATATATAGATTTAGCTAATGACAAATGTTTAGGTTCATTTTAGTTTTTAATAAGTAATGTATTGTATGTAATATTGTATTAATATTATTGGTGTCTAATATATATATATATATATATATATATATATATATATATATATATATATATATATGTGTGTGTGTGTGTGTGTGTGTGTGTGTGTGTGTGTGTGTGTGTGTGTTGTGAATTGGATACCTTAGAAACAAAGTATAATAGGTTTCTTTATGATCGAGAAACCCATAAGGGTTAGGGTTAGGGTTACCAATGATAACAACAAGGATTTGTTATAAACTGTTATTCTTTCCTTTCTCTTCAAACAAGATTACAAGTATAAAAGAATAACAAATAACCTCTCTCGCTTTTGAATTAGGGTTTTATCTTCCTATTTTTCTTTATACCAAATATGAGAGACTAGTATGCTATTTATAATAAAACTAACACACTAACATAATGGTTTTTTTAACAATTACCCATTACAAGATAACTTAGGGTACAAGCTAACTTAAATAATTGGATCCATAACACAAGGCCCAATTAAACTACAACATGTGAACGAACTTCGACGACATGTTAACCCTAGAATTTGTTCCAATATCTCACAAATCTCCACCTTGGAAAAAACTCTATAACAACAAGAAACAAACTAGCTTTCTTCATGCAGCTTTATCAACTGCATACAGTGGAAAGACTTGCAACTGGAGAATGTATTGGTGATCATATCAGCAACATTATGATCTGTCAAAACCTTCAGTATTTGGACTTCTCCATGCTCGATTACCCCTTTGATGAAATGAAGCCTCACATCAATGTGCTTGGTTCGCTCATGGTAGGTGTAGGCTCATAATTTCGACACCATGAATTTAAAATATAAAATCATTTTTTGCTAAGGAAATAGTCATCAGATGGAGGAGAAAAGAAGTAAAGATATTCAAGTATTTCGACAGATGCTCAAGTATTTCGACAGAAATACAAAGAGTGTTCCAGCAAACAAAGTTGGAAACTTTTTATAGTTCAGCATTTGACAGAAGAGAAGTTTTTCGACAGAAGCATTATCTTGTAAGATTTGAAGAGTTTTTGTATTCTTCGACAATTCGACAAACGAAGAGATGCAACACTTCGTCACAAAGAGGACGAATTCAAATTTAAAAGTTGCAACCTTTGGCAGTTGGACGCGTGGAAGCTTCAGAAAAGAAGAATGCACGCAGGCTGACAATTGTCATTTAGTTAGGATTTTTCCGTTCTATGCAGTTATTTTATTTGTATATAAATAGGGTAGTTGTTGTAGAAATTGTGTGTGTGAAAACTTGTACAATAATCCTGTAAAACACTCTAAGTACCCAGTGTGAGAGAAATGAGTCTAATATTTGGAAAAATGTATGTGTTGAACACCATTTTATTTCAAGTTATTTAAATTATTAGTTTTGTTTCGTCAAATTACTTTACTTTCAGTTTCTTTATTTTCCTGCAAACTTTATACTCTTCTGCCATTTTCTTACTTTTGTTCAACTTTTACTTTATTTTACTTGTACATTCAAAACATTCAATACTTTTACATCATTAACAAAACAAACCACAAACAATTATCAATACTAAGAGTAATTCGACAACCAATTGCACATGTGTCCCAGGACTTGTTTGGTTGGTCCTGCAAGTAACCCAGTTTTGTAAGAGATTGGTCAACCAGAGGTTGTTCGTCAGAAATCACAGCGAACAAATTGGCACACCCGGTGGGACTAGTGCAATTGATAAAAATTAATATGAATCCTCTTAGTTAGAAAAGTTCCTTGCTGCGTTGTATGATTCTTAGAAGCGGTAAATTAGTCGTAACCGACGTAGAAAGACCAAAAAGAACAAGAGGAAGAAAGATGGCTAACCTGCCAAATACTTCAAACAATCCTACGAAACCATTCCAGTTTCCAATCCTATCCCTTCGTCAGAAGGAGGCGCAGGTTCTGGCCCTGTCTTAGAACAGATTAGGCCTCCATCAGCGGATTCGATACCAGCGGGTTCAGGATCCCAAAATGCACCTGGTTCTTCCACCATGGGGCACTCAATGCCCATGGGAACGCCTCCTCCTGGAGGAAATACCTTTAGGCCATTTATTAATTATTACATGCCCATGTCTGGGAGAGAACAACCATATGGAATGCCAACTTCAATGATGGCAAACTTACATAATTCATCACCATTATTTTCTGATGCTATGGTTCAAATGTCTTCACCATTACAAGGGTCAGGATACGGTGGAAATGGGAGTAGATTAAATCAGATTCCACCAGGATTCCATATGCCAACTATTACGAACCATTCTGCGCAAGTAATTCGTCAACAGATGGATGAAAGTAACCATGATATGGTACAGGAATTAACACAACAAATGGGGGAAGTGTTCAACCCTTTAATACAAAACACTACCCAAACAAACCAGATATTGGCAGAACAAATGGCACGCATTGCTAATTTTTTTGGAGTCCCTCAAACACAACAAAGAATGCAAATGAATCAAAATCCTGCTAACAGGCCTGTCGAAGAAGAACTTACTATAAACCAAAGGCCATTGGGAAATCCTCAGGAAAATCCTAGGGGCCAAGAGGTAGTAGTCGAACAACCTCATGTAGAAAACCCCGTTCGACAGGAACCTAGGAGAATAATAGTCCAAAGAGACCAAAACGCTGATGAAATATTGCAGCAGAGAATGCGTTGTAACAATCTGCCTGTCGAAAATAACATTGCAACCATGGTCGAGAGAATAATGGCACAAAATGGGGTGAACGTAGGATTATAGAGGCCTAGTTATACTTCCCCTTTGTCTGAATACGTTTTGCAACAAGAATTTCCACCAAGGTGGAAAGTCCCCAAATTCACCAAATTCTCAGGGGATACTAGTGAGTCCACCATAGAACACATAGCGTGTTATTTGATCGAAGCAGGAGAGATTGCTAATAATGAGAACTTAAGAATGAAATATTTTCCAAGTTCTTTGACAAAAAATGCTTTCACTTGGTTTACTTCTTTGCCTGCAACTTCAATATTTACATGGACCCAATTAGAAAGATTGTTCCATGAACAATTCTATATGGGGTAAACTAAGATAAGTTTGAAATAATTAGCAAGTGTCAAAAGAAAATTCTCTGAACCTATAGATGATTATCTAAATAGGTTTAGATTATTGAAGGCTAGATGTTTTACACAAGTGCCAGAACAAGAATTAGTCGAAATGGCTGCAGGGGGTTTGGATTATTCCATAAGGAAGAAATTAGACACCCAGTACTTAAGAGACATGGCACAACTAGCAGATAGAGTAAGGCAAATAGAAAGGCTAAAAACTGAGAAATTTAGATCAAATAAAAACAAAAAGGAGAGAGTGGCCTATGTAGGGATATGTCAAGACGAAGATTATGACGAAAACGAATCCGTCATTTTCGACGAGCAAGAAATTGATCTGGCAGAACTAAAACAAGGCCCTCCATATTCCTGTAAAGTTTTAGCTCCGTCGAATGGAAAGAATCCAGTCGAAATTGAAAGGAATGATAGGTTCCCTAAAAGAACTTACACATTCGACATCACCAAGTGTGATGAAATTTTCGACTTACTAGTTAAAGATGGTCAATTGATAAAACCAGCAGGCACTAAAGAGCCTCCTGTAGACCAACAGAAAAAGAGAGGTTTTTGCAAATACCATAATTTTTTGGGTCATAAAAATTCTCAATGTTACCTTTTCAGGGATCTTGTCCAGAATGCAATCCAGAACGGAAGGCTGAAATTTGGAGACAAAGCTAAGCAACAGATGAGGATTGACTCCAATCCCATGCAGGTTGTGGAGGCCAACTATGCTGAACCAGAGATGGTGAATGTGGTCGAAATGGAAGTGATGTCTGAAGGAAGTTTTGAAATGGTAGAAGCTACTGAGGGCTTCGACACCAACTTCACCATGACAGAGGCTACTGAGGGCTTCGACACCCATGTAAACATGGTGGAGAGTGCTGATGGTCTCACTGGTCAGGCTGAGGAAGTTATATCTGAAGGCAGTGTGGAAAAATCAGCCACAACCAAGGTTGCTGAGGATCTTGGCATTAAAGAACAAATTGATCATACCAACACAGAAGAGACTACTGATAGTTTCGACAACCAGGAAGAAGTTAAAGCTACTGAAGGCTTCGAAGGAGGAAACACAGTCAAAACTAGTGAAAGTTTCGACAAAAAGAATAACAACAAAGGTATTGAGCATGGAGTGGTCTGGGACACTCTAGGAGAGCCCAGTGGAAAGTTTGACTTCATGGTGAAGTATTCTGCACCACCAAGCTCTAAAGCTGACATCAGTGAAATCAAACCTACCGGATGGGGAGATTTCTTCAGAGATGTTGATGAGGAAGCAGATAACAAAGTCCTCATTACCCAAAAAGAGGCCACTGAAGGCCTTATTCATGACAAAATCAAGGAAATAGAGATTGCTGACAATGTCCACATTGTCAAACCAGTGAATAAAAGCACTACCAGAATCAAAGAAGATCCTGCTGAGAGTTGTGTGCAGCCCACCCCTCATGGAATTCTGTGCAGAATAATAGAAGATCCAAAAGAAAAGTCAGTTGCGCAATGTTGTAAGTACATCCACAAAGGCTTACACCCAAAAAGCAGTGGGGATCAGTTGAGAGAGAATATCCCTGAGGAAATGGTGCTAGTCGAAAAAATGAGCAAACTAAAGATTACAAGTGATCAGAATGCAGACATTCATATGGTAGAAGTCACTCAGAAAATACGACCAGACACCAATAAAAAGAACCATCAAGAGGAACATCAGAAGTTTGTTTATCCAAAAGAAGATGAAAGTCTGGTGGAATTCATCCAGAGGTGCCAGAAAAATAAGGCAGAGGTCATGCTTTGTCCAAGGTACAGTGCTGTATTCGACAGAAAGGCAGCCAACCATCTGGAAGAAGTGGAGAAGGCCAAAAGGAGAGGAAGCTGGGGAGCAGTCCCACCAGTCAGAAATGAGAGGTTTGATCCAAGGAAAAGGGAGCATCATAACCAAAGGATGGGAGAAAGGCGTTATAACACCTACAAGCCATCAAACAAGGAAAACAATGACAAGTGGGTCCAGCCTATAAGGAATGCCCAAGGCCAGAAAAAGTGGAAAAGTTTTGAAGTAAGTAGGGGTGCTTCGATAGAAGCAAAAAGGGAAGTAGAGAAACCAAAGCCAAGATACGTCTCTGAAAATTACAAGGGAAAGAACCCCATGTCGAGGTCCCAATGGAGGAGGTTTCAAAGGCAAAAGAGAGCCGAAAAAGAAACTGCAGAACAGAATAGGGATGATAAAAATAAAGCTGAGTCAAGCAAGTTTGTGCAGGCAATAAGTAAAGGAGAATCTCTGGCAAAAGAAGAACCTCCTCAGAAAAATAAATCTAGTAACATAACAGAAATATCAAAGACTAACAACAAAATGCCAGAGGACGAAGAAGTAACTGATGACTTCAAGTCAGAATCTGATGCGTCCTTCGACGGAACATGCAATGTGGTTTCGGTATTGCCTAGAGATTATGACAGGACAATGGAAGTGGAGGACGAAGAGGATGATATGGCAGATGACAGCATAAGGCTTAAGCCTGTATGTTACTACATGATGAATAATGGTTGTGTCGAAGAGCAGAATGCGTTCTTTGAAAAGCCAGACGATGCAATGAAGGCCCATTTGAAACCTTTGTTTATAAAAGGGAAAGTAGAGAATGTGGGTGTGAACAAGATCTTGATAGATGGAGGAGCAGCTGTCAATCTAATCCCTCATTATATGATAAAGAGGATTGGAAAAGATGACTCAGACACCAAACCTCACAACATGGTGTTGTCTAACTATGAAGGTAAGGTAGGAACAACATTAGGGGTGATACAGTTGAACTTAACTGTAGGAACCATTACCAGGCCTACCATGTTTGTGGTGATATCATCAAAGGCAAACTACAATCTGTTGCTAGGAAGAGAGTGGATCCATGGGATTGGGGCTATGCCTTCATCCATGCATCAGATGATAGCAATTTGGAGGCCAGATGGGATCGTCGAAAACATAGAGGCAGACCAAAGTTACTTCATGGCTGATGTAAACAATGTTACTAGTCGTAATTTCGACAAAAACTTGGCTCACATAGCACCTTGCAACCCTGCTGGTTTCGACTTGACAGCCTCCGACAACGTATATTGTTCCATGTATCTCCACCCTACGCATGGATTCTAGTGGGACAAAGAGATAATTGGAGAGACAAATTACACTTGGGGAACCACTCATGTCAATCCAACTGGGTGGGGAAGTGAATTTAGTGAAAATGACTGAAGCATCAACAATGGAAAGGATTACGACTTATATAGCTGAAAACCAACTCAAAACGGCCCTTGAGGCCGAAGTAAAAAAATATGGCTATTAAAGCCAACGCACAAACTGTCGAAGAACAACATCCTCAAGAAGATGTTGGGGAACAATGTGCAAAACAAAGTATTGAAGAAAACTTTAATGACGAATGGCAAAATCAAAGGCTTGACGCCATTTATGATGACGAACCCCTGGGGTTTGAAAAAGATCCAGCCCCAACAAATATGAAAATGGTGGCACAGGATCCCTTAGAAGAAATTAATCTAGGACTGGGGGCAGAGAAAAGGCCAATTTACATCAGTGTCAGGATGGATCCTCAGTTCAGAGTCGAAATAATCCAATTGCTGAATGAGTTTAAAGACTGCTTCGCATGGGATTATGACGAAATGCCTGGTTTAGACAGGAACTTGGTTGAATTGAAGTTTCCAATAATGGAAGGAAAAAAGCCAATAAAGCAAACTCCCAGACGCTTCGCACCAGAAATCCTGTCGAAAATTAAAGAAGAAGTTGAAAGACTTCTAAAATGCAAGTTCATCCGTACAACGAGGTATGTCGAATGGATTGCTAATATTGTTCCTGTGATTAAGAAAAATGGCAAGCTTAGGGTGTGCATTGATTTTAGAGATTTAAACTCAGCTACCCCTAAGGATGAATATCCTATGCCAGTAGCAGAAATGCTTATAGATTCTGCAGCAGGCCATGAGTATTTGAGTATGCTTGATGGATACTCTGGCTATAACCAGATTTTTATTGCTGAAGAAGATGTTCCAAAGAAAGCTTTTCGTTGTCCAGGGGCAATAGGAACATATGAATGGGTAGTCATGCCCTTTGGTTTAAAGAATGCTAGAGCTACCTATCAAAGGGCAATGAATTCTATTTTTCATGATTTCATTGAAAAATTTATGCAAATTTATATAGATGATATTGTGATTAAGTCTGTCTCAGGCTCCAACCATATTGACCATCTTCGACAATCCTTTGAAAGGATGAGGAAGTTTGGTTTAAAGATGAATCCCCTTAAATGTGCTTTTGGTGTGCAGGCGGGTGATTTCTTAGGTTTTGTGGTCCACAAGAAAGGGTTTGAAATTAATGAGAACAAAGCCAAAGCCATAATGGAAGCGAAAGCGCCATCGACAAAGAAGGAATTGCAGTATCTACTAGGGAAAATTAAATTTCTTAGAAGATTCATCTCCAACCTTAGTGGAAAGACACAGGCTTTCTCGCCTCTACTTCGACTAAAGAAGGAAAATTTCACTTGGGGGCAAGAACAACAAGATGCTTTCAACAAAATCAAAGATTATCTGGCCAGTCCTCCAGTTCTAATGTCTCCTTGTCGAAAAAGAAGTATGAGGCTTTACATCTCAGCATCTGACAGAACATTGGGAAGCATGCTTTGTCAGGAAGATGAATATGGCGTCGAAAGGGCCATCTATTACCTCAGCAGAGTCTTAAATGATGCTGAGACTAGATATATTATAATAGAAAAACTATGTTTATGTGTATATTTATCTTGTACAAAGTTAAAGCATTATATAAAACCCATTGATGTATATGTATCTTCTCATTTCGACGTAATAAAACACATGTTGTCTAAATCCATTCTACATAGTCGAATTGGAAAATGGGCCTTGGAATTAAGTGAATATTCTTTAAAGTATATGCCTCTAAAGGATGTCAAAGGACAAGTGGTTGCTGATTTTATAGCTGACCACCCAGTAATTGAAAGTGAAATAAAATATATCGAAATAGAACCCTGGAGATTATATTTCGACGGTTCCAGTCACAAGAATGGAACTGGTGTTGGGGTATTGATTATTTCTCCTAATAAAATTCCAACAAAATTCAAGTACAAAGTAGAAGGCTTGTGTTCAAATAATGAAGCAGAATATGAGGCTTTGATTGCTGGACTTGAAATATTGTTGGAATTGGGGGCAACAAGAGTCGAAATAATGGGTGACTCTGAGTTGGTAATAAAACAATTGACAAAAGAATACAAATGTGTCAAAGAAAATTTGATCATGTACTTTGTAATAGCCAATAAACTCCTCAAAAAATTCGACAGTGCAGCCTTTAAACATATTCCTAGATTAGAAAATCAGGAAGCAAATGACTTGGCTCAACTGGCATCTGGCTACAAAGTGTCGAAAGAAAATCTGGAGAAAGTTGTCGAAGTAAGAGGAAAAGTATTATCCACCAAATTGTCCCCATCAGATTTGGAAACAATAAGACTGGGTTATGGTGACGAAGAAAATTTTGAAATTTTTAGTATAGATGATCCAGAGGGGGGAGATTGGAGAAAACCTATTAAGGATTATTTACAAAACCCAAACCAGACAGTCGAAAGAAAAATAAAGTATAGGGCTTTAAGCTATGTACTATTTGGAAATGAGTTATTTAAAAAGACTGCAGAAGGAGTTTTACTAAAATTCTTAGGTGAGACTGAAGCTTATATAGCTTTGTCAAACGTGCACAGTGGTGCGTGTGGTGCACACCAGGCAGGTCACAAGATGAAGTGGTTACTATTTCGACAAGGGATGTATTGGCCAACCATGTTAAAGGACTGTGTCGAATTTGCAAAAGGGTGTCAAGAATGCCAAATTCATGCAGGCATACCTCATGTACCTGCAAATGAGTTACACTCTATTATAAAGCCTTGGCCATTCAGAGGTTGGGCTTTAGATTTAGTTGGGGAAATTCGACCAGCTTCTTCAAAGGGGCAAAAATACATTTTGGTTGGAGTAGACTATTTCACTTAGTGGATTGAAGCTATACCACCGACGAATGTAGATCAGGAGGCAGTTATAGAATTCATCCAGAAGCACATAATTTATAGGTTTGGAATACCAGAAACCATAACCACTGATCAAGGATCTGTGTTTACTGGAAAAAACATGCAGGCATTTGCAAAAGAAACAGGTTTTAAGTTATTAACTTCGACACCCTATTATGCTCAAGCAAATGGACAGGTCGAAGCAGCCAACAAAGTTGTGATAAATCTGATAAAAAAGCATGTGGGTAAAAAACCTAGGAATTGGCACAAGACTCTGGATCAAATTCTTTGGGCTTGTCGAACGTCTCCTAAAGAGGCAACTAATTCTACCCCATTTAAGTTAACTTATGGGCATGATGCAGTATTACCAGTTGAAATCTATTTACAATCAATACGAGTTCAAAGGCATCATGAAATTCCATCTGAGACTTATTGGAGTATGATGATGGATGAGTTAGTTGATTTAGATGAGGAGAGGTTGCATGCTTTAGAGTTGATAAAAAGCCAGAAAGAAAGAGTCGAAAAGTTTTACAATAAGAAAGTAAAATTTAAAGCCTTTTTAGTTGGTGATCTGGTTTGGAAAGTGATTTTGCCCATGGACAAGAAAGATAGATTAATGGGAAAATGGTCTCCTAAGTGGGAAGGACCTTTCCAAATCTTAAGAGCTTTTTCAAATGGCGCATATGAAGTCGAAGAAATAGAAAAAGATAAAAGAATACTGAAAATAAATGGAAAATATTTGAAAAAGTATAAGCCAACATTGCAAGAAATAAAGATAGAAATGGAATAAATTCATAAAATTGCAAAACTTGTCTTCGCCAAACAGATGGCGTGGGTAACATTACATATAAAAAGCCTTGAAAGGCTGCCAAAGAAGAACAAATACAAAAAAACCTATTTCTATTACAAACTACTGTTGAAGAAAAGTTGCTTTGAGTTCGTCAAATTTATTCTGTTGAAGTTGAATTCGACGTTCACAGAGGCTTTTACTAACAGACAGTTCGTCAATTTCTCTATTGAGTTGCTGGGCTATTTCTGCATGTTGAAGCCCCTTCTGAAGCTCTTTGTCAATTTCCTCTTGGTTGGGTTGTTGAAGACTGGCTTGACGTTCTTTCTCTTGAAGGATCTTCTTCTGGAGTTCGACAATTTGAGCCTGGTAAGTCTGGATTTTACTTTCGCATTCAGCAGCAGCTTTGGAGTAGTCTTCAGAAAGTTTGTTTAGCTCTGAGATTCTTTCAGTCGAAGAAGCTACAACATTCCACTCTGAGACTTGTTTTCAGACTTGGTTGTGATGCTCTGAGAGAACTCCTTTTGGCGAAGTAAGTCAGCACTCACCGAGTCAATCATAGACATCAAATCCATTACCAGACGGCTTTCCTCAGCAGAAACCTCCAAGAGATTAGCCTGTTTCAGAAGTTTCTTCAAATCATATTGGGCAGAAGGATTTTCGACCAGAGCTTTAAACAAGTCTACCCCCAAGGATTTTGGCCTTAATCTCAGCCATGACAACACCAATTGGCTGAACTTCAGAGGTAGCTCCAGAAGTTGTCGAGCTGCTGTGGGAGGAATTCTGAAAGTTGTATCGAGAGCTGAGAAGGGCCTTCAGATATTCTAGAGGTTTTCTTACTTTCAGACTCTCAATTTCTTCATGAGACAAGCTTGTCGAACCCGTGTTTAGAGGAGTTTCTGTTGGAGTAGGAATAGATTGGGCACTTCCTCCAGGGTGCAAGCTTGTATCTGGTTGCTTCGACGTATCTGTTTCGTCTTTGACAGCCTCCTTGTCAGCTTCTGCTGCATCAATTGGTCCTTGCAATTGTGCATCTTGATCTTGATCAATTTTTTCCTCCACAGTGAATTCTGGGCGAATAGGGGAGTTGTTTCCAGAGGATTCTGGGTCACTGATGTCGAATTCACTATTGGTTTGAGGCCCGAAAACACCAGCATCTGGAGTGGCTTCTCCCAGAAGTCGTTCAGCCAAAGTTTTCTCAGAATCAGAGGGGATAAGTTGTTCTGGGTTTGTGGAGGTTCCTTCGACGTCGAGATCAACCTGAGGTCAACAAAAAAAGGAAATTTAATAAAGAAGCAATGCAAGTAAAAATGTTGAGTACTATCAGTCGAAATGAAAATACCTGAGGAATCTCAGTATGGATGCTTGAGTCCCCACTCTTATCATTTTTTGAGTGAGTTTTAGTGATTGGACTGGTGGGGGAGTTCTTCTGTTGACAATAGATCTCTGGGACGCTACTGTTTTTATTCTCGTACCCTTATTCCTTTTGAGAGGCTATGGCTCAGGAGATTCGTCTTCAGATTCTTCGACACTCACCTCCTTCTCTTCTTGTTTCCTTTTGGTGGCTGGTGTGCGAGTTACCTGAGATGTACAAAAAGAAATGTGTTCAGTATTAAGAGTAGTAAAATTTATACAAGAAAGGTGGAATGCCTTTGTATGTCAAAACCTTCTTAGCAGCTGCAGGTGATTTTTCAACCTGTTTGGAAGAGGTCCCTTCGCCAGGGGTTTTCTTGCTAGTTATTCTGACAGCTGAAAGAAAAGGAAATGAATGAACATGGATATAAAACATATAAAGAGTTAGAAATAAGAAGAGGGGTTTTATTTCTTCGACACCTTCAAGAATAGGAGATTCCACGCTAACGTGTTTTATTCCAATATGAAGGTGCCCTGGGAAGTTGTCCAAATGATACTTCGTCGGAACCACACGTTCAGCGAGTTTTTTGCGAGACTCACGAAGCAGCTTTAGGTCAGACCCACACATAAACCAATCTGGGAATGGAGGGCATAGGGCCACACCATATTCTGCAGAAGGAAGTGGGGGAAACCTTGGAGGAAACGAGGTGTAAGCAAAATTGTAGCGTGCATGTGATGGAATATATGGAGGCAACTCCAACTTATCCATTTTTTCTGAAAATTTCTGCTTTAAAGTCACTGCTGCTTCGCCTATGGTTCGACGAAGATCATTTGGCCTGTAAATAGTTTCAAAATATTTTTGAAAATTTTGAATTTCTTTGATGTGTTTGTCTGTACCTTTCTTCTTTTTATCCTGCACAAAAGTAAAAACATTCGTCAGGAGTGTGGTGAAAGTTGTTACGTCAAAGAACTTGTTGAGGTAGTACTCTTTCCACCAGACGTCGAAGTCCTCAGTGCACAAGTGGGTTGGTCGAAAAATTGCAGGGTGGACTTTCAAGGATTCGCCGAAAAATTTGTGATACAATTCTAAACTCTTTTCTAAATTATGAAAGGAATTGTAGAACAAGATGGAACCTTTCTTGGGATAGATAGGTTTTATTTTCGTCTGGATTAACCCAAATTGTCTAGCCACCAGGTTAGGCTGATAGACAATAAGAGAAACCTTGGTGTTATTGAGGCTATGGTGGGAAAAGAGATGTCTTGGTATGAGGAATGATTCCCAGATGGATATGTATGAATCCTCTTCCTTCTGGTTTTCTACAGGGAGTTGTCTGGTGAACCATTTAGGACCTACAGTCCTGTTGGCGAAGGGTACCATGGATGGCGTGAATTTGTAACGTTTTGCAAACATCATCACATAACTAGTGAAGGCTTGTCGAAGGCTTATCCCTTCATCAGTTGGAGTTAGTTGGACTAGCCTAGGCCATTCGACACGCATATCCTTTACTTCCTCTTCGTCTACTGGGTTCTTTATAGGGATGCAGGTTTCGAAAGTGGCATTCAGCCACAGTTGTAGGAGTCAGAAAGGACCTGTCAGGCTGATGGTTCCCTTCTCTTTGATAGTCTTCAGGTTGCTTACACTTTCGTTGAGAGACTCATAAAGTGTTGCCAGAAGCATTTCACTTAGACAAAAGGCAACTCCAGCATGAAGTTGGTTGGCAATAGTGATGTAACTTCTGGCAACTTGGAGGGATCTGGTGCAGAAGACAAATTTTGCTAGCCACAAAGTGAGGAAAGCTACATGTTCTTTGTCAGAGACCTCTTCAGTGTCTTTACCTTGATGATGTGCAATAAATAAGGAATAACCAGCATGCTTCGTGTCGAATCCTATAGGGTCTTTGTTTAAATGTTCAGGATTGAAGATTTCGCCTATAGGGCTAAGACCCATGATGGCTGCTATGTCAAAGAGGGTTAGGTTAACCATCCCACAGGGGAGGTGAAATTTGTTGTAAGTGCTGTCCCCAAAATATAGGGAAGCCAGCAACATGTTCTGGCAGTAACGTGGTCCTTATTTCGACAGTTGAATTAGGTCATAGATACCTGTTCTCTTCCAAAATTTTCTTTTAGCCTTTTCGACTCTGCTTAGCCAAGATAGATAATCCGTAGGATCTTTTGTTAAGGGAGGGCTCCTAAAGATCCTATTTTGATTTAAAAACGAAAAATCTAGGACTGTCGAAGATAAAGGGGTTTCAGGTTTTTTGGAGGATGTTTCAGTGGGTTGAGGGTTCTTACTTGCACCTATTGGTTTTGAGGCAGAATAAGAAGGGTAAAAGTCCTTTAAGCGATTTTGATCAGCATTAGGGTCAGAAAGTGGACCTAACATTTCTTGGTAAACCCCAGAAATTAAAACAGGAATCAGTACCTGGGATCCATAGATGCTGGCTTTCTCCCTCTCGTTTGGAGGTTCTGGAACATATTGTTGATGGTTTACTTGCATTGGCCCAGATAGCGTGTGAGCAGGAGGAAGATCAATGGTCTTTTTTGCTTTCTTAACGCCGTGATCAGCAACGTTCTTTGGAGGAGCCATTGTTGAGTGAAGGTTTGAGCTGGAGTTGCAGAAGGTTTAATGGAGTTGGAATGGAGATATTTTTGTTTGATAAAGAAGAAGAAGCCTGAGAGTGTAAAAGGTGAAAGGTTTTGAAAAATGATATTTATAGGAAGAAAGGATAAAATAAAAATAAATGAAAAAGAAAAAAAAAACGTTTCAGTTTGATCATGGGAGACGTGTCCTCTTGATCAACGGTGGTGATCAAAAAGTGATGGTTGGTGAGAACCCATGATTAGCTAGGTTGTAGGGTTATGGAAGGTCGTGTATAAATATGGGCTAGATGAGATGTTTTTCAGAAAAGGTGAAATCATGGTGTTTTCTTGGGACTTAACAAAGTCACTTTACAATTAATGAATCTGACATGGTGTCAGAGTCATTTTGACAGCAAAGGATGCTTTCTCCAGAGTTTAGTCGAAACATCTTTGCTGGGGGACAATTTGTAGGCTCATAATTTCGACACCATGAATTTAAAATATAAAATCATTTTTTGCTAAGGAAATAGTCATCAGATGGAGGAGAAAAGAAGTAAAGATATTCAAGTATTTCGACAGATGCTCAAGTATTTCGACAGAAATACAAAGAGTGTTCCAGCAAACAAAGTTGGAAACTTTTTATAGTTCAGCATTTGACAGAAGAGAAGTTTTTCGACAGAAGCATTATCTTGTAAGATTTGAAGATTTTTTGTATTCTTCAACAATTCGACAAACGAAGAGATGCAACACTTCGTTACAAAGAGGACGAATTCAAATTTAAAAGTTGCAACCTTTGGCAGTTGGACGCGTGGAAGCTTCAGAAAAGAAGAATGCACGCAGGCTGACAATTGTCATTTAGTTAGGATTTTTCCGTTCTAGGCAGTTATTTTATTTGTATATAAATAGGGTAGTTGTTGTAGAAATTGTGTGTGTGAAAACTTGTACAATAATCCTGTAAAACACTCTAAGTACCCAGTGTGAGAGAAATGAGTCTAATATTTGGAAAAATGTATGTGTTGAACACCATTTTCTTTCAAGTTATTTAAATTATTAGTTTTGTTTCGTCAAATTACTTTACTTTCAGTTTCTTTATTTTCCTGCAAACATTATACTCTTCTGCCATTTTCTTACTTTTGTTCAACTTTTACTTTATTTTACTTGTACATTCAAAACATTCAATACTTTTACATCATTAACAAAACAAACCACAAACAATTATCAATACTAAGAGTAATTCGACAACCAATTGCACATGTGTCCTAGGACTTGTTTGGTCGGTCCTGCAAGTAACCCAGTTTTGTAAGAGATTGGTCAACCAGAGGTTGTTCGTCAGAAATCACAGCGAACAATAGGCTGAATTCTTCGACAGGCGTATTGCACTTTGACTATCACATTTAACAGTGATCCTTCGACCTTGAAGTTTCAGCTCCTTTGCAAAACTTTCAAGCCACGATGTTTCCTTTACAGCTTCAGTTAGGGAGATATATTCCGCTTCAGTGGTTGATAAGGCAACAACCTTCTGAAGTGTTGTTTTCTAACTAATTGTTGTGCCAAACATAGTGAAAACATATCTAGAAATAGATTTTCTGGAATCCATACAACCTGCATAATCATAGTCGGCATATCCTTTGATTGCTACTTTACCATTTTCACCCAAGGCTCCACAATAAATTAGGACTCTGCTCAGAGACCCATTTATGTACCTTAGAATCCACTTCAATGCTTTCCAATGAACATTTCTAGGATTCGACATGTACCTGCTTACAAGACTTACTGCATATGTTATGCTGGGTCTAGTACATACCATAACATACATAAAAGAACCTACTATATTAGCATATGAAATGTTATTCATATAAGCTCTTTCGACATAAGTATTTGGACACTGATCTATACTCAGCTTGAATTGAGGGCTTGTCAGAGTAACAACAAGCTTTGAATTCGACATACCAAACTTTTCGAGAATCTTCTGTAGGTATGCCTCTTGAGATAAGCATAATTTCGACTGCTTTCTATCTCTCCGAATGTCAATCCCAAGAATCCTAGACGGAACTCCCATATCCTTCATATCGAACTCATTATTGAATTTATCCTTCACCCTCATTACATCTTCGACATTGTTGCTTGCTATTAGAATATCATCCACATAAAGCAACAAAGTAAAAAATGAATTACCAGGTCAAAATCTGAAGTAAACACAATGGTCGAACTGAATTCTGATGAAACTTATGTGTGCCATGAATTTGTCGAATCTCTTATTCCACTGTCGAAGAGATTGTTTCAGCCCATATAAAGATCTCTCCAGTTTGCATACATACTCTTCTTTCCCCTTTTCTACATACCCTTCAGGTTGCCTCATCAGGATTATTTCATCAAGATCACCATAAAAGAACGCAATCTTCACATCCATCTATTCCAGTTCAAGGTCGAACTATGCCACCATGGCAAGAAACATTCAAATAGACTTGTACTTCCCAACAGGAGAGAACACATCATTAAAGTCGATACCTTCTTTCTGAGTGAAACCCCTTGCAACCAACCTTTATTTGTATCTCTTCGACGTCACTCCTTCGATTCCTTCCTTAACATTGAAAATCCAATTACAGTTGATTAATCTGGCTCCAACAGTTTTTTCGATCAGTTCCCATGTATTGTTATCATGAAGAGATTTCATTTCATCATCCATGGCCTCCATCCATTCAGTCTTATTTCGACTCCTCATAACTTCCTTATAGTCTCTAGGTACTTCGTCTAGAACCTCACTTGCAGAGATTAAGGCATAAACTATAAGATTTGCATAACCAAGTCTTTGAGGTGGCTTGATGACTCTTCTCGACCTGTCTTTTGCCAGCATGTAGTCATTATTAGTTTCCTCATCTTTGAAAGCAATTTCTGCTTCTTCTTCGACTTCATCTGGGTCATATAATTCAGGATCACTATGCTCCACCTCAACATGAATGTTTCCCTGTTACAGCTCTTCGACAACATCGTTAGTTTTCTTGAAAGACATCTTATCTTCATTGAAAACTACATCTCAACTAGTGATACACCTCCTATAACCTGGATCTAGGAACCATAGCCTATAAGCTTTGACTCCTTCAGGATATCCCATGAACATGCATTTCAGAGCTCTAGGTTCAACCTTGTCTTACCTAATGTGAGCATAAGCTACACAGCCAAATACTCTCAGTTTGTCAAGATCTGCTGGATGCCCCAACCAAACTTCTTCAGGTGTCTTCATATCTAACGAAGTCGAAGTACATCTGTTCATCAAATATGTTGTTGTCGAAACAGCCTCAGGCCAAAACACCTTCTTCAATCCAACACTAACCAACATGCATCTGACCCTTTTGAGGATTGTTCGATTGAATCTCTCAGCTAGACCATTTTGCTGAGGAGTACCTGCTACAGTCTTATGCCTTACAATCCCAGACTCGACACAGTAATTATCGAAAGCTTCATTGAAGAATTCAAGGCCTTTATATCAATTTTCAACCTCTTGACCTTTCTGCCAGTTTGAGTTTCAACCAGAACCTTCCAACTCTTGAAATTCTCAAAAGTTCCATCCTTCATCTTTTGAATGAATACCCATAACTTTCTGGAATAGTCATAAACTATGGATAGAAAATATCTTGCACCTGAATATGAAGGATTCCTTGCAGGAACCCAAAGATCCGCATGGATGTAATCAAGGGATCCATGTGTTCTTTGTTTACCTTTGTTAAACTTCACCCTACTAGATTTACCAAATACACAAGGTTCACAAAACTCCAACTTCTCGACTTTGCCACCACCTAGGTCATGTTTCCCCAGTTCGACCAGGCCTCTTTCACTGACATGGCCCAATCTCATGTGCCATAATTTTGTCTTCGACAACAGTTTCGTGGATGCAACATTTGTCAAATTACTTACAACTTCAGCTTAAAGGGTATACAAGCATTGTTTCTTCACGCCTCTTAAGACTTCCTTTGACCCCTTCATGAATCTTAGGATACTTTTCTCTCCTTGAAAAAAAATCCCTTCTTGTCGAATTCACCAAGAGAAATCAAATTTCTCTTCAAGTCAGGTACATACCTAACTTCAGTCAATAGCCTTATTGACTCATCATGGAGCTTGAATCTCACAAAATGCCTATAATTTTGCTAGCTTTGTTATTTCCCAACATCACTGATCCACCATCTTAATCACATAATTCCTCGAACAAATCTTTATTTAGAGTCATGTTCCAAGTGAAGCCTGAATCCATAATCCACTCTTTTCTTGAATCGCCACTTGAAACTACAAGAACATCAGATGAGTCGAAATCATCTTGAACAATGGCCGCGTTGCTATTATCTTTACCTCCGTGATCTTTCAGGCATTCAGGGCACACCTTTCGAATGTGACCTTCCTTTTTACAATGATAATATCGAACACCAGATGCTTCACCACTATAATATTTCTGCTGACTTTTACCCCTCTTCTTGTCGAACTTACCATCCTTTCTCAAGAATTTCGCCTTAACGGCCAAACGTTCACTAACCATCGAAGGTTTATGCTCCTTTCGTTCGTTCAAATGCTTAGAGTACAAGGAAGATTGAACATCTTCAAAGGTCAGGGACTCTCTTCCATACAAGAGGGTTTCTTTGAAGTGAGCATGTGTTATGGGAAAAATGCATAACAACAACAACGCTTGATCTTCATCATCGATCTTCACATCAATATTTTCAAGATCAAGAATCAGCTTGTTGAACATATCCAACCGTTCTGCCAACACTTTGTCTTCACTCATCTTGAATTAATAAGCTTTCTTCAGGTAGATTCGATTCACCAATGATTTGGTCATGTACAAACCTTCAAGTTTCAACCATAAACCTGATGTCGTCGTCTCATTTGATACCTATCGAAGAACCTTATCACTAAGGCTTAACAATATTGCGTTGTGTGCTTTCTCGACCATGGTCGTCTTTTCAGTTGTCGTTAACGTAGCATTTGTGGTCGTCTCTCCCTTAAACGCTTCCAAACAACCCTATTGAACAAGTAGGGCTTTCATCTTCAAGTGCCACAGGCCGAAATCGTTCACTCCAGTGAACTTTTCAATCTCATACTTTGTTAAAAGCATCTTCTCCACGCTCACCGCACCAATTTGTTGTGAATTGGATACCTTAGAAACAAAGTATAATAGGTTTCTTTATGATCAAGAAACCCACATGGGTTATGGTTACCAAATATAACAATAAGGATTGGTGATAAACTGCTATTCTGTCATTTCTCTTCAAACAAGATTACAAGTATACAAGAATAACAAATAACCTCTCTCGCTTTTGAATTAGAGTTTTATCTTCCTATTTTCCCTTATACCAAATATGAGAGACTAGTATGCTATTTATAATAAAACTAACACAATAGCCTAATGGTTTTTTTTAACAATTACCCATTACAAGCTAACTTAGGGTACAAGTTAACTTAAACAATTGGATCCATAACACAAGACCCAATTAAACTACAATATGTGAACGGACTTCGACGACATCCTAACCCTAGAATTTGTTCCAATATCTCACTATATATATATATATATATTAATATTTCAATACATTTTGAAGTTTACCAAAAAAAATAATGCATTAATATAGGTTATGTATATGTCTGGAATAAAATTTCATTTTGTTATGACTGGTTTCGAAATACATCTCTAGATTAAGATAACATGGTGGTCCCAGAGATGCATTTTTGGATTATCCCATGGTACAAGAGACAATTTTGGAGGTACATATTTGTCTACAACTACTATAAGTATGAGCTATTGTATCATGTTTCATACCAAAACACATTACACCAGAATGAACATCAATTGGCATATCGTCACATATGTCTATTCCAACAGCGTGAAACCCTCAATTAAATTTAAGTTTAATGAGAACACTCATCTTGCAAATCTGAAATACATATTGTAGAATATCCTGCCATACTCCGACAATATAGAAATAGTGAAACTCGAGTACCATTTGCCATCGATTGACAACGAAGGGAAGATTGAGTTTAACAACTTTGAGATGAAGATTGATGCATATTTAAGGGCTGTGTATAGTACTTTTTCCGTTTATAAACAAAAGTTTGAATCGAGATGGATGCGATTATTTCGAGATCAGACGAGGATATTGAAAGGTCCACCTTGATCTTGAAATGTAATGTTTGATTTATGTTAACATCACATATGTAATATTTTGTTTTTTATGTTATTAATGCTAATTCTATTTTATCAAACTACATCTTCTTGGTTCTCTTTTTACTTCTACTTCAGTATGTTTCGGAAATACACATAAGTAAGGCTTACGGAGATGCATTTCTAGAAGCAAAACATACACACAGATGGGGTGTGACTCAAAATCAACATTGATTGTGTGTGGTTGGGATGATCCGAAGATGTATTTCTGGAATTTTAAGGTATTATTGTATTTTTACCCGGGTGTGGTAGAAATCTATATGATGCATTAAGTATTCCCCTTAAATAAATTCTTAGTAGGACTTAATTTTAAGAAGTGCAAAATATTTTTTTAAAACTAAAACGAGAATGTGAAAATTTTACATAATTAAAAGAAATATATTTATTTTTTATTACAATTAAATAGAATAATAATATAATATATTCCTATTTTCCAATGAAAAAATTATTTTTTTAAATAAATGTTGAAGCATTCTTGTGTTTTTTATATTTGATTAATCATATTGACCAATCTTTAATTAAACACTCTAAAACTAATTTAGCTGATATAGTTTTTTAATAAATAATAATTTGTACTTGCTAAAAAGTAGAGATGAATGACCCTGTTTTGAAGTTGTGTTTGGTGTGGAGTGAGTAAATTCATGTGGAATGAAATGTTTTGTATTTTAGGGATGTTTTTTGTGTTTAGAATATCCCTCATTAACTATAAGAAGGGTAAAAGTCCTTTAAGCGATTTTGATCAGCATTAGGGTCAGAAAGTGGACCTAACATTGCTTGGTAAACCCCAGAAATTAAAACAGGAATCAGTACCTGGGATCCATAGATGCTGGCTTTCTCCCTCTCGTTTGGAGGTTCTGGAACATATTGTTGATGGTTTACTTGCATTGGCCCAGATAGCGTGTGAGCAGGAGGAAGATCAATGGTCTTTTTTGCTTTCTTAACGCCGTGATCAGCAACGTTCTTTGGAGGAGCCATTGTTGAGTGAAGGTTTGAGCTGGAGTTGCAGAAGGTTTAATGGAGTTGGAATGGAGATATTTTTGTTTGATAAAGAAGAAGAAGCCTGAGAGTGTAAAAGGTGAAAGGTTTTGAAAAATGATATTTATAGGAAGAAAGGATAAAATAAAAATAAATGAAAAAGAAAAAAAAAACGTTTCAGTTTGATCATGGGAGACGTGTCCTCTTGATCAACGGTGATGATCAAAAAGTGATGGTTGGTGAGAACCCATGATTAGCTAGGTTGTAGGGTTATGGAAGGTCGTGTATAAATATGGGCTAGATGAGACGTTTTTCAGAAAAGGTGAAATCATGGTGTTTTCTTGGGACTTAACAAAGTCACTTTACAATTAATGAATCTGACATGGTGTCAGAGTCATTTTGACAGCAAAGGATGCTTTCTCCAGAGTTTAGTCGAAACATCTTTGCTGGGGGACAATTTGTAGGCTCATAATTTCGACACCATGAATTTAAAATATAAAATCATTTTTTGCTAAGGAAATAGTCATCAGATGGAGGAGAAAAGAAGTAAAGATATTCAAGTATTTCGACAGATGCTCAAGTATTTCGACAGAAATACAAAGAGTGTTCCAGCAAACAAAGTTGGAAACTTTTTATAGTTCAGCATTTGACAGAAGAGAAGTTTTTCGACAGAAGCATTATCTTGTAAGATTTGAAGATTTTTTGTATTCTTCAACAATTCGACAAACGAAGAGATGCAACACTTCGTTACAAAGAGGACGAATTCAAATTTAAAAGTTGCAACCTTTGGCAGTTGGACGCGTGGAAGCTTCAGAAAAGAAGAATGCACGCAGGCTGACAATTGTCATTTAGTTAGGATTTTTCCGTTCTAGGCAGTTATTTTATTTGTATATAAATAGGGTAGTTGTTGTAGAAATTGTGTGTGTGAAAACTTGTACAATAATCCTGTAAAACACTCTAAGTACCCAGTGTGAGAGAAATGAGTCTAATATTTGGAAAAATGTATGTGTTGAACACCATTTTCTTTCAAGTTATTTAAATTATTAGTTTTGTTTCGTCAAATTACTTTACTTTCAGTTTCTTTATTTTCCTGCAAACTTTATACTCTTCTGCCATTTTCTTACTTTTGTTCAACTTTTACTTTATTTTACTTGTACATTCAAAACATTCAATACTTTTACATCATTAACAAAACAAACCACAAACAATTATCAATACTAAGAGTAATTCGACAACCAATTGCACATGTGTCCTAGGACTTGTTTGGTCGGTCCTGCAAGTAACCCAGTTTTGTAAGAGATTGGTCAACCAGAGGTTGTTCGTCAGAAATCACAGCGAACAATAGGCTGAATTCTTCGACAGGCGTATTGCACTTTGACTATCACATTTAACAGTGATCCTTCGACCTTGAAGTTTCAGCTCCTTTGCAAAACTTTCAAGCCACGATGTTTCCTTTACAGCTTCAGTTAGGGAGATATATTCCGCTTCAGTGGTTGATAAGGCAACAACCTTCTGAAGTGTTGTTTTCTAACTAATTGTTGTGCCAAACATAGTGAAAACATATCTAGAAATAGATTTTCTGGAATCCATACAACCTGCATAATCATAGTCGGCATATCCTTTGATTGCTACTTTACCATTTTCACCCAAGGCTCCACAATAAATTAGGACTCTGCTCAGAGACCCATTTATGTACCTTAGAATCCACTTCAATGCTTTCCAATGAACATTTCTAGGATTCGACATGTACCTGCTTACAAGACTTACTGCATATGTTATGCTGGGTCTAGTACATACCATAACATACATAAAAGAACCTACTATATTAGCATATGAAATGTTATTCATATAAGCTCTTTCGACATAAGTATTTGGACACTGATCTATACTCAGCTTGAATTGAGGGCTTGTCAGAGTAACAACAAGCTTTGAATTCGACATACCAAACTTTTCGAGAATCTTCTGTAGGTATGCCTCTTGAGATAAGCATAATTTCGACTGCTTTCTATCTCTCCGAATGTCAATCCCAAGAATCCTAGACGGAACTCCCATATCCTTCATATCGAACTCATTATTGAATTTATCCTTCACCCTCATTACATCTTCGACATTGTTGCTTGCTATTAGAATATCATCCACATAAAGCAACAAAGTAAAAAATGAATTACCAGGTCAAAATCTGAAGTAAACACAATGGTCGAACTGAATTCTGATGAAACTTATGTGTGCCATGAATTTGTCGAATCTCTTATTCCACTGTCGAAGAGATTGTTTCAGCCCATATAAAGATCTCTCCAGTTTGCATACATACTCTTCTTTCCCCTTTTCTACATACCCTTCAGGTTGCCTCATCAGGATTATTTCATCAAGATCACCATAAAAGAACGCAATCTTCACATCCATCTATTCCAGTTCAAGGTCGAACTATGCCACCATGGCAAGAAACATTCAAATAGACTTGTGCTTCCCAACAGGAGAGAACACATCATTAAAGTCGATACCTTCTTTCTGAGTGAAACCCCTTGCAACCAACCTTTATTTGTATCTCTTCGACGTCACTCCTTCGATTCCTTCCTTAACATTGAAAATCCAATTACAGTTGATTAATCTGGCTCCAACAGTTTTTTCGATCAGTTCCCATGTATTGTTATCATGAAGAGATTTCATTTCATCATCCATGGCCTCCATCCATTCAGTCTTATTTCGACTCCTCATAACTTCCTTATAGTCTCTAGGTACTTCGTCTAGAACCTCACTTGCAGAGATTAAGGCATAAACTATAAGATTTGCATAACCAAGTCTTTGAGGTGGCTTGATGACTCTTCTCGACCTGTCTCTTGCCAGCATGTAGTCATTATTAGTTTCCTCATCTTTGAAAGCAATTTCTGCTTCTTCTTCGACTTCATCTGGGTCATATAATTCAGGATCACTATGCTCCACCTCAACATGAATGTTTCCCTGTTACAGCTCTTCGACAACATCGTTAGTTTTCTTGAAAGACATCTTATCTTCATTGAAAACTACATCTCAACTAGTGATACACCTCCTATAACCTGGATCTAGGAACCATAGCCTATAAGCTTTGACTCCTTCAGGATATCCCATGAACATGCATTTCAGAGCTCTAGGTTCAACCTTGTCTTACCTAATGTGAGCATAAGCTACACAGCCAAATACTCTCAGTTTGTCAAGATCTGCTGGATGCCCCAACCAAACTTCTTCAGGTGTCTTCATATCTAACGAAGTCGAAGTACATCTGTTCATCAAATATGTTGTTGTCGAAACAGCCTCAGGCCAAAACACCTTCTTCAATCCAACACTAACCAACATGCATCTGACCCTTTTGAGGATTGTTCGATTGAATCTCTCAGCTAGACCATTTTGCTGAGGAGTACCTGCTACAGTCTTATGCCTTACAATCCCAGACTCGACACAGTAATTATCGAAAGCTTCATTGAAGAATTCAAGGCCTTTATATCAATTTTCAACCTCTTGACCTTTCTGCCAGTTTGAGTTTCAACCAGAACCTTCCAACTCTTGAAATTCTCAAAAGTTCCATCCTTCATCTTTTGAATGAATACCCATAACTTTCTGGAATAGTCATAAACTATGGATAGAAAATATCTTGCACCTGAATATGAAGGATTCCTTGCAGGAACCCAAAGATCCGCATGGATGTAATCAAGGGATCCATGTGTTCTTTGTTTACCTTTGTTAAACTTCACCCTACTAGATTTACCAAATACACAAGGTTCACAAAACTCCAACTTCTCGACTTTGCCACCACCTAGGTCATGTTTCCCCAGTTCGACCAGGCCTCTTTCACTGACATGGCCCAATCTCATGTGCCATAATTTTGTCTTCGACAACAGTTTCGTGGATGCAACATTTGTCAAATTACTTACAACTTCAGCTTAAAGGGTATACAAGCATTGTTTCTTCACGCCTCTTAAGACTTCCTTTGACCCCTTCATGAATCTTAGGATACTTTTCTCTCCTTGAAAAAAAATCCCTTCTTGTCGAATTCACCAAGAGAAATCAAATTTCTCTTCAAGTCAGGTACATACCTAACTTCAGTCAATAGCCTTATTGACTCATCATGGAGCTTGAATCTCACAAAATGCCTATAATTTTGCTAGCTTTGTTATTTCCCAACATCACTGATCCACCATCTTAATCACATAATTCCTCGAACAAATCTTTATTTAGAGTCATGTTCCAAGTGAAGCCTGAATCCATAATCCACTCTTTTCTTGAATCGCCACTTGAAACTACAAGAACATCAGATGAGTCGAAATCATCTTGAACAATGGCCGCGTTGCTATTATCTTTACCTCCGTGATCTTTCAGGCATTCAGGGCACACCTTTCGAATGTGACCTTCCTTTTTACAATGATAATATCGAACACCAGATGCTTCACCACTATAATATTTCTGCTGACTTTTACCCCTCTTCTTGTCGAACTTACCATCCTTTCTCAAGAATTTCGCCTTAACGGCCAAACGTTCACTAACCATCGAAGGTTTATGCTCCTTTCGTTCGTTCAAATGCTTAGAGTACAAGGAAGATTGAACATCTTCAAAGGTCAGGGACTCTCTTCCATACAAGAGGGTTTCTTTGAAGTGAGCATGTGTTATGGGAAAAATGCATAACAACAACAACGCTTGATCTTCATCATCGATCTTCACATCAATATTTTCAAGATCAAGAATCAGCTTGTTGAACATATCCAACCGTTCTGCCAACACTTTGTCTTCACTCATCTTGAATTAATAAGCTTTCTTCAGGTAGATTCGATTCACCAATGATTTGGTCATGTACAAACCTTCAAGTTTCAACCATAAACCTGATGTCGTCGTCTCATTTGATACCTATCGAAGAACCTTATCACTAAGGCTTAACAATATTGCGTTGTGTGCTTTCTCGACCATGGTCGTCTTTTCAGTTGTCGTTAACGTAGCATTTGTGGTCGTCTCTCCCTTAAACGCTTCCAAACAACCCTATTGAACAAGTAGGGCTTTCATCTTCAAGTGCCACAGGCCGAAATCGTTCACTCCAGTGAACTTTTCAATCTCATACTTTGTTAAAAGCATCTTCTCCACGCTCACCGCACCAATTTGTTGTGAATTGGATACCTTAGAAACAAAGTATAATAGGTTTCTTTATGATCAAGAAACCCACATGGGTTATGGTTACCAAATATAACAATAAGGATTGGTGATAAACTGCTATTCTGTCATTTCTCTTCAAACAAGATTACAAGTATACAAGAATAACAAATAACCTCTCTCGCTTTTGAATTAGAGTTTTATCTTCCTATTTTCCCTTATACCAAATATGAGAGACTAGTATGCTATTTATAATAAAACTAACACAATAGCCTAATGGTTTTTTTTAACAATTACCCATTACAAGCTAACTTAGGGTACAAGTTAACTTAAACAATTGGATCCATAACACAAGACCCAATTAAACTACAATATGTGAACGGACTTCGACGACATCCTAACCCTAGAATTTGTTCCAATATCTCACTATATATATATATATATATATTAATATTTCAATACATTTTGAAGTTTACCAAAAAAAATAATGCATTAATATAGGTTATGTATATGTCTGGAATAAAATTTCATTTTGTTATGACTGGTTTCGAAATACATCTCTAGATTAAGATAACATGGTGGTCCCAGAGATGCATTTTTGGATTATCCCATGGTACAAGAGACAATTTTGGAGGTACATATTTGTCTACAACTACTATAAGTATGAGCTATTGTATCATGTTTCATACCAAAACACATTACACCAGAATGAACATCAATTGGCATATCGTCACATATGTCTATTCCAACAGCGTGAAACCCTCAATTAAATTTAAGTTTAATGAGAACACTCATCTTGCAAATCTGAAATACATATTGTAGAATATCCTGCCATACTCCGACAATATAGAAATAGTGAAACTCGAGTACCATTCGCCATCGATTGACAACGAAGGGAAGATTGAGTTTAACAACTTTGAGATGAAGATTGATGCATATTTAAGGGCTGTGTATAGTACTTTTTCCGTTTATAAACAAAAGTTTGAATCGAGATGGATGCGATTATTTCGAGATCAGACGAGGATATTGAAAGGTCCACCTTGATCTTGAAATGTAATGTTTGATTTATGTTAACATCACATATGTAATATTTTGTTTTTTATGTTATTAATGCTAATTCTATTTTATCAAACTACATCTTCTTGGTTCTCTTTTTACTTCTACTTCAGTATGTTTCGGAAATACACATAAGTAAGGCTTACGGAGATGCATTTCTAGAAGCAAAACATACACACAGATGGGGTGTGACTCAAAATCAACATTGATTGTGTGTGGTTGGGATGATCCGAAGATGTATTTCTGGAATTTTAAGGTATTATTGTATTTTTACCCGGGTGTGGTAGAAATCTATATGATGCATTAAGTATTCCCCTTAAATAAATTCTTAGTAGGACTTAATTTTAAGAAGTGCAAAATATTTTTTTAAAACTAAAACGAGAATGTGAAAATTTTACATAATTAAAAGAAATATATTTATTTTTTATTACAATTAAATAGAATAATAATATAATATATTCCTATTTTCCAATGAAAAAATTATTTTTTTAAATAAATGTTGAAGCATTCTTGTGTTTTTTATATTTGATTAATCATATTGACCAATCTTTAATTAAACACTCTAAAACTAATTTAGCTGATATAGTTTTTTAATAAATAATAATTTGTACTTGCTAAAAAGTAGAGATGAATGACCCTGTTTTGAAGTTGTGTTTGGTGTGGAGTGAGTAAATTCATGTGGAATGAAATGTTTTGTATTTTAGGGATGTTTTTTGTGTTTAGAATATCCCTCATTAACTATATTTATAGAGGGTTTAGAACATTGATTTAGGGAGTCCTAATAAGTAGTAATCATTCCACCATGACCAAGAATGTTGTTTACTGCATACTTCTTCGAGAATTATCACCATGACATCTTGCACATGTGATTATAGGATATGTACACGTCAAAATCCATGTTTCTCACTAGGTCAAGTAACCTATTGAGTGAGGGTTACGCATGGGAGGTATATTCTAGGAAAGATCTCCGATGAGGCTTGCCCTTGTATCACCCTATTGTAAGCTTTTATGATATACCATTACATAGTCCTTCAAGCACGGGGATTCCTAAAGGGCGAAGTGATTATTCTCATTCTCCTCATAGTTTTAATCCCTTTATTCCCTTCAGGTGAGCTTCGTAGTTATGGGCAAGTCCTTCAGTTAGGGGTGAATTCCTCATTTAAGGGTAAGTCCCTCAATTAGGAGGGAGTACATCAACTAGAGGCGAGTTCATCATTTAGGGGAAAGTCATTCAATTAGAGGAAGTCCTCAAGTTAATGGGTGACTTGCCGATTTTCTGCTAGGTGTCTCCTTTGGAAGATGAAGAGGGGGTTGTTTTGGAGGTTTGTTTGCGAATATAGAGGGTTATCCTGGTCATCACCTTTAATTGCTCATCCCCTTACTTTTACTTCTATCTCTCATTCCTTAAGGACATGAGGATACATCTTCGCTTCTTTCTTTTTGAATTAGAAGTTCTTAGGGTGTTTAACATTGCGCTTTCTCAGCTGGAACCCAACAATTGGGGCTTTGTTAGGGCATTTCATATTGTATGTCGAGAATTGGAGGTACCACTCATTGTAGAGATGTTCTTTTAGTTCTATGTTACTATACCTTGAAAAGAGGTTTGGGATAACCTTAAAGGCCTGTTAGGAAATGCCTTGTTCAAACCTTACTCCAGTCATTACAAGAATCAGAGAGATTGATTTGTAAGAGTGAATGGGCAAAAGGGTTCCGAAGTTTTTATGGGGGTAGATGGCACCTATGTCTTCCCTTTGTCTTGGACGAACAATTTCCCAGCAGTCTGTAACGCCCGCTTATTTAATTAATTATTTAATTAAATATAATTGTAGTATGTTGTATTAATTTATGTTGATTTGAGTTTGTGTTAATTTGCATTGGTTGGTGATATTTGAGTTGATTTAAGTTGATTTCTGAAATGTCGGAATATTAAGTTGATGGTTATAAGTTGGTTTGAGTCGAATTTAAATAACTAAGTTGATATAAGTTGTAAAAAACGATATGGAGTATTTTTCGTTTATTATTGAATATGTTGATTGGGTTATTTGGACCATTTGGTTAATAAACGGTAGTTAATCTATTAAGTTGAGATAAAGTAATTATTCGCAAATTATTATTCGGTTGATTTTGGGTTGCGGTAAATTAAGTTGTTAAGTCGGAATATTAAGTCGGAAGGTCGAGGAAAAATAATATTGGAAGTGATATTATTGATTATTGGAGTAATGGACTTAGATTTCGTCGGAATTAGCAATCAAGGGGTGTATGACTTGGGCCCATTAGTTGTTATATTGGATTAATAATATTTTAATAAAAATAAGGAAAAGAAGAATTAGTCAGAAAAAGTATCAGTCGGAAAACCAAATCAGAAGAGTCGATCGGAGATTCGAGCGACCATCGATTAAGGTAAGGGTGGGGTTCGATATTTATAATCGGGTATGATCATTGATACTAGGTTTGGGTAGTTGTATGCGCTGTATTTTGTTTGATGTTGAGGTCGATTTAGGTTTATTCTTATATTGTGTTGTTGTTAATTTTGTTGATCGTTTTCGTATAATTGTTTATTGGTTGATGATAATATTGTTATTCAAGAGTTGGTTTTGTAAATGTTGATTTTTGGTATGCTGATGTGAAGTCGTAATATTTCTGGAAAAATCGAATTGGAGATGATGAACCTTATGCAGAAGTGCACGGGTGACGCAGGCCACCCGCCATTTATATAGGGGTGGCACTGGCCACCCAAAGTGGGTTGAGGTGATGTGGCGAGAGCCACTAATGGAATGGCGGGAGCCATACTCCCATGAACCTTATATATGGCGCAAGCCATATTACACCTTATATATGGCGCAAGCCATATGTAATATGGTGAGAGCCATTTTTTTATGTGGCCACAAAGCAAGAAAGTGCCACCAGCCACATGGTTGCATAATTAATGGGTGGCGCTAGCCACCCTTTGTTGGAAAGTGACACTTAGTTACTTTATGCATCATTTACTTGATAATCCACTTTAAATTTGTTTTATAATTGATGATTTTAATTTATAAAGTAACAATATGTTAGATGTTTATAAGTATATTAATTCTTGAATCATGTTTTTACTAAAAATCAAGATTAATGTTAAATTTTAGAATCAAAAGCAGAATAGCAGCAGTGAAGAGAAAACAAAATATTTGATTAGTAAGACTGTGTCTGGTTTTAATAGACAAACAGAATCGAGAACATAATCCTATGACAGTAGAAATTTAGCAGGATACTGATTTTGACAAAATTTGATAAATAGTTGTGTTAACCGCAGAATGTTAAAAACAGTGTTGGTTTAGTCGGTTTACTCGAATTAGGCGAAGAACTTAGTTGCCCGGAATTTAACAAAAATCGTCAGGGTAAGTCGGGTAGTTTAATATTTGATTGTTGCTGTGTTGTTTTGTTGAAACGATGTTGGAAAGTCGTGTAGAAGCAAGCTTCAATCACATAAGAGTTTTGATGAAGACAACAATTTTTTCTATGCAACATATGAATGCAAAAATACAAGAGATTTAAATGGTATCAAGCAACAAGAATATGTTCTAGCAAATGACTAAGACAAAATTGATCAAAACTTCATATGCAAGTCAATAAAATTTCAAGTATTGAACAACTTCAAAAGGTATACCAAAAATCACTTAAAATATTTATACAAGTGTTCAAATATTTTATCTTGCATGACATATATCATAAGAAATTTTTTCAAACTTTTATGAATAGCTCACTCCTTTTAAAATTAATTATTTGCATGCATGGTTCATTTGGTTGAAAATATATCACTATTTCTAGATTAAAAAAAAAACAATTTTTTTTATCATACTTTGAAAATTTATTTTTCATATTTGAACCATGTTAAATAACTTTCAAATATAATGTATTGGTTTGGATAAATCAATAGACTTTGAATAATATTTTTTCAAACATTTAGACAAATTTTTAATTTTTTTAATTTATTTAAACATACCATTTTTTGTTTGCAATTTATGGCGTTTTGAACCGCCGTAATCTGCACCGTTCTGAAACAGTATTTTAATTTTGAAATTCAAAAATTGTTATGCATTTGTTAAGTCAGGTATCCGTTAACTGACTTAACAAGTCCTGTACGAGTTTGAAAAAAAACAATAATTTATTTAACACTTTTTCATGCAACTTTAACAATTGTTCATGATATTTTTGCATAACTTTACAATGTTTCAGAAAGGTGTTATGCACTTATAAATATATTTTATAATCATTATTTTTTTTACCTCCAAGAAATTTAATACTCAAAATTCACTCATTCTACTCAACTTTCATTATTTCTTAAAGTGTTCATACAAACTCATTTTTGAGAGAAACCTTTGCATAAATTTCATACACTTTCATAGTTTCATCTCATTCTTTTAAAAGAACACTTGTATATATCTTTTTGAGTGACATTTTGTTCAAGGAGAAGATTGATCAAGAAGATTGATAGCACCATTCTTTCAAGACTTAGAATTTTTATCAAGATAATTTCTATGTATTACCTTGTTGTCCAAGATTGTTGGAAACAAGTGAGTGTTTGAAGAGGGTTGTTCTTCATTCACTTTAAATTACCTATAGCTTAGATAGTAGGCTTCACATTGTGTGAGTAGGCTTGTACAATTCTCTAAATTATAGTGAAATCTCTTACGAGTCGTAAGGGGACTGGACGTACCCTCGGATTGTGAGGGGAACCAGGATAATCCTCTTGTGTCTTTTACTTTTACCGCACTTTATTTTTCAGCCATTATCAACCATAAAAAAAAGAATAAAAAATCGGTAAAAAATCAAAGATAAATTTTTTACCACCTAATTCACCCCCCCTCTTAGGCGCATTTAAACTTACAAGTCGAGTTACGGGTACAGGCTGAATTGGTAATTTGTTTCGGGTTACGAAAAGTTTATAAGTTGTTTATGTTGGAGGCTTTACAAGCTAATGTTAATTTTAAGTTGCCTATGTCGTATAACTTTTTTGTGTTGCTGATGTTGTTATGTTGTTTGTGTTATAAAGTCGTGTATGCCATATAGAACATTTGCACATCATGTCGGAGCCGTTGCTCACACCATGTTGGCCTGGATTGACACTAAGTTGAAAGTTGAAGGCTTATGCCTTGATTGCCTCGGTAAATTGGGAAAATTATTAAGTTGAAGGCTTATGCCTTGTAGATACCACGATACCTGATATATTCTAAGTTGTGAGTTTTACTCCAATGTTACCACATGCATATACATAGTTGAGTCGCATCTGTGTTGCATTATTTACGTCAGTTATGTTGTTCAAGTTGATAAGTTGTTTATGTTGTTCAAGTTGATAAGTTGTTTATGTTGTTCAAGTTGAATAAGTGGTTCGTGTTGATTAGGTTGATTAAGTTGTTCGTGTTGGATATATGATAATGTGGTTTATGTAGTAAATGTTGATGGATATAATAAGTTGGTAAAGCAAGTTGATAAAAGGTGGATGGTTGTTAAGTTGTTATTTTGGTCGATGTTGTGAAGTGGTGAATTGTTTATGATCATTATTTAAGTATTGTTTATCATATATCGTTTATAACTATCGATATCCCACCCCTTTTGTTTAAATGTTTCCCCTATGTTGGTAACATGTTGGTAGCTTGCAGGAAGATGGTTATCTTCATTAGTTAGAGTCGGTGTCGATGCTCTGATACGTAACACTCGGGGGGATGAATGCTTAATTGCTTTAGTGTTCTATTTGATCTAGTTGTTGTTGTTCTAAGTTGTTTGCATTAGAAATATGTTGCCACTAAGTTGTTAAGTTAAAAAAGATGTTGTACTTGTTTAGTTGAATAATTGAAAATCCGTTGCGTAGTTGTAAAAGTTATTTTGGTTTCAAAAATGAATAAAAGTTGTTGTTTTAGTTTATTCTGAACCAAAGGTGTTATGTATCAATTTTCATGAAATTAAATGAAGTTTTTATAAGTTGAAAATTGTAGCATCCTATTTGTGTACTTGTTGGTTGAATTTTTAATACTCTGATTTTCAATATAATCGTCGGGTAGAAATGGGGTGTTATATTAATGGTATCAGAGTAGATCGGTCAGTCCGGTCAATGTTGTCTAATATCGTTTATTCCTTAGTGCGCGACATGTGTGTGAAACACTGACGGTACTTGTTTACTAGTATCTATTTGTTGTCTGCAGGTGTTGGTTTGGAATTAAGTGGGGGAGAGGCTTGCTCCCACTATGCCTTAAAAGACATTAGACAACGTTTTTTTTACTTTAGACAACGCTTTAAAGTGCTGTATAAACCTATGATTCTAAAGGTTTAGACATCGATTTGGTTAATCTCAAAAGTGTTGTCTAAAGGTGCTTTATACAACGCTTTTATTGTCAAAAGCGCTTTCTAAACCCCACCTTAGACAACGCTTTTTGTCTCTTTTTAATATACCTTAGCCATCGCTTTTGGCATTTTTATGGTATACCTTAGACAACGCTTTCACTAAAAGCAATGTTTAAACCCCACCTTAAAGAGCGCTTTTAGTGAAAGCGATTTCTAAACCCCATCTTAGACAATGCATTTGGTGTAAAGCGCTGTCTAAGGTATACAAAAATTTTAAAATAATTTTCTTTAAAAAGCGTTGTCTGAATTTTACAAATTATAGGCACTTGTTTTAAACCACGTTTTCACCAAGTTTTCAACCAGAATTTATACATGTTTTTCAACCATAATTTGTAGAAAAATATCACCAAATTTGTCTATTTAAACGTACCAATTTAGGTACTAATTTATATATACAAAACAATCGGATTTTCAAACCAATATATACGAAACAATTTATACAAACGTACCAATTTACACACTGATTTAAATATACAAAACAGTTTTTACAAATCATTTCATCAAACTATACATTTTGCTTCAAATGAAATCTACATAAATAAAAATGTGATAACACTTCGAGCTATACATTTTCATCCAACTATACTATAACCTGAAATAACACAAAAAGATTGTAATTCAATTAAAACAAGACATAAACAATATGTTTATAGTTACAAAGTTACACATACTCAAAATTCTCATCAATTAAAGTAAGAGTACAATATAACTTATAACACTCCGAGCTCCATAATGAATTGACACAAATCCTCTTTAATTTCTTCCAAATGATCTCTTGAATAATATGCACACTTGAATACATCAAAGTACTACATAATAATATAACATAGTTTGATTTAGTTTCAACTATTTAATTATATGAGAAATATATATTAAATATTAAAATAACTCATAAGTTAGAAATACATACATCGATTGAAATATCTAATCAGTCCAAATAAAGAGTTTCCCTCATAAACCTCAACATGAAATATCCGAAATCTATATCGTTAGGTTGCCGATGGCACTACACATTAAAAGAAAATATGGATAAATCCTAAGTTTTATCAATTATCATCACTAATATAATAAAAAATGTGATAATTAATATACCGCCACTTTTATCCATGTAATGTTGTTGACTCTCCTCATTGATATTTGGATATCTCGTTGGGCTCGAAAAACTTGTATAATGTTAATAAAATATAAATTAATATTTAGAACAATTCACATAAATAAATAAATACACACATGAATATTTAGAACAATCTCACTTACGTGTCAATCATGTCCTTCATATCCCAGTATGTTGTCCAATCATTTCCTAACGAGTCAAGATGATAAACAAATTCTCTGATAGGATTAATTGCGACCAATAACCAATGTCCACTGTAAGATTTAACAAATGTTAGATGGAAACTTTCTACACGACGTCAAAATACAAAAAACATTATAATAGATGAATTTAGAATGAAAATCTAACCCGGTATTAAACGCTAAAAAGAACAACTTTTTCGTACCTTTGTTGACCATTAAGAGGTTGCGTACATACACCATGACCTCATCTGGTTTATTAAGATTAAACTTAAATTGACGGACGTGGGACTTAAGAATACAAATCTTTCGTCCAATCCACTTGGACGCATCACTTTGTCATACAAAAACCTTAAATAAAAACATCATTAACATTAGACTATTCATTTGAAATATAAAGTAAATAAGTTGTTCAAGTAATATAACAAAGTAGATCGGATATACCTCACGTATGTATTGACAACACTGACGCTTAATTCTTCATGATGAAAAACTTGCACAAATTCTTCATTAACAATTGATTGTTCATATTCAAAGCCAAAAATACTTTCCTCCATATGTATAAGACGAATACATTTCGAAATATCTGTCAATTCTAGAAACTTCTGAAGGCACGACCTATACTTGGAGGTAGGTTTATTTCTAGTTGCGGTCTTCTTAGCACCACCCTTTTTTTGTGTGGAGACGTTACTAATCTCCTTACCATGAAGTTACATATCATATAATTAGTTAGATGAAGTATAAAATCACGAATTTAACATTTTCCATGCTTTAATATCATATAATTGTGATGTACCTATTTTTTTTAAACAGCGGACTCGGTATGCCGCGGAATAGCCTTATATTTTGCTCTGGATCTTGTTGGAGTCTAATTAACATTACCATGTAAAAAATGTACGTAAAATGCGTGTAAAAACTTTGAATCTACACATTAAAGTTAACAAAGGTTCATAATGGTTTTAAGCATACCTCATATCTTATGCTAATGAGGCTTGTCGGCCATGCAACAAACGAACCTATTGCTTGTTCCACCGTTGTTGCATCCGAAACATCGTCAGGATATGGTAATAATGCATTCGCCTCTACAACAATTGTAACTGATACTTTCAAAAATCCAGTAGGGAGGGGGTTAGTGTGAACTGCTTGATCTGCAATGTTATACACTTTCCCCTTGCCAACCATCCGATAAGTTGGCGATGATAAGTAGAACTGACAAACATAAATGCCCTAAAACCAATAATAAATATGATATTGTTAATGTGTATATATGTCAATTAAATAATTTAATTTCATAAAAATAAATATAATTACCTATGGAATATTCGGTTGAAAGTTACAGTTGATACTGTCTTTGTCCGAAGCATCTTTAAAACATGCTAAAGCGCTAACCTTTTTTTTCTTTTCTTAATGCACGAACTTCAACTTCCAGTGCTTCCAATTTTTTATGAAGTTCTTTATTACTATGAGCCTTTCCTTTTTTAATACTCAAGGAGGTCGGTGTGATCCCAAACACCTTACCCCTCACCTGACCCGAATACTTACAGACATCTAATGCCCGACTAAGTATGCTCCTAGTATCATCTGGAGATAAAGACTGAGATAACGCCTCCTGAAAATCAGATGAATATAGAATATTTTTAAAAATATGTGTTAATAAATTTTTTATTTAATTAAAGAAATAATGTTATACTTACACATTTCTCATATACTTGTAGAACATCTTCTTTAGCAACTCCAGACTTGCCCACACGGGCTTCCTTCCACAAAACATGTGCAAGAAGAGATGTTTCAGAACTATTCTCCTTTTGTAACTACACATTAAGTCAAATAATATGATCAAATATGACTCATGATGAACAAATATATTATTTCAATTTATAGATACTTACAATAGATTATTCTAAGCGTCCATATTCGACACGTCCTTTTCTGTATGGATACGCGGGACTTGATGCTTTTTCCCGATTTGTTTCACTTATTCTTTTAAATTCTGGGGTTTTCATTTTGATTTAAACGTGTCTCATTCTTCTTGTGAAATCAAACTTTCATATTTATATGAAAGCTCTGCATCAACATAATTACCATCTGCATCCCTAAGAAAATTGGATGATAAAAATGTTCTAAACCCTCTTAGTAGCTTTTCGGCCAATTTGAGACAAAAATCTCTTTTATCATATTCGATGTTGAAACACCTCTAAGAAAAACATACACATTGTGCGTTAGTACAAGTAATTTAAAATACATAATTGGTTCGCATAATTAAAGACATAATTATTGTATCTTTATCCCAATCCAGAGTTTTTTTTGGCTTCTTTCAAGTGTTTATTTCTCCAATCATTACAAGTAATTGGAATCTCATTCCTTACAAGTGCACCAATGAAACTAGTCAAGGTATAACCGTTAGATTCAATAAGCTGGCCATGTGGGCTCCAATGCACATCTAAAATGATGCCTCGATCTCTAGCATATATCACTTTCTTCATCACTGTTATGCCTCTTTTAGTGTCCTCTTATGTAGATACCTTTTTTATTAACTCCTTCAAGCATAGAATCATCATCATGTGGGTGATCCTTGTTGGTAGCCATATCTAACATGTAATAAAGAAACCAAGGATATCAAATATAAATTATAATGGAAGTACTTGTCTAAGCTATAAATTATGATACCAAATAACATTTATTGAAAATGAAAAATAAAGAAACCAAGGATATCAAATATAAATTATGAAAAATAAAGAAAAGCATATAAATTTATTGAAAATGACATAATATATAATATTTTATTATATTACCTCTTTCACTAACATCTCTTTCTTTTTTTGGTTGGAATATGAATTACTTGTTTCTTAGCAATGCGGACGGATGAATTGATCCAAATTCCCTCGTTATGATCATTTCTAATATATGACTCATCCGCTATAAGATCCTCATCTTAATCATTTTTATTCAACTCATTCTGTCTAATGGATGACTCATTCTCAACATTAATATCACATTGATCTACACTACTATCATCAACCACTTTGTTAGATAAAAGCACTATAGACCATTTCGTACTCGTCGGATCATTGACATAGAAAACGTGTTTAGCTTGAGATGCTAGAATAAAAGGCTCATCTTTGTACCCCACCCTATTAAGATCCACTTGCAAAAATCCAGACATCCATTTGTATGCCACTACTATTTACCCACTTGCAACCAAAGATGGAAATCTGAAAATTCTCATAATCAAACACCCAAATGTGCTCAATAACTCCAAAATAGGACAAATTTGCATATTTGGGGTTTAAGTCCTTCATACTTGATATATGCAATGCTTCAGCTAGTACGGTGACACCACTATTTTACATAGTACTCTTATCATCTTATTCTTTGGTATAAAATGTGTATCCATTAATTGCATATCCACTATGAGAAAACACATGCAAACTTGGACCATATGCCAAACATCTCAACCTTTATGTTATCGAAGCAAGATCTGGAGAGCGCTTCGAATAAATATGATCCTTTGACCATTGTATAAAACTTTGTTTGTGCTCTCGTACTATCCAATTTTCATTTCTGTTCGGATTTAACCTTCGGAGTACATCCTTGTGCATTTCAACATATGGCTCAACCACATTATCATTGTGCAGAACATACAAATGAACTTGATCCCGTTCATCCCTTGATACTGTCATAATTTTATTTCAAATTAATTTTTACCTTCCTTTTTTTCCTAAAATATGAGCTTTGGGGAGTCCATCGATTGAACGTTGGACAAATATTCAGTACAAAACTCAACCGCTTCTTCAACAATGTATCGTTGAACAATACAACCCTCTGGACGACTTCAGTTTTTCACGTACCCTTTTAATATTTTCATATACCGTTCAACAGAGTATATAATACCCCATTTCTACCCGCAAACAATTATAAATAAATTAGAGTTCAATAAAATAGGGTATCACATTTTTCCTCATAAAAACATCATCTTCATCATACAATAATAAGTAACAATTCTTCTTTTTCACTATGCAGCGAAATTCATTTAAATCGTAATACTCATATTTAAAATCAACTTCATAATATTTCATCTCAATTCAATCATCATATTCTAAAATAAACATCGTAAATCTCAAACATAATAAAACGAAAACTAAGTCAAAATAATTCATTCGCTAATCCCCCCGAAGTGCTACATATCATAGTAACCAATGACTCAAACCATCTAACGGAAACTCCTCGCTACTCATGATTACATGCACGTTACCAACCAATGGTAACATTCAAACATTAGGGGTGAGATGTCGAAAATTATAAACAGGATATAATAATCAACATGTACAAGTTAAAGTCATTCAATCACCCATGCATGTGATACCATTCAGAGCGAACTCCCATCTTAAAATTCATGTCAGTTAGGTGGGCATCAGCAAGATATAAGTCTTCATCTTAAATATCATGTTTGCCATTCCAGGCCATCTTAATAATGCAAATGTATGCGGTATGAAAATGACATACAACATAATCAAACATCTTAAACATTGTTCATCACATCATCTTAAATCATCACAACATCATTGGTCATAAGACATACATCACGATATACCATTCACATTGGGTAAAGTCGTTTAACCATCTTGGCTTAATATTTATAAATTCATTATCAAATTCTTTTAACAACAATCATAAAACCATCATATTATTAACCTATAATTACATCTATCATCATATAATAATCCTTAAACATCTTGTGGAACATCAGAAAAAGGAACAGACGCGAATCGGTAGGCGAAACACTGCGAAAATCACAAAAACGCATCTCTGTTGCCCAAATGCGTACTAAACACGTAACAACCTACCCCTGTCGCTCCCGATAAATGGGACTGGCCCAAATAAAGGTACAGACGCGAACGGTCGGCGAGAAGAGGATGTGAGAACACACAGGAGTGAACTCACAGGGAATGAAAAGAGTCGCCAGCTAGGCATTTTTATCCCGGAGGAAAGGCAATGCTGCATAGACCTAGAAAGATATGGATAAGACAGTTGCGAACCAGAGAGACTGAGAAAGGGGGTTGGTTACAACCTGGGAAGGTATTAGCACCCAGATTGTCCGCCGTACTCGACGGGATCCACGCTTAAAAGATTTGTGTTTTAAAGGGGTAGTGTCAGTGCAATCTGTGTATAAAGAGCTGGAAAAGGATGTACAGGTGTCAGTGTAAAGGAAGTGTGAAGTGTAATATACAGTGTCAGTGTAAGAACAGGAGTGAAGTGCTCAAGACCATGAGGCTAAAAGAATGAAGCTGGAAAGAGGGGAATATACAGAGACTTTTGTTCGATAACTGTTAAGTTATGCCTACGTATCCTCTCGTGCAATGAGGAAGTCAGAACACCGTAGTTCGACCCAAAGAGACTGAAAGATGAATTGACTTGTGAACTGCTTACTTGTCTATGCTCAAGTGTATGACCTGTCTGGCTCAGGTGCAAACTGTCTTGCATTAGATGGAAGAAGCGAGTTCTCGTTTGTGAGTGAAGGAGATGAGAAAAGAATCCCGAAGGAGACGATTATTGTTTGTTTTTGTGTTTTCAGTCTTTTATTGCTTTTGAAAGTTTGTCATAAGTTAATGAGCTTAAGCCTAAACCAAGGGGTCAGTAAACTCATCACATCTTCCCTCTGATTAGGGGTAATGAGAATACCTTAAGTGTGAAGTCAGCATCTCACACTTAATTACCCTGATGTAGGATTAAGATCATTAACCTACTTGTGATTATTTATATGTTTTTGTGATTTTTGTTTAGTGTTAAATAATGAGATTAAGCCATAATCAGGGATTAAACAGACTCATTACACCATCCTAATAGAAGGATAATAGATGAGAGTGTTTAAGCTGAGGAAAGCTCCTCAACTTAATCCATGATTAGGGATTAAACTCATGACAAAACAAGCCTTCATTAGATGGATTTTATTTAATGATATGATGATGAAATGTTTTTTAGGGTTTGTAAGACAACTTGAGGGGGACTTGTCCATTAACACTAGGGTTAGTCCTTCTTAACCAATTAAGGAAGAATTAGAACCCTAGTGCAAGGCCCAAGTTACAAGTGTGATGTCTTGATGATTATTAGATGAATTGATTAAAGGATTTAAACACATTAAGGGTTTAACACTTAGGATTAAAGTTATACACTCCATCCTAATAGAAGGATGCAGGCATAAGCTTAATCACAAAGCCTTAAAGCCTTTAGGGTTTAGTCCCTGATTATGAGAAGAGAAGAGAAGACTCAATGAGACACAAAGGTAAAACTAAGAGGGGGGACTAATCAAAACCCTAATCATTGTCATGCTTGGTTGTTCTTAAGGTTTGTAAGGTTTACAAGAGAAATCTTCAATGGAACCACCAGGAAGCAGATGAAAGGAGCAAAGAGAAGCAAAGTAACTTGCTTCACTTAAGAAGACAAGTCACTTGAAGAATAGAAAGTAAGAAGAAGAAGAATGAGCAAGCTCAATCTGAAACACAAAGTAAAATGCAGCAATGATGCATAAGAGAGATGAAAAGAAATTGTGAGAAGTGAAGGCAAATTCACTTCTCAAAGTAACTTACCACCTGAAAAGTTAGTGAAAGAAATGCAGTGCAATGCAAAATGAGATGAAATGGCATGATGTAAATCAAAACCAGAAGCATATGTGTGATGATAATGATGTTATGAGATGATGCAAACATGAATCAAGGCATGGGGATGATCATATGAACATATGGATGCAAGAGAAGCATGCTTAGAACCATGATCATACATGAAAAGTTATGGAATGCAAATGACATACAACATGGCAAGTGAAAGATGCAATGATCAAACATGCTTCTAATATGTCTTAAGATGTCCAATGAATCAAATGGATGCACAAAATGCTATGGCAAATCATGGCATGTGAGCAAATGCAAGATGAATGCAAATGAAAGCCCAAATTAGGGTTTATGATCAATGCACAAAACAAAACCCAAAACCAGAAGCAAACATCAAGATAAAAAATTGAAAATTCACTCAAAGGAACCCTAACCCTACACAAACTCACTGCCCAAAGGAGGGGTTCTAACTCTTAACCTAATTAGGGTTATGAATTTCCTAAGATTTCTAGGGTTTTAGGGTACCTTGACAAGAAAAAATGTCAAACAAAATGAAAATGAAAGATCAAATCATGCCAATTTAATCTCACAAACTACATGATATGCAAGACACAATGCCAAAATAATCAAAGTCCAACTCTCAATGGTTAGGCAGAAATGGATTTTCAAAGATTGGATCAAAATAATGCTTTGAAATTGAATTAATTCCATGGAAAATTGTCAAAATGCATCAAGATCAAAAAAGTAATTTGGTTTGAGGGTTGGACAATGTTTCTAAATGTTTCTAAAGGTTTCATGAATTTTTTGGTGATTTTTAAATACCTAAAAGTATTTTTAATCAATTAATTCTCATTAATTAATTAAAAATAAACTTTTAAATGATTTAAAAATATTTTTTAATGCAAAAAATAAAAATAAAAATGTTTTTGGTTTCTGAAAATTAATAAAAGTTTGTACAAAAAATTTTCAGAATTTTTAAAATTGTTTTACTATTTTTAATAAAATGGAGAAAACAAATCAAATTAAATGAAAAATAAAATGAAAATAAACTGAAAATGGAAAAGTATGCAAGATCAAGGGCTGACATTCAAACATACGCGCGCGGGAGTGGACTTGGCGCCATATCCAAAGGCTGAGATTCAAAATTCGCTAATTAAATGATTAAACCCTAATCCCGCCCTAATTACTTTCAGGCGACCGGAACACTGTTCCGGTCGTCTTCTCCGGCTAGCTCACTTCTCTATCTCTCTCTACACGCAATGAAAACGAAATCTATCTGCCCATAACTCATCCCCATTCAAAAACGAATCAAACCCCTCAATCAAACACCATTTTTCATTCATTAAACAGCCAAATCGAATCAAAACATTCTTAGGGCAAAAAGTTTCAGACAGTTCATACATGCTGGTTTCTCAACCATTTTCAAAAGTAAACACATATTCATGATCAGGGAAGTGCATAGAAGCTTTTAAGAACTTAAAAACATGTTTCTGGAAAAAAGTTTTGGGATGACTACCTGAACTGAAGCTTTTGATTCAGGAGCTTTCTGGCTGTTTCTTTGGCTCAAATCCACTCCAATGATCCTCCTAAGAAGCTTGCAATGCTTGTTCGAAGTTTGCAATGGCCGGTTTAAGAGTTTGCTTGAGTTCTGTTCAAGGTCAGGTGAGGATCGTGTTTGTGATTCTATGGCTTTCAGGCAAGGATGATGGGTGCTTTTTGTTCAGTGAAGCATGGTGAGATGGTCTGTGAAGTTTGTTTGGGTGTTTGTGGCCTGTGTGATGATTTTCGAATGCTTTTGCTCAAGAGGGTGAAAATGAGAATGCTAAGTTATGGCTGGTTTCAGGCTTGCTTCTTCTTATGTTTGGCTTGCATTTGATTTGTATAAACAATTCCCATTGGTCAGAAGATGTGATGTGTGCTTTTGTGATAGGTATGGGTGCTTTTGCCAAAAGGTCAAGTTTGTGTAAGAGAAGCATGGGCCACTTGCTAGCCTAGTACAACAAGTATGTACTGCGCAGCATGATGAGGGAAAAGGCCTAGGATGGTTCAACAAGCTAGCCAGCAAGTGGATGAGAGGCTATGATGAGTCTTGCAACTTGGTTCACCTTTGCCTCTTATGAAAAATCTTGTTCCATAAACCATAAAAATGTGCAATCCTTTGGTCCATTCTGAACTTTAGATGTCACATGATCATGTTGTGTGGATTAGAAGTGCATTTGATAGCTTTAGAACACTTGATCAAGTCATTTTGCAAAATACCTCCTTGGTAGAAACTTTGAAATTTTGTGATTTTTGCCAACTTTGACAAACCATAACTTTTGATCCAAAATGAATTAGGTCATGTTTTTGTACTTTTTGAAAAGGGAAAGATCTATTCTACAACTTTCATGACCAAAGTTTTTCCATTTGAAGCTTTTTTGAATCAAAAAGTAAAGGTTGAAAAGGTTGCCTAAAATGACAATTTCATTAAAAGTCAAACTTGCCCAAAAAGTCAACTTTGCAAAAACTTGAAATTCTTGAATTTTGTAAGCTTCTAACATCTTCAATGATCAAATACAGATCATATACAATCAAAATGATGAAGAACACCCTTTGGTTGGGTCATTGAGGGCCTCAGATGCCCTAATTTTGCACTGACTTGCCTGAAAAGTCAACTCTTGATCAGATGGCTTCCCCATGGAATTTCTTCATGAAAATTGATATGCATACTCTCTATACCATATAGAGACTAATAGGAACAAGAATGACCAAAAAATTTGGAGTTATGGCCTCTGAAACCAAAACCCTAATTTTAGGTCATCTGTGCAGTCAAACCTGGCTCTGCATCCATGCCATTTTCAGTTCTTGTGATTCTTTGACATTATTGACTTTGAGAGGGTATAATATGATACTTGAACACACATAGACCCCTTTGAAGTGATTGTTGACCTTTGGAGTGGCTCAAGAGGCTCTTGGATTGCTCAGATCACAAACCCTAGATGCAGATGACTTTGAACCAATGCAGTGAATCAAAAATGTGATATGAGATGGTATGATTGTGTTTATGCATATGAAATGATCACAAGCCATGTTGTGAAAGGGTGAGGGAAAATTTGGGGTGTTTACAACCCCTTACGTGTATCATTATACGCTCTTACGCGTACAATACGCAAATGGCCAGAGGGCCTGAAAATCCACCATCCATATGCGTAACAGGCAGCGTAACCACCATGTCTTACGCGTATTGCCGAGCCTCATACGCGTATGACCATATCCATTATGCAAATCACCAGAGGCCATCTTAGTTCATCTTCTGCCACGGGTTCATCATTCTATCACTCTAATTCAGTCATAATTGGGTTTATATCATCTTTTAGACTCCTAATTCATCATCTTATTTCTCATATATCATTATTATATCAATTTATCATCCTAATATCATCATCTAAATCAAATTCGTCACAATTTCATCACATATCTCAGAATACCATCACAGCAGATATACATAGAAACAATCAACATAATATTTTCAGTAATTATTCAAACATCAATTCATCATATTCATACTAAATTGCACAGAAAACATCATACAAACAACAACAAGAAATCCAAACAACCCACCAATACATACAAATTATTTCTTTCCCGGTTATAAGATACGAATTCCACCCTTACCTTTGGATTGAAGGCAACTCGGATTTATGGGTAAAAATTCCTACAAAAATCTCTTTGCAAATCCTTAGCCCTAGCTTTTGATCTCCCAAAACTCGTTCTTCTCTCTAAAAATTATGATTATGACTAATTCTCCCTAAACCCTTACTAATCTTATTTCCATTATTTTTAATTAAAATGTCTTAAAAATAATACTAATATTATTATTACTAAAATCATTTAATTAATTCACTAATAGGCTTCTATTTGCACCTCTTAATATTACTACTAATACCTCCTCGCTCAAGTATAACTCACAAACCCACTTAAAACAACTTAAATCGAATAATTATCTAATCATCAAAACATCATACATCTCAAATAACAACAAATCTACTCAAAATAATTAAATTAAATTAACTAATTAAATCGGGGCGTTACAACTCTCCCCCGCTAGAACATTTCCGTCCTCGAAAATCTTACCTCGATCAAACAACTCAGGATAATACTCCAGCATCTTGATTTCTAATTCCCACGTCATACTCTCTCTAGCAGCTCCTAACCAAAAAACTTTCACTAACGTTTTCTGCTTGCCTCGCAAGGTATTCATCTTTCGATCCTCAATACGTACCGGCATAGTCTCCACAGTGAGATTATCCCGTACTTGTATATCATCCATACTAACAACGTGAGACGAATCAGGAACATACTTCCGGAGTTGCGAAACGTGGAACACATCATGCAAATTCGAAAAATTAGGTGGTAAGGCCATTCGATAAGCAATTTTTCCAACTCTGTCCAAAATATGAAACGAACCAATAAATCTCAAAGTAAGCTTCTTAGACTTCAACGCTCTTCCAACACCGGTTACAGGCGTAACTCTCAGAAACACATGCTCAGCAGCTTGGAATTCTAAATCATTTATTCGCTTATCATGATAACTTTTCTGTCTACTCTAAGACGCTTTCATCTTTTCTCTGATCAACTTGATCTTATCTTTAGTCTCTCGAACTAACTCAGGTCCAAGCACTACACCTTTACCAGATTCATGCCAACACAACGGAGTCCTACATCTCCGACCGTACAATGCCTCAAAAGGTTCCATCCTAATACTAGAATGATAATTGTTGTTATACGTAAATTCTATCAACAGAAGATAAGTATCCCACGAACCTCCCTGCTCAAGAACACACACTCTTAACAAATATTCCAATGACTGAATAGTCCTCTCAGTATGTCCATCTGTCTGAGGATGATAAGCTGAACTCAACCTCAACTTAGTACCCATTTCCTCTTGCAAACTCTTCCAAAACTCTGATGTAAACCTCAGATCTCTATCCGACACAATACTCAACGGAACACCATGCAGCTTCACAATTACTCTAACATAGATCTCAGCCAACTTAGACACCAAAAAACTGATATTGATATGAATGAAGTGAGTCGACTTTGTTAACCTATCAACAACTACCCAAATTGAATCGTGTCCTCTTACAGTATTAGGTAACCCTGTAACAAAATCCATAGAAATGCTATCCTATTTCCATTCCGGAATCTCCAACGGTTGCATCATCCCAGGAGGCTTCTGATGCTCAACCTTCGACTTCTGACAAGTCAAACAGGCGTACATAAAACATGCTATATCTTCCTTCATACCAGAACACCAAAATAGCTTCTTCAAATCCTGATACATCTTTGTAGCTCCCGGATGTATACTCAAATTACTTCTATGACCCTCTTCAAGAATACTCTTTTTCATATCAGCATCATCAGGGATACAAATCTGATCATGCAGTCTCAAAACACCATTTGCATCCATCTTAAAATCACTCTTCTCTGATTTACCACATCCAACCATAAGGTCTACCAGCTTTACATCTAACTTCTGAGCCTCTCTGATATTATCCAGAAAATCATTGTTAATCTTCAGCATACCCAACTTTACACTATGCAATGTCACTTCGCAAACCAAACTCATATCACGGAATTGCTCGATCAACTCTAGTTCTTTAATCATCATTGCCGACATATGCAAAGTCTTTCGACTTAAAGCATCAGCTACCACATTAGCTTTACCTAGATGGTAGTTCAAACCAAAATCAAAATCCTTCAACAATTCCAACCACATGTGTTGCCTCATATTCAATTCTTTCTGATCGAATAGATACTTCAGACTCTTATGATCGCTAAACACTTCAAATCGAGAACCATAAAGATAATGCCTCCAAATCTTCAGTACAAAAACAACTGCAGCAAGTTTCAAATCATGTGTAGGATAATTATTTTCATGCACTTGCAACTGCCTCAACGCATACAAAATAACCTTATTATTTTGTATAAGCACACCTCCTAAACCCATCAACGAAGCATCACAATACACCACAAATGGTTCATCTGGATTAGGCAATGTCAAACCGGAGTCGACGTTAACCTCTTCTTTAACTTTATAAAACTCTCTTCACAACGAATATCCCAAATAAAAGCCTTACTCTTACAAGTCAATCTAGTCAATGGAAGTGCCAACTTAGAGAATCCTTCAATGAATCTTCTGTAATAACCAACTAACCCCAAAAAGCTCCTAATCTCTGTAGCCGATCATGGAGTTTCCCATTGTAACACAACTTCTACTTTAGAATGATCAAATGAAATACCACTACCAAAAATTACATGACCAAGAAAAATGACTTCCTTCAACCAGAATTCACACTTGGACAACTTCACATATAACTTCTTCTCCCTCAAAAATTCCAACACAGTCTTCAAATGTTCTTTATGTTCCTCTTCTGACTTAGAGTAAATCTGAATATCATCAATAAACACAACCACAAAATGATCCAGATACGTATGAAAGATACGATTCATGTACTCCGTGAATACTCCCGGCGCGTTGGTAACACCGAAAGGCATAATCGAATACTCGTAATGTCCATATCGCATTTTGAACGTAGTCTTCTGAATATCTTCATCTTTTACTTTTACTTTGATGGTAACCCGACCTCAAATCTATTTTACTGAACACACAAGCACCTACCAACTGATCCATCAAATAATCAATCCTCGGAAGCGGATACTAATTCTTGATTGTTATTTTATTCAACTGTTTATAATCCACACATAATTGCATACTTCCATCCTTCTTCTTTACTAATAACACTGGAGCTCCCCACGACGATACACTTGGCCTCACAAACTTCTTCTCAAGTAACTCTTCTAACTGCTTCTTCAACTCTGACAACTCTGATGCGGATATCCGATATGGCGCCATAGAAACAGGTCTAGTACCAAGTACAAGATCAATTGTAAATTCAACTTCTCTTTCTGGCAGTACATCAGGGATTTCATCAGGAAAAACCTCAGGAAAATCACTTACCACTTGCAGTTCCTCAATCTTAGCTTTACTTTCAATAGACAATGTCGCCATCAATGAAAACAATTGAGCTTCCTCTTCCATCAATTTTTGGAACTCTCTAAAAGACAATAACCCAACTCCTTCCTCTTCTGGAGTAGAAAACCTCACTGACTTACGATAACAGTTTATATGAACATAGTTATACTCTAACCAGTTCATACCTAGGATTACATCCATCCCATTCAACGGCAGACAAACCAAATCAACCAAAAAATATTTATCGAAGATTGACAAAGGACATTTCAAACACACGAGAGAAGTAGTCACTGATCCCTTATCTGGAATCTCGACGATTAACTCTCCATGCATAGCAGACAAAGAAAGACCCAATCTCTTAACACAATCAGCAGAAACAAAACAATGCATTGCACCAGTATCAATAATAGTAACTAAAGCAATACTATTAATGAAACATGTACCTCTAATAAGCCTGTCCTCTCTAGCGGTCTGAGTTCCTGCCAACGCGAACACTTTTCCCGTCTGAGCTTTCTTTGGCTTCTGACACTTGCTACCAATGTGTCCCTCTTCGCCGTAATTGAAACAGACTACCTTTTTATGCTTACAGTCATTCACTGTATGCCTAATCTTGCCACATCGGAAACACCTCTTAACCTCGGCAGTACAAACATTGCTCTTGTGACCAGCTTGGCCACACTTGTAGAAAACAATACTAGCAGGAGCATCTCCCCCACTAGTTCTCTAACTCAAAGCACTCTTCTACTTACGCTTTCCAGCCGAAACATCATAAGGCTTGCCACGATTCTTTTGGTGCTTGCCTTTCCTGTCATTCACAATCTTGTAATGAGCACTACTATCTTCCTCGAAGATCCTGCAGCTATCAACCAGATCGAAAAACACTCGAATCTTCTGGTACCCCACAACCTTCTTAACCTCGGAACGCAACCCATTCTCAAGCTTGATGCACTTATAGAATTCTTCTCCATCTCCAACGTAATGCGGATAAAACTTAGACAATTCAGTGAACTTTGCAGCATAGTCAGTTACTGACATATTTCCCTGCTTCAGCTCAAGGAATTCAACCTCTTTCTTACCGCAAACATCTTCAGGGTAATACTTTCTCATAAAATCCCTACAGAAAAACAACCTAAGTGACATCCTCACCCGCCGCTTCCAATCTTGCACGAGACTCTAACCACCAATTGTCAGCCTCAAGCGCCAACATATGTGCACCATAGTGAACCTTCTATGTTATCGTACAATCCACCACTCGGAAGATTCTTTCAATCTCCTTCAACCATTCCAATGTTGCATCAGGGTCATACTTACCCTTGAAAGTAGGCAGATTCTCCCTCTGAAAAGTCGCTAAACTACGAGATCCCTCATTCTCGCCAACATTTGGCAGGTTCTGCACAACTTGAGCCATTGCTTGCATTGCAGCAGCCATAACATCGTCGTTTCTTCCAGCCATCTCAACTTAAACACCACAACAAGAGCAAAGATCATTACAAAAATAACAATACTAGATTGTTAAACAACTATGACTCGACACTTGGCCGGACAGACCGACCTGCTATGATACCACTAATGTAACATCCCATTTCTACCCGAAAACACTTATAAATAAATCAGAGTTCAACAAAATAGGGTATCACATTTTTACTCATAAAAACATCATCATCATATAATAACAAGTAACAATTCATCTTTTTCACTACACAACAGAATTCATTTAAATCGTAATACTCATCTTTAAAATCAACTTCATAATATTTCATCTCAATTCAAACATCATATTCTAAAATAAACATCTTAAATCCAAAACATAACAAAACGAAAGCTAAGTCAAAATAATTCATTCGCTAATCCCCCTGAAGTGCTACGTATCAAAGCGACTAATGATTCAAACCATCTAACGGAAACTCCTCGCTACTCAGGATTACCTACATGTTACCAACCAAAGGTAACATTCAAACAGAAGGGGTGAGATATCGACAATTATAAATAGGATATAATAATCAACATGTACAAGTTATTGTCATTCAATCACCCATTCACATCATATTCATCATAAAACTCTTATCATCACAACTTCCATAACATCTCAATAATCATTCAATAATGCAATTCAATGTGACTCGACAATGCATGCATGTGGTACCATTCAGAGCAAACTCGCATCTTAAAAATTCATTCCAGTTAGGTGGGCATCAGTAAGACATAAGTCTTCATCTTAAACATTGTGTTTGCTATTCCAGGCCATCTTAATAATGCAAATGTATGCGGTATGAAAATGGCATACAACACAATCAAACTCGTAAAAATTGTTCATCACATCATCTTAAATCATCACAACGTCATTGGTCACAAGACCTACATCACGATATACCTTTCACATCGGGTAAAGTCATCTTAACCATCTTGGCTTAATATTTATAACTTCATTCTCAAATTTGTTCAACAAAAATCATAAAATCATCATATTATTAACCTCTAATTACATCTATCATCATATACTAATCCTTAAACATCTTGCGAAACATCAGAAAAAGAAACAGGTGCGAATCGGTAGGCGAAACGCTATGAAAATATTAAAAATGCATCTTTGCTGCCCAAACGCGTATGTAAACACCCCAAATTTGCCCTCACCCATTCAAACCATGGCTTGTGATCTTTTCATTTGCATAAATTCAATCATAGCATCTCATACCACATTTATGATTCACTACATTAATTCAAAGCCATCTGCATCTAGGGTTTGTGATCTGAGCCATCCCTGAGCCATTTGAGCCACTCCTAAGGTCATCAATCACTTCAAAGGGGTCCATGTGTGTTCAATCATCATATTATATCCTCCCAAGGTCAAGGAAGTCAAAGAATCACAAGAACTGAGAAAGGCATGGAAGCAGAGCCAGGTTTAACTGCACAGATGACTTAAAATTAGGGTTTTGGTTTCAGAGGCCATAAATCCAAATTTTTTGGTCATTATTGTTTCTATTGGTCTCTATATGTTATGAGGATCATGCATATCAATTTTCATGAAGAAATTCAATGGGGAAGGCATCTGATCAAGAGATGACTTCTTGAGCAAGTCAGTGCAAAATCAGGGCATCTGAGGCCCCCAGTGACCCAACCAAAGGGGTTTCTCCATCATTTTGAATGTGTATGATCTTTATTTGATCATAAAAGATGTTATAAGTTCACAAAATTGAAGAATTTCAAGCCATTTGCAAAGTTGCCTTTTTGGGAAAGTGACTTGTAATGAAAACTTGCCATTTTGGGAAAGTTTTTCAAACCCCTCTTTTTAATTCAAATATGCCTCAAATGAGAAAACTTTGGTCATGAAAGTTGTAGAATGGATCCTCCCATTTTCAAAAAGTATAAGAACTCATTCTAATTCGTCATGGATCAAAAGTTATGGCTTGCCAAAGTTGGGAAAAATCATGAAATTTCACTTATGCACCAAAAGAGGAAAGTTGCAAAACTTCATGCCAAGGCCAATTGTGACTTCAAATCAACTTCTAAGAATTACACAAACATAAGTCATGACCTAAAAATCAGAATGCACCAAAGAATTGCTCATTTTTATGCCTTGATCATTAAGAAACTTCAAAAGGGCCAAACTTTGTGAAATTTGCAAAACCTCACATAAACTCCAATCCACTTGCAAATTGGCCTCAAATTCATTTCCATGGTCATCCTTGAATCAAGCTGCAGCAGACATGCCCTTGTCCTTGGCCTGCCATGACCCATACCTCAAAGGACACCTAACATTGACTTTTGGCAAAAGGGACCATACCAATCAACATAGGCCAGCAACAACTCTCTGACCTATCCCAACTTGATACATGGACCAAAAGCAACTAAACACAACACACAACACAGCCTGAGCTCTCCCACAAGTCAGCATTCTCCAAAACCTCTCTTTATGCATTTTTCTTCGAATCTCAATACACAAGCCACAAACCTCAAAACAAACTTGATAGAATCACTCACCATGATCCTCTGATCATTTCCCAACCATCATTTGATCCTGAAACCATCCCAAACAGAAATACGATTTTTCACTCCCCTTGGTCAGAACTTCATCAATCTCACAAACCATCCACAATATACTCCAACTAAGCCTCAAAGCTTCCTCAAGAAGATCATTGGAGCCATTTTGAAGAAAGAACCTGGCCAGAAAGTACCAAAAGTGAAAGCTCCAGTTCAGGTGAGCTCAAGAACATTTTTTCCAGAACTCCCATTTTTAGTTTCTAAATGATTCCTTATGCTTCACTGACCACCATGATATGATTTATTTTGAAAATGAGTGAAAAATGGCCATGTATGCTTGTTCTGAAATTTTTCCAGTGAAACTTGATTGCTTCGATTCATGTTGTTGATGTAATATAAATGATTTATGTGCCTGGAATCTTGTTTATTGTTGTTCATTAATCATTTCTGGAGCGTTTGATGAAGCTTTGATGCGTATTGAGTGAGATAGAAAAATGGTTGGCCGGAGAAGATGACCGGAACACTGTTTCGGTCATCTGAAAGTCATTAGGGCTCAGGATTAGGGCTAATGACATAATTAAGTGAGTTTGAATTCCAGTCGTTCGTTTGCGCGCTAAGTTAATTCCTGCTTCCCTGAGTTTAAACCACAGCCCTTGGATTGTTTGACTTTCTCATTTTTCTTTTTAAATTCATTTTATTTTATTTGTTTCATATTTAACTTGCACGAATTTTTAAAAATAGCAAAACACTTTAAAAATTTCTGATTTTTTTTGTCAAACCTTTCATTAATTTTCAGAACCCAAAAATATTTTTATTTTTATTTTTTGCATTAAAAATTATTTTTAAATCATTTAAGTGTTTATTTTTAATTAGTTAATGGAAATTAATTAATTAAAAATGCATTTAGGTATTTAAAAATCACCAAAAAATTCATATTGCATTCTTTAACATTTAGAAACATTATCAAACTCTCAAAACAAATTTATTTTTGGTCCTTGATGTATTTTGACAATTTTCATTGGAATTAAATTCATTTAAAGGCAATATTTTGATCCTAACTTGAAAAAAATCCATTCTGCCTAACCATGAAGAGTTTGATAATGGTTCTTCTTGCATTGAACTCTTCATAGCATGTAGTTTCTAGGGTAAAATTGGTTTGAATTTATCTTTCATTTTCAATTTGTTTTGCATTTTTCATTGTGAGGTATCCCAAAACCCTAGTTGACTTGAGAAATTCATAACCCCCATTAGGTTAAGAGTTAGGTCCCCTCCTTTGGGCAGTGAACTTGTGTGGGGTTAGGGTTCCTTTGATCCCATTTTCAATTTTTTATCTTGTCATTAGCTTCTGGTTTTGAATTTTTGTGTTGCATGTTGTTCATAAACCCTAATTTTTGCTTCCCTTTGCATTCATCTCTTATATGCTTGCATTCAAGAACTTGCCATGACATTTTGTGCATCCATATGACATATAAGACATCTTAGGACATCTTAGAATCATGTTTGATCATTGCATCATCCATTTTCCATGTTTTGTATCCTTTGCATTACATAAACTTTCATGAACTTTTATGGTTCAAAGCATGCTTCATTTGCATCCTCATACTTGTATGATCATCCACAATTCTTGACATGTGTTTGCATCATCTCTTAGCATCATTAAAATCATGTTTATGCTTCTGAATTTGTCTTGCATCATGGCATTTCATCTCATTTTCATTTCATTTTCATTTCCTCTTGCTAACTTTTCAGGTGGTAAGTTACTTTGAGAAGTGAATTTGCTTTCACTTATCATAATCTCTTCTCATCTCTCTTATGAATTCATTGCTGCATTTTATTTGTGTATTAGATTGAGCTTGCTCATTCATGCTCCCTCCTCCCTCTCTTTCTTCAAGCATTTTATCTTCTTAAGTGAAGTAAGTTGTCTTGCTTCTTCTGCTTTTCCTCCTTTCATCTGCTTCTTCCTTGGTGGCTTCTCTGAAGATCTTCTGCAAGCCTCATAAACCCTAGGAAAATCCAAGCATGATCACAATTAGGGTTTGATTAGTCCCCCATTAGTTTTTTTTCCTTTGTGTCATCTTTGTGTCTTCTCTTCTCATCTCTTAATCAAGGACTAAACCCTTAAGGCTTTAAGGCTTTGTGATTAGGTTTATGCCTGTATCCTTCTATTAGGATGGAGTGTATAACTTGAATCCTAAGTGTTAAACCTTTAATGTGTTTAAATCCTTCAATCAATTCACCGAATAATCATCAAGACAATAAGCTTTTAACTTGGGCCTTGCATTAGGGTTCTAATTCTTCCTTAATTGGTTAAAAAGGACTAACCCTAGTGTTAATGGACAAGTCCCCCTCAAGTTGTTTTACAAACCCTAAAATCCACTTCTTAACCTTACCATTAACTAAAACCCACTTTAATAAAGGCTTTGTTTTGTCATGAGGTTAATCCTTAATCATGGATTAAGTTGAGGAGCCTTTCTCAGCTTAAATGTTCTCATCTATTATCCTTCTATTAGGATGGTGTAATGAGTCCATTAAATCCCTGATTATGGCTTAAACTCATTACTTAACACTAAACAAAAACATCTAAATAAATACAAGTAGGTTAATGATCTTAACCCTACATCATGGTGATTAAGTGTGAAGTGTTTACTTCATACTTAAGGTATTCTCATTACCCCTAATCAGAGGGAGGGTGTGATGAGTTTACTAACCCTTGGTTTAGGCTTAAACTCATTAACTTATGACAAACTTCAACAAGCAATAAAAGATTGAAATCTCAAAAAACAAACAATAATCGTCTCCTCCGGGATTCTTTTCTCATCTCATTCACTCACAAACGAGAACTTGCTTCTTCCGTCTAATGCAAGACAGTTTGCACCTGAGCCAGACAGGTCATACACTTGAGCATAGACAAGTAAGCAGTTCATCAAGTCAATCCATCTTTCAGTCTCTTTGAGTCGAACTACAGTGTTCTGACTTCCTCATTGCACGAGAGGATACGTAGGCATAACTTAACAGTTATCGAACAAAAGTATCTGTATATTCCCCCTCCTTCCAGCATTATTCTTTGAGCCTCATAGTCTTGAGCTTCTCGCTCTGTTCTTACACTAACACTTCTCTCATAAACTTATTTTACACTGACACTTGCATCCTTCTCCAGCTTTGATACACAAATTGCACTGACCCTACCCCTTTAAAGCACAAATATTTTAAGCATGGATCCCGTCTAGTACGACGGACAATCTGGGTGCTAATACCTTCCCAGGTTGTAACCAACCCCGTTTCTCAGTTTCTATGGTTCGCAACCGTCTTATCCATATCTTTTCTCAGGTCTATGAAGCATTACCTTTCCTTCGGGATAAAAATGCCTAGCTGGCGACTCTATTCATTCTCTTCTCTTTCGCCGACCGTTCGCGTCTGTACCCCTTCTGACCTGGTGTTATTTGGTGGGAGCGACAACTTGGCGACTCTGCTGGGGACCCTTATACTGTAACCAGGGCTTCTGGTTCTTTTTGTGGGTTCCTCCTAGAGCTTGTTTGATTTGTGTTTACTGGGGTGTTATGTGCTATATGTGTTTATATATTTGTTTTATTGCTTTATGTACAGTCTTGTTTACTGCTTTCCTTATAGTTTTATACATCATACTGTCATACTGTCATTTTGCTGGATCTGGTTTGATGTCTTGATGGGTGGGGTTTCATTGAGAGTTTGAGGTCCTGTACCTGGGACCTGAGTGACACCTAGGCTAGAGTGGTTCATGTTCTTTCCCATTCCATTTCGGTCTGGTGCGGGAATATGAAACACGGTTCAGATGTGGGTTTCTTCTTGAGAACTCTGTGCTACAGATTTCCTGTAGTGCTAGGGCTATCTGGGAAGCCTGCTAAGTCTGGATGACCTTTATTATGACCTTCAGAAACTGAGGTGAATTAGAGGAGGATCTTTTATGGTTATTGTAAACACTGTACCTCTGGGTTAGAAGTGTTTACACTTCTCATAACTGATCCAAATCTGAGGATCTTTGTTTTAGAACACTACCTGTGAGGGGGTTGGGCTGTTTGCAGGTTTGCAGGTACCCTTGGCCACATCATACCCTGTTACTTGTTTTGATTAAGAGTACCTCATTTTGGACAGTTCTTGTGATTTAACCCAGGAAATGTGACTCTTTATTTGGGTCCCCCACCTTGGTTACTGGACTTCTGAACCTCCATCTGGATTTCTTAAACATACATGGACTTATATCAAGACAGATAATCAGATCCAGCTTGATCACAAACCCTTGCATATCATTTGCATACATTATCATTACATCATTTGACATTTGTTTATTTGTTTTTCAGGATATCCACATTATATCTGGTTTGGTTTTGACCCCTTCTTTTGCATAGACCTCAGCTTCAGCTATCTTCACCATTTGCCTGCTTCAGCTGTTCTCTTCCTCACCAGCATCAGCCTATCAGTGGCTCATCTCCAGTATCAGTCTTGATCCTCATCAGCACTTGTCTTCAGCTCTTCATCAGCACTCATGGCTACTCCCAGGAAGAGCAACATATCATACCATTTCTTTGAGCCTGTATTGACTGGTATCAGGCAGGTCCAGTCACTTATCACCCCTGACCACATCCCATTGTTCAGGGAACACTATGGAGGTATCCTGGATATGGTTATGGATCTTGACCCTTCTCAGAGGAGCATGATCCACACCTGCCTACAGTTTTATAACCCTCCTTTGAGATGTTTCACATTTTCAGACTTTCAGCTAGGACCTCTGCTGGAGGAGTTTTCATCATTGATTGGAGTACCTGTCAGGGGTGGAATCCCCTTCAACCCAGAGATGACTTCTCCCAGCAATGGAGAAGTGGCAAAAGCACTGTACCTGGAGCCTACTTTGATTGAGCAAAGCATGACAACAAAAGCTGGAATCCCTGGTATTCACTTGGATTTCTTGATTTCTCAGGCCATCCTGAAAGCCTCCTTGGGAGAATGGAGGGCAGTCTGTGCACTGTTAGCCCTCAGTATATATGGGGTTATACTGTTTGCAGATGAGCCCAAACTTATCAGCAAGAATGCCATTCATATTTTCCTTCTGAGAAACCCAGTACCCACATTGCTGGGAGATTTTTATTATTCCATTCATAAGAGGAATGAGAAACAAAGGGGGAAGCTGGTGAGATGTTGTGCTCCTTTGTTTCACACCTGGCTGCTTAGACACCTACCTAAGACAAATGCCTTCTTGAATCCTCACCAGCAGAAGAATTGGGCCAAAAGGCTCATTGCTTTGACTTCAGATGACATCAGATGGTGCACCCAGAGCACCAAAGGCAAAGACATAATCACCAGCTGTGGGAAATACCCAAATGTACCTCTGATAGGAGTAAAGGGTTGCATCAACTACAATCCTTTGCTGTTCAAGAGACAACTGGGCTATGCTTTGGTTCACCCTCCCAGAGTGCAAGACTTAGCTGAGACCTTGTATTGTGAAATAAAACCTAATCTAGCTGCTGTCAGGCAAGCATCCTGGGCTTGGGACAACATCCAGACAAAGGGGATGGCTATTCTAGGGAAGTGTAATAATGTTGCTTCAGCTTAGTACTATGATTGTTCCCGTACTAGAGCTCAGATTACTGGAATTCCTTTCACCATTGAGGATATACCTGGACCATCTACAGTACAGCCAGCAGCAACTGTCAGCCTAGAGGAATTTGAGAAACTGAAGGAAAGGAATGAGAATCTGTCTCAAGCTTTGAAGAAAACCCTTTGGGAAAGGAGTGATGGTCGTCTGGACATTGCAAGGTTGGAAAAGCTTAGGGTGGAGCATCTGGCCAAGATTGAGAAAACAGAGGACTACATCAGAAAAGCAAGAGCTGGGGAACAAATATTGAAGAATACCTGTAAAGAGGCCAAGCTTCAGAAGGCTAGGACTGAGCTTTATTTGCAAGAAATTCAGGCTAGGTGGGTCAGGATCACTAAAGCTCGGACACAAGAAGATCTGAGAACTCAAGCCAAGATTGAGCAGTTAGAGGCCAATGAAAAGAAGCAACAGGAGGCTTTGTTGGCAGCCCAGAAGGAGATTTCAGAGTTAAAGCTTAGGGCTGGATTGAAGAGATCAAAGGACCAGGACAGGCACAAGAAGCTGACCACTGCCATTGCCACCAGAAACCTCCTCATCAGGACTATTACAGAGCATCCAGATGGTCCAGTGACTGAGGCACTTCTGAAGGAGGTTAAGGAGGATGAGTTTGGATTAGATGTTTGATTTCTTTGCTTGTTGTTCATTTCCCTTTTATGTACTTTTCTTTTTGTTGAATTGTGACCCTCCAAGGGCATGTGTTGTAAAAAACAAACTATGTATTGTTCAGTATTTGTAATATATTTTAGTTTGTTTCCATTTTGGGATTTCTTTTCTCAACAAAGTCAAAAGCATCTTCCTCGGGGTCTGGAAAGGTCAAAACCAAGAACCAAGCCGGATACCTTGGAAAACAAATAAGCATACTGCATTGCATACTGACTTTTGTTTTGTTTTGTAGGTTTTGTCTTTATTTTGTTTGTTTCTAACTCTGTTGTGTCTCAGGAAATATTGCTCGCCGCCGGGTGTTCCCTGTCAACCGTACGCACCGGTACCCTACTCACAACAACCTTCCTGGTATCCAAATGGATCAAGTACAGAAGGACCTGACTGAGGTCAGAACTCAGATGGCTAATGAAAGAGTGGAGATTAGAAACCAAATGGCTCAATTCATGACTGTGATGACTGGTTTGGCCCAGGGTCAAGAAAGGTTAAGGGCATTGGTGGAAAGGCAAACTCCCGAGGAACCTCATCATGGGACTGGAGGGACTAGTAATAATGAGGGAGGTCAGCCTTATGTTAACCCACCAGTATTTGGACCTCATCTAGATCCGGAAGTCAACATCCCAAGGAATGTGCAAGGCAACACTGCTGCAGGAAGGATCTTGCAAGAAGATCCTCAAGAAGAGTAGTTTACTGTAATGGGAGTTGGAGATGAAGTCTACGATAGAAGGTTTGATGAAATTGCTGAGAAGTTGAGATCTTTGGAGTCTCAAAACTCCTTGGGTTTCGATGTAATGGATATGGGGTTAGTAGACGGGATGAGAATTCCCCACAAATTCAAACCCCCGTGCTTTGAGAAATACAATGGAACTTCCTGTCCAAGAATCCACCTGCAGTCCTTCCTGGGAAGACTTAAAGCATATACTATGGATGAGAAGCTGTGGATGTTCTACTTTGAAGACAGTTTGACTGGGGCTTCAAGAGAGTGGTATTCACACCTGACCAGAGCTACCATCAGGTGTTGGAAGGACTTAGCAGAGGCCTTCATCAGACAATATCAATATAACCTGGACATGGCTCCTAACAGGATCCTCCTGATGGGAATGTCCCAGTCCTCCAGGGAAAGCTTCAGAGAATATGCCCAGAGGTGGAGACAGCTTGCTGCTGCTGTCCAACCACCCATGTCGGAAAGAGAAATGGCCGACATGTTCATGAATACTCTGCAAGGAACATATATTGATAGGCTAGCTGCCTTTTCTTCCACCAGTTTTGCTGACGTAGTTATAGCTGGGGAAAGGATTGAAAGCCTTTTGAAAAATGGTAAAATTTCTGATAATGGTGCAAGTTCATCCAGTAACCCCAGGAAGCCTTTTATGGGACCTCGAAGGACCGGTGAGACAAATGCCATTCATGCCAGCAGAGGCAGACCTCAGTATGTCCACAGATCAGTAGCAGCTGTCACTATTCCAGCTCCGATTCCTCAACAATCAGCATATCAACCACAACAACAACCACATTATCAACAGCAAGTTCAGTATCCGCCCCAGAGGACCTACAACAACACCAATAGCAATCAACAACAACGACCCTTCCAACAAAGACCATCACAGGCGAACAGGGTGATTGACCCTATCCCCATGCCTTATGCTGCCTTATTGCCACAACTCCTGAAGCTTAACTTGGTTGAGTTAAGGACATTGGCACCACCAGATCCCCTCAATCTCCCAAGGAATTTTGATGTCAACGCCAGGTGTGCTTTCCACTCCAATGCACCTGGTCACAATACTGAAAAATGCAGGGCCTTACAAATGAAAGTCCAAGATCTGGTGGATTCTAAAGCCCTCAACTTTGCACCTCCTCCAAATGTCAACAAAAATCCTATGCCTAATCATGGTGGGCCGAGGATTAACGCCATTGAGGAAGACAAACCATCTACCCTGATCACCAGTGTTGCATAAATTCGAACACCTTTGGTCGAAATTAAAGCTCAGCTTCTAGAGTGCCAAGTGTTCCCCGGGTGTGAGCTCGGTTGTGGGTATTGCAACATTGAAGTCAACGGGTGTGAAAATTTGAGAAGCGGCATAGATGGTCTTATTAAGGATGGTATCCTTCAGATTTCAACAACAGCGCCTACAAATCCAGCAATTCCTTTAACAACAATTCCTGATTCTTCTACAACAGCAGCAACAATCATTCCTACTGATTCATCAATATCATCAGCAGTTACTCCATCCATCACTTCAACAAGTCAAAATTCAACAACCATTTCTTCTACAACATCAGCATCCACTTTATTAGCAGAATCTTCTACAACGCCAGCAAAAATTCATGAAGATGTCTCCGCAGTTACAATCTACTATGACCCATCAGAGGTTCCTCCCAGCAGCAATTTCCAACAGCAAACAGTAGCACCTCCTACCAGATCACCAGTCACAATTTACTATGATCCGCACACCGTTACAGTACCCTCCTCTGCAGCAGTCAGTCCAGTTACCATTACGGTACCTGGACCCGTTCCTTATGAAAGCAGTAATGTCATACCTTGGCATTATGGCTCTGATCTCTACTGCAACGGGGAGAAAATCACTCTAGATTCATCAACCTCTTCTCCACAAATTGATAATGTTGGGGGAGGCGGAGGCTTCACCAGAAGCGGACGCCTTTTCGCCTCACAAGTGCAAAGACCTAATGCCGAAGCAGAAGCTGCTGCCAAAGCAAAGGGAAAGAGTGTGGTTCCTGAAGAGCCGACTGTCAAAGAAACTCAGAAGACATCTTTTGAGCAAGATGTAGAAGAGTTTATGAGAATCATAAAAATAAGTGATTACAAGGTGGTGGATCAGCTTCACCAAACCCCCTCAAAAATCTCCATATTATCACTGTTGATGTGTTCTGAAGCTCACAGGAATGCATTATTGAAAGTCCTGCACGCAGCATACGTGCCAGAGGAGATTACCGTTAATCAGCTAGAAATTGTGGTGGCAAATGTCAACACCAGTCATGGACTGGGTTTTACCAATGCTGACTTAACAACTGAGGGACGTAACCACAACAAGGCTTTACACATCACCCTAGAGTGCAAGGGTGCTGTTTTATCTCATGTACTGGTGGACACTGGGTCGTCACTCAATGTTCTACCAAAGAAAGCCTTAGTGAAGCTGGAGTATGATGGCTTGGCATTGCGTCCGAGTAATTTGGTGGTGAGAGCGTTCGATGGATCTAAAAGATCAGTGCTTGGGGAGATTGATCTGCCTGTGATGATTGGCCCACAGACTTTTAAAATTACCTTCTATGTGATGGACATTCAGTCGACCTACAGTTGTTTGTTGGGTAGACGCTGGATCCACGCCGCTGGCGCTGTTACGTCTACCCTTCACCAGAAGCTGAAATTCGAGTGGGAAGGCCAGATCATCACCATCTGTGGGGAAGAAGACATCTTTGTTAGCCATCTGGCTACGTATAAGTACATAGAGATGGATGGAGAAATCCATGAAACCATGAGCCAGGGGTTTGAGACCCTGAACATTAATGAAGCATCTGTTGTACTGGGAACTTCCATGACATCTTATCAGCAAGCCCGGAAGGTTGTTGAAGAGGGTACTATCCAAGGCTGGGGCAAGCTGTTGCCCGTAGAAAAGAAAGAAGACAGATTTGGGTTGGGTTACAAACCAACTCAACAAGATCAATCAGAGGCTGCAAAGGAGCCCAATTTTGTTAGCGGGGGAATGCTCACCCCGGGTGTTGTGAACAACTTGGAAGATGAGGAGGAAAGCGACCGCAACCTGGAGAGTTGGATACGTCCAAGGATCCCGGGGAGCCAAGTCCTTCACTGGTCTTCCCAGGAAATTATAAGGGTTACTCCTGCAGAGTAATTATTATTTCCTGTATTTTTAAGCATGCATCAAGTCTTGCATCTTGCCCAAGATGTCAAGACTCATTTTGTAATCGGGTCATCTTGTAATTTTGTGCAAATAGATCAATCAATGAATATCGGACATCTTTTGCAAACGAGTCTCTTTTTCGCTCACTGTCTTTTCATTTTTCTTTTTGTACAAAAATAAAATGGCAATGTTTTCAAAATAAATAACTTCATTTTCACTTTTTCTAAACAAGATTAAAATTGATCACTAAAATAAACAATCTAAACCCTTGCAGAAAGTGCCCTCCAGATTGCACCGACAACAACACTGCTATGACTTTGTATGACTTCGACAATCCAATCAATCAAGTTGATGAAGGGGTTGAAGAAGATTATGAGCTACTTGAAGAGCTAGCCAGGTTGTTAAGGCAAGAGGAGAAGGTTATCACTCCTCATCAAGAGGAGGTCGAAACGGTTAATCTTGGTACAGAAGAAGATGTGAAAGAGGTTAAGATCGGGGCCTGCCTGCAAGATTCAGTAAAAGAGCAACTGATTGATATGCTTCGGGAATATGTGGATGTTTTTGCTTGGTCTTATCAGGATATGCCAGGGTTGGACACCGACATTGTCATGCACAAGCTGCCCCTAAAAGAAGATTGCCCACCAGTAAAACAGAAGTTGCGTCGTACTCGCCCAGATATGGCAATAAAGATTAAAGAAGAGGTACAAAAGCAGTGAGACGCCGGTTTCCTTGCTGTAACTAGCTATCCACCGTGGGTTGCTAACATTGTACCAATGCCTAAGAAAGACGGCAAGGTGAGGATGTGTGTGGACTACCGGGACCTGAACAGAGCCAGCCCAAAGGATGACTTCCCTTTACCTCACATTGATGTATTGGTTGATAATACGGCTCAGTTCTCGGTGTTCTCCTTCATGGATGGATTTTCAGGATACAATCAGATCAAGATGTCACCTGAAGACATGGAGAAGACAACTTTCATCACACCCTGGGGCACATTCTGTTATAAGGTGATGCCATTCGGACTGAAGAATGCTGGTGCCACTTATCAACGGGCTATGGTAACATTATTCCATGACATGATCCACAAAGAAATTGAATGTTATGTGGATGACATGATTGCCAAGTCCCTCACAGAAGAAGACCACCTGGTAAATCTGTTGAAGTTATTCAAGAGCTTGAGGAAGTACCAACTGAAGTTAAACCCCAACAAATGCACATTCGGGGTGCGATCCGGTAAGTTGCTGGGATTTATTGTAAGTGAAAAAGGGATTGAAGTTGACCCTGATAAAGTTAAAGCCATTCAAGAAATGCCTGCACCTAAGACTGAAAAAGAAGTTCGGAGGTTCTTAGGCAGATTGAACTACATTTCACGGTTCATATCTCACCTTACTGCAACCTGTGAACCTCTGTTCAAGCTATTAAGAAAAGAACAAACGGTCAGGTGGAACGAAGACTGCCAGAGGGCTTTTGACAAAATCAAGGAATACTTACAAGAGCCTTCGATCCTTATGCCTCCAGTTGAAGGAAGACCTCTAATCATGTACTTGACAGTATTAGAAGAGTCAATGGGGTGTGTGCTGGGCCAGCATGACGAGTCTGGTCGAAAAGAGTATGCAATATACTACCTAAGCAAAAAGTTTACCGACTGTGAACAACGTTATTCACTGCTCGAGAAAACTTGCTGTGCTTTAGCGTGGGCTGCTCGCCGACTAAGGCAGTATATGTTGACCCACACTACTTTATTGATATCAAAGATGGACCCAGTTAAGTACATTTTGAGAAGCCAACACTTATCGGACGGGTTGCAAGATGGCAAATGATCCTCACAGAGTATGATATTCAGTACACATCTCAGAAAGCCATCAAGGGCAGTGTATTGTCTGATTATCTTGCTGAGCAACCCATTGATGATTACTAGCCTATGAGGTTTGACTTCCCTGATGAAGACATCATGTTCATAAAAGCAAAAGATCACGAAGAGCCTGTTCACACTGAAAGGCCTGACCCGGAAGAAGAATGGACTATGATGTTTGATGGGGCTGTTAATATGAATGGTCGTGGTGTTGGTGCAGTACTCATTACGCCTAAGGGAGTTCACATGCCTTTCTCGGCAAAACTCACCTTTAACTGCACTAAAAACGAAGCTGAATATGAAGCTTGCATTATGGGTCTTGAGGAAGCCATTGACCTCAGGATCAAGACTTTGACTGTGTTCAGAGATTCAGCTCTGGTAATTAATCAAACTAATGGCAAATGGTACACCCACCATGATCATCTGATACCTTACCGAGATTATACAAGGAGGTTATTGACTTTCTTCACAACAGTCAAACTCGAGTATATCCCTCGAGATGAAAATCAGTTTGCAGATGCTTTGGCTAGCATTTCATCCATGATCAAAGTACAAGCTGCCAACTTTGTGCCTCGGATTTCAGTGTCCAGACTTGACAGACTAGCGTATGTATTCTCAGCAGATATTGCCAAAGATGATAAGCCTTGGTTCGATGACATCAAATGCTTCTTGGAGGATCAAACATACCCACCTGGGGCATCTTCCAATGATAAGAAGACATTAAGAAGGCTAGCTGGTAGTTTCTTCCTGAATACTGATGGTTCCCTTTACAAGAGAAACTTTGATATGGTACTTCTCAGATGTGTTGATAAGACAGAGGCAGACTTGTTGATGCACGAGGTGCACGAAGGATCCTTTGGTACCCATGCGGGAGGGCATGCAATGGCTAAAAAGTTGCTAAGATCAGGCTATTACTGGATCACAATGGATGCAGACTGTTGTGCTTATGCCAGAAAGTGTCATAAATGCCAGATTTATGCAGATAAAGTGCATGTACCTCCCAATCCTTTGAATGTGATGTCTTCACCTTGGCCCTTTGCCATGTGGGGCATTGATATGATTGGCAAGATTGAACCGACTGCTTCCAATGGCCATAGATTCATCCTGGTATCCATTGACTATTTTACCAAGTGGGTCGAAGCAGCTTCTTATGCAAATGTTACAAGGCAAGTGGTGGCCCGATTCCTGAAGAGAGACATCATCTGTCGGTATGGAGTGCCCGAGCGAATCATTACTGATAATGGTTCCAACTTGAATAACAAAATGATGGCAAAACTATGTCGGGACTTCAAGATCCAACACCACAATTCTTCTCCTTACAGGCCAAAAATGAATGGCGCTGTTGAGGCAGCTAACAATAATATCAAGAAGATTGTGCAGAAGATGGTAGTTACATACAAAGACTGGCATGAAATGCTACTGTTTGCCTTGCATGGGTACCGTACGTCAATCCGAACATCCACTGGGGCAACACCGTATCAGCTTGTGTATGGTATGGAGGCAGTCCTACCTGTTGAAGTTGAATTACCTTCCTTGCGGGTACTAATGGATGTTAAACTGAATGAAGCAGAATGGGTCCGATCCCGATACGAACAACTGAGTTTGATCGAAGAAAAGAGATTAGCTGCAATCTGTCATGGGCAGCTGTATCAGAAAAGAATGAAGAAAGCCTTCGATCAGAAAGTCAGGCCCCGAGAGTACCAAGTAGGAGATTTGGTGCTGAAAAGACTCCTCCCTCCTCATACAGACCACAGGGGCAAGTGGACTCCGAATTACGATGGTCCATTCATAGTAAAGAAAGTTTTCTCAGGTGGAGCTCTGATGCTCAATACTATGGATGGTGAAGACTTCCTGTCCCCTGTGAATTCAGATGCAGTTAAAAAATACTTCGCGTAAAAATGACCCGCTGGACATAAAAACAGAATGTAAGTCCAGGCAAAAATAGGGCATCCCGGCGAGTCAAAAACAGAAAAAAGACTCAGGCAAAAATAAGGGAAAATAAATAAAAGATGTACACCCGCTGAGTTGAAAAGCCGCATTGGACAACTCAGGCAAAAAAGGGTATCCCGGTGGATTGAAAACCCGAAAGGGCAATCCACGCAAAATAAGGGAATAAGCGAACAACTGCATTCTGAATTCATCTGTATCACTTACAACCTGGCAAGCTCCGACAGGTTCGAGCATCGGTCAAAATCAGCCTTCTTCAGAAAGCAAGATGAGAAGAACGTCAATGTCATACAAGTCATAGCAAAAAGGGAAAGCTCCTTGAAGCGTCACCAACATTGCCACTGTCTTTTTGTTTCTCAATTTATAACAATCTCCTCATTTTAGGGGATTTGTTTCTTTGACTGTATATTGCCAATTCAGGGCACATAAATTAATAAAATCAGATTTTCAGTCATATCTTGTCTCGTACATTTTATTTTTCATTTGCAAAATGTCCGATGTCCTTGAGATATTGATTGCATAAATACAGATGCTTCCCTTCTAAAAAGTACGTGCTTACAGGAAATATATTTGCTCCCGGGAGTGTCTAAACTCCTATGACGGAATCCAGTAAGGGATACCTCGGGAAACTTGTACGTTTCTTTGTCATACAGGACTGCAGGTGTTCAAAACACAACATGGGGCATGAAAGCTTCTCCCCAGTAAGCTGCCCAAATCATTATTTCCTCAGCACACCTTCCAAACAGCACCAGAGATGCTTTCTCCCCATCAGAGTTGCCAGGCATCGCTTCTCCGACATTTCCTTCAGAGCATGTACCAGAGGGTGCTCATATCCCCCAGCCGAGTTGTCAAGTATCATCCTCAGCGGGATCCCCACAGAAATCTCTAGGAGGATCTTTCAGTGATCTTTCTTCTTCCCCAGCCGAGTGCTAGACAGGGAATCAGCCCCGCAGAGTTTCAACTTATATCCAGAAGAGCAATGCCCAAAGATCTCACAACAGAGTGACGAAAGCTTCTACAGACCCCAGCTGGGTCCCTCATTACCAAGATAGGTTTATCAATGAGCTACTTCCCCATGCAGAGTCATATGTGTCAGATCTACATATGATCTCACCCCCAACTGGGATATCCACTTCAAGCAGATCAGCCAGAGATCTCCACAGCATCGGAATCCGGATCCCAGATCGGTATCTGTGCATAATCATAGCATCAGCATCATATTTTTCTCACAGAGCGTAGCATTCCGTCTAATACGGAGCATTACGGCAAAAATCAAACATATTGCATAATCATAAGCCATGTGTCGAACTGAGCGCTTGTGAATACTGACAGTCCATCAACAATATACAGAATATTTCCCAATTCCCCACCAGAGAGCCAAAGCATTTGCCTTACACTCACAAATACAGATACATACTCCTTTTGGCACTCGTCTGTGTCATTTCCCCAGCAGAAAGCCAAAGCGTCCCCTTTGCACTCACAGATACATATATATACAATTCCCTGACACCCGTCCGTGTCACCTTCCCCAGTATAAATGCTTAAACACTGATTATGAATCAAATACTTATTTATAATACACTTCTCCCGACACCCGTCTGTGTCGTGTTCTCCACAACAAATTGAACACTCACATGTGTCTCACTCTTTTTACTCGTACAGATACTCGTCCGTATCTTGTATATACCACTTAAATCCCCTCAGAATCAACACTCGTCTGTGTTCCTTTTTAACCAGTTAATACTCGTCCGTATCATCATCTCTGAACATGCGTCAAACGTTTATTTCTATTGATACTCATCCCTATCATAGTCTTAAGGATGCTCGTCCGCATCTTTAATCTATACACTGTGTCAAACACTTATGTCCTCTTGATTTTAGACACTCGTCTGTGTCTACCGTTCCCCAGAAGAGTCCCTGGAAGATCTTGATAAACTATTACCTTTCTATCTGACATTCGTCCTATGTCATGATACCTTTCGGCAGCCGTACCCTGCCAGGTGATCGTCCTTCACCTTTCTGATGATCGTCCTTCATCATTCCCAGCGGAGTCTCTATTCATTAGAACCCCTTCCTATCCGACATTCGTCCTATGTCGGGATATTTTTAGCAGCCGTCCCCTGCTAGGTGATCGTCCTTCACCTCCCGATGATCGTCCTTCATCATTTTATCCGATGGCCGTCCCCATCGTTGGTCTTGCTATCTGGCATTCGTCCTATGTCATGATAAACCCCGACAGCAGCCGTACCCTGCTAGGTGATCGTCCTTCACCTTAGATGAACGTCCCTCATCTTATCCCCAACAGAGCAGCCGTACCCTGCCAGGTGATCGTCCTTCACCTTCGATAACCGTACCTCATCATTTATTTCATTTATGCCTTGAGCTTGATGGTCGTCCCCATCATTTACCTATAATCCCCAGAGAGTCTTATAGCTTTACTTGATGGTCGTCCCCATCATAATCTCCTATATCCCCAGCTTGTCGGCTGTCCCCGTCATTTCTTTATTTCCCGCATTTCCCCAGCATGTCGGTCGTCCCCGTCATTACTTTATCCCCAGCAGTCGTCCTCTGCTCGACGGTTTTCCTCCGTCGCCCGCACTGCATAAACATACTTTATTTTCTCTTACAATCTATATCCCTTTTCTTTTTCATTCCGTGAGTGCAAATTTTGGACTGTCTTTGGTATTCAACCGCAAGTTATCTTGTTTGACTGTTAAGTCGTTGCTTACATCCTGCACAACTAACTCATGCTTGAATAGGGGCAGCTGTAAACACCCCAAATTTGCCCTCACCCATTCACACCATGGCTTGTGATCTTTTCATTTGCATAAATTCAATCATAGCATCTTATACCACATTTCTGATTCACTACATTGATTCAAAGCCATTTGCATCTAGGGTTTGTGATCTGAGCCATCCCTGAGCCATTTGAGCCACTCCGAAGGTCATCAATCACTTCAAAGAGGTCCATGTGTGTTCAAGCATCATATTATATCCTCCCAAGGTCAAGGAAGTCAAAGAATCACAAGAACTGAGAAAGGCATGGAAGCAGAGCCAGGTTTAACTGCACATATGACTTAAAATTAGGGTTTTGGTTTCAGAGGCCATAACTCCAAATTTTTTGATCATTCTTGTTTCTATTGGTCTCTATATGTTATGAGGATCATGCATATCAATTTTCATGAAGAAATTCAATGGGGAAGGCATCTGATCAAGAGATGACTTCTTGAGCAAGTCAGTGCAAAATCAGGGCATCTGAGGCCCCCAGTGACCCAACCAAAGGGGTTTCTCCATCATTTTGAATGTGTATAATCTTTATTTGATCATAAAAGATGTTAGAAGTTCACAAAATTGAAGAATTTCAAGCCATTTGCAAAGTTGCCTTTTTGGGAAAGTGACTTGTAATGAAAACTTGCCATTTTGGGAAATTTTTCAAACCCCTCTTTTTAATTCAAAAATGCCTCAAATGAGAAAACTTTGGTCATTAAAGTTGTAGAATGGATCCTCCCATTTTCAAAAAGTACAAGAACTCATTCTAATTCGTCATGGATCAAAAGTTATGGCTTGCCAAAGTTGGGAAAAATCATGAAATTTCACTTATGCACCAAAAGAGGAAAGTTGCAAAACTTCATGTCAAGGCCAATTGTGACTTCAAATCAACTTCTAAGCATTACACAAACATAAGTCATGACCTAAAAATCATAATGCACCAAAGAATTGCTCATTTGTATGCCTTGATCATTAAGAAACTTCAAAAGGGCCAAACTTTGTGAAATTTGCAAAACCTCACATAAACTCCAATCCACTTGCAAATTGGCCTCAAATTCATTTCCATGGTCATCCTTGAATCAAGCTGCAGCAAACATGCCCTTGTCCTTGGCCTGCCATGACCCATACCTCAAAGGACACCTAACATTGACTTTTGGCAAAAGGGACCATACCAATCAACATAGGCCAGCAACAACACTCTGACCTATCCCAACTTGATACATGGACCAAAAGCAACTAAACACAACACACAACACAGCCTGAGCTCTCCCACAAGTCAGCATTCTCCAAAACCTCTATTTATGCATTTTTCTTCGAATCTCAATACACAAGCCACAAACCTCAAAACAAACTTGATAGAATCACTCACCATGATCCTTTGATCATTTCCCAACCATCATTTGATCCTGAAACCATCCCAAACAGAAATACGATTTTTCACTCCCCTTGGTCAGAACTTCATCAATCTCACAAACCAGCCACTATATACTCCAACTAAGCCTCCAAGCTTCCTCAAGAAGATCATTGGAGCCATTTTGAAGCAAGAACATGGCCAGAAAGTACCAAAAGTGAAAGCTCCAGTTCAGGTGAGCTCAAGAACTTTTTTTCCAGAACTCCCATTTTTAGTTTCTAAATGATTCCTTATGCTTCACTGACCACCATGATATGATTTATTTTGAAAATGAGTGAAAAATGGCCATGTATGCTTGTTCTAAAATTTTTCCAGTGAAACTTGATTGCTTCGATTCATGTTGTTGATGTAATATAAATGATTTATGTGCCTGGAATCTTGTTTATTGTTGTTCATTAATCATTTCTGGAGCGTTTGATGAAGCTTTGATGCGTATTGAGTGAGATAGAAAAATGGTTGGCCGGAGAAGATGACCGGAACACTGTTCCGATCATCTGAAAGTCATTAGGGCTCAGGATTAGGGCTAATGACATAATTAAGTGAGTTTGAATTCCAGCCGTTCGTTTGCGCGCTAAGTCAATTCCCGCTTCCCTGAGTTTAAACCACAGCCCTTGGATTGTTTGACTTTCTCATTTTTCTTTTTAAATTCATTTTATTTTATTTGTTTCATATTTAACTTGCATGAATTTTTAAAAATAGCAAAACACTTTAAAAAATTCTGATTTTTTTTGTCAAACCTTTCATTAATTTTCAGAACCCAAAAATATTTTTATTTTTATTTTTTGCATTAAAAATTATTTTTAAATCATTTAAGTGTTTATTTTTAATTAGTTAATGGAAATTAATTAATTAAAAATGCATTTAGGTATTTAAAAATCACCAAAAAATTCACATTGCATTCTTTAACATTTAGAAACATTATCAAACTCTCAAAACAAATTTCTTTTTGGTCCTTGATGTATTTTGACAATTTTCATTGGAATTAAATTCATTTAAAGGCAATATTTTGATCCTAACTTGAAAAATATCCATTCTGCCTAACCATGAAGAGTTTGATAATGGTTCTTCTTGCATTGCACTCTTCATAGCATGTAGTTTCTAGGGTAAAATTGGTTTGAATTTATCTTTCATTTTCAATTTGTTTTGCATTTTTCATTGTGAGGTATCCCAAAACCCTAGTTGACTTGAGAAATTCATAACCCCCATTAGGTTAAGAGTTAGGTCCCCTCCTTTGGGCAGTGAACTTGTGTAGGGTTAGGGTTCCTTTGATCCCATTTTCAATTTTTTATCTTGTCATTTGCTTTTGGTTTTGAATTTTTGTGTTGCATGTTGTTCATAAACCCTAATTTTTGCTTCCCTTTGCATTCATCTCTTATATGCTTGCATTCAAGAACTTGCCATGACATTTTGTGGATCCATATGACATATAAGACATCTTAGGACATCTTAGAATCATGTTTGATCATTGCATCATCCATTTGCCATGTTTTGTATCCTTTGCATTACATAAACTTTCATGAACTTTTATGGTTCAAAGCATGCTTCATTTGCATCCTCGTCCTTGTATGATCATCCATAATTCTTGACATGTGTTTGTATCATCTCTTAGCATCATTGAAATCATGTTTATGCTTCTGACTTTGTCTTGCATCATGGCATTTCATCTCATTTTCATTTCATTTTCATTTCCTCTTGCTAACTTTTCAGGTGGTAAGTTACTTTGAGAAGTGAATTTGCTTTCACTTATCATAATCTCTTCTCATCTCTCTTATGCATTCATTGCTGCATTTTATTTGTGGATTAGAGTGAGCTTGCTCATTCGTGCTCCCTCCTCCCTCTCTTTCTTCAAGCAACTTATCTTCTTAAGTGAAGTAAGTTGTCATGCTTTTTCTGCTTTTCCTCCTTTCATCTGCTTCTTCCTTGGTGGCTTCTCTGAAGATCTTCTGCAAGCCTCATAAACCCTAGGAAAATCCAAGCATGATCACAATTAGGGTTTGATTAGTCCCCCATTAGTTTTTTTTCCTTTGTGTCATCTTTGTGTCTTCTCTTCTCATCTCTTAATCAAGGACTAAACCCTTAAGGCTTTAAGGCTTTGTGATTAGGTTTATGCATGTATCCTTCTATTAGGATGGAGTGTATAACTTTAATCCTAAGTGTTAAACCCTTAATGTGTTTAAATCCTTCAATCAATTCACCTAATAATCATCAAGACAATAAGCTTGTAACTTGGGCCTTGCATTATGGTTCTAATTCTTCCTTAATTGGTTAAGAAGGACTAACCCTAGTGTTAATGGACAAGTCCCCCTCAAGTTGTTTTACAAACCCTAAAATCCACTTCTTAACCTTACCATTAACTAAAACCCACTTTAATAAAGGCTTTGTTTTGTCATGAGGTTAATCCCTAATCATGGATTAAGTTGAGGAGCCTTTCTCAGCTTAAATGTTCTCATCTATTATCCTTCTATTAGGATGGTGTAATGAGTCCATTAAATCCCTGATTATGGCTTAAACTCATTACTTAACACTAAACAAAAACATCTAAATAAATACAAGTAGGTTAATGATCTTAACCCTATATCATGGTGATTAAGTGTGAAGTGTTTACTTCATACTTAAGGTATTCTCATTACCCCTAATCAGAGGGAGGATGTGATGAGTTTACTAACCCTTAGTTTAGGCTTAAGCTCATTAACTTATGACAAACTTCAACAAGCAATAAAAGATTGAAATCTCAAAAAACAAACAATAATCGTCTCCTCCGGGATTCTTTTCTCATCTCATTCACTCACAAACGAGAACTTGCTTCTTCCGTCTAATGCAAGACAGTTTGCACCTGAGCCAGAAAGGTCATACACTTGAGCATAGACAAGTAAGCAGTTCATCAAGTCAATCCATCTTTCAGTCTCTTTGAGTCGAACTACGGTGTTCTGACTTCCTCATTGCACGAGAGGATACGTAGGCATAACTTAATAGTTATCGAACAAAAGTCTCTGTATATTCCCCCTCCTTCCAGCATTATTCTTTGAGCCTCATAGTCTTGAGCTTCTCGCTCTGTTCTTACACTGACACTTCTCTCATAAACTTCTTTTACACTGACACTTGCATCCTTCTCCAGCTTTGATACACAGATTGCATTGACCCTACCCCTTTAAAGCACAAATCTTTTAAGCGTGGATCCCGTCGAGTATGACGGACAATCTGGGTGCTAATACCTTCCCAGGTTGTAACCAACCCCCTTTCTCAGTTTCTCTGGTTCGCAACCGTCTTATCCATATCTTTTCTCAGGTCTATGCAGCATTACCTTTCCTTCGGGATAAAAATGCCTAGCTGGCGACTCTATTCATTCTCTTCTCTTTCGCCGATCATTCGCGTATGTACCCCTTCTGACCTGGTGTTATTTGGTGGGAGCGACAACGTACTAAACGCATAACAACCTACCCCTTACGCGTATCAATGTACGCTCTTACGCGTACAATACGCAAATGGCCAGAGGGCCTGAAAATCCATCCTCCATACGCGTAACAGACAGCATAACCACCATGTCTTACGCGTATTGCTTGGCCTCATACCCGTATGACCAGATCCATTACGCAGATCACCAGAGGCCATCTCAGTTCATCTTCTGCTACAGTTTCATCATTCTATCACTCTAATTCAATCCTAATTGGGTTTTTATCATCTTTTAGACTCCTAAATCATCATCTTATTTCTCATCTATCATTACTATATCAGTTTATCATCCTAATATCATCATCTAAATTAAATTCGTCACAATTTCATCACACATCTTAGAATGCCATCGCAGCAGATATACATAGCAACAATCAACAAAAGATTTTCAGAAATTATTCTAACATTGATTTATCTTATTCATACAAAATCGCACAAAAAACATCATACAAACAACAACAAGAAATCCAAACAACCCACCAATACATACATATTATTTCTTTCTCGGTTATAAGATATCAATCCCACCATTACCTTTGGATTGAAGAAAGCTCGGATCTATGGGTGAAAATTGCTACGAAAATCTCCTTGCAAATCCTTAGCCCTAACTCTTGATCTCTAAAAAAATTTGATTATGACTAATTCTCTTTAAACCCTTACTAATCTTATTTCCATTATTTTTAATTAAAATGTATTAAAAATAATACTAATATTATTATTACTAAAATCATTTAATTAATTCACTAATGAGCTTCTATTTGCACCTCTTAATATTACTACTAATACCTCTTCACTCAAGTCTAACTCACAAACACACTTAAAACAACTTAAATCGAATAATTATGTAATCATCAAAAATCATACATCTCAAATAACAGAAAATATACTCAAAATAATTTAATTAAATAAATTAATTAAATCGGGGCGTTACAGGATACATCCATCTCATATAAGCTGGTCCATACAACTGTGTCTCTTTCACAAGATGAACAACTAGATGTACCATTATGTCAAAAAAAGAGGGATGAAAATGCATTTCAAGCTCACACAAGGTACTAACTATCTCTTTTTATAGTGTTGGTAAGATCTCGGGATTGATCACCTTACTACAAATTGACCTAAAGAAAAAAACACAATTTAGTTATGGCACTTCTTACTTTTTCTGGAATAATAGAACGTATACCTATTGGTAGAAAATGTTTCATTATAACATGGCAAACATGTGTCTTCAAACTCTTCAACTTGAGGTCTTTCATAGACACAAGTCTTCTAATATTTGAAGAGTATCCTTTTGGAACCTTAACTTTACTCAGAAACTTACACAATATTTTTTCTCCTTTCTAGATAGAGTAAAAGCAACAGGTGGTAGATATGTTCGTCTTGCTTTCTTCACGGGTTCTAATTCAGTTCTCATTCCCATTGTTAACATGTCCTCCCTTGCTTTAATGCCATCCTTAGAATTTCCTTTTATATTGAGTAACGTACCAATAACACTTTCAAATACATTTTTTCAATATGCATAACATCTAGAAAATGTCTCACGTACAAAGACTTCCAATATGGCAAGTCAAAAAATATCGACCTCTTCTTCCACCCACCTTTGACAACCTTATATGCACAAGGCTTGCCAAACTCAGTACGCACATCTTTCACCTTTTCAAAAACTTGATCACCTGACAATGCGGGTGGAGCTTTACGCTGTTCGGTGTCTCCATTGAATGCTTTTCTCCAACCACAATAGTGATGTTTAGAATGTAAGAATCTACGATGATCGAGAAACACATTCTTCTGACAAAGTTCTAATCACATCATATCGGTTCAATCTTCACAAACAGGACACACACATTAACCTTTAATGTTATACCCAAATAGATTCCCGTATGCTGGAAAATCATTAATTGTGCCAAACAACATCGCCCTTAAATTGAAACTTTCTTTCCTATATCCATCATAAACCTCCACATTGTTCTCCCACAAAATCTTTAAATCTTCGATCAAAGGTGTCAAGTATACGTCTATGTCATTCCCTGGTTATTTAGGCCCAAAGATTAACATAGATAACATCATGTACTTATGCTTCATACATATCCATGGAGGTAGGTTATAAATCATAAGAATCACAGGCCATGTGGTATGTGAGATACTTTGAAGACCATGCGGGTTCATTCCATCAGTAGATAATGCCAAGCGAAGGTTTCTTGCTTCTTCTCCAAAGTCAGGATAATCATCATCAATTTTCAACCACTGTGGTGAATTAGCCGGATGTCGATACTTTCCATCAATAATTCCTTCATCTTCATGCCAAGTCAGGTGTCTTGTATCGGTTTCACTACGAAACATGCGCCTAAATCTCAGAATTATAGGAAAATACCATAAGACTTTTGCTGGAGACAATTTTTTCTTATATCGAGATAAACCGCGTTTAGGGCACTCAGTTAACGATGCATATTCGTTTTGAAACAAAACACAATCGTTTGGACAAGCATGTATATTATCATAGCTCATGCCAATAGAGCACAACATTTTTTTTGCCTCATAGGTTCAATTAGGAAGAACATTATCCTCCGATAGCATTTCTCTCATAAGGGCCAACAACTCTGTGAAACTTTTATCCGACCATCCATTGCCTGCCTTTAAGTTGTACAACTTTAATACTGCAAGATGTCTTGTGAATTTAGTGCAGCCTTTATACAACTATTTCTCTGCATCGCTTACCAACCACTCAAACATTTCGGGACAATCATGAAGATCTTCTTCAAGTGCTTATGCAATCTCTTCGACTCAATCACAATCGTATGTTTCCGTGTCTTTGTCGTCTGAAGCATAGGTCGTATTACTTTTCCCCCTCGGTTCAACATTCTCGTAAATTTTCTCACCATGAAATATCCAACACTTATAACTTCGATTAATTCCATTCCTCAATAAATGTGATTCCAATCCATCTGCATCAACCTTACCAATATAACAACAATCCAAGCAAGGACATTTCATTTGACTATGGTCTTTAACGTGTTGAACAACAAACTTAAGGAATTCCACAACCCCATTCTCGTACTCTTTGGTCAATCGATTGGCAAACATCCATTTTTTATCCATGGTTTTCCTACTTATTAAGGTAAACAAAATAAAATACCATACGAAGAATAATATACCTTATAGCCAAATTTATTTAACTCACTCTAACTATGCTCACTAACTATGCTCACTCTAACTCACTCTAACAAGGTATTTCTACACAATTTCGCTTAGTTTTTTTAGTTACTACAACATAATTTCTTTACAAATTCACATCACTACCTCAACTCTTTTTTTAGTTAACCCAAACTAAATCCTAAATTTATTTAACTCACTCTAACTATGTTCACTCTAACTCACTCTAACAAGGTATTTCTACACAATTTCACTTAGTTTTTTTAGTTACTACAACATAATTTCAAACACATATTACACTTAACACACTTGTTAATAATTTGTTTCACAAAAATTCATAACATTTAGTTTATTTACAAATTCACATCACTACATGATTTTCTATTTACACATACTGCAACTTTTGTTTCTATAACAGTGAACCGTATTCAATCCAAGAATGTTCCAACTTAATTATTCCAACAAAGTGATAACAAGAAACTTGCCCTAACAAAAACACTTACTCCAACCATTTTAACTTCATATTCATTTTAGCAACAACAAACCAGAAAAAGAAAAATATGAAACTTGCCCTAGCTAACAGAGAAAGATGAAACTTACCAAACAGAGACGGTGTACGGTGGATGAAGGAGTACGATAGCAAGCTGTGGTCGGAAGGAGCACGATAACATGACGGTGGAGGAATGAGCACGGTGGCGATAACAGCTACTTAGGTCTCAGTCGTCGTTTGCAGAGAGGGAAAGAAAATATATGAAAATATAATACTGAGTATTCTAATATTTTCATTTAATTAGACCTTAGACAACGCTTTTGAGGAAAGCGATGTCTAAGGATGCCATTTAAAAACGCTTTTAAAAGCGTTGGCTAAGCTCAACCTTAGACAACGCTTTTGATTTTTTTTTAATTTATAAGACCTTAGACAGCGCTTTTGAGAAAAGCGATGTCTAAGATATTCTTTTAAAAGCGCTTTCAGAAAGCGTTGGCTAATGTATACCTTATACGTCGCTTTTTCAAAAGCGTTGTCTAAGGTAGGACTTTTAGCAACACTTTTACTATTTTTCTTGAACAATTTCTGTGTTTTATTTTATTTTTTACTTATAGCAGTGCTTTCTTAATAAAGTGTTGTCTAAGGTGTGCTATTAAAAGTCATTTTTTGCATAGTGTCCCGGACGTGTTGTTGGTATATAGAAGTCGATTAAGTTGATGTGATCGCAAGAGTGCAAGGTTGTTGAAGTGATGTTGTTGTGGACCGTCGAGAGCTTAGACTCATGAATTTTTATCGGTCGAGTTTGAGAAGTGCGTAGAATATGGATGAGGATTTGATGGAGAATAAGGAGATAACCCAAAGGAAATGATAAGTTGATGGATCAAGTCGGTAGATTTATATGCCTTGATGTTGCACCCCAAAATTTGCCCTCACAATACAAGGCTTTGTGTACTAAGAGGTTCACAAGATTCACAAGACATCTTATGAGGTTCACAAGGTTCACAAGACCTTTCATGAGGTTCATGAAGTTTACAAGACACTTTATGAGGTTCACAAGGTTCACAAGACCTTTCATGAGGTTCAAGAAGTTTACAAGACCTTTCATGAGGTTCATGAAGTTTACAAGACACCTTATGAGGTTCACAAGGTTCACAAGACCTTTCATGAGGTTCACAAGGTTCACAAAAAACTTTATGAGGTTCACAAGGTTCACAAGACCTTTCATGAGGTTCACAAGGTTCACAAGATATCTTATGAGGTTCACAAGGTTCACAAAGTTCATCATGGGTCAGAAGATTTGACAAATCCCTCAGGCAAGGCATTCTCCTAAGCAGTGCATCCAAAACTAGGGTTTTGACTTTAATCAGGCTAAATGGACTTCCAAGACTTCAAGTGAGCTTCCTAACATCTTATATGTGTTTAAGAATCCCCATAACAAGTTTCAATACTTTTCTCAAAGGTTTGCTCAGTCAGATGATCAGATAAGTCAAAATCAGTCAAAGCAGTTAAAAAGTCAAACTGAGGTCAACTGTGGTCAAACCAAAGTCAAACTTCATGATTTTTTGTCAAAATCAAGTATATGAAGTAAAATTCATCATTTGATCAAGGGTTGATCATGATTCATCAAGGATATTTCAGATCATCAAGAATCAGAGGTTTCTAAATTAGGGTTTCCTCAGGAAAAGTCAACTGAACTTTGACCAGCCATAACTTTCACATGCTTAATCACATTTTGTCCATCCAAAGCTTATTTTTAAGGAAATTGAATTCTCTACAACTTTGTGTCTCACAAGCCAAGCCCAAAAATGCTTCATTTGGAAGGTATGAGCTAAGACATTATAGGTCCTTTTGAAAGTCAACAAAAAGTCAACAACTTCAAAAGGGCATAACTTGAGAATGGTAAATGATATGGAAATGAAACCAATGGGGTTGGTTATAGGACTCTTCAATCTTTCCAAAATGTCCAATAAAACCCTCATAGCATTAAAATTGAAGGATGTGTGCCCTTGCAAAGTTGGGAAATTTTTGGGTGGTTTATGAAGAAAATAGGGTCTTAAAACCAATTTTTTCTAAATGGGCTGAACTTTTTGTGACCCAAAGTGTTCCATGACATTATGCACGAAATTTATTTAATATTTTCATAATTTTATTTTATTTAATTTATTTATTATGATTTTTATATTAAAAAATCATTTTAAATTTAAATAAAATATCAAATGTGAAAATTTAAAATAGGCTTAAATAATGTTTTAGTCCCTGTAATTTAGCAAGTTTTTGGTTTTCGTCCCTGAAAGTTTTTTTTTCGGTTTAAGTCCCCACATTTCCAAAACGCTTTGGTTTTAGTCCCTACTGTGAGTTAGACGTTAAAAAAAAAGGGATGTGGCAGACGGTGCTTATGTGGCAGGTCGTTTGGCATTTCTCAATAATCCAAGTGGCATTCTCATTTACACATGTGGATTTGTCATTTTCCTATTTATTCTAGAGGGACCAAATCCAAAATATAGAATCACAGTGTGGTCTTTCTTCTTCAAGCTTTCTTCTTTCTTCTTTCTTCCCTATCGTCTCCAATGGCATCTTCTTCTTTTGCACAATCTCATCACGTTCAAGCACCAGTTTGTGGTTGCAACAGAAGAATGAAATTGTTTATGTCAAACACTGTTGATAACCCTAATAAAAGATTTTGGAAGTGTCAAAACTCAGGGTTAATGTCTGGATGCAAGTTGTTCATTTGGGATGATGAAATAGAACGAAATCCAGCCAGTGATCTTAAAATTTCAAGTGGTTGTGAGTGTTCTGAAATGTTGAAGGAGTTTGTTAAGGATATTGAGGTTAAAAAAAAGGAAAAAGTGAAGATTAAGTTGGAGAAGGAAAAAAGAAAAGTGACATTGTTGAAGTTTTTGTTGTTTGGGTCATGGGGGTTCTTCCTTGCTTATCACAAATGGTGATGAATCCCATTTGTTTGTGTCTGTATTTTTGTTTTTGGTTTTTAGTCCCTGTAAAATTAATGTATTTTGACATTTGTTCTTGTACCAAATGATTAATGAAATAGATGTTATGGTTTTGGCTAGTTTATGTATGCAATTATCTTACTCCTCTTTTGAATTGTGCATAAAGTACACCAATTACTTATCACAACAATGCTTTAACTCAAAATACACCCATTGTCATTATGTTTTTTGTTTTTGTTTTTAGTCCTTGTAATAATAAAGTATTTTTTGAGTTTGGTCCTTGTACATATATATGTGTGCAAATATATGTGTTTAAATGTACACCAATTGACAGTATATATGTTTTTAATTGTATGCATAAAGTACACTGTTGATAAAGTACACCATTTGTACACTCTTTTGAATTGTATATAAAGTATACCAGTATATATGAAACTAAATTTTAAGGCTAAAGCCATTGGATAAAGTACACTCTTTGTAATCATAATAAACTTTAAGGCTAAAACACACCATTTGTAATCAAAATACTGTAATCAAAATACACATTAATGTGTAACATTGTATCATAAAGCACACCATTTGTAATCAAAACATAATACAAAACAACATTTGTAATCAAAACATAATGGTTCAACTGTAATCAAATTACATAATATAAAACAGCAAGTCCATTGTATCAGTCAAAACATATGTCTACAGTTTCCATGGTTGTGCAGGGCTACTTCCTTCTCCCTTGAGTTTCTTGCACCTGAGTACCCTTGTTCTATCACTTCTCCTCAACTCTAACTTCCTTGCAACCTTTTGTTTGGGTTGTTTGGGTTGTTTTGCCTAGAAAGACACAATAAACACAATAGAAACATAATATATTAGGCCAAAGAAAATACATAGATGCCAATTTACAAAACAGAAAACAGACACATTAATAACAGACTCACCTTTTGTTTAGGAAGTGCATTAACATGTTCTTTAGGTGTAGGAACAACCTCTTGAACAGGTGCAGAGAGAATGTAGTTTGGTTGTGAGTCACTAACTCCTTGTGAAGCCATTACAGGTGGAACCTCAACAGTTGGAGGCTGGTCACTAGCAACTTAAGGTGGAGATGGAATTTTGGAACTGAGATCATTGAGATTGGGTTGAGGTTGTGTTGTATCAAAAGCTGCACAAAGATCTGCTGCAAGCATTTCAAACTCTTGGTCCATATCACATTGTGTATCTTGCTGTTGTTGTTGTTCTGAAGGAGGTTCATCTTGAGGCTTTTGTTGTTGTTCACTTGGAGGTACATCCTGAGGTTGTGGTTGTTGCTGAGTTGGAGGTTCATCCTGAGGCTGTGGTTGTTTCTTTGGTTTTTTCTGCAAACAGAGTAGCACAATCAATATATATAGTAAGAATACATGATTCATGTCTGTAGTATGAATACATACCTTTCTTTTTTTAGCTTGAGGGTCAGGCACCTGAACTGAACTTGGAGGTACATCTTGAGGTTGTGGCTGTTGCTGAGTTGGAGGTTCATCCTGAGGCTGTGGTTGTTTCTTTGGTTTTTTCTGCAAACAGAGTAGTACAATCAATACATATAGTAAGACTACATGATTCATGTTTGTAGTATGAATACATACCTTTCTTTTTTTAGCTTGAGGGTCAGGCACCTGAACTGAACTTGGAGGTACATCTTGAGGCTGTGGCTGTTGCTGAGTTGGAGGTTCATCCTGAGGCTGTGGTTGTTTCTTTGGTTTTTTCTGCAAACAGAGTAGCACAATTAAAAATAAAATTGGGGGACCAAAATTAAAAATAAAATTAAAATAGAGGGACCAAAACTCTAGATTTTTAAAATGGGGGATCAAAATTAAAAAATACATATAGTAAGACTACATGATTCATGTCTGTAGTATGAATACATACCTTTCTTTTTTGAGCTTCAGGGTCAGGCACCTGAACTGAACAGCTTCTTGCATTGTGGCCATTTCCACCACAGTTGGTACAACAATAAGATGTATGTGTCCTTACCTTGTTTGGGTCTTCATCAGGTTCCCTCCTCCTTAATTTCGTTGGCCTACCAGGGCCTCTTTTGTAGGATGGAGGCAACATTTCCTCAGTTTCAACCTCAGGCCACATGTCTTGGCCATTAATTGGGCTAACATTGAAATCATAGCATGCCACATATGTTTCTTTAGAATAACAGTCATCTACATAGTCTTCTGGTGGTTGGTTTCTATAGCCTAAGGCAGCAACTGCATGTCTACATGGTATGCCTACCAATTACCAAAAGTTACATGTACAAGTTCTTTTAGAAGTGTCAACTATGAAACTATGTTTGCTATGGATATGTTCAACTTGCCAATTAGTATCCCCAGACCAGTTTGGAAGCCAATTACCAGCATTTTCTACCTCTTTATCTAACCTAAATCTAGGTCTTGGCATTATCCTATGTTCCCACCTATCAACTTTTTCTCTTAAGTTAGAGTTTCTAGTCATAAGGTAGTTTCTTATCCATTCACACATGGTTAAGATTGGTTTATCCCTAGCAACTAGTATTGTGCTATTAAATGCTTCAGATACATTATTCATTAGCACATCACATTTGGGATAGAATGAGAAAGCATGCTTACACCATGATTTTGTAGGTATTTTGATCAACCACTCCCAAGCCTTAGGATGTAATACCTTCAACTCTTTCATTTTTGCTTCCCATGCTTGAATGTATGTGGCCTTTGCTGCAGCCATCATAAAATCCCTGATTTGTGTGCCACCACCAAACTTCTTTTTGAAATTGGCATATAAATGCCTAAGACAAAGCCTATGCTAAACCCTCTCAAACATCTCTTCAAATACTGGAATTAAGCCCTTGAAATCATTACAAGAAAAATAATAAGGGACCAAATCAAAACACAATTACATGACTTAGGGATGAATTTAAAAAATCAAACATTACTTAGGGATGAAGTTAACAAAAAAAGGAATTGATAAGGTACCTTTTGCTGGTCTGAAATGAATACCCATCTTTTGTCTTGTCCAATGTCTTCCAAAAGCAATGTCAGGAACCACCTCCATGACTCCTTTGTCTCAGTCTCACATACACCAAAAGCCAAGGGGTAATATTGGTCGTTAGGGTCCCTTCCAACAGCAACAAGCAAAGTGCCTCCATATTTTTTCTTGAGGTGACATCCATCAACACCAATGAATGGCCTGCAAGCAGTAGTGAATCCCTTCTTTACTCCATCAAAGCAAAAATAAAAGCTGCCAAATCTGGGTTGAATTGTGGGACCAACTCTGGTGACATTAATTTTGCAGGTATTCCCTGCATTGACCCTCCTTAATTCTGCAGAATACCTCCACAGTAGAGTATATTGCTTTGTTGCATCACCTTCAACCAAACCTTTTGCAATTTGCCTTGCCTTCCATGCCCTGTTCATACTTATACCTACAGAGTAAGTATTCCTAATATCAGAGACAATATCACGAATCTTAATTCCATCAGATGAAGCCATCCTAGCCGCCACAGTCTTTGCAATCCACTTGGAGTTAGCAGCGGTGTTGTTCAAAACCCTACCACACGTGTGAGCACCATACCATTTTTTCATTCTATATGTGTGCTTATTCCCCACTTTACTAACAAGAGCCAAAAACCCACAATTGCCCTTGCAAACTACTCTCACTCTAACCTTGTCATTTTTCACATACTTTATCTCTCTTCCATTTAATATTGACCATTCAGTTATTGCATCCTTAAATTCATGCAAGGAAACAAACTCCAAACCAACTTTGAACTTGTAATCCTTGTGCAATTCCTCCATCTTAAACCTAGGATAATTTGGTTCAACCTCTTTATATGATGCATCAGGATCACTACTGCCTAGATCTTCACTTAAATAATTAGTGTCAACCAAGTCATTATCAACACTAACTCCACTTGATGAACCCCTAGTAACACCAACATTTCTTATCTTTTTTGGAGTAGCCCTATGTTTCCTTGCAATCTGCTTAATCCTTCTTGATGGTTTCTCTGCAAAGAAAAATCCATCATCCTTGCCAAGGGCCCTATCTTCCTCACTGTCCTCAAATGATAAACAATTAAAATCACTATCATCACTGTCATCACTGTCATCAAGATTATCAGCATTAGCATCAACCTTGCCAGTTTCATCAGCATTTCCTTCACTTTCAGCACCATTGGCATTGGCAGCAGCATTATCATTGACAGTTTCATCAGCATTTCCAGCATTATCATTGACATTTCCAGCATTATCATTCACATTTCCAGCATTATCATTAACTTTATGCTCAACAAATAAATCCACACTACAACAAGTTTCAACAGCATTTTCATAAATATTAGCTGCATCCCTATCACTAATTAGCCTTGCATGTTTACCCGATACATTGTTATACCACCATAGAGAATAATTAGTGGCCTCAAGGTTGCAAATATCTTTCACAATACCAGTTGCTTCAAAATATCTCCACCTATCAGGGTCTATCTCTACTTCATCTTTAACCCCACCTAAGTAATACACCACACTATCCCTAACCATCCTTCCCCCATAATGAATGTTCAGTATAAATGTCATACCTGAAGTTGATCAGTCCCGATGGTCAGTCCTGTTGGTCAGTCCCGTCGTCTTCAATGTATGAAGTTTACTTGACAATTTCCTTGAAAACTCTTCAATGGCTGAAAACCTAACTTTGTAGGGACGATAGTGAGAATGCTAAAATAACCTTTCATGTTCCATTTTTTGGTAGGAAAATGACAAATCCACATGTGTAAATGAGAATGCCACTTGGATTATTGAGAAATGCCAAACGACCTGCCACATAAGCACCGTCTGCCACATCCCTTTTTTTTAACGTCTAACTCACAGTAGGGACTAAAACCAAAGCGTTTTGGAAATGTGGGGATTTAAACCGAAAAAAAAAACTTTCAGGGACGAAAACCAAAAACTTGCTAAATTACAGGGACTAAAACACTATTTAAGCCTTTAAAATATATTTCTATTCTAGAAGGTCATAAATATAATTTGGATTGAATTGATATAACATTGATGAAGATTGGCTTGAAATAGAAAGGTCTTATTCAAGAATATATGAAATTTAAGTTCTAATCTTTTTCAATCTCAAAAAAATCAAAAAGTCCATACAAGGATCCAATCTCTTGACCTAATTTCATTCTAGTATAAGTATACAAGATATCCCAATGCAAAGGCCACGAATTTTCTGCCTCAAGGATAAGTTTCATAAGTTCAAAAGTTCATCAAAATTTCAAATTCGGTTTCTAACTTTGAGTGATTTTTCAGGTGAAATAAGGACATCAATCCCTTCCTTGAACATCCCTGATCATGTAGCAATAGGCATACGCATCTCAAACCTCAAGAATTGATGAATCCGAATCAAACTTTTCATGGCTTAATGATTTTTTCGTTTTCTCATATTCGTGTATTATAAATAAGATTTGATCATTGTTTCATGTTTGGATTGAGTTGTTGATTGATTCTGGATGGTTTAATTGGAGTTTCACTGCAGGTTTAATGAGTTGCCATGGCTAGGGTTTCGGCCAAGCAATTAGGGTTTTACTCTAAACATAATATAAATGAATTTGGAAAACATAGGATGATTGTGTAAGCCCTGGGGATCACAATGCCCTAATTAATTGAAAAAAAATTATACTGTTTGCTTGCTCGTTGAATTTTGTAGGTCCTGTAGGTGCTGGAAATCACAGGAAACTTCATAGGTAAAATCGCAGCAAAAAACGCAGGGCCAGAGGAGGAAGACGAAGACCTTGGCGCCATCTGGAAGATTCAAAATTAAGTTTAATATTTTTAAAATTGTTTGTGGTTTTGTTTCACAATTGCAGTGTTGGCCCAGTGGCAAGGAACGCGTGCGTTATGCTTGAAGGTCCTTGGTTCGAATCCTGGATGCAGCAACCTTTTTCTCATTTTTTCATCTAATTACTGGACTTAATATATTATTCATTATTGTGATCATATAACCAGTTGCGCCCTCCCGGCTGGATGGTAAGTGTGCTTGCGTATTGTGTAAAGGTCCTGGGTTCGAATCCCCCCCAGGCCTTTTGTGTTATTTGTTTTGCTTTTTTTATGATTTTTTCAGGATAAACAACAAAACCTGATGGTGCTCACTCCCTATCACATGCGCGCGCATGGCCCAGTGGTTGGAGTGCTGGTCTTGAGGGTTGAAAGCTTAGGGACTGGGTTCAAATCCCAGCCCAGGCAGGTTTTGCTTTTTTCATTCTTTTCTCTGATTTTTTTATTTAATTAATTTCTATTATAATTAAACAAATTTAAATAATAAAATAAATAGAATGCTTATATTATTTTAGAACTCATCCTTTTTTTTAATTTAAATCTTATTAGAAAAATTATTTATTTTTGTAAATTATTAAAATTGTAAAATTTTATATAGTTATTAATTAATCCTAATTTATTCTAAAAAATATATAAACCCTAATAATACTTTTAAACCCTAATTATCTCATGTGAATGTTAATTATGTCCATATTTTTATTATTTGATATAATTCTTGTATATAGATAATTTTAGATAATTAATTAAAACTTGATAATTTAATTTTGTAAAATATAATAATATGATTATTCAATTATAATTAACCTTATTTTCATAATATGTATATATTTTATAATTTGTTTATAATTTAATTCTTGTATGTAAATAATTTTTAGTATATGCTTAAAAATAATTAAAATTTGCTAATTTAATTTTGTAAATATAATTTATTTTCATAATATGTTTATAATTAACCTAATTTTTATTTTGTATATAATTTAAAACTTTATGATAATTAATATATAATTGTTTATATTTTCTTTTATAATAATTGTTTATAAAAAAATTGAACTTCTAATTATTATGCTAATATTCTTATTTATTTATTTTTGATATTTATATTACTAACCCCATTTATATATTGTGATTTATTATTATTATTATTACTAACCCAATTACTTATTATTATTTATTTTGCTTATTTATTTAATTTGTTAATTATTATTATGTAATTGTCTCCTTTATGTAATATTTTAGTAGTAATATTTAATATTTATTTTAAATGCTATGGTTAGTAAAATAGGGAGTGAAACATGTTTGTATTTAAAATTAATTTAGATCATTAATTTAAAAGATAAATATTTAAGATTGTACACTCACACACGTAAGTCGATCTTTGATCGCCATCTCACTTCCTTAAGGATACCTCTCATGTTGCCTAAAAACAAAAGGTCAAGTAGGGTGTATAAAGCAAAGTCCCTCATTTCACATCATCTAGTCCCTTAAACAGATAAAAAGATCAAGTCCCTTCGAATGTTGTCTTCGTAATGATCTTGTCCCTTTCGAATAAAGATGATAAGTCCCTTCGAATTGCTTATACACCCCACAGTTGCCTAAATAACAGATGTCCCTTCACTTGTCCCTCACATCCAAGGTAATGACTACCTATTCCTTAATAATAGGGATAGTCTTACCATTTAAAGGATTCAAGAACAGAAAAGACTTAAACTTAGGGTAGGTTCCTCTTAGATACTTGCTCACTCTTCAAAACATTTCAAACACTTCATACATTTCAAACAAATTTTCAAAACAAAGGTTTTATACGCATCCGTACATGGATCATTATAAAACACTTAAGAAAATTTATATTCACACACTTCACATTTCAAAAAACATTTTAAAGTGAGCTAAGTAACTAAGAGCCCATGGATAACCATGGATGTAAAGGGTGATAACACCTTCCCTTTACATAACCTACCCCCCGGACCCAAAAATCTTTTAAAAGGTCTTTCATGTTCTTTTATGTCTTTCCTTTGGATAAAATAAAAGTCGGTGGCGACTCTTGCTATCCGCAACATAACTAAAGTCAGTTCTCCCACCGTGTTACACTTGAGTGTAGTTTGATTAAAGTCGAGTAATTTTCGTAGTTGGATAAAAAGCAAAGATTTTTGGTATATCTTTGAAGTAAGAGGGAGAGAGATGGGACTTATGTTCGTCAATCTCAAATTCTGATTTTTGGAATTTTGGAGCATCTGTCACGAGAAGGGCATAACTTTTTACTCATAATTCTGATTGAGGCGATTCTCGACTTCTTGGAAATCTTACAAAATTCCCTAAAGTTTGCATATAAGACTTGCCATCAAGAGGTTTGTGAAGAGGGAGATAAGTGTGTTTTAATAGTTGGGTCTGATGCTGACTTTTGAAAAATTCTGCATACGGGAATTCTGAACCAGTCCCATTGTAAGAAGGATAACTTTTTACTTGTAAATCAGATTTTAGCAAATCTTGAAGTTCTGGAATCTGCACGAAATTCTCTTCATTTTGGATTATAATTTTGTGATTTGGAGGTCATTATTAGAAAAGGTAATTGTGTTCGAAGTTGAGCGATTATTACTGAAATTTTGTAAAGATGAAAATGTTGGTATTAGAAGGAATGTGAGGATATCAGAGAATGCATAGAGACGCGATTTATATCGAATGAGGACGATTAAAGTGCCGATTTTAGATGATGGTAATGTTGAGAGGAAGACGGATGTTTGATTAGTGTTGTTAAGAATTTTTAACTTGGATGAAAGTTGTAATTGGAAGCGAACCGAATTGGATTATGCTTGATGTTGTAGTGACTCTGGTATTAGAAGAATATTAAAAGTTGTGTTATGCTACGAGCGTGTATAAGAGATCGTGTATCAGATTTTGGATGTGTTAGTATAATTGAAGAAGTCAGAATTAAGGAGATTAAGAAGACGTTGATAAGCCTTAGAGAGTTGGGGGAGATTTATGCTTACGGACTTTGGGCACAAGCTGAAGTACGCTATTGTGTTGGGTAATGATGATTTATGCCACCGTTACGATTGTTGGATGTCTATTGACAAATTGAGGAACTGATCACCCTAAATATATTTGATAGTAGACGGAATCATAATTAATGGATAGATGTGTCATGCCAACTAGTATAATATGTACGTTGAATTGGCTGAAGTCAAGCTGAGTGCTTGAGTATTGTTTGTTTTGTCGATGCAGGTTATTATATGAGAATATTAGTTGGATTTAAAGATGATAACATGAAGTTGTGTTTGGATTAAATAGTAATGAGGAAACTTGTAGTTGAACTCTGGATAATCCCAGTGTTGTTTTGTGATGAACCAATTGACTTGAGACTTGAAGCTTTCTTGAGATGATTTGAGAGAAAAGTAGGTGGAAATGTAGGACCGTGATTTGACAAGAATGTCGGACAAAGTTGAGTTGCAAGTATTAGAAGAAGTGAAATTATAAGTTGGTTTACTAAAGTGTAATTTTTTTTGTTGGAAAAAGAGGAGTTACTTGGTTGTGTTGTTTCGGATAAAAAATTATGAAGGGTTGTGCCAGTATGAGCAGGAATCGAGGATTCAATATGTTGAATTAGTTGGAACTGAAAAATATGAGTTATCTTGTGGAAATTAGTTGGACCCATGTACTATATGTTGTTGTAATGATGTTGTGTGTTTAAGATAATTTTTTAGGGACGTGTTATTTTAAGATGGTAAAGTTGTAGTCTATGTTGACGATGATTTGGAATTTATGGAAGTATATGAATATTTTATCCAAGAATTGGGAAGTAGTTGCAATTGTAATTGTGTTGAGCGTTCGGAGATGTTATCTTATGAATATAAGTTGTAAGTATTTGGTAACTACAAGAATTAGAATACCTGTTGTAATGAAGTTTCCGAGGAGTTAAGTCGAAGGCCTTGTTGATATGTCGATTTTGATGATGGGAAGTTGGAGTTAAACTCGGTGGACTTGGTATTTTACAAGTAATCAGAGTGCGCAACAAACACATGGTGTAATGCAGTTGTTCTTATGTGAATGACAATGATGTTGGTAGCTTGGTTGTATTAATGTTGTGTTTAAGTTGTGTGTTCTTATGTTGATGTGTTATAAGTTCTTAAGTTGGTTACTCGTTGTGTTGTGATGGTAGTTGTCCAGTGCATTGCTTAAGGGTTGTTCGTGTTGTTGTTGCCATTGAAGTTGTGAACTATTTTTTGTAGTATATGTGGGTTGCCTTCGGAGATGAGAGTCGAATAGTCGGATGGAATAAGTTGTTGGAGTAGTTGAATTGGATAATTTTCGAGGACAAAAATATTCTAAGTGGGAGAGAGTTGTAACGCCCATTTATTTAATTAAATATAATTGTAGTATGTTGTATTAATTTGTGTTGATTTGAGTATTTGTGTCGATTTGCGTTGGTTGGTGATATTTGAGTTGATTTAAGTTGATTTCCGAAATGTAGGAATATTACGTTGATGGTTATAAATTGGTTTGAGTCGAATTTAATTAACTAAGTTGATATAAGGTGTGGAAAAAGATATGAAGTATTTTCCGTTTATTATTGAATATGTTGATTAGGTTATTTGGACCATTTGGTTAATAATCGGTAGTTAATCTATTAAGTCGGGATAAAGTAATTATTCGCGAATTATTATTCGGTTGATTTTGGGTTGCGGTGAATTAAGTCGTTATGTCAGAATATTAAGTCAGAAAGTCAAGGAAAATTAATATTGAAATTGATATTATTGATTATTGGAACGTGTGGGTTAATGGGCTTAGATTTCGTCGGAATTAGCAATCAAGGGGTGTATGACTTAGGCCCATTAGTTTTTATATTGGATTAATAATATTTTAATTAAAAAATGAAGAGAAGAATTAGTCAGAAAAAGTATCAGTAAGAAGAGGAGGATCGTGAGAAGAGGAGAACGAGGAAAAGTTGGAGAAAACAGTTACGAGAAGTTGTCGTCAGAAAACCAAATCGAAAGAGTCGATCAGAGATTCGAGCGGCCATCAATTAAGGTAAGGGTGAGGTTCGATCTTTATAACCGGGTATGATCATTGATACTAGGTTTGGGTAGTTGTATACTTTGTGTTTTTTTTATGTTGAGGTCGATTTAGGTTGATTCTTATACTGTGTTGTTGTTAATTTTGTTGATCGTTTCCGTATATTTGTTAATTGGTTGATGATAATACTTTTATTCAAGAGTTGGTTCTGTAAATGTTGATTTTTGGTATGCTGATGTGAAGTCATAATTTTCTGGAAAAATCGAATTGTGGACGATGAACCTTGTGCAGAAGTGCACGGGTGGCGTAGGCCACCCACTATTTGTATAGGGGTGGCACCGGCCACTCAAAGTGGGTTGAGGTGATGTGGCGAGAGCAACTAATGGAGTGGTGGGAGCCATGCTCCCATGGAACTTATATATGACGCAAGCCATATGTAATGTGGTGAGAGCCACTTTTTTATGTGGCCACCAAGCAAGAAAGTGGCGCCAGCCACATGGTTGCATAACTAATGGGTGGCGCAAGCCACCCTGTGTTGGAAAGTGACACTTAGTTACTTTATGCATCATTTACTTAATAATCCACCTTAAGTTTGTTTTATAATTGAAGAGAAAACATAATATTTGATTAGTAAGATTGTGTCTGGTTTTAACAGAGAAACATAGTCGAGAACATAATCCTATGACAGTAGAAATTTAGCAGGATACTGATTTTGACAGAATTTGATAAATAGTTGTGTTAACAGCAGACTGTTAAAAACAGTGTTGGTTTAGTCAGTTTAGTCGAATTAGGCGAAGAACTTAGTTTCCCGGAATTTAACGGAAATCGTTGGGGTAAGTCGGGTAGTTTAATAGTTGATTATTGTTGTGTTGTTTTGTTGAAACGATGTTGGAAATTCGAGTTATGGGTACAGGCTGAATTGGTAAGTTGTTCCGAGTTACAAAAAGTTTATAAGTTGTTTATGTTGGAGGCTTTAAAAGCCAATGTTGATTTTAATTTTCCTATGTCGTATAAGTTGTTTGTGTTGTTGATGTTGTTATGCCGTTTGTGTTGTAAAGTCGTGTATGCCATATAGGACATTTACATATCATGTCGGAGTCGTTGCTCACACCATGTTGGCCTGGATTGACACTAAGTTGAAAGTTGAAGGCTTATGCCTTGATTGCCTCGGTAAATTGGCAAAATTATTAAGTTGAAGGCTTATGTCTTGCAGATACCTCGATAACCTAGTATATTCTAAGTTGGGAGGTTTACTCCAATGGTACCACATGCATATGCATAGTAGAGTCGTATATGTGTTGCATTATTTACGTCAATTATGTTGTTTATGTTGTTCAAGTTGATAAGTTAATAAGTTGTTTATGTTGTTCAAGTTGATAAGTTGTTTATGTTGTTCAAGTTGAATAAGTGGTTCGTGTTGATTAGGTTGATTAAGTCGTTCGTGTTGGATATATGATTATGTGGTTTATGTAGTAAATGTTTATGGATATAATAAGTTGGTAAAGCAAGTTGATAAAAGGTGGATGGTCGTTAAGTTGTTGTTTTTGTATATGTTGTGAAGTGGTGAATTATTTATGATCCTTATCTAAGTATTGTTTATCATATATCGTTTATAACTATCGATATCTCACCCTTTCTGTTTAAATGTTGCCCATTTGTTGGTAACGTGCAAGTAGCTTGCAGGAAGATGGTTATCTTCATTAGTTCGAGTCGGTGGTGATATACGTAACACTTGGGGGATGAACGCTTAATTGATTTAATGTTGTATTTGATCTAGTTGTTGTTCCAAGTTTTTTGCATTAGAAGTGTGTTGCTACTAAGTTGTTAAGTTCAAAAGGATGTTGTACTTGTTTAGTTGAATAATTAAGAATTCGCTGCGTAGTTGTAAAAGTTATTTTGGTTTCAAAAATGAATAAAAGTTGTTGTTTTAGTTTCTTCCGAACCAAAGGTGATATGTATCAATTTTCATGAAATTAAATGAAGTTTTTATAAGTTGAAAATTGTAGCATCCTATTTGTGTACTTGTTGGTTGAATTTTTAATACTCGTATTTTCAATATAATCGTCGGGTAGAAATGAAGTGTTATGACTATAAGTACCTTACGTCTGGCAAGGCCAATATGGTTCGCCTCATTGAGAAGTTTGACGCCATGGAGTCTCGGTTAATGATTAAGTGGTAGTGCGGGGGCGATAACTCCCTCAATGAATATTTGAGTAAGCTTTGAGTATTTGATGCTTTTACAGGTGTTCTTGACCAATATATGACTTTTACTTATTTTCTTGCATGGCATATGGATAAGATTTCTTTAAAAGAAATGTTGGAAAAATTGGTAAAAAATTAAGGTTACGTGTGGAGAAACTGATAGCCCTCAAAGCCATTATGGAGGTGTGATTTTCAAGGGGATCAAAGGCAGGACAAAATTCAGCCTCCTAACTCATCAAGCACCAAATCCCAAAAACAAGAGGGAATCTTTCTTGCCTGCATGGGAAGGAATTGTTCTACATATATCAAAGGAGGGGGTGTTCGAAAGACTCTTGGCGGTGAGGATCCACCTTTAGGTGTTCAAAAAAAATTCTAACGACTATAGGGTCTTCAATGTCAAGCCTTCCCCCAAGATATATAATATGAAGGAGAATCACTTACTAAGGGGTTGATTCTGGAACGTGTCAACAAGGAAAAATGGGACCAGGTCAATAATGAGTTTAGAGCGAAGCTCAAGCACTTTGAGGATAGTTATACTAAGACCCTGTGAAAGGATAAGGAGTCTTGGGAGACTAGGTTGGGCAAGGTGGAGACCAAAGGCAAGGTGGAGACTAATTTTGACACCTACTTTGGGCATGCGAAGGAACGTGTGTCATTCTTCTACCCTTCACTAGACTTGAGTATGATGCATATCTTCAAGGTTATCCACGATAACCATCTGATGGAGGGGAATGAGGCATCCTCTTTAGAGCACTTAGGACCCCCTCAGTTACATGCGCTTGGGATGACCTTGGTTGTGACACGAAGGTGGAATGTAAGCTAGAGACTCCTTACATGGAGGAAGTGTCATGGAGGAGGCAACCCTGGGGGATGGGCAAAAAATGGATCTCGTATTCTTGTTTTTTTGCCTTTTAAGGCTTTTTCCTATATTCTTGCCCTTATGGGGCTTTTATTGTACAAAATTGAACCGTTGCTCCTTTTTAGGCATCTTTGTTTTAACTATCTTATTACCATTATTTACATTTTAACTGTTATTTAGACGTATTTGTATAATTTCTCAAGATCCATGTTTGGCTCCTTTGTTTATATTCCCCCATAAGGCAACATAAATTTCTTCCGAAGATTCGGCGCATCTTAAAGACATAAAGGAGGGCGACAAAAATTCCTCTGTGAGGATCTAGTTGTTTTAACCGCCTTAAAGGGCAACAGGGATTCCCCGTAGGGATCCAACATTTGTTATCACCTCAAAGGGAGGAAAGGATCCCTCGTAGGGATAAAATGTGTTTGATCGCCTCAAATGGCGGCAAGGATTCCTATATGACTATCCAACATGTTTTATCACCTCAGATAATGGCAAGGATCCCTCTATAAGCATCCAACGTGTTTGATCGCCTCAAAATGCGGTAAGGATTCCTCTATAAGGCTCCAACGTGTTTGATCGCCTATAAGGACGACAAAGATCCCTCTATGAGGATCCATCTTTATCTCGCCTTTAAGGGTGATTTCCTTTAGTTTCCTGCAAATAAAGAGGGAGACACCAATGCAAATAACTTAACATAACAAAATGGGGAGTCTTATTCACCCCCCCCCCAACCTGGCACAAAGGAAAATAATGCTTCCCCAAAAAACATGTCCTTACAATTGGAAGAGATACAATATTTGCCTAAATAAAAAATAATAGCAACAAAATAAACAAAACAAATGATAAAGTGAGAGTTCTTATGGGTCCTTCCCACTTAGACCTCATTCTCTTATCTTCTCTCCCTCATAAGGGGAACCTTTTCATTTTTTGGAGTTGTTTATGGTAAATTGACTCTCTGGTCCATGCTTTTGGTGTTCACGCCTAGATTTTGGACTTTATTCTCCTTTAAATTCTCCTTGTAGCATTTCCATAAATTTTCCTAGTATCCTTGAATTACTCAAACCCATCCATCAGTGAATAGGTATTTCATGCACAAATATAAAATAGACAAGGAGGCGCCCAACTGATTAAAAAATGGTTTCCCTATCATCTTATTATAAGAAGAGGGGGTGTCTATTACCATGTACCAGACCTTGATATGCTTGGCTTGATCTCATACTTCGAAGGTGGTATTAAGTGTTATGTTGACTTTCATTTGTACCTACTCCTTAGAAAATCCAACTAGTGACCCCTTAAAAGCTTTTAGGTCATCTAGGTTGAGGCAAAGTCTTTTGAGTTCATCCTAATAAAGGATATTTGTAAATCTTCCTTGATATACCAAGACTCTTCTAATTGTCACACCTCACAACGATGACCATGGGGTCATTATTGTGGAGATGAACACCTGTTGCATCATTCTATATATGAAAGTGATATCTACCTTCAGCGTCATGGTCTCATTTCCCTTCGACCTGTGGACACATCCTCTATATTTAATATCTAGTAGGCATATCTCCTTCGGGCAGAATTGGTCTCTTCGCCCCAATAAATCTTCTTACAATTGTATTGAGTGTGTGAAGTATAAATTTACTGCACTATTTTTTGGATGGCTACTTTCCCTTTCTGGGTCTATGGCTTCCGGTATCACCATGCCCGCGAGAGTTTGTCCCGCTTAACCCCTGAGAGGAGTCGCCTTTGACATATTTCTTAAGGTGAACTTCATGGATCAAACATTCCATCTCCGGTAGCAATCTTATGTGTAGTGTCCCTTCACCCTATGGAACTTACACCATCTTCCAGGCTCAGATCCCATTACATTTGTCTTTGGAGTTAGAGGTGTGGGTATAACATGTAAGTGGAAAGCCTCGTGCCATATTTGCTTGCAGATAGTGTTCAAGGGAATACAGTTTTTTTGCTTCTCCGTTTTGCTTAAACGTTGTCTTGTCCTGAAAGGTGATGTGTAGTTGTTTTTTGTGTGGATGGTGTGATGTGTGAGCCTTTGATGTTAAGAACACGCTCTTTTACGTCACCTTTCTTCTTCTCGGTGTTACTCTTCTTGCCCTTTATATAGAATTTCGCCCTTGTGATCACCTCTGCCGACGAAGAGGCTAGTCGTTAGGCATGGACTCATTAAAGTGTACATCTATGAGACCATTCTGAAATGCTCCCACGAATGTTTCTTGGTTTGGGTGGACGACTCTTGTGGTGGCTTCGTTGGAGTGGACGAGGTATTTCCTCAGTGATTCAGTGGTGTCTTGTTGAATGTTAAGTAGGCTGGTGGTGGACATCTTTCTATGTTGACTTACTATGAATTGGTGCACAAGTTTCTTTACCAAATCATGGTAGTAGGCGATGGAAGCTTGTGGTAGGCCCATGTATCATCCTAGGACCGTGCCTCTGAAAGTACTAGACAAAAACTTGCATTGCATAGAATTAGAAGCTCCTATGATATCCATATGTGTGTTGATAGAGGTGACATGCTCGTAAGGGTCATTATGCCCATCAAACATTGCCAAAGAGTTAGGCTTAAAGCCTTAAGGGACCGGTGCTTCGCATATCTCGTTGTAGAGGGTCTGAAACATTCATCTCCTTTGGAGGGTGACCTCCTCCTAGTGCTCTAGAATGTTAAGGATATTATTCTATATAGCTTGGTTCTAACAACACAGTTCGTTCATGGTGGCAAGCATCTCTGCCATGGCGTTAAGGTCGCTGCTACTTCCAGTATTATCTTGCGTGGAAGATTATGCCCTCCTAGAAACCATGATTGGGAGTGGTTAGAACTAAGAGCAGAGATTTTGATGAGTGTAGAAGTGGTGGAATAATGAAAGTTGTGGCACAAGTCAGATTTACCAGAGCCCCGCGGTGGGCACTATTGTGCTTGTTATAAAATACAGATGCGTGACACCCCTATGTTGACTGGGATGGCTAGAGGCTTTAAGATTTTCAATTGCTTAGGGTTAACTCACGTTGGTGAAAGACCCTATTTCGAACGTGTGTTTCGTGTGGAGTGAGAAACTTTGTATTTATGAGGTATTTTTTGTGTTCAGAATATCCATCCTCGACCCTAAGGTTTATGTATTAATATAGACTTACGGGCATGGATTCGAGAACTCCAAAAAAATAATAACAATTCCACCTTGACCAAAGTAGTTATTGACTGCATACATCTTAAGGTATCGTGACCAGGACTTCTCGTGTGATTATAGATAGACTATGTACAGGTCAAACTCCATGTTTCTCACCAAGATGTATCATCTACTAAGTGGGAGCTACGCCTGAACGGTATATTTTGGAGAAGACATTTAATAAAGCTTGTCGTCCTATCGTAAACCTTTACAAATATATCACTACCCAAATTAAACATTATTTGTTAAACCCATTGCATTCAATATTCAATTCGAAATATACCTAAATGAGTTTAATTGCTAAAAATATACATTAATAAAAGGTTTAGTTAACAAACATAATAATTAAGGAGAATAGTATTTTGTTCTCAAACCAAATTGTTAATTAATAATTAAAAAAATGCTCATAGTCTTCAACTATTCAAAGTTTTATTTCATACAACTTAATAAGAAATAGAGTTAATTTTTGTAAGGAAAACTCAAGATTTTTTTTTTTTTAATTATCAGTGAAATTGAAAAGAATTTTTGTAAGGAGATATAAATAAATAATAAAAGGTGTGAAAAAAAAATTAATATTTATGTTTTATTAAAACAAGTGATTTAAGACTGAGACAAACAATTTTTCTTGCAAACAAATTATAATTTGAAACTTAGGTGATAAAGTATTTATTTGATTAAATATGAAAAGTCTAAAAAACTATAATACGATCAATATATATATATATATATATATATATATATATATATATATATATATATATATATATATATATATAGGATAGAATTAACGTTTGACCTAACTCACCCTATAAAATCGATTGGGTTTTAGCCAATGTGGGACTTGGGTATTAACGTTTGACCTAACTCACCCTATAAAAATTAAAAATAAAATTAAAAACTGCTGTAAAAACTATTCTAAGAAAAAAAGTGAGTAAAAAAGAGGTAATCAAGCTTATGCTTAATTACAAATCCAAGAATTCATCTATAAAATCATCAAAGAAATACCATCTTAGATGAATAACTTAAAATTAAAAACCAACCTGAAACTGAAAGTGCCAAACAGCACCATGAAAGGTTTAAATATGATGAAAATGACTGTATTTAGTAAAGTGTGAACGTACCAACTAGTTTCGGTCTTCCTATTAATTTAATGCATAATGAAAACTCATCCATGCAAAATAACTGTATCAATTGTCTCAATGGTGAACTAAAATTTTCAGAACTCACTAGAACTAAACCTAGGCCTAAACCTGTAAAAACGTATACATAAAAGTAAATGTGGTCAGCTCCAAATTGTGAACCTCTATTTGGCATGGCAGGGCATATAATCAGTAACTTGCATGAAAAGCCAATTTCGCAGAGATGTTCTCGTCCAACCTAGTAAGACTGACTTGCCATGAGATCTTGGTCTCTAACAACTTGGAGCGCAGGAGGTAAATTAGATTCTCGTACTATGCCAATTCCTACTCTATAAATTGTATGGCTGATATGTACAGAGCAGATTTTGAGAGCATTATTTTGTTTGAAAGAATCATGATGGTGAATATGGGTTCTGGCCGTGAAATCCTGATCTTGAAGAAGTAAATGATCTTCTGGAAGTAAAAGGCTGGGCTGTTGAGAGCAAGAAAAAAAATGTGGTAAAATTATGTCAAAACAAAATTAATGTATGTGCGTAATTATTGAAAATTAATATACTCCAGATAAACCAACTTAAATGAAAGAATCAGGCCAGATACAAATACTAACTCTACTCATCCACTTCATAAATTCTTTAGTAAAATGACACAATTTTAAATAGTCAAACTTGCCTTCTTCATCGTCTTCTCCATTATTGCTTGTAAAGAATGGGGTAAGATAGTTTCTATCTAAAGCTGTAAAAGATGCAGCACTGTAATAAAGTGAAGAGAAATTAGAAATGGCAACATCATTTGTGGAACATAACATGTTTCAGCTCTATGATTGATACGTTTAAAGAACACTCATGCCCCATGCACACATACTTAACAATGTAATAATTTTGTAATACCTCTTGTGGAATTCTTTTAGCTTCATCTTTATTTTGTTTCCAGATGACGATGATTCTTCATCATATGATGGAGCAATATAACCATTGTCCTCGTAATTCTTGCAAAGGAAACAGCTAACATTAGTAGAAATGGACTAGACATGCATGAAGTAGATTCATTGAGTTAAATATTATCCAGTTTTAGGAATCGGGATCAATGTGACAGTCGAAACTGAGTATTTCAAAGTGGAAGTACAACAAAATTGAGAACAAAAACATATCACATAATATGGGTTCATAAACTTATCACAACCCTTATTGCATGCTTCCATTATTTAAGAAAGCAAAGCAGAATTGTCTAGCGTGCTAAGAGCTATCACTAAAGTGACTAAACCAAAACGAATTGTGCAGAAAGACAGAGGTTATAATTAAATTATACTAATACTATTGAGCTACTACAGATGTTTCCTAATAAAAAAACATAGAGGAAGATGGAGGGTAATCAAGCCGCTAGAGGTAAAGGAAGACCTACAAAAACTATCAGAGAAACTATTGAGAAAGATCTTGAGATAAATGAATTGGATAGAAGCATGTTTTTTTATAGAACAGTATGACATAGTTTGATCCATGTAGCCGACCCCACTTAGTGGGAAAAGGCTTGGTGGTTATTGTTGTAATGCTTCCAATAAAATAGAAATAGAATAAATTAAATTAAATGACGGCAAAAAAAATTCCACTCGAGCATCAGCAATGTTATTTTTTTAACTTCAATAAATGACAACACATGCTTGTTTCTTACAGTTTTTCACTTCTTTCAAACATCCAACAATGACACCATAAGTATCAATATCTCTTCAACGAGAAAAACTATATTGTATGAAATGAATATGAGATATAGCATCTTGGAGCAAGCCCAGATTATATTGTATTTGGTAGTTTATCTTCCAAAAACATCAATGATGGGCGTCTCTTCCAAATGCAATTTCAAGGTAAAATTCGTAAACAATAAACTTAGTAGAGATAGATTACACACAAAATAAACAAAAGCAAGTCTTAATTGTGTTGTTTCTTGCAAAACTTACTGTGATGGTACCAACTGCAGCCAAAGAGTTATCGCTGTGATCTTCACCGCCTACGACATCTAGAGCTTCCAGCATGGTACCTGTTGAACCACCAATCAGCAATACCTGAAACAAATAAATAAATTTTCGTATTGATAATTCAGACCAGCAATGGTTATTAAACGAAATGTTTACCCATTAATAATGACACTTCTATATTCTGTCACAACATGTAATGTAATTTCCTTCGTTCATAATGAAATATTAGATAATTATATACAACCCAAACTTTTTCTGTCATTTGAGATTCCCAAAAAGCACTTGTATTATAATCATACCAGAGCTCAAGCAGAGCTCACTATCCCATGAGGTAATTGCTTAAAATTGGATTTGGAGATCTTGCACTCTTTTTAAGGTTTTCAAAAAGAGGTCAATATATTAGTTTAACAATTAGTTTTCCATTAGGTGTTAATCAAACCTCCTGCTGAACAAATTCGCTTGTGATCCCAAATTTATTTGTATGTCCACTTATCTATCTCAATATTGTCATCCATTATACCCAGTTTCTACAGTTTACATTTGTTGGCACGTTGTGAATCAAAATAACATTTACAATTTACACACAATGTACAGAAAGGCAGTGTCCGTTGCAATACCCTTATACTACTCCGTAACAATTTATAAGCAAAAGTCAGTTTTAAATGGTTGTTGTTTATGAAAAAATGAGAGAGAAAGCAAATTAAATGCAATTTGCATTTTATTTTGCTTTGAAAAAGATGCATTTTTAGAATAAAATGCTGAAATGAATTAAAGTTTGATGTTTTTTACTTGTAATATCTAACAAGAAAAATGTGTTTTTTGCTTATAAACTGTTACAGAGGGAGTATTGATTTTTATACTGATTAGTTTAATTAAAGGACAGCGAGTGTGTTCCTACCGTCAAAACAACTATTGCTGTAGTTGCAGTGAAAATGGTCTGTCCATGTCCTTCTGGAAGATCATGAACTGATTGAAGAGCAAGGGCAAATGCCATTGCCCCTCGAAGTCCTGTTCATGTTGCAAAACTTAGATACCACAGTAAAGAAAAAGCCAAAGAAAAGAAGCAGTTTCTTTCAATAGCAGAACTAATCAAGCTTTACAAGGTAAAATCAACGACTTGCGTTGATTATTTCCTTACCACTATACCAAAGTGCTTTTTGGTATTTTGGAGGTATCTGTTGATGTGCAGGTCTGACAAGATTGACCAGGTAAGCACAAGAAAAGACATTTGCGGCTCTGCATGAAATCACCCAAGAACCTTGTTGTCAACTTTGATGGGAAATGTGAGAGCAAAACATAAAATTATCGAGTACTACTCCGGTCTCAAATACAAACAAAAAAGAAGTCATATTTGGTGGTCCAAAATATAAGCAAAATCGAACTACTCTCATCTTATTTAATAGTACTATTCTTAAATACCCTTTAATGGAACAAACTCCCATACAAAATTAAATGAAAAGAAAGGATAATTTGCAAAATGCAATTAGTTTTTTCATCACACCAAAAAAAAAATGAAGTTAACCAACATTCTTAATAAGTATGTAGTTACTAGTAAGTAAGTTTAGCTTATATTTGAGAGTGCACGAACACGTGCTAACTTTAACCAGAAAGCCTGAAATAAACGTGTCACTACAATCATAGGCTAGTAATGAGAGGAAATCAGCACAATACCTTGCAACTACAATGAATATCTGAAGTGATTACCGAGAAGTTAAGGAAAAGAACCAAGAAGAATCAAGTAGAACGTGAAATGCTTAGCTAATAGAAATCACAGCACTTGAATATTAAGGGGAAAATAAAGGATACAATGGAGAAGAATATAAATCCAACATGAGACCAGCTATGTTGTTCCATAGCAATGTCAAAGCCCATATATATAAATCTGTAAGAGACAAAAAGAGTCCACAAATCATTTAGAAATTAGAAGTAATGTTTGAACATGAGGGAAAATACTGTAAATGAAATCATCCTTACATAAATGTTTCTGCTAATGATGATATCAACTCAAAAAAAGCAGACACAAATCTTTGAGAACTTCGAGACAAATTTGAAAACGCATAGTGCTTCATCACCTAAAACAAAACACCAAATAGTAACCACAATGTTTTGATACAGACATGAAAATACCCCAGGAAAAATGTCATATGCACTTACAATTCCTGTGAATAATATTGATACAATACCAGACAGACCAAGACCTTCAGCCAGCATGTACCTAAAAAATTTAAGAGTTTACACTGATTTGCACCATGAGTGAAAGAACATAAGAAAACCTGGTGAAACGGCTATCAAGAAATGGTCCGTGAAGATCACTTACGAGAAATATGGGAAGAGAACAAAAAGACAGCTCTCCAAATTCTGAAGGCTGGATAGAATCATAAAATTCTTCTGATCAGTATTTTCCACATGTAACAAGAATCATCAAACAACAAATATCTGAAAGAAAACTGATATTTTGATACTTACTTGTCAACATCCAAGCCTGCATACTTAAATAGGTTCTGGCAGTCAAGGTTTTACAAAAAAAAAAAAACTTGATTTTTAAATTTCTAAAGATGTATACAGCAGATATAAAGGGCAAGAGTGGATTTTAAAGGATATCAAAGCAGATGTAAACCCAACGCCAACACCTGCAGAGACACCAAATGAATCACAATTATAACTTATGAATACTGAAAATATTAATACTAATTCATAAAGATACACAAAAGCATCTAAGACTATAAGTTCATAAGGTAAACAAATTTTCCAGTGTGGCTCTCCTTTTCTTCACCCTATTACAGCCAAAACAAAATATAGCTACAACTGACCTGCAGACATAGACCCAACAAAAGTCTCCAAAAATCTAACAACCACCATGAAGAAATTTTGTCCAGATGGATTTTTTCTAACCAATGACATTGTCCTGTGAAATAAGTACTTGGGTTAAAAGTGAACTTCAATGATACTTGGGCTATTTCAGATAAGCATAAGACATCCGGAAGTTTAGATACCTGTACAGAGAAATTGCCATCTGCCATAGTGCAAGAGGGAAGTCAGGACAAAAGAAATAACATATAACGGGGAAGAATAAAGAACAAGAACAGCCTTAGCACCGTCTATCTTCAGATCACAGCTGAAATCAAATTTTAAAAAGAAAGACTGTAGCAAAGAAACTTACTGCATCATTCAAAACAGATTCTCCAAAAACCAAAGCATATAGATTGACATCAGTGCCCAGCTCCTGCAAAGAGGGCAGGTTAATTTACAAATTCAGTATGAATTGAACCAGATGCAAAGCATATAGATTGACATCTGTGCCCAGCTCCAGCAAATAGGGCAGGTTAATTTTCAAATTCAGAATGAATTGAACCAGATGCTAATTATATTTATAATACACATAAATCTCAGAATTGAAGCAGGGCCTTCAGCCTTGATGCAACCATTGGAGTTGCAGTTATGTGACCAAGAGGCCGCATGTTTGAATATTTAAATCAAGTTAATCAATTTCTTGCAAATGGAAGGTAAGGCTATGTACAATATATCCAAAATATGTTTGACCCCTCCTAATAGGACCTTGCCATAACAGGAAGTGTAACTCATCCATACAAAATTGGCTTGGAAGGTGAAGATTGTCCCCACTTATAAACACATATTCATGTCATATATTGTCCAATGTGAGACTCTTAATAACACACCCCCTCATGTCCAGGACTGGACATCTGGAGCATGGACATAAATGGTGAGTGACCCGATAGCGGAAACCTGATAGCAGGTGGCCAGCGGATCTTAAACGAGTCTCAAATACTATCTTTAGAATGTGTGGGTTGAACCTAACTCATCCCCACAGACCAACTTGTAAGGTGAAGATTGTCCCCACTCTTAAAACACATATTCAAGCCATATATTGTTGATGTGAGACTCTTAACATTTGTAATACTCAAAATTACCATGAAGGCTATATTAGCTCTTCCTCTTCACATACTTCTAACCCACACATGCATATCATATTCTCGAATGTTAGGCTCTATGTGTGTGTGTTTTTGTCGTGTCATATACATATACTTTAGACATAGCTCGTGTTGGTATGTCCCCCCATTATATTTATGATTGTGCTTCATATACTATGAGTTAATAACATAGCGAATTAGAGTTTTGAAAAACATAAATTACCAATCAAAAAGCATTACATTTTTTCCTAGACACATACATTAGTAACATTACAAAACTACGGTTCTGGAATGATATTTTATTTACTCGTCATATTAGAAAATCTTATGACCACCTAAATCCCAATGTTATTTTGTAGCTGCTGAAGCATGGGCAACAAACAAGAACGTTTAGATTTTGGGAAGGTAGTGAGTCCTGCCTAGTAAGTATTAACACTCTGTGGCCTTTGTTTTAAACATGTATTTTGAGTTCCGAATTATAAATTGTAACCTAGGAAGACAGAACATCAATCAATACTTATATGGACTAACAGAGTATATATATGAATGGATGGCTTAAAATAAATAAAAATAAAAGTGGTATGTCACCTGAAATATGGACAAAACCGTAACAGGATCGGTTGCTGATATAAGGGCGCCAAACATCAGGCACTCAACAAAAGGTAGTTTATACATAAGGAAGACCAACCCACCAAGATAACTACAGCACATAAGGGAAAAAAAACAGAAGCATTAAATTGAAACGATACCGCCATAATGTGCTATGCAGTCTATGCCTAAAAAAAGATAACTTAAAAAAGGCATGGAAACAAAAACTTACACCAAGACACCCGTTACAACCGAAGCAAGAAAGGTACCAAATATGGCAAATGTCACAATTGCACCAAAATTTGAGAAAAAGGGTTTCTGCAAAAATCCACATTACCACAGTCAAAATATACCTCTAAAAGAACAAAAAACTACAACTCTATACAAGAGAAAAAGCTATGGAGGGACTTACAGGTGCAAGACTGAAACCAGACTGAGTAAAGCGCGGAATCAAGGAAAGAAACAATGTTGAAATAAATTGTCACATAAGCTAACCAACCAATATACATAAATTAAAAAACTAAAAACTCAAGAGAAAATAATGATAATAATACTAATTACTATTATTATCATTACTGTAATAACAGTGTTAATAAGGATATAATATGATCGGAGGTAACAGGAAGAGGAAAAAAAACTCCTCATGAAAATTGAACCAAGCCCTATGGAAAAATGGGGGAAAAATTAGACAACAGAAATATAAAAATAAATAAATTAAAAAACAGAGACAATGAAAAATTAAAGGAGAGGATAAGCAGAAAATAGAAATAAATAACCTGATATTAGTTTCAGTATCTGAAATGTTAGCTAAAACACCAACAATTAACCCTAGAGAGAGAAACAAAAGAATTTAGGTTAGAAATTGAAATTAAAGAAAAGATGAAAGAGGCAAGAGAGAAAGAAATGGAACCTATGAGAAGAGAAGCACTGGCTTCAGGGATGATGTAAATCTTCTTGCGACGGAGAACGTGACCGAGAACGAAGGACAGGACCAACATCATGATCTGAAGAAGAATTCCGACGCCGGCGGCTTGTTGTTCCTTGCCGGGAGCCTTGAGAGCATCGGCCGGAGAAATTTCATTCTCCGAGCCCATTGTGAATCACGGAAGAACTCGATTCGATTCGGTTGTTGAGTTGTGTTCACAGAATGATGAATTTTGTTCTGTGTTTCTGTGATTCAAAATCGTTTTCTCTATAACTTCAACACGGAACTCTTCTAGCTCCTACGTATTATTATTATAATTACAAGTAATTAATTACTGTTAATTAATTATAATGATGATTGTACTAATTAATATAGCTATGATCTATTCATATTTTCTTCCAAATTTCGGTTACGTTTGGGGATAGTAATTTAAGAGATTAATTACATTGTGTAAAAAAAAAACTATTGATTTTCTACATAAAAATAATAATAACTATATTCATTTTTTGTTTTTCACGTAGATAATGTTGATAGTAATTTATTTTCATTAAAAAAACTTTATAGTGTATTTTTATATGTTTTATATGGTAGTTGTTCGATTAAAATAAATGAACAAATGTGCCTTTTTTTCTAGGGATAAATGTGCCTCTAATGTGAACAAATAGCCAGTTTTGTATTTTGTCCAAGTCATTTGGTGAGGTGAGGAAGCCATACACTTTTCCACTTTCTTAAGGAGAAAAGTGCATTTTAGACTTTTGCAACCTCAAAACTTAAAATATTAATAAAAGTGTGCGTGGGTTATTCATGAATAAAGAAGGATTTTGAATTTATTAAATTTATAATTAATTTTGATTAAAAATAAATTGACTGTAAAATTGTTTGGGGTTTGGGCGATTTTAAGTAAAGTTGATTTTTATGAATTCATTTTAAATAATTTAGATTAATATATTTTTTATAAGATTAAAAGAAACAAATTGACTAAACTCTAATAAAAGAGTTTATGTGTAGGAAATGACTAAGACCAAGTGTATTTTTGAAGGGTTTTATTTTTACTGTCGGTCAATAAAAGGTCTTTAGAATAGGTCTCAAATGTAACGTTCATTTTGTTTCCATAATTTTAGCTAGTTGATTTGTTTCCTTAGTTTTAGGAATATTCTGTTCCAATTCTGTTTTGTAAAGGCTATTTAAAAGCCTAGTTTCCAATGAATAAAGCATCGAAGTATTTCCTTTGCATTGTCAATAATTGGCATCAGAGCTTAGGTTAAGAGTCTGACTTCGAAAACACATAAAAGAGTGAAGAGAGATGGCGAAGGAATGGCAAAACCTACTGAGCATTCCAAAATTTGACGGCGATTACGATCACTGGAGTATGTTGATGGAAAATATACTTCGATCAAAAGAGTGGTGGCATCTCATTGATCCAGGTTAAAGTGAACCAGAGGTTGGGGTAGAACAAACCGAGGCACAAGTAGCTGTGAGAGCATATCTAAAACTAAAAGATTTGAAGGTTAAAAATTACTTATTCGCAACCAGTCTACAAGAGCATTTTGAAGACAATCCTTCAGAAGGAGACTGCTCAACAACTATGGGATTCAATGAAGAGGAAGTATCAAGGGAGTAAAAGGGTGCAGAGATCACAACTGCAAGCTCTTCGAAGGGAGTTTGAGGTCTTGGAGATGAAGGAAGATGCGACGGTCACATAATACTTTGCACGGGTAATGTTGGTTGCAAACAACATGCGTAACAATGGAGAGACCATGCAAGACATCAAGATTGTGGAAAAGATATTGTGAACTCTCATCGAGAGATTCAACTACATCGTAGTATCTATTGAAGATGCAAATGACATAGATTGCCTAATTGTTGATGAGTGTCGCTCCCGGGATTTTCATCCTAGTACAAACGCGAAAGTGGCGCGGAAAGGTAGAGTCGCCAGCCAGACATTTTTATCCCAAAGGAATGGGAAAGGTAATGTTGCACAAACCTAAGGAAGAAGGAAAAGGACGAGGCCTTGCGAACCAAAGATATGGATTCGGGAGTCGGTTACGAATTGAGAAGGTATTAGCACCCCAATCCGTCCGCCGTACTCGACGGGATCCACGCTTAAAAGTCTGTTTTCAAAGGGTGAGAAATAATATACTGTTTAACTGAAAGAATAGCTATCTGGAATGAAATGGAATTGAGAAAAAGAAATGGACTTAACAAATGGGAATAAAATGAGAAAATGTAGGGAAAAAGAAAGATTGTGCTCGAATGGGCCCTACCCCACTGCCTACGTACCTCATCGGGATAAATGAGGATCAGAGACGCCGTAGTTCGTCTAACTAAGGCTTACACTCGTTTGTGGTTTTTAGGATGACGTTGCCATAGCTCTAGCTCAGGTGTTACCGGCTCTGACACGAGGGTGTTTACCGTATTGCTGTTTGAACTGTCGAGACAAGTCATGAAGAGTATGAGATGAGAAAGAAGACGTGACTTCTTGGTTTGTTGTTTTTTAGGAGAAATGTTTTGAATTTGTGTTTATTGAATGTACAACGCTAAAGACTATGACACAGGAGCGAATACTTTCCAAGATCGCCCCCAATGGAACGTTTGTAAAGTATCCTAGAAGAGTGAAGGAGACCTCCACTAATCATTTCCCGTATAGCTTAAGGCTCGTGACGCATTGTACACCTTTCCTTTGTTAATTGTTTTTGACTTTATTTTGAGATGAGAAGAGACTCAAGTTATGAAAGGTAAACATTCTAAGGTCTACTAGACCTACCCTAAATCAGTTTGAATTCATGGATAACCTATGGTTAGTGAGACTTACAATTGAATCTACCTAAGAAACATAAGACTAAACATGCAAGTAACATAAGTTAGTAATAAGCAATAGGGTCCTCCTAGGTCATGGTAGGTAAAAACGCATATGAAATATAAACAGGATGGAACAATGGGGTGTGTAGGTCGGTTGCGTGGTGCTATGACACACGACTTATGGTATGAAACATACAAGGTTTGATATTGGTTGAACGGAATGGAACGAAGGTGATCGTGGAACCCTAAAATGATATAGACTTTATTTATTTATTCGAAAATATACTCGACGTTGGATCGAATACTTTATTTGTTTTTGAATATTTGGTTTTCTATCGATTCGTTTTATCTTTTCTATCCTACTTATGGAAACAATAAAAGCATACAAATCCTAAGCTATTACATCACAAAATACACAAAGTATAAAACACAATTAAGGCATAACAATATCCAAGTCCATAAGCCAAACCTTGCAAAACACCTTGCACAAAGAAAGAGCAAATAGTTAGTACATGATATGGATTATGTACATGCATAATGTGAAGGAATGAATTAAAATGGCAAAAATATTAAAAGTCATGAGAAAAATATGAAATTAAATTCCTAAGGTCTTCAACCTGATTATATTATTGTGTTAAAAAATCTCTAAAAAATTCTTATTCTAACTATGGTAAATGACCACCTAAACCTAACTAAAGTTCAATCACAAATTTACACAAATTATACTACCAAAATAATAGAAAAAATGTCCTAAAAATTCACCAAAAAATATTCTAGATACTTTAACTTGTCTTTTAATCATAGCAAAAAGAATGGGCAAAAAATATTATGGGAAGTGACCTAAATAAATTGTACAATTTTATGTGTCCAAATGGAAATTCAATATAAGTCCATTAAACTAAAAAATCGAAATTAAATAGAAAAATGGTTAAAATCAAAAAGTAGAAATTGGAAAGGTTTCTAAATTGAATTAAGATTCTACCATAATTTTCTTGGAATTTTAATATGCATTTTAATATTTATTTTGAATTAATTTTGGAAACTATATAAAAGTAGAAATCACAAGAGAAGAGAAATGGGAGAGGGTGAGAACAGGAAGTTTTCTAAGTTACAACCCATATTGGGCCTGCGTATGGGGGTGCAGATAGCAATTGTACTAGGCCCACGCGCACAGGTCTTGATAGTGCATGAGAGCTTACTGTAAGGTGGCGCGCGTAGGATTGGGACGGTAGTGTTAATTGAGTATTCTGAGGTTTTCTTTTTCAAATTCATCAATTAATGGTTTTTAAAATGAATTAATGGTGCAATTAGTTATGTTAATGAATTTTGATTCTTCATAAACTAAAATTAATTATCTAAAACAGCATTAATCTTTAATTAATCTATTATACTCATAGACAAATGGATCTCCTTCACAAAAAAGAACGAAACAAACAAGACTACTCTTCTCCTCCTTCGCCCTCACTGTTCACGCGAAACCCTAGCCGCCGCCGTTTTCCGAAACAACTCCTCTCCCCACCGTCATCACCTTCTCTCTCAACGCGGCCTCTCTCCTTCTCTTCACAAACCCTAGACGGCGGCGTCCAACCAACCGAAAACCCCTAAACGCCTCGGCGGCTTCTTCGTCCACCTCTCGAATAAAACCTCCTCATCCCTCTCGTTTCAAACCCGAATCCAAACTCTCACAAATTCTCAGATTATTTCAACCATTCCTAGTTCTAAATCGATGACAAAGAGAGAAGAGTCGTGTGTACCTGAGTTGACGAAACTGACAACTATCCAGAAATGACAACCTCACTTCATCCTTTCAACATCCGCTCGCCTCTTTGCCCCAAGCCGAATGCTTAACCACCGATGCGCCGCCGAAGCCTAAATCCCCCCCTTCAATTGATTCAGGTGCAACACGACGAAGGTCTGTGGAAAATTATTGCTTGCGATGATGGCGAAGATGATAATCGTTGTTAGGTGGTGATGAGGAATATGACATTCGATCGGCCTTTGGGGTGGAAACGTGAGCAATGTCGTTGCGATTCGGGGAACGAAACCAGTGATGAAGATTGAAGGCGAGATAGCTTTGTCTGCTTTCGGTATTTTGTTTATCGATTTCCGGCGCAATTCGTCCTGGTAACTCCCTCTCTCTTATCTTTGAGAGTCTGTTTCTTCTTGTCTCATCCTCTTTGTTGAATTTACAGGTCGAATCTTGTTGAAGCTTGTTGACTATGAACAATATTACTGGTTTGAGGCTGAGCATTTAGTCATGATTTTTGGTGATGAGCTTTCGGATTCCTTACTCGTGTAACCACCCTGTTTCGAGATTGTTTCCATTAGTCTTGAATTCGAATTCTATTGCACCGATTAACTCACAAGGTTGCAGAAACTTTGCAGGTGGTTGGATGGTTGATCTTTGAGGGTTGCCGAAAGGTGTTGTGGCCGCGAGTTTCCTTTGGTGTTGCTGGTTGAAGAGATCCGTGGCATAGAGGAAGGTCGATTGAAGGTAATCGTCGACACTGACTAGTGAAATCCTGCTGGTTATTGTTTCAATTCTTCTTCTTTCATTGCTTTTCGCTCTTTGTCGATGAATGCCACTTCCTGTATCATGATTCTTTAATCCCTGCTGTAAACCGTTGTTGATGGTTTATTTTGTTATGCAGGTTCATTTGGGAATCTTGCGGGCTGATGAAGATTGAAATGGTGTCGCGGTTGTTTATTAAGGGAGAATGGATAAAGGTGAAGAGAAGGAGAGGTCCAAAGAAATGGAGTTGAAGGATGACTGTGGATGGAGAATGGAGGATCAAGAGAGGAAGATTGATGGTGAAGTTGTTGATGATGACAGTGAAGGCACAATGCAGTTAGAAATAAGGAGAAGTTGATGGGTGAAGGTGATGAAGAAGTTAGGAGGAGAATGGAGAATCAAGTGAAGAAGAGTGAATGAGAGCCAAAGAAAATTCAGCCCCGAATAAGAAGATCAGTGGCCTTTTTATTGAGATTCATGGTGAGTATTCTTTGTTATTCAGTTAAGTTTCTGTTGAAAAGTCGGTTAGAAATTCTGTTTTTGCTATTATGAAGTTAGTTAGAGGTTATGAAAACAGTTAAGAATTCTGTTAGGATTATTGGAAGATAAGGAAATTCGGTTAGGGAAGTAGAAGTTAGTTGGTGACAGATGGTCATAATTTAATCCTTATACTTGTTTGTAGCTGCAAATTGGTTCCTCTCTATTTGATGCATTGACAAACTATCATTTGCTCTTGTGTTAATTTCCTTGGATGTACCTCTTTTGACAAAAAGTTACGTTGTAAAGCTGCTGCTGCCGATTTATCACTGATAGAAATTTTGGCATGCTAGTTGTTATTTTTGCTGTCTTGACCATTAAGATAATTAAGACTAGAACTGACAGTTAGTGATCTATGTTGAATATATTGATGAATCATTGGCGTTTTCTTGAATCTTTGTAGGTTGGAGATCAATTAAAGATGCGTGAAGTTGTTCTGAGATCCTTGTTCAAGGCCAACAGTCCTTCTTTTAATGATGCAACACTGACTTCGGTAATAACGCCATTTGAAGTCTCGCGAATCTGTACAGGTGGTTTACCAGCATGTCCATTTGCAGTATCGGATTTGCTTATAGTGGATGCGTCCAACGAGTCCCTTACTTCTTCTTTAAGAATCTCGATAACGGAAACATACAGCCGAAGTTCAATTCGCAACAGGATGGTTTCTCTCATAGCTTGTTGTTGGTTGCTATCTTGCAATATTTTGTAGATTGATAATTTTTCCTGTTTTTCCTATCACCAATTATAGAAACCCAATGTCTTTCCTTTGTAAAATCAATTATAGAAAATCAATTTTTTCTCCTTCTGAACTCTTATACCAATTCCCTTTCCTGTAGCTACTGAATCATACAGCTCATTAATTGTTGGACTGACAGCTTTATCATTCAATATGTGACACACATCATATGTTTCAGGAAGCTCCCATAGCTTTAAAATCTTTACATACATGAAATCCCATATAGAATAACGAGGATTATCACATGACATTGGTAAATTTCCCTTCAAACAATCGATTAAATAAGACTCAGCGTTCTCAGCCATACTACAAGGAATTTGGTTACCAACATCCATACACAATCTCTTTCCCAAAGTGTCCATCATTAACAACAATGAATCAAAGCTTCCAACATATGATGATCTTGAAGAATAATCATGTAGATAACAAAATGAATTATTGGCTACGATTCTCCAATCAACCTTTTTGTATTGAAATCTTCCGATAGCATTCCCTCCAGACAATCTGACATCTGAATAAAATGATCGCTCACCACCTCTAGTAACCTCCGATACCATACAGACCAGCTGGGTTAAGAACCTGAAGCAATACATATACAATTCATTACAAATAATATCTTTATCCCTGAGAGTCTCATAATCTTTCACCAAAGGAATAGACATTCCTTTTCTTTTTAGTGCATCTCCTATCATCTTTAGTAATTTCTTGTACAAATGCTGCCCGATCTGCGCAATGGCATGAGAGCTCATTAACATGCGTTGTGTTGGCTCCAACAATCCGGTAGTGCGTTCTTGTGATCCTCCAACTCCAGACATCAAAGAGTTCCAGTTTTGCTGTCGGTACTTAGGAATGTATAAGTTATATTGAGTAAATTCCTCACGAACAAGTTTCTCCACATGATCTAAGGTTAACAGAGATGTACAATTATGGTTTTAAGCTTGCACCCTCTCTTTTGGACTTTTGATGATGGATAATGAGACTAAATATGAATTGGAAACAAAAAGGGACTTTAGAATTTTAATGTTGAAAAATGGCTAAGATTGGCTTGACAAATGAATTTGAAAAAAAACACGTTTAATCTTTGGACAATGGAATTTTAATAATCGGAGCAAAACATGACTAAAATGATTAGAGAATTCTCACACCCAGATCAAATTTGTAACCTTAACACATCCTTGATTTTCAGCCCGATTTCAACATAAAACCTCCTTAATTTGTATTACGGGCAAATAATTTGTTTAAAAGAATTCCAATGCCTTGATTATCACAGGAATGTACCATCAAATCCCCTGTACCATAATCTAATGCGTTGCCCCTTGACACACATATATCTTCATTCGACGACCAACGATTTTTTAACAAAGCTTTGAGAAAACCTTGACGATGCAGACGAGCTCCATAATGTAGAAAGAAGCATCATCACCAGGGCATTTTAGACCCAAAACCCTGATTTCTTACTTCCTGAGGGAACTGATTAGAACAATCTCCAGTGGAATGAAAACTATGACTCAGAAGATCTGTTAATTATGACCTAATGGAATATGCAGACGGATGTGACATAAACCAACTACATGGTTATAAATATGAGGGCAAATTTTCGGGTGTTACAGCTGCCCCTATTCAATCACTGTAGACTTGGATGGATGACAGCAGTTGCTTTCAGACATTTGAAGTATGCAGGGATTGAATACTAGAAACAACCAGAAAATTTGCACTCTATGGCAGAAGAACAGGGAAATAACCTCAACCGAACGAACTCTGCTTGGATATAATTTATGATGTGAAGAATAGTAAACGGGGATGCCTTTTGGAGTAATGCCAGATGGCTACTGACTTGCCACACTGTGGGTGGACTTGTGATATGATGCCACCCTGAGGATGGACTTTCGCCAATCTGCGATTGGACTTCAAAATACATTGCCACACTGCGGGTGGACTTTGGAAATTGCCACGCTGTGGGTGGATTTTGATATGATGCCACCCTGTGGATGGACTTTCGCCAATCTGCGGTTGGACTTCAAAATACTTTGCCACACTGCGGGTGGACTTTGGAAATTGCCACGCTGTGGGTGGATTTTTGCGGCTTGCCACCCAAAGATGGACTTTGGCCAGTCTGCGGCTGGACTTTTGCTCACTACGGGAGACTTTTGCTCACTACGGGAGACTTTTGCTCACTACGGGAGACTTTTGCTCGCTACGGGAGACTTTAGAGATTTGCCACACTGCGGGTGGACTTTTGCTCACTACGGGAGACCTTTGCCCACTGCGGGGGACTTTTGAGACTTGCCACACTGCGGGTGGACTTTTGCTCACTACGGGAGACTTTGAAACTTGCCACCCGAAGATGGACTTTGGCCAGTCTACGGCTGGACTTTGAAATTTGCCACCCGAAGATGGACTTTGGCCAGTCTGCGACTGGACTTTGAAATTTGCCACCCGAAGATGGACTTTGGCCAGTCTGCGGCTGGACTTTTGCTCACTACGGGAGACTTTAGAGATTTGCCACACTGCGGGTGGACTTTTGCTCACTACGGGAGACTTTTGCTCGCTACGGGAGACTTTTGCTCACTACGGGAGACTTTTGCTCACTACGGGATACTTTTGCTCATTACGGGAGACTTTTGCTCACTACGGGAGACTTTTGCCCACTACGGGGGACTTTAGAGATTTGCCACACTGCGGGTGGACTTTTGCTCACTACGGGAGACTTTGAAACTTGCCACCCGAAGATGGACTTTGGCCAGTCTGCGGCTGGACTTTGAAATTTGCCACCCGAAGATGGACTTTGGCCAGTCTGCGGCTGGACTTTGAAATTTGCCACCCGAAGATGGACTTTGGCCAGTCTGCGGCTGGACTTTTCATATGCTGAATTTGCACGGCCTGTTGCCCCATGACACTGGGGATATTATGTCTTGAGTATTGTTAATGAACTGGTGTGAATATGAGAGAAATTCCTGACGCGGAAGTGATAAGTCTCTGCTGACTCTGTGGGGAAACACAATGATCACGAATTCGATATCAAGAAGCCCTGCGGGGATAACATCTCTGTCAGAGAGGAGCGTGAATAATTCATCTGTCCGAATCATCACCTTTGCCAAAAATAAATTGGACTTTTAGATTTGAGGGTCGTGCCCGAGGATACCTTGATTATTGAGGAATATCCACTCTTATGGACCTGCTGGGGAGGAGAATGATTTATCTAAAATCTTCTAGGGGAATAAGAATTGCCTTGGATCTGATGAGGAATCATGATCAAGGAAACCAACCTAAAGAAAAAATGCTGACTTTAGTGAAGACAACTTCCATTTTCCTGTTGGAGATGACAACACCGAGACACGTCCTGCTGAGGAGGAAAGATTTCAAGTTGTCTCGTGCTGGGGATTAATTGTTTCTGTATGGATTTTACCTTAAGAGGATTTTACAAAAGACTTGGCGTCTTTAAACTCTTAGGTATTGAAACGACTGCATGAATCAATGTAATAACCTTGCTGGGGAGGTAACCATTGCCAATGCGGATGAGTTTGTATCTGTCAGAAGTGTTGAACGAGATAGTTGACTTGACAAGTAACCACGGTATTCTAAACTCCGGGTAAATGCTTCTGATCCTCTGTCTTCGGGAAAGAATGAACTTTCGTACTATTAGGGTGGCTAGGGGTGTTCGCGGGTTGGGTTGGGTTTAATTTGATTAAATCCAATACCCGATCCGATCAATATTCTTTGGGTTGGGTTGAGTGTTCAACCCGTAATTTCAAGATTATACCCGAACCAATCCAACCCGCTTATCAATGGGTTGGGTTGGGTTGGGTTCGTGGGTCATCCACTAAACATAATTTTCAAATTCTAAATAAAATATATCATTTAATTAACTTATTTATATTACAAAAAAATTAAAAAAATCATAAACTTTTAGTATTCAATTTGAATAAAATTTATTGGTTAATAAAAAATTAGAAAAATATACAAATGGTGTAAAGTATAATATAAAAAGTAAGATATATCTCTCTTTGAATATATAAAATTGATCTCTCAAATTTGATTTAGACTTATGTTTTTACAATTAATAAAAACTATAATTATATTAAAAAATATATACATTCTAAGAATTATGCTAGATAATTTATAAATAAAATTAAATAAAAATAGTGAGATATATTAATGGGTTGGGTTCGCGGGTTCTTGGATTTAAAACTTCAAACCCGTTACCCGAACCAAACACCAATGGGTTTGAATGGGTTAGTTCGGGTTGGACCCGTGCATGAATGGGTTGGGTAAAAATAAGGGTTGGGTTGGGTTGGGTGAGTGGGTTCGCGGGTTGGCCCGTACCCATGAACACCCCTAAGGGTGGCCTGCCCCAGTACGAGTACTTGAATAGTTTTGCTCTTGACCGACTAATCTTCGCTCTTGGAGAGATTTGAATCTCGAGGTGATTGCCCCAGTTTGACTGAAGTTTGAAGATATTGCTCGACTTAACTGCCCCGGATTGGTTCAGTACTTTAATTTTGAAGAGATTGCTCGACGTGACTGCCCCGGATTGGCTGGGTACTCTGATTTTGAAGAGATTGCTCGACGTGACTGCCCCGGATTGGCTAGCTCTTACCATGACTAATTGGGAAAGCCCCTGCTCTATGCAGCTTTATTTGGAAAAGTGCACCTCGACGTGACAGTCTTTCAGAAGTTTTAGACTCCTCAACCTGGCAAACTTGAGCTTCTGGATTGAATTTCCGCATGTGAATCATTTATGATGCTCAACAAATGTATGCAAGTGAGAAAATGATTATTCTTAGAATGAAAATCCTAATTCAACAAACATGTTAATCTTGAAGTTTTGAAAATGGATCGTTAACCTTCGTGAGCGAATCACTGGTTAAGATACGACCTTTATTTGAATGAAAGTATGTACATGCAATACCAACAACGTCTTTTAGCATAACTCATAGGAGTCAGGAACGCGTTCTCGTGGTAGTACGCTCTCAAATTAACCCTGTTTCAGTTAGGACTTTTGAGGGTTGTATCGTGGCCTGGTTCCCGGTTATAGAAACAAAGGATATAGGCTCGAAGTTTATTTGTGCCCACCCGCTCTTCGTGATGTTCTCCATTCCTATGTTCAGCTAGTTTTCACAAGCATTCACCTTTCATAAGGGTTTCGTGTTGATTGAGGAACCATTGCTACTATTAGTTCAAGCACTAATCAGGTTATTGTTGAGAGTCAGTCACTCCTCTATTTTTCATGTCTGTGTCACACGACTTTGTTCTCATTTGAGGATCTTTCTTGTGTAATCCTTTTCCGTCTTTTGCTTTTACATTATTTTGCTTATCCCTAACTTTTGCCTGGACTGATTCTTGTGAATCTTTGATTGTGAAGTCCAGCGGGATGCCCTAACTTTTGCCTAAGTCGCTTGTTTTCAAGTTTCGACTTAGCGGGCCTTTTCTTTTCTTTTTCTTTTTGCATTTTGAACAAGTCGCGTGACATTGTTTGTCTTGATTGCTTCGCGAGGGTTGTGACTGCCTCATTCTTTGGTCGACGAAGGATAACCATTGTGGTTTTCAATCTTTGGACCTTTTGACTTAGATAACCATTGTGGTTTTGGGTCTTTGGACCTTTTGACTTGGATAACCATTGTGGTTTCGGGTCTTTGGACCTCTTGATTAGCATAGTAGGATGCAACGGATCTTCAAATACACTCTTTTATGGAAGTCTGGACGCTTGGTCTGACTAGCTGACATCTACCCTGCCCCTGGGTTACATGTGAGGTTTTTTTATGTGAAAAGAAACTCCTACTTCAAGGCTCGAAGGGGTTAGCAAGGGTTTATCTTCCTTATATCTCCAGTGTTTAGGATTTGAAACAATGCCTGTACATCGTTAACAAGGTCTTACTTGAGAGCACACAATTAGAGACTTTGCGTTTTTGTTTCGTCATTCTCCTTCATAGAATTCAAGCATGACAATTGGTATCACAATGTACACATGCAAAATTATAAGGGAATGCAAATGAATTTACTTCAAGAAAAACATGTGAGTTTTATTATTGCTAACATTCAAAAGCAAACAACTTTCATACATGTAGACAAATGTTTAGCATATAAAAGAAACTACAAATGGAAATGCAGTAAAGAAACTTAATATTGCCATAGTTGAGGAGGCTTGGCTCCGTCTGGACCTGTCAGTCTTGGATACTTTCAACGATCAAAAAGCTCTTTTCACAGACTTGTAATCTTCAATTTGCAGTTGCATGCCCAACCATGGCAGTAATACTTCCTCTTCTAGCTATTCTGACTCTGACGCGAGACATCTGAAGGAAAGAGTGAAGCTGGGGAGTAAAGTTGCCCCATAAGTTTGCTCGGAAAGACCTGACGATCTTCTGCCTACGTATCTCCATTGACTGGTGACCAATGAAGAATCAGAGCGACGTAGTTCCCCTCAATAGGGATGAAAAACGAACAATGAAGAAAGGCAATCACATAAATGCCATCACTGAGAGTATTTGAATACTGCTGGCTCTATTTGCTTCATGAGTACCCTGGTGTCCTGGGTGATTAACTTGAAGACTTCAGCTTAACATGGACCATTTGGTAGAATAACCGTGACACTGGTTCCGTCGTGATTAGGTATCGGACTCTGGAGTACCTTTGGATGAGGAGAAAAAATGATTGTGTTGGATTCAATTAGGTCTTGTACCTTGTTTTGAAAAGCCCAACATTTCTCAATACTGTGCCCCTGGGCACCTGAATGGAATTCGCACATGGAATGTGGATCAAAATTTGGTGGTAGATTATCAGCAGAAGGAGCCCTCATGGTTCGGAGCTCAACCAAGTTCAACTTCAGAAGTTCTGGAAGTAATACAGCATATGGACATGGGATAGGATCAAGTCTGCGGTTTCTCGCTCTTGTTCTTTCCTGAAACGGTCTCTGTACCTGTTGTTGCTGACCTTGTGGTAGTGATTGAAAACTTCGTTGTTGACATTGCGTTGGACGCTTGACATGTCTCGGTACTTTCTTACTCGTACTTGGCCAAGGAGTGAATGAAGATTGTTGATGCAGCCCCTTTGGAGACTTAGCCTGAGCAACGATTCTAGAAGAAGGAAAGTTGACCACTTCTTTTGTATTCCTGCATGCCGAAGGAGGAGTTATCTTGTGACACTCAATCAATCCCATTTCGGACAGTTGTGGACATAATTCAGCATAAGACATGGGTATCGGATCAATAACCCTTTCTTGAACCTGTTGATGACGGGTTGCTAGCAATGGAGGAGTTATAGATGAAATCGGTTGAAGTATTTCTCCTGGAAACCGAGGCGTAGCATCTGAGGAGGATCCCCGATAAGGAAAGAAAGTGCTCACTTCTTTGGTAACGATTGATGTAGGATCATTCAGTTCACATGTGGAGTTGGTTCCTATCTGATGTTCTTCCTGACTGCCGAGTGGTGATTGCTGGTGGAGAGATTCAAACTGTAGAGGAAATCCATCTAAAGAACCCTGATTTATTGGACATCCCAAAGAGATGGGAGAAACATGACCTTCTGTTTGAAAAGTAGACACACAACTATTTTCCTTTTTCGACATAGCGTTCATGACTCCTGTAAGCAGCTTTATCTGAGTCTTCATCAAGTTGAATTCTTCTCTCAACAACTTCTGATCCCGGGACAATGCTCGAATGTCCACTACAACATGCCCCAGTTGGGCCTTCATCTCAGTCACCTCCGCTCGGAGTTGTTCCATGTCTAAACCTTGACAGTCGTGATTCAAATTGACCATTCTGGAGAGAAACCAGGAGTGGATAAGAATTTGTCTCTGAACACCTGTAAAAAATGCAAGGATGTATGCAAATGTCATGTTCAGTTATTTCCACGGAGTCCATCTGTTTTGATCCAAGTTTTTAATGCAGAAGAAAAATCCGACATAATCCAGATATGGGATCCTTAGAAGTAACTGAACATGTATGCTGAAATGCCATGATGTCATGTATGCAACTGGCATGCGGTCAGCGGTCCGACGCTGGCGTGGATCAGATAACCAAGTGTTGGTGAAGATCATGATATCAATATCTCTGTGCAGAAGTTCCATAATTCTCAACCAAGTATCATATAGGACCGGATCACATCATTGAGTAACACTGGCAAAAGCGGGTATGTTGGAAGTTTTAGGGTTCCTGCAAACCTGTAAACCCCTCCCAATCTCACGGGTGTTGCTACTACGGGTCAACATCACGGACTCTCAGAGCCGAATAGCAATAATACGTTCACCATTTCCGAGAAATGGCTCATGTCCAAATCAGGGAATCGGTTTAGCATTATGTACTACTCAGGGAGGCCTCAGCTGAATTCCGGAAAAACAAGCATCCCTCATAAGTTCCAGGCCTCAAGCACTGAAGTCGAGAAACAATAGTACATTCATCCCGAAGGGTACAATACTACCGTCATACGACCAGTTGCTTTAACCAGGTTCCTGTGAGAGAACAAGGTCATCCTATGCGATTTCCTAGTGGGCCCTCGGGTGCGAATGGGTTTGCCACGAAATGTGGTCTGCCACTGTCACCACTGGAGAGGGTTGTTTCCACTAAGGTCCTCGATGATCGGTTCCCAGTGTTAGCAGCTCAGGTGGGAACATTCTATGGTCTGCCTAGGCAGTATAGAACATATCCCAAGAGAGCCTGATCTGGGTGTGGGACTCGTGAAAACTACACGTGCTCAAGACCACGCAAGCCACACGACTGCCCACTCTAAATCCTATGTGTATACTCAAGCCGGGTATTTGGCTTATCTCACAATAATCCCCTCCCGCCAAGGAAAATCAGAACAGCCAGTACAGTATATGCCAGTATATGCAACAGTAAAGTAAAGTGCAGAAAGCTGTAAATAAAGCTGTAAAGGAAAGCGGTAAACCGTAAACAAAACAGTAAAGCTAAACTAAAGCATAACAGCGAAAGAATAAACACCCAAAGAAAATAGAAACAGACAAACGCTAGGATTGACTCTCGAAGGGGAATTTAGAATTTCTAAAGGTCCCCAGCAGAGTCGCCAGCTGTCGCTCCCGGGATTTTCATCCTAGTACAAACGCGAAAGTGGCGCGGAAAGGTAGAGTCGCCAGCCAGACATTTTTATCCCAAAGGAATGGGAAAGGTAATGTTGCACAAACCTAAGGAAGAAGGAAAAGGACGAGGCCTTGCGAACCAAAGATATGGATTCGGGAGTCGGTTACGAATTGAGAAGGTATTAGCACCCCAATCCGTCCGCCGTACTCGACGGGATCCACGCTTAAAAGTCTGTTTTCAAAGGGTGAGAAATAATATGCTGTTTAACTGAAAGAATAGCTATCTGGAATGAAATGGAATTGAGAAAAAGAAATGGACTTAACAAATGGGAATAAAATGAGAAAATGTAGGGAAAAAGAAAGATTGTGCTCGAATGGGCCCTACCCCACTGCCTACGTACCTCATCGGGATAAATGAGGATCAGAGACGCCGTAGTTCGTCTAACTAAGGCTTACACTCGTTTGTGGTTTTTAGGATGACGTTGCCATAGCTCTAGCTCAGGTGTTACCGGCTCTGACACGAGGGTGTTTACCGTATTGCTGTTTGAACTGTCGAGACAAGTCATGAAGAGTATGAGATGAGAAAGAAGACGTGACTTCTTGGTTTGTTGTTTTTTAGGAGAAATGTTTTGAATTTGTGTTTATTGAATGTACAACGCTAAAGACTATGACACAGGAGCGAATACTTTCCAAGATCGCCCCCAATGGAACGTTTGTATAGTATCCTAGAAGAGTGAAGGAGACCTCCACTAATCATTTCCCGTATAGCTTAAGGCTCGTGACGCATTGTACACCTTTCCTTTGTTAATTGTTTTTGACTTTATTTTGAGATGAGAAGAGACTCAAGTTATGAAAGGTAAACATTCTAAGGGCTACTAGACCTACCCTAAATCAGTTTAAATTCATGGATAACCTATGGTTAGTGAGGCTTACAATTGAATCTACCTAAGAAACATAAGACTAAACATGCAAGTAACATAAGTTAGTAATAAGCAATAGGGTCCTCCTAGGTCATGGTAGGTAAAAACGCATATGAAATATAAACAGGATGGAACAATGGGGTGTGTAGGTCGGTTGCGTGGTGCTATGACACACGACTTATGGTATGAAACATACAAGGTTTGATATTGGTTGAACAGAATGGAACGAAGGTGATCGTGGAACCCTAAAATGATATAGACTTTATTTATTTATTCGAAAATATACTCGACGTTGGATCGAATACTTTATTTGTTTTTGAATATTTGGTTTTCTATCGATTCGTTTTATCTTTTCTATCCTACTTATGGAAACAATAAAAGCATACAAATCCTAAGCTATTACATCACAAAATACACAAAGTATAAAACACAATTAAGGCATAACAATATCCAAGTCCATAAGCCAAACCTTGCAAAACACCTTGCACAAAGAAAGAGCAAATAGTTAGTACATGATATGGATTATGTACATGCATAATGTGAAGGAATGAATTAAAATGGCAAAAATATTAAAAGTCATGAGAAAAATATGAAATTAAATTCCTAAGGTCTTCAACCTGATTATATTATTGTGTTAAAAAATCTCTAAAAAATTCTTATTCTAACTATGGTAAATGACCACCTAAACCTAACTAAAGTTCAATCACAAATTTACACAAATTATACTACCAAAATAATAGAAAAAATGTCCTAAAAATTCACCAAAAAATATTCTAGATACTTTAACTTGTCTTTTAATCATAGCAAAAAGAATGGGCAAAAAATATTATGGGAAGTGACCTAAATAAATTGTACAATTTTATGTGTCCAAATGGAAATTCAATATAAGTCCATTAAACTAAAAAATCGATATTAAATAGAAAAATGGTTAAAATCAAAAAGTAGAAATTGGAAAGGTTTCTAAATTGAATTAAGATTCTACCATAATTTTCTTGGAATTTTAATATGCATTTTAATATTTATTTTGAATTAATTTTGGAAACTATATAAAAGTAGAAATCACAAGAGAAGAGAAATGGGAGAGGGTGAGAACAGGAAGTTTTCTAAGTTACAACCCATATTGGGCCTGCGTATGGGGGTGCAGATAGCAATTGTACTAGGCCCACGCGCACAGGTCTTGATAGTGCATGAGAGCTTACTGTAAGGTGGCGCGCGTAGGATTGGGACGGTAGTGTTAATTGAGTATTCTGAGGTTTTCTTTTTCAAATTCATCAATTAATGGTTTTTAAAATGAATTAATGGTGCAATTAGTTATGTTAATGAATTTTGATTCTTCATAAACTAAAATTAATTATCTAAAACAGCATTAATCTTTAATTAATCTATTATACTCATAGACAAATGGATCTCCTTCACAAAAAAGAACGAAACAAACAAGACTACTCTTCTCCTCCTTCGCCCTCACTGTTCACGCGAAACCCTAGCCGCCGCCGTTTTCCGAAACAACTCCTCTCCCCACCGTCATCACCTTCTCTCTCAACGCGGCCTCTCTCCTTCTCTTCACAAACCCTAGACGGCGGCGTCCAACCAACCGAAAACCCCTAAACGCCTCGGCGGCTTCTTCGTCCACCTCTCGAATAAAACCTCCTCATCCCTCTCGTTTCAAACCCGAATCCAAACTCTCACAAATTCTCAGATTATTTCAACCATTCCTAGTTCTAAATCGATGACAAAGAGAGAAGAGTCGTGTGTACCTGAGTTGACGAAACTGACAACTATCCAGAAATGACAACCTCACTTCATCCTTTCAACATCCGCTCGCCTCTTTGCCCCAAGCCGAATGCTTAACCACCGATGCGCCGCCGAAGCCTAAATCCCCCCCTTCAATTGATTCAGGTGCAACACGACGAAGGTCTGTGGAAAATTATTGCTTGCGATGATGGCGAAGATGATAATCGTTGTTAGGTGGTGATGAGGAATATGACATTCGATCGGCCTTTGGGGTGGAAACGTGAGCAATGCCGTTGCGATTCGGGGAACGAAACCAGTGATGAAGATTGAAGGCGAGATAGCTTTGTCTACTTTCGGTATTTTGTTTATCGATTTCCGGCGCAATTCGTCCTGGTAACTCCCTCTCTCTTATCTTTGAGAGTCTGTTTCTTCTTGTCTCATCCTCTTTGTTGAATTTACAGGTCGAATCTTGTTGAAGCTTGTTGACTATGAACAATATTACTGGTTTGAGGCTGAGCATTTAGTCATGATTTTTGGTGATGAGCTTTCGGATTCCTTACTCGTGTAACCACCCTGTTTCGAGATTGTTTCCATTAGTCTTGAATTCGAATTCTATTGCACCGATTAACTCACAAGGTTGCAGAAACTTTGCAGGTGGTTGGATGGTTGATCTTTGAGGGTTGCCGAAAGGTGTTGTGGCCGCGAGTTTCCTTTGGTGTTGCTGGTTGAAGAGATCCGTGGCATAGAGGAAGGTCGATTGAAGGTAATCGTCGACACTGACTAGTGAAATCCTGCTGGTTATTGTTTCAATTCTTCTTCTTTCATTGCTTTTCGCTCTTTGTCGATGAATGCCACTTCCTGTATCATGATTCTTTAATCCCTGCTGTAAACCGTTGTTGATGGTTTATTTTGTTATGCAGGTTCATTTGGGAATCTTGCGGGCTGATGAAGATTGAAATGGTGTCGCGGTTGTTTATTAAGGGAGAGTGGATAAAGGTGAAGAGAAGGAGAGGTCCAAAGAAATGGAGTTGAAGGATGACTGTGGATGGAGAATGGAGGATCAAGAGAGGAAGATTGATGGTGAAGTTGTTGATGATGACAGTGAAGGCACAATGCAGTTAGAAATAAGGAGAAGTTGATGGGTGAAGGTGATGAAGAAGTTAGGAGGAGAATGGAGAATCAAGTGAAGAAGAGTGAATGAGAGCCAAAGAAAATTCAGCCCCGAATAAGAAGATCAGTGGCCTTTTTATTGAGATTCATGGTGAGTATTCTTTGTTATTCAGTTAAGTTTCTGTTGAAAAGTCGGTTAGAAATTCTGTTTTTGCTATTATGAAGTTAGTTAGAGGTTATGAAAACAGTTAAGAATTCTGTTAGGATTATTGGAAGATAAGGAAATTCGGTTAGGGAAGTAGAAGTTAGTTGGTGACAGATGGTCATAATTTAATCCTTATACTTGTTTGTAGCTGCAAATTGGTTCCTCTCTATTTGATGCATTGACAAACTATCATTTTCTCTTGTGTTAATTTCCTTGGATGTACCTCTTTTGACAAAAAGTTACGTTGTAAAGCTGCTGCTGCCGATTTATCACTGATAGAAATTTTGGCATGCTAGTTGTTATTTTTGCTGTCTTGACCATTAAGATAATTAAGACTAGAACTGACAGTTAGTGATCTATGTTGAATATATTGATGAATCATTGGCGTTTTCTTGAATCTTTGTAGGTTGGAGATCAATTAAAGATGCGTGAAGTTGTTCTGAGATCCTTGTTCAAGGCCAACAGTCCTTCTTTTAATGATGCAACACTGACTTCGGTAATAACGCCATTTGAAGTCTCGCGAATCTGTACAGGTGGTTTACCAGCATGTCCATTTGCAGTATCGGATTTGCTTATAGTGGATGCGTCCAACGAGTCCCTTACTTCTTCTTTAAGAATCTCGATAACGGAAACATACAGCCGAAGTTCAATTCGCAACAGGATGGTTTCTCTCATAGCTTGTTGTTGGTTGCTATCTTGCAATATTTTGTAGATTGATAATTTTTCCTGTTTTTCCTATCACCAATTATAGAAACCCAATGTCTTTCCTTTGTAAAATCAATTATAGAAAATCAATGTTTTCTCCTTCTGAACTCTTATACCAATTCCCTTTCCTGTAGCTACTGAATCATACAGCTCATTAATTGTTGGACTGACAGCTTTATCATTCAATATGTGACACACATCATATGTTTCAGGAAGCTCCCATAGCTTTAAAATCTTTACATACATGAAATCCCATATAGAATAACGAGGATTATCACATGACATTGGTAAATTTCCCTTCAAACAATCGATTAAATAAGACTCAGCGTTCTCAGCCATACTACAAGGAATTTGGTTACCAACATCCATACACAATCTCTTTCCCAAAGTGTCCATCATTAACAACAATGAATCAAAGCTTCCAACATATGATGATCTTGAAGAATAATCATGTAGATAACAAAATGAATTATTGGCTACGATTCTCCAATCAACCTTTTTGTATTGAAATCTTCCGATAGCATTCCCTCCAGACAATCTGACATCTGAATAAAATGATCGCTCACCACCTCTAGTAACCTCCGATACCATACAGACCAGCTGGGTTAAGAACCTGAAGCAATACATATACAATTCATTACAAATAATATCTTTATCCCTGAGAGTCTCATAATCTTTCACCAAAGGAATAGACATTCCTTTTCTTTTTAGTGCATCTCCTATCATCTTTAGTAATTTCTTGTACAAATGCTGCCCGATCCGCGCAATGGCATGAGAGCTCATTAACATGCGTTGTGTTGGCTCCAACAATCCGGTAGTGCGTTCTTGTGATCCTCCAACTCCAGACATCAAAGAGTTCCAGTTTTGCTGTCGGTACTTAGGAATGTATAAGTTATATTGAGTAAATTCCTCACGAACAAGTTTCTCCACATGATCTAAGGTTAACAGAGATGTACAATTATGGTTTTAAGCTTGCACCCTCTCTTTTGGACTTTTGATGATGGATAATGAGACTAAATATGAATTGGAAACAAAAAGGGACTTTAGAATTTTAATGTTGAAAAATGGCTAAGATTGGCTTGACAAATGAATTTGAAAAAAAACACGTTTAATCTTTGGACAATGGAATTTTAATAATCGGAGCAAAACATGACTAAAATGATTAGAGAATTCTCACACCCAGATCAAATTTGTAACCTTAACACATCCTTGATTTTCAGCCCGATTTCAACATAAAACCTCCTTAATTTGTATTACGGGCAAATAATTTGTTTAAAAGAATTCCAATGCCTTGATTATCACAGGAATGTACCATCAAATCCCCTGTACCATAATCTAATGCGTTGCCCCTTGACACACATATATCTTCATTCGACGACCAACGATTTTTTAACAAAGCTTTGAGAAAACCTTGACGATGCAGACGAGCTCCATAATGTAGAAAGAAGCATCATCACCAGGGCATTTTAGACCCAAAACCCTGATTTCTTACTTCCTGAGGGAACTGATTAGAACAATCTCCAGTGGAATGAAAACTATGACTCAGAAGATCTGTTAATTATGACCTAATGGAATATGCAGACGGATGTGACATAAACCAACTACATGGTTATAAATATGAGGGCAAATTTTCGGGTGTTACAATGAGCTACAAAGCTCGTTTGTCGTACATGAACAAAAGTTTCGAAGGAAGGAAATAGAAGAAGAGCAAGTATTAAAGGTGACATATGAAGAGAGAAACACTTGAGGCAGAGGCAGAGGCATGGCTGGAAGCAGTCGAGGCATGGCTGGAAGCGGTCGAGGCAGAGGTCGAGGGAGGCAACCCACCAACAGAGCATTGATTGAATGCTATCGATGTCACATGATATGACACTATCAATATGAGTGTCCTAAGTGGGATGGAAAAGCAAACTTTGTAGAGTTTGATAATGATGAGGAACTTCTACTCTTGGCTTACGTAGAAAAATACAAAGCTACTAGAGATGAAATTTGGTTTCTCGATTCAGGGTGTAGCAACCATATGAGTGGTAATCGAGAATGGTTTTCAGAATTGAATGAAAGTTTCAAACAAACTGTAAAGCTGGGTAATGATAGTCGTATTGTTGTTATGGGAAAAGGAAGTGTGCGGATGGAAGTTAATGGAATTGTTCAGGTAATATCAAATGTGTATTACATTCCTGAATTAAAGAATAACCTACTTAGTATAAGTCAACTATAGGAAAAGGGGTTAGCAGTGCTAATCCAAAATGGTACATGCAAGGTGTATCATGAAAGAAAGGGAGTTATTATGCACTCAGACATGAGTGGGAATAGGATGTTCTACTTTCTAGCTGGTATGGTTTCAAAAACTCCAAGGTGTATGCAGATTCAGTCCATGGATGAGTCAAACTTGTGGCACTGTCGATTCGGGCATTTAAGCTACAAAGGTTTACATGCCTTATCACACAAAGGAATTGTGGAAGGGTTGCCGACCACCATTACAGCTCCGCATAAATTGTGCTCAAATTGTTTGGAAGGTAAACAACACTGGGAGAACATCCCAAAGAAGAGCTTATGGAAATCAGCACATAAAATGCAGCTGATACACTCAAATATATGTGGTCTGATTATGCCGACATCGAACAACAACAAAAGGTACATATAAAGTTTTATTGATGATTTCTCACGAAAGACATGGATATTCTTTCTAAACCAGAAATCAGAAGCTTTTGTCATGTTCAAAAGTTTTAAAGCATGTGTGGAAAAGGAGGCTGGAGCAAGCATTCAATGCCTTAGAACAGATAGGGGTGGTGAGTTCACTTCAAACGAATTTACAGAATTTTGCAAAGAGCATGGGATTAGCAGACAACTCACAGCAGCATATACGCCTCAACAAAACGGTGTTGTTGAGCGCAAATCGAACAATCATGAACATGGTTCGATCCATGCTGGTTGAGAAGAATATGCCAAAAGAGTATTGGGAAGAAGCAGCAAAGTGGTGCATTCATATTCTAAATAGATGTCCAACAGCAGCCTTGGATGACAAAACTCCACAAGAAGCTTGGAATGGCATTAAACCAAAGGTAGACTACTTTCGAATTTTTGGTTTCTTAGCACATGTACACATTCCATATCAAAGAAGAAGCAAGTTAGAGGACAAAAGCAGAGCACGTGTATTCTTTGGAGTAAGCAAAGAGTCCAAAGCATATAGACTCATTGATCCGACCATAAAGAAAATCTGCATAAGTCGTGATGTCGTATTTGAGGAAAATGTAGGTTGGGACTATAAGAGAAGCAAGAATGAAGAAAGCTTGGATGTCTTGGAGTACGATGACAATGATAAAAAGGAAGAAAGTGACGGGGCTGAACCGGAAGAAGTGGGCAATTCATTAAACTCATGTGATGAAACCAATCCAAATTCTCAAACAGAAAGGCCAAAAAGACAACATAAAACACCAGCTTGGATATCAGAATATACTTCAGGGGAGGGACTCTCTGAAAAAGAAGAAGAAGTTGTAATGATGATAATGCCAGAGGATGATCCAGTGACCTACCATGAGGCTGTAAAAAGTAAGAAATGGAGAGATTCAATGGAGAAAGAAATTGACTCCATAAAAAGGAATTACACATGGAGTGTATGTAATTTTCTGAAAGGTGTCAAACCAATCGGAGTCAAATGAGTCTACAAGACAAAACTAAATGAAATTGGAGAGATAGAAAAATGCAAAGCAAGGTTAGTTGCTAAAGGATATGCACAACAATACGGAATTGACTACACAGAGTTATTCGCTCCAGTTGCTCGGCTAGATACAATCAGGCTCATCCTAACAACTGCGGCACAAAATAAATGGGAGGTGTTTCAGTTAGATGTGAAAAGTGCTTTTCTTCAGGGAGATCTTGAAGAAGAGGTATACGTACAACAACCTTTGGGTTTCGAGAAACAGGGTGAAGAGGATAAGGTGTATAAGCTCAACAAAGCATTGTATGGACTCAAACAGGCACCAAGAGCATGGTACAGTCGGATCGAAGCATATTTTTCTCGTGAAGGATTTAAACGGTGCTTCTGCGAATATACACTCTTTACAAAAGCAATGGAGGGTGGTAAGCTTTTAATTGTGAGTCTTTATGTAGATGATTTGATTTACACTGGAAATGATAAAATTTTGTGTGAAAATTTTAAGAACTCAATGATGCATGAGTTTGATATGTCTGACTTGGGTAAAATGAGGTACTTCTTGGGAGTTGAAGTAATTCAAAATAAGAATGGAATTTTCATATGCCAGCGAAAATATGTTCAAGAAGTGTTAGCTCGGTTTGGAATGGAGAATAGTAATGCAGTGGGAAATCCTATTGTGCCAGGGACAAGGCTTTGCAAGGATGAAGAAGGGAAAAAAGTTGATTCAACAATGTTTAAGCAAGTCGTTGGCAGCCTTATGTACTTAACAGCAACACGACCATATATAACGTATGCGGTGAGTCTCATTAGCAGGTTTATGTCTTCTCCAACAGAGGCACATTGGAGTGTAGCAAAGAGGATTCTTCGATATCTTAAAGGAACAATGAAGCTGGGAATATTTTATAGGAATGAAGGATGACTGATTTAATTGCATACACATATAGTGATTTTGCAGGGGATCTCAATGACAGGAAGAGTACATCTGGATACGTGTTCTTGCTTGGGAAGGGAGTTATCTCTTGGTCTTCGAAAAAACAACCCGTTGTAACCTTGTCCACAACGGAGGCCGAATATATAGCTGCTGCATCTTGCGCTTGTCAATGCATTTGGCTGAGAAAACTGCTTAAAAATCTCGGTCATATGGTAGAGGGAAGCAGTGTAATCAATTGTGATAATAGCTCAACTATACAGCTTTCAAAAAATTCAGTGTTTCATGGAAAGAGTAAACATATAGATGTGAAGTTTCACTTCTTAAGGGACTTGGTGAGCAATGGAACGGTAATGTTGAAGCATTGTAAAACACATGAGCCGATAGCAGATCTTATGACAAAGCCGATAAAGATGGAGCAGTTCTTAAAGCTTCGAGACATGCTAGGAATGGTTGAAGCACCAGAAGTAAACTAAATGCTACTGCATTTTAGTTTAAAGGATGGATTGAAGGGTTTCATTTTTACTGTCAGTCAATAAAAGGCATGTAGAATAGGTCTCAAATGTAACGTTCATTTTGTTTCCATAATTTTAGCTAGCTGGTTTGTTTCCTTAGTTTTAGGAATATTCTGTTCCAATTTTGTTTTGTAAAGGCTATTTAAAAGCCTAGTTTCCAATGAATAAAGCATCGAAGTATTTCCTTTGCATTGTCAATAATTTTAACAAAGTTCCTCAGTTATCACAAAGTTTTTGTTGTTAGCCAACATTGTAATACAACGCTGTCGCTCCCGGGATTTTCATCCTAGTACAAACGCGAAAGTGGCGCGGAAAGGTTAGAGTCGCCAGCCAGACATTTTTATCCTGAATGAATGGGAAAGATAATGTTGCACAAACCTAAGGAAGAAGGAAAGGACAAGGCCTTGCGAACCAAAGATCTGAGTTCGGGAGTCGGTTACGACCTGGGAAGGTATTAGCACCCCAGATCGTCCGTCGTACCCGACGGGATCCACGCTTGTTTGTTTGTTTCAAAGGGTGAGAAATAAGAATGCTGCTGAATAAAACCGCTAGCTGGAATGGAAATGAGAAATGAACTGAAATAAGAACATGAGAATGGAAAGAAAAGGGGAAATGTAGGGAAAATAAAGAATGTGCTCGAACGGGCCCTACCCCGCTGCCTACGTACCTCATCAGGATAATGAGGATCAGAGTCGACGTAGTTCGCCTAACTAAGGCGGGAACTATTTGTTTGTGTTTTTTACAGCTGGAACTGCGTATGTCTATGCTCAGGTGTTGCAGGCTCGTCTGGTACGAGTGCGTTTACCGTCTTGCATGTGTGACAAGTCGCCGCGAGTTCGCGTTGTGAGTGAATGAGATGAGAAGAGAAGTTCCCGCAGGATAGTCGTTTATTATTTGTTTTTGTCTTTTATGAGAAGTGTTTTGAATTTGTTTGTGAAATGTCTTGTACTAAGACCTATCCATTGCGGGAAGTATTTACACCTCGCCCCGAAACAGGACGCGTATAAACACTCCGCAACAAAGTCTCGTGTCGTACAAGATTGTTCGGCTTTTATTCTTAAATGTTTTATTGCTTTTCTTTATAAGATGAGAAAGAATGACTCAAGTTGAAAAAAGGAAAAATCTAAGGGACTAAGACTCAATCCTAATGTGTTATGTATTTACAAAGTGATCCTAGTGGTTAGTGAGGTTTTCTATTCCTAATGGAAACTTAAAACTACTAGAATTCAACTTACTTCTTAATGAAGTTAAGTTGATTCCAAGAACAAATGGGAATCCTATACAAGTTGTAAAAATAAAAGTAAGGCAAAACAATGAAATCAACTATGAGAAATAATATTCTAAAAATGCCTTAAAGGCATGAATAATAAATAGTCTTATTTATTTATTCTATTCCTATATGGAAATGAATTTTATACTAAAGTCTAAATCTAGGTTAAACTTAATATTCATCCTAAAACAAATTAAACTAAACCTAAGCCTAATGTTAAATTCTATGACTAAAATTAATCTAGACTATTATTATTATTATTTTTTGTATTGAACTATATTGTTATTATTTTTTAGTGGCCTAAACTAATGGGACTTATGCATAACTAGGCCTAAAACTAATATTCTAAGAAAATACTAAAACTCCTAGAAAAATTATGAAAATTAAATTGTAAGGTCTTAATAATATCTAAAATATTATATTAAGAGGAATCCTAAAAAATCTTATTTTTTCTATGCCTAATAACTAATTATTTCAAGCTAAGAATTAACTACTAATTCCTAAGAATTATATCACTAAAACCTAAGATAAAAACATCTAAAAATTCCATAAAATATATCCTAAGAACTATTAGGGGTCTTTTAATTATAGAAAAAAGAATGGCTCAAAAAAGTGGTTAGAAGCTATTTAAATAAAATAAACAAGGTTCAGCACACTTAATAGAAATTCAATAGAACTAATTAATAGAAAAATTCATAATTAAATCAAAAATAATCAAATTCCAGAAAATGAAAATGTCATAAATTTCTAAGTTGATTTATTAAGCCACTTGATTTTTTTTGGGAATTTTCTTAAGCATTTACCTATTTTTTATTGAATTATTTCTAACCTATACTAAAAAAATCTAAAAGGATAATGGTGCATTAAAAGTGGTGTAACGAGACTACTTACTTGGCCGCAGTGCCGATTCTTCACATAAAAGAAATCCAAAAACTCCATCCAAGCCTTGTAATCTTCTATGAGCAAAATAAATGTTCATCTTCCATAATCATTTTATGAAGCTTTGCCATAATCGAAATTGATTCTTATCGATAAAAGAAGCTCATGAATACTTAAGTTCAAAATTAGTTCTAAACAACAATTAAGATTAGTGTAAAGACTCTAATTAAAATTAAAAATGGACCAAGATAATAATCCAAAGAAAACAAGATCAATGATTTAACAAAAATTAATTAACAATTTTTTTTGACAAAATTCAATAGGAATTTCTAAAAAAAACACTAAAGAGGCCAAAGGAGGTGTAAGCTGAATTAAAGGGTAACATATAGCAGGTCCATGGTGTAGCTGGCCCAATTCGGCTTAAATGCTTGCAGGAGAGGTATGTGTAGCACTTGGGAGGCGTAAAACAGAATCCATGGCCTGAGAACAAAGCCCAACCCAAGTCTACTTCTGAAACCCTAGAATTCATCATACATGAAAAACAAAAAGCAACACTTTCACTTCTTCTTCCCCAACGGCGCCCCGGTGGCATCTCCAATCCGCCGCCGCACCTCCAACAAAACTGACGGCCCCAAACGAAACCCTGTCGTGAGCTTCTTCGTATCAATGACGTTCAACAATAATGATCGAATCCTCACGAGAAAACGCGGTGGTTGACCTCAAGATCCGCACAAATCCGCAAGATGGAACTTGTTGAGATGAAGACGTCGGAATGTTTCTTGGCATGCTACGATTCGCCGCGATCCTTAAACCTTGCGGGGCGGTCTTCTTTCATTTGCATCGTCACACAGATTCGCGAACAACATTGTCCGTTAACACATCTCAACGAGATCCAAAGAAAAATCAACATACTGACCCGAAGAAAATGGCGAAGACACAAGCTTTCAGGTACAAAAATTGCTGCAAATTGATCATCTTCTTCTACTCTGAAAAGATGCGTATTCTTGTGTTATTCTTCACAAACTTTTGCGTCTCAAACTCATCGCAAGACGGAGTTACCGAATCAGTTTGCTGTTATTGTACGATTCCTTGCTGAATCTTTGCGAATTGGTTCTTGTATTGTTGACTCGCTGTGTAACTGTGTTATCGAATTTTCTTTGTAGTTTGCGAATCTTTGTTGATTGAAGATGTGAAGGTTATTGATGATGAAATTCTATTGAAGGAGGCGGATTTGCAGGATCCAGAAGATTCATATTGATGAACCCAAGTATTGGAGATGATGAAGATTGGGAGAGATTCTGAATTTTTTGTGTTAAAGGATTTAGAAGTTCAAGAATTGATGAAGAAACATTCAGGTTGAGAATTGAAGAAGAAGTGAGGTTGATGAATATAATGGTGAAAGATTCAAGAAGATTGAGATTAGATAGGGTTGAAGATTGTTGCTTGAGGTTGAAGAAGATTGGAAGGAGAGTATTAAGATTAACATGGTGATGAGTGCTTGAAAAGGAAACTGTGGAAGAAGCTGGATTGACTCAGAATCTGCTGACTTATAGGAGCTTTGAAGACGGTTCTGGAAACTTCAGGTATAGTTCAGTTGGACTTTTCTAGAAGAATTCGGTTATCAATTTGTCATTTTCAGTTATGAGTTTTTGCTAGCATCTGTTTTGGTTCAGTTATGTCTATGAGTCCTGGTAGAGCAGAGAGGATAACTGATGCAATGATAGCAATTGGTGTATAATACAATAGGTTTGTCAAAAACTGTAGTGATATCATCACTGTAACTGCCATCACAATGTTTGATATTAAACTTTCACATCCTGCAGCATAATTAACCGCGGTTCGAGAGAATGAACCAGTTGCAACATAACATGAGGTGAGAGATCCTATGATGTTTGTGAAGCCTATTGACATCATCTCTTTGTTACCGTCTAGCTGGTATCCTTTGATCGACGCAAAAGATCGTCCAACAGCAACAGATTCAGTAAGGGCAACGACAGCGACAACGAGTCCGATTTTGGCAACATCGAGAACATGTGGACTGTTGAAGCCTAATTGATTGATGGAGATTGGATTCGGTCCTCCTTTGACATGTTTCACAATTTTAACTCCGCTTTTATCGGCTCTCGCTAGAAAAACAACTAGAGTTGACAGTATAACAGATACAAGTGGTGCAGTTGATGCCAACCAGAACAAATTCTTCTTCCTTTTACCCAGAAATCTAGTTGTTAGGATGAACACCAAGAAAGAGCCTTCCAGGATAAAATTATGAGGGTTCCACTGCATGTAATTCAATTTATAATAATATTAATAATTCTTTTAATTAATGGAGATAGTGGATCTCCTTAATGTAGTCTGCGATTTGCCTTGAAATCTTTCGTTAAACTCCTGTTTACCAATACCGACAAGTAACTGGAACAAACAAGCCCACAAAACCAATCACGCCATTTAGCTACAAATTTCATAGCTTCTAAATTTTTAAGCAAGAAATTTTGAGCTCTAACTGTTTTACAATTCAATGATATAAATTATGGTTTATAATTTCCAAATTTTCGGCGTTAATAGGACTTTTCATGTATCTATGTATCGGTGTTAAGAGGATAATCTCTTCAACAACTTTTTACTTTCTTTCTTAATAACTGCCTCAGACATATAAAATTAATTTGCTAAGAAGCTTGAAGATTGGTGTTAGATCTCTCATTAGTAGGCTGTGAATCATTGAAGGTGGAGACTTCCGGTATCGAGGCCATTGAATGTTACGGACGGACGATGAATCCAAGAGTGGCTGCAAATTTTCTTTTGCTTTTTTTCTCTTCAAGTTTTGATGACTATAAGGACTTTTATTCCCGAACCTTTGCAATTCAATTAATCTCCTTCTTCTTTTTTTGTGGCTAATTTTGTGTTGTAATTTGAAGCTCTTTGTATGATTACAACTTGAGATTTCTATTTGAGACAAATCAAGATCAATGGCATGTGGTCTAGAAAAGAAATGAATTGACTAAGAAAATTTCGTGAATGACTTTCGAAAATGAAATGAATATGATGTGAACTAATGAATGGTCTTGGCTTGAAAAATATAAATGGGTTTTGTTCTACACAACCATAGGAGTTTTTGAAATGAGATTAGAATTGGACCAAATAACTTATGGTAAAAATGAATTTGGTTTAGGAAAAGAATTTGGACAACTAAATGGATGTAGTTATCTAATTAGTTTGAGATATGGCTAAGTACTTATGAAAAAATGGGTTTGATATGGGACATGAAAATTGAAAGGTGGTTCTATATGGATTTCGGACAAAATGAAAGAAAACTAACAATGAAATGATGGAAACGTATTGAAAAAAGAAAGATGAGGATGGAATGGAATACTCAAGAGTGGTTCATAACAATGAGACCAAAACAATGCATGAAATCCTGATTTTATCCCAAAACCCATTTGGATTCTTTTCGTAAATCTGTAAACATAACCACTTCTAAGCCACTGAATAATTTTCCAGATAAATTACACCCCCTTTGAATCGTCTGAACCAAACCATGATCCTTTGAATCCGAATGCGTCACTGATAAAATGAAAAATCAAACCAAACTTCATACAAAACACTACTCGATAAACTGAACACGGCAACCTGAACTTTAAATATGCATTGTTTAAGAAACCGTCCAGTGGCCCAAAATACATCTTACAGTTGCAACCATCTCTTGATAGTTTGGCCCTAACTAGATCAAACTCCCATCTGAATCGAAACATAACTGAACAACCGCATTTGAAGTGGAATCATCGTCCAGCGAATATCCTCTATCATTTCAATCTCTGACCGATAACGTATGAAACCCTAATTTCTCTGGGTCCTGATCACATGCCTTATGAATCCATGCAACGCACTATTATGATGTTAATGAATTGACGAGAAATGCTGATGAATGCAAGATGATGAGCCAATAAAGGGAATAAATAGGAGGGCAAATTTTGAGGTATTACAGCTGCCCCTATTCAATCAACTGCAGACTTGAATGGATAATTGCAACAGCTTTTAGACGTTCAAGGTATGGAGTGATTGAATACTCAAATAAAACCTGAAAATTTGCACACTGAGGGTAATGGAAATGCCACCTGCCCATTTATTTATTTATGTCTTTTTTGATTTTGACCTCTGAATAGGTAGCGGAACATAAGACCAGGTGAAAATATACTAGGAAAAATGCCATCCTCGAACGACAACTCACAAGGGATCCTCGAATCCAATACTAAAACCATCCTGGAATAGAAACACGATAGTATATCGGCCGCAGGCGATAACCATCAACAACAAAGACTGACCTCGGACAGACTTTGCAAAAGAGACAAACTGACCTCGATCAATAAGCTCAAAAAGTGAACTACTATCCTCGAATAATAGCCACAACAACAAGACCAACCGCAGAAGGACTTGAAGAAAAGATATGTCATCCTCGAATGACAAATCAAAAGATCCTCGGATCTAACACAAAACCATCCTCGAATGGAGACGCAAAGGTGTACCAGCCCCGACTGATAACCAAAAGACAAAGCTGACCTCAGACAGACTTTGCAAAAGAGACAAACTGACCTCGATCAATAAGCTCGAAAAGCGAACTACTATCCTCGAATAATAGCCACACAAAACAACAAGACCAACCTCAGAAGGACTTGAAGAAAAGAAATGCCATCCTCGAATGACAAATCAAAAGATCCTCGGATCTAACGCGAAACCATCCTCGAATGGAGACGCAAAGGTATACCAGCCTCAACTGATAACCAAACACAAAGCTGACCTCAGACAGACTTTGCAAAAGAGACAAACTGACCTCGATCAATAAGCTCAAAAAGTGAACTACTATCCTCGAATAATAGCCACAAACAAGACCAACCGCAGAAGGACTTGAAGAAAAGAAATGTCATCCTCGAACGACAATCCAAAAGATCCTCGGATCTAACACGAAACCATCCTCGAATGGAGATGCAAAGGTATACCGGCCGCATGCGGTAACCAGAAACAAAGAAAATAGGACAAGATGAAACGAGATCGTTGTACATAAACGAGAGCCCAAGCAAACAGGACCGTTGTACCAAATGGGAAACTGCGATGCAACTGTTGTACCAAACAAGACGCGAAATAATGAGACTGTTGTACTGAAACAAGACTCAAAGACGAGACCATTGTACTTAAATGGAGACTCGAAAGGAACGGGATCGTTGTACTTAAACGAGAGCCCAAGATGCGACCGTTGTACTGAAACGGAGACGCGAAAAAATGAGACTCTCGTACTGAAACAAGACTCAACCGGGGATAACAACAAGACGTGGTAGAAGTAACCACCCTGGGAAACTAAGTTGCATTCTGTGGGGAACACTTCAATCTGATTGGAGATGTAACGGGTCTTATGTAATATACCTCAAAACTGGCCCATGTTGGTATGCATATGTTTGAATTTATGGCGTAATGCTCCATGATGATGGAAATGCTACGCTTTGGAGGATGCAGACGTAATGATGATTATGCATATGTAAATGCAAAGAGGTCTCCTGATAAGGAGAATGCAGGTATCCCAGATAACTTGGCTGGGGAGAAACGATGATCACTGCCTTGATCTGGTTCATCCTGATGAGGAGGAAACAACTCTGCGGTGAAAACTGTTAATAATTCACCGGCTTTGAACAGCCGCCACTGCCAAAAATAAATTGGACTTTGAGATTGGAGTGCCAAGACCCTGCTGGAGATAGACTCTTCTTGAACTCTGGTGAGGAAGTGAGGACCTCCTGACTTGGCGGAGAACCAAAGGCATGACACTGTTGAGGAAACACCTTACTGGGGAGGAAAGAACTCCTTGTACTGTTGAGGATTGCCCCTGTCTGAAGGGAAACTTCTACTTGGGGATGACACCCACATTCTGCTGCCTTGCTGGGAGAGATTTCAACTTCCACTTTACTGGGGATGACAGATAATGTTAATGATAAAGCTTCCCGCTGAAGATAAGAGCTCAAGTTGCCACTTGCTGGGGATAAAAGATAAATCCTCTCATGTTGGGAATGAGAGATGTAAGGCGTCTCATGCCGGGGATGAGAGACGATGATATCCTTCAGCTCAAAAAGTAATCTTCCATTTTCCGCACTACTGGAGAAGGGATTGTCTAATGAGACTTGCTAAGGAATTTTGATCAATGAAGCTTGCTGATGAAATAACTCTTGAAGTACTGCGCTGACAATGGCTTTGCCCCTAGCCCTGGGTTGATAGGTTGCCAACTAATCATGAGTGAACAATGGTTCTTTGCAATTTTCAACTCGCCTCAGATTTAGGTCCATCGGAAGAAAATATCTCAAGAGGATTTTACAGCAAACATGGCATACGAAATGCCTCAGTGTCTTCAAACTCTTGGAGAGATTCGTTGGATCTCGAAATAACTGCCCCAGACTGCATGGTCTGTGCAAGAATTTTCCTCGCGAGGATTCATGAAAAACCTCATATCACTGTGAGATAGTGTATCTTAGTATTTTGAACCTTGGATAGGTACTTCTGATTAACCGTCTTCAGGAGAAAGTAACTTCTAGTGCTCTTGGGGTGGCCTGCCCCAGTACAAACCTTGAAGTGATCACCTCTGACCGACTGTGCTTTGAAGAAAACACCTATACCAATTGTTCTCTGAGAGATTGGATCTCGAAGTGATTGCCCCAGTTTGGCTGAAATTTGAAGAGACTGCTCGACGTGATTGCCCCGGATTAGTTGGCTCTTTGAGAGATTTGAATCTCGAAGTGATTGCCCTAGCTTGGCTGAATTTTGAAGAGATTGCTCGACATGATTGCCCCAGATTAATTGGCTTTTGCTACAACTGCTGGGAAAGTCCCTACTCAATGGAGTTTTTTTTGGAAAATTACATCTTCATAGATTGTCCTTCGGAAGTTTCAGACTTCTCAACTTGGCAAGATTAAGCTTCTGGACTGAGATTCCATACATGGACTTTTATGATGCCAAACAAATGTATGCAAGCAGAAAATGTTTATCTTTTAGAATGAAAATTCTAATGCAACACACATGTTAATTTTGAAGTTTTACTGAAAAAGATGTCGCAAACCTTTGTGAGCGGATCACTGGTTAAGATACGACATTAATTTTTTTTTTTTGAATAATAGAAAGCATGCACATGCAACACCAACAAAGATCTTTCAACACCATTCATAGGAGTCAGGAACGCGGTCTCGTGGTAGTACGCTCTCAAAAATAACCCTGTTTCAGTTAGGACTTTTGAGGGTTATATCGTGGCCTGGTTCACGGTTATAGAAACAAAAGATATAGGCTCGAAATTTATTTGTGCCCACCCATCTTCGTGATGTTCTCCATTCCTATGTTCAGCTAGCTTTCACAAGCGCTCACCTCTGAAAAAGGGTCCTGTGATGGTTGAGGAACCAATTACACTAACGGTTTAAGCACCAATCAAGTTGTTGTTTGGAGTCAGTCACCCCTCTTTGGTGTCTGTGTCACACGACTTTGTACTTGTTCAAGGATCTTCCTGGTGTAATCCTTTCCGTCTTTTGATTTTGCATTATTTTTCTTATCCCTAACTTTTGCCTGGACTGATTCTTGTGAATCTTTGATTGTGAAGTCCAGCGGGATGCCCTAATTTTTGCCTAAGTCGCTTGTTTTCAAGTTTTGACTTAGCGGGCTTTTTTATTCATTTTTTCCTTTTTTCTTTTTTTTTTTGAACAAATCGTGTGACACTGCTTATCTTGAATGCTTTGCGAGGGTCGTGACTGTCTCACTTCTTGGTTGTTGAGGGATAACCATTGTGGTTTCCGGTCTTTGGACCTTTTGATTGGTACAACGAAAGGCAATGGATCCTCAGATGTGCACTCCTTTTTGAAATTTGAACGATCGGTCCAACTAGCTGACACCTACCCTGCCCCTGGGTTAAATGCAAGGGTTTTTTTCATGCGAAAATAAACTCCTACTTCAAGGCTCAAATGGGTTGGCGAGTGTCTATCTCCCTTATATCTCCGGTGTTTAGGATTTGAAACAATGCCTGTACATCGTCAACAGGGTCTTTTTCAAAAGCACACAGTTAGAGATTTTTGCGTTTTCATTTCGTCATCCTCCTTGATAGAGTTTAAGCACAACAGTTGGTATTGCAATGCACATACACAAAATCATGAGTGAATACGAATGGATTACTTCAAGAAAAACATGTGCATTTTATTATGGTTATCATTCAAAAACAAATAAGTTTCATGCATGCATACAAATGTTTAAACAAACAATATAAAATATAAATGGAAATGCAGTAAAGAAGCTGAACATTGCCGTCATTGAGGAGACTTGACTCCGTATGGACTTATTGATTCTGAAGATGCCTTTGCAAATTGGGAGACCCATTTGATGAGGAAACTTCAATATGTGAGCAGACTTTCTGGCATGATGACCTTTGAGTCGATCAACTTCGGGACCTTGTCTTCACCTTTGCCTCTGAAAGACTTGCAATCTTCAATTAAAAGGTCGGGTGCCCCAGAATGGTAATCATACTTGGCATTGAAACCCCAAAGGAAGCTTTGTCGGAGACGATCCTGATGCAGTTAGCTCAACAACTCCAAATTTGCGTAAATGAGGAAACTTATTGCACGTATGTCATCAGAATATGATCAAACTTCTTCTCAAGTGGTTTTGGCCTTTACCCGTATTCTCTGGCCCTAGGACTCTCTTGGGAAGCTCCGGTCAGATGCTGACAAATGACATATGGAGGGAAAAGGTTGATAAAGTTAATAGATAAGGTTGCTCGGAAAGATCTTGCACGATCTCCTGCCTACGTATCTCCATTGACCAATGGAGAATCAGAGCAGTGTAGTTCCCCTCACTAGGGATGAAAATAGCTTTGTTCAGAATTTCCATAACCAAGCTCATCTGAGTCTTCATCTGGTTGACTTCCTGTTTCAGCAGTTTCTGGTTTTGAAATAAAGCTTATACCTCTGCCCTGAATGGCCTCAGCTGGGTATTCCTTCGATTACCTCCGCCCTGAGTTGCTTCAAATGTGATTCAAGTTGTCCATTCTGATGAGAAGTCAAGTCAGGAAAAGAATCTGCCTCTGAACACCTGTCAAGAATGCAAGGATGTATGCAAATGCCATGTTCAATTATTTCTGAGGAATCTAACTGCTTTGATTCAAGTTTTGACACAGAAAAATCCAACAACATGATTCAGATATGTGATCCTCGGAAATAACTGAACATGTATGCAGAAATGCTATGATGTCATGTATGCAACAGACGTGTGATCAATAGTCTAATGTTGGTGCCGGTGTTGAGCAATGAGTCAAGTGTCTGAATAGAACCATAATAGTAGCACCATCTCTGTATAGAACCCCATAACTGAGAACCCAATAACTGTAGAACTGGATCACATAATAGAACAATCACTGATGGTGTTGAAGTTGAACAACGAGCCAAGTGTCTGTGGATAGTCATAATAACAGTCACAATATCAGGGTCACCATGGTAATCACAGTAACAATCTCTCTGAATAGAAATCCCGGATCTCAGAATCAAAGAACCATATAGCAACAGATAATATCATAAAACAACACTGGCAAAGCGGGTATGTTGAAGTTTAGGGTCCCTGCAAACCTGTAAACCCCTCCCAATCTCACGGGTGTGCTACTCGGGTCAACATCACGGACTCTCAAAGCCGAATAGCAATAATACGTTCACCATTTTCGAGAAATGGCTCATGACCAAATCAGGGAATCGGTTTGGCATTATGTACTACTCAGGGAGGCCTCAGTTGAGTCCGGAAAAACAAGCATCCCTCACAAGTCTCCAGCTTCAAGAACTGAATCGAGAAACAATAGTACATTCATCCCGAAGGGTACAATACTATCGTCATACGAACAGTTTGCTTTAACTGAATTCCTATGGAAGAACCAGGCCATCCTATGCGAGTTCCCAATGGACCCTCGGATGCGAGTGGGTTTGCCAACAAATGTGGTCTGCCACTGTCATCACTGGAGAGGGGTGTTCCCATTAAGGTCCTCGAAGATCGGTCACCAGATGCACATAACTATCAAGGTCGTACCCTGAAGTGAGGTAATCCCCACACAAGATAGTTCCAAGACGGTCGCAGTCTGGGTGTGGAACACATCGCCACCCATCATGGTGAGATACCATAAGAGTACAATGTCTGTCCACGCTAATCCTATGGTGCACTCAAGCCGGGTAGTTGGCTTATCTCACAGTAACTCCCAACCCACAGAAAAATGAAAACCAGCACAGCCAGACAGTCCAGTATAATATGATGCATGGAAAATAAAATACTGAAAGCGATAAATAAATGCGGTAAAGTAAAGCTGTAAAGTAAAACTATAAATGAAAACAGTAAAGCTAAACTAAAGCACACAACAACAAACAAATATACACCCAAAGAAACAAAACCAAACAGGCGTTAAGATTGACTCTACAAGGGAAACCGGAAGAATCAGGTTAAATCCCCAGCAGAGTCGCCAGCTGTCGCTCCCGGGATTTTCATCCTAGTACAAACGCGAAAGTGGCGCGGAAAGGTTAGAGTCGCCAGCCAGACATTTTTATCCTGAATGAATGGGAAAGGTAATGTTGCACAAACCTAAGGAAGAAGGAAAGGACAAGGCCTTGCGAACCAAAGATCTGAGTTCGGGAGTCGGTTACGACCTGGGAAGGTATTAGCACCCCAGATCGTCCGTCGTACCCGACGGGATCCACGCTTGTTTGTTTGTTTCAAAGGGTGAGAAATAAGAATGCTGCTGAATAAAACCGCTAGCTGGAATGGAAATGAGAAATGAACTGAAATAAGAACATGAGAATGGAAAGAAAAGGGGAAATGTAGGGAAAATAAAGAATGTGCTCGAACGGGCCCTACCCCGCTGCCTACGTACCTCATCAGGATAATGAGGATCAGAGTCGACGTAGTTCGCCTAACTAAGGCGGGAACTATTTGTTTGTGTTTTTTACAGCTGGAACTGCGTATGTCTATGCTCAGGTGTTGCAGGCTCGTCTGGTACGAGTGCGTTTACCGTCTTGCATGTGTGACAAGTCGCCGCGAGTTCGCGTTGTGAGTGAATGAGATGAGAAGAGAAGTTCCCGCAGGATAGTCGTTTATTATTTGTTTTTGTCTTTTATGAGAAGTGTTTTGAATTTGTTTGTGAACTGTCTTGTACTAAGACCTATCCATTGCGGGAAGTATTTACACCTCGCCCCGAAACAGGACGCGTATAAACACTCCGCAACAAAGTCTCGTGTCGTACAAGATTGTTCGGCTTTTATTCTTAAATGTTTTATTGCTTTTCTTTATAAGATGAGAAAGAATGACTCAAGTTGAAAAAAGGAAAAATCTAAGGGACTAAGACTCAATCCTAATGTGTTATGTATTTACAAAGTGATCCTAGTGGTTAGTGAGGTTTTCTATTCCTAATGGAAACTTAAAACTACTAGAATTCAACTTACTTCTTAATGAAGTTAAGTTGATTCCAAGAACAAATGGGAATCCTATACAAGTTGTAAAAATAAAAGTAAGGCAAAACAATGAAATCAACTATGAGAAATAATATTCTAAAAATGCCTTAAAGGCATGAATAATAAATAGTCTTATTTATTTATTCTATTCCTATATGGAAATGAATTTTATACTAAAGTCTAAATCTAGGTCAAACTTAATATTCATCCTAAAACAAATTAAACTAAACCTAAGCCTAATGTTAAATTCTATGACTAAAATTAATCTAGACTATTATTATTATTATTTTTTGTATTGAACTATATTGTTATTATTTTTTAGTGGCCTAAACTAATGGGACTTATGCATAACTAGGCCTAAAACTAATATTCTAAGAAAATACTAAAACTCCTAGAAAAATTATGAAAATTAAATTGTAAGGTCTTAATAATATCTAAAATATTATATTAAGAGGAATCCTAAAAAATCTTATTTTTTCTATGCCTAATAACTAATTATTTCAAGCTAAGAATTAACTACTAATTCCTAAGAATTATATCACCAAAACCTAAGATAAAAACATCTAAAAATTCCATAAAATATATCCTAAGAACTATTAGGGGTCTTTTAATTATAGAAAAAAGAATGGCTCAAAAAAGTGGTTAGAAGCTATTTAAATAAAATAAACAAGGTTCAGCACACTTAATAGAAATTCAATAGAACTAATTAATAGAAAAATTCATAATTAAATCAAAAATAATCAAATTCCAGAAAATGAAAATGTCATAAATTTCTAAGTTGATTTATTAAGCCACTTGATTTTTTTTGGGAATTTTCTTAAGCATTTACCTATTTTTTATTGAATTATTTCTAACCTATACTAAAAAAATCTAAAAGGATAATGGTGCATTAAAAGTGGTGTAACGAGACTACTTACTTGGCCGCAGTGCCGATTCTTCACATAAAAGAAATCCAAAAACTCCATCCAAGCCTTGTAATCTTCTATGAGCAAAATAAATGCTCATCTTCCATAATCATTTTATGAAGCTTTGCCATAATCGAAATTGATTCTTATCGATAAAAGAAGCTCATGAATACTTAAGTTCAAAATTAGTTCTAAACAACAATTAAGATTAGTGTAAAGACTCTAATTAAAATTAAAAATGGACCAAGATAATAATCCAAAGAAAACAAGATCAATGATTTAACAAAAATTAATTAACAATTTTTTTTGACAAAATTCAATAGGAATTTCTAAAAAAAACACTAAAGAGGCCAAAGGAGGTGTAAGCTGAATTAAAGGGTAACATATAGCAGGTCCATGGTGTAGCTGGCCCAATTCGGCTTAAATGCTTGCAGGAGAGGTATGTGTAGCACTTGGGAGGCGTAAAACAGAATCCATGGCCTGAGAACAAAGCCCAACCCAAGTCTACTTCTGAAACCCTAGAATTCATCATACATGAAAAACAAAAAGCAACACTTTCACTTCTTCTTCCCCAACGGCGCCCCGGTGGCATCTCCAATCCGCCGCCGCACCTCCAACAAAACTGACGGCCCCAAACGAAACCCTGTCGTGAGCTTCTTCGTATCAATGACGTTCAACAATAATGATCGAATCCTCACGAGAAAACGCGGTGGTTGACCTCAAGATCCGCACAAATCCGCAAGATGGAACTTGTTGAGATGAAGACGTCGGAATGTTTCTTGGCATGCTACGATTCGCCGCGATCCTTAAACCTTGCGGGGCGGTCTTCTTTCATTTGCATCGTCACACAGATTCGCGAACAACATTGTCCGTTAACACATCTCAACGAGATCCAAAGAAAAATCAACATACTGACCCGAAGAAAATGGCGAAGACACAAGCTTTCAGGTACAAAAATTGCTGCAAATTGATCATCTTCTTCTACTCTGAAAAGATGCGTATTCTTGTGTTATTCTTCACAAACTTTTGCGTCTCAAACTCATCGCAAGACGGAGTTACCGAATCAGTTTGCTGTTATTGTACGATTCCTTGCTGAATCTTTGCGAATTGGTTCTTGTATTGTTGACTCGCTGTGTAACTGTGTTATCGAATTTTCTTTGTAGTTTGCGAATCTTTGTTGATTGAAGATGTGAAGGTTATTGATGATGAAATTCTATTGAAGGAGGCGGATTTGCAGGATCCAGAAGATTCATATTGATGAACCCAAGTATTGGAGATGATGAAGATTGGGAGAGATTCTGAATTTTTTGTGTTAAAGGATTTAGAAGTTCAAGAATTGATGAAGAAACATTCAGGTTGAGAATTGAAGAAGAAGTGAGGTTGATGAATATAATGGTGAAAGATTCAAGAAGATTGAGATTAGATAGGGTTGAAGATTGTTGCTTGAGGTTGAAGAAGATTGGAAGGAGAGTATTAAGATTAACATGGTGATGAGTGCTTGAAAAGGAAACTGTGGAAGAAGCTGGATTGACTCAGAATCTGCTGACTTATAGGAGCTTTGAAGACGGTTCTGGAAACTTCAGGTATAGTTCAGTTGGACTTTTCTAGAAGAATTCGGTTATCAATTTGTCATTTTCAGTTATGAGTTTTTGCTAGCATCTGTTTTGGTTCAGTTATGTCTATGAGTCCTGGTAGAGCAGAGAGGATAACTGATGCAATGATAGCAATTGGTGTATAATACAATAGGTTTGTCAAAAACTGTAGTGATATCATCACTGTAACTGCCATCACAATGTTTGATATTAAACTTTCACATCCTGCAGCATAATTAACCGCGGTTCGAGAGAATGAACCAGTTGCAACATAACATGAGGTGAGAGATCCTATGATGTTTGTGAAGCCTATTGACATCATCTCTTTGTTACCGTCTAGCTGGTATCCTTTGATCGACGCAAAAGATCGTCCAACAGCAACAGATTCAGTAAGGGCAACGACAGCGACAACGAGTCCGATTTTGGCAACATCGAGAACATGTGGACTGTTGAAGCCTAATTGATTGATGGAGATTGGATTCGGTCCTCCTTTGACATGTTTCACAATTTTAACTCCGCTTTTATCGGCTCTCGCTAGAAAAACAACTAGAGTTGACAGTATAACAGATACAAGTGGTGCAGTTGATGCCAACCAGAACAAATTCTTCTTCCTTTTACCCAGAAATCTAGTTGTTAGGATGAACACCAAGAAAGAGCCTTCCAGGATAAAATTATGAGGGTTCCACTGCATGTAATTCAATTTATAATAATATTAATAATTCTTTTAATTAATGGAGATAGTGGATCTCCTTAATGTAGTCTGCGATTTGCCTTGAAATCTTTCGTTAAACTCCTGTTTACCAATACCGACAAGTAACTGGAACAAACAAGCCCACAAAACCAATCACGCCATTTAGCTACAAATTTCATAGCTTCTAAATTTTTAAGCAAGAAATTTTGAGCTCTAACTGTTTTACAATTCAATGATATAAATTATGGTTTATAATTTCCAAATTTTCGGCGTTAATAGGACTTTTCATGTATCTATGTATCGGTGTTAAGAGGATAATCTCTTCAACAACTTTTTACTTTCTTTCTTAATAACTGCCTCAGACATATAAAATTAATTTGCTAAGAAGCTTGAAGATTGGTGTTAGATCTCTCATTAGTAGGCTGTGAATCATTGAAGGTGGAGACTTCCGGTATCGAGGCCATTGAATGTTACGGACGGACGATGAATCCAAGAGTGGCTGCAAATTTTCTTTTGCTTTTTTTCTCTTCAAGTTTTGATGACTATAAGGACTTTTATTCCCGAACCTTTGCAATTCAATTAATCTCCTTCTTTTTTTTTTGTGGCTAATTTTGTGTTGTAATTTGAAGCTCTTTGTATGATTACAACTTGAGATTTCTATTTGAGACAAATCAAGATCAATGGCATGTGGTCTAGAAAAGAAATGAATTGACTAAGAAAATTTCGTGAATGACTTTCGAAAATGAAATGAATATGATGTGAACTAATGAATGGTCTTGGCTTGAAAAATATAAATGGGTTTTGTTCTACACAACCATAGGAGTTTTTGAAATGAGATTAGAATTGGACCAAATAACTTATGGTAAAAATGAATTTGGTTTAGGAAAAGAATTTGGACAACTAAATGGATGTAGTTATCTAATTAGTTTGAGATATGGCTAAGTACTTATGAAAAAATGGGTTTGATATGGGACATGAAAATTGAAAGGTGGTTCTATATGGATTTCGGACAAAATGAAAGAAAACTAACAATGAAATGATGGAAACGTATTGAAAAAAGAAAGATGAGGATGGAATGGAATACTCAAGAGTGGTTCATAACAATGAGACCAAAACAATGCATGAAATCCTGATTTTATCCCAAAACCCATTTGGATTCTTTTCGTAAATCTGTAAACATAACCACTTCTAAGCCACTGAATAATTTTCCAGATAAATTACACCCCCTTTGAATCGTCTGAACCAAACCATGATCCTTTGAATCCGAATGCGTCACTGATAAAATGAAAAATCAAACCAAACTTCATACAAAACACTACTCGATAAACTGAACACGGCAACCTGAACTTTAAATATGCATTGTTTAAGAAACCGTCCAGTGGCCCAAAATACATCTTACAGTTGCAACCATCTCTTGATAGTTTGGCCCTAACTAGATCAAACTCCCATCTGAATCGAAACATAACTGAACAACCGCATTTGAAGTGGAATCATCGTCCAGCGAATATCCTCTATCATTTCAATCTCTGACCGATAACGTATGAAACCCTAATTTCTCTGGGTCCTGATCACATGCCTTATGAATCCATGCAACGCACTATTATGATGTTAATGAATTGACGAGAAATGCTGATGAATGCAAGATGATGAGCCAATAAAGGGAATAAATAGGAGGGCAAATTTTGAGGTATTACAAACGCAAAAATATTTTCTAATAAAAAATTAATAAAAGATATAAATTAGTCGTTGTTGAACGACTCTTTTTACTTTTTTACTTTATTTTAATAATTTATTTGGTTATAAGTAGAAACAAATGCAAAATTATAAAGTTTATTTATTTCTCAATTTTAAAGAAATCTAGTAAAATATATTTGAGGATGTTTGGACAATAGGATGACGTAATTAAAACTTGACTAAAATATGATGTTATTTATTTTTATTATTTTTAATTATATGTCATGTACTTGAGATTAGTTTTAATTATTATTGTAAAATTTATGTTTAATTTATTTTTATTTATTTTATATTAATATTAGTTTAAATAATTATTTTAAATTTAAAAAATTAATATTAATAAAATATTAATATATGAGATAAAGTTGTGGGATAAATATGGATTTTTTAGAGTTGTATCATTAGAGTAAAAAATTAGATGAGTTGCTTTAAGCTATGTGATTTAATGAATCCTACAAATTATCAAAAAGTACATAGCGTCATTGGAGATGCCGGAAAAACTAAAACTAATCGTGAACAAGAAGATCCTAATTAAAATAAGCGTGATTATGAAAGAATATAATAATTGTCTTTATAGATAGTGTGAGTGGTTTTAAATTGACAATTTTCACATATTTGTAGTACTTGTTGGTAGGGTTTCAACAAAGTTGATGTATAATATATAATTTGTGTAGCAAACAAAGTCGTTTATACCTGTGTCCTTTAGATTGATAGCTCCTAAAATATGATATAAAATTTTACTTAAAGAATATACGATGAGCCATGATGGTAGCCAAAATAGCTTTTATCTCCAAACATCATATAGTTATATGCTAAAACCTGCTCTACTAGGTATCAAGATGCAACTTTCATCAACATTTTGAATAATATAAGGAAAGTTGAGAAAGTTCTATATATTTAACGAGTTTCTCGTTAGTTTGCCTTTGATAATGTTAATTGAAACAAGAGAGGAAGTAATTTGCGTGAAGAAAGGAATATAAGAGAATTTTATCATAGACAATATAACATATCATTTTTTTGCAATCTATATTGGATTTTTCCATGCAAATTTTTTCTCAACCATAATGAGAACAACTAGCTTAAAAATAGTATGTTCACGCACTTTAAAGTGCGTGAACATACTATTTTTAAGCTAGTTGTTCTCATTATGGTTGAGAAAAAATTTGCATGGGAAAATCCAATATTTTGCTAAAGAATCTTAAAGTCACAACAACTGCGGATACAACGGAAAAAACTCATCTTCCAAATCACAGTGGATGCATAATACTAATGTATGATATGTACCTGAACTAAGTGACTTCCCATAATATTATTAGAGAACTTATTGACTTGTTTTAGAAGAAGTCGTGATTAGAAAAATTAAAAGATATTGTATATACTAGATTATTTGGCTTTTAGTTCTGATAATATTAAATAGGACTTATTACCATACTTTTGTAACGAAATATATAAAGAAAAATCAATGATCTAAAAACCAATTAATTTGGAGACACCAAACAACTCATAGGTGAAATTATTAATGGTTTGTCGAGCAAAATTAAAGAGTTTAAAATTTTGTAAGTCAATGAATTTAGCGACCCGAGTAAGATAACTTGTGTACATAGATAAATACAAAGATTTTCAAGGGTTTTGCAAGAGTAATTTATGAGGTGGACAAGGTGGCCCGTATAGAGAATTGAGATGTTTTTAGTGATCCACTTGGATATGCTAATGAAGTTCGTAATATTTAGGATGTGAAGCTAGCGGAAATATACTCAAGCGCATCGCACACTCGACGGTACAATAGAGTCGCCACCGAATTTTGTTTATTCCAAAAGGAAAGAGAAAATATTGATAAATCCTTGGGGAAAGAGAAATATGTAAGGGGGTCGGTTATGCGAGAGGAAGGTATGAGCACCCCTCGCATCAGTCGTACTCGACGGGAATCGTTTTGCTTGTTCTTTGCTTGGTGGGTGTTCTATCTAAAGGTTACTTGCAAAAGAGGAAAGAAAGGGAATAAATAAAGTGCTTGTGGAGGATTGAGACCTTTGTGCCTACGTACCCTCGTAGTGCAATGAGGAATTCAAAGCTCTGTAGTTCTTGAAACCAAGGAAGAAAGGAAAGATGGATGAAAGAAAGATTGAAGGAAATGGTGCTCGTCAAGATCGCAAGATCTCATGCATAGCTACCCTCATAGTGCAATGGGGAAATCAGAGCTCAGTAGTTCTTGAACTAAGGATGATAAAAGTTGCTTGCCAAAGTATAAACTCAAAAGGGCACAAGAAAAAAATGATAGGTTGCCAGAGTATGAACTCCAAAAGGTGAGAGAAAAAAAAGTAGTTTCAGAGTATGAACTCCAAAGGACAGAGGAAAAAGGGTAAAAGAGAGGTTGTCAAAGTATGAACTATGCGGGGATGAAGAAACTATTGGAAATATTGTCAGTATAAGAAAGAAAGGATTATTAGAGTAAGAACTCTACAGGGAAGTGAATAGCAAGAAAAGAACACCAGAGTAAGAACTCCAAAGAGCGGAAGATTGTCAGAGTAAGAACTCCGAAGGGCAAGAAAAGAACTCAAGAGTAAGAACTCCAAAGGGTTGAAATGAGATTGCCAGACGAAGGGCAAATAATGAAGAATCGTCAGAGTATGAACTCCAAAGGACGAAAAGGAGATTGCCAATGTATGAACTCCAAAGGGAAATGGAAAGGCACTGATCTAAAGAATTGAAATGGAATTTGTTCCGGACTGGCCCAATGACTAGGCTTGGTCTAATCCATTCCTGCATCCAGGATAACCCAATAACCCAATGTCAAAGGGACCCACTAACTTTTTTCCCCTCAGTCGGGGAGGCATTATCAACCAATGTTACATGTGGTCGGGCTCCTCTTCTCCTTTCATACTTCTGCCCGACACCCGGGGAAATCACCCAGATTTAGCCAAGGATAGCTCCTGCTCAATTCACCTCCTGCTTGACAGACATCTCATCCGAGCAGACTCGCCCGTCCTAACGACTAGTTTCTGGCAGTTACCTATTTGTGGGGGATCCACAATCCATGCCCAAAATAGGGACTAACGGTCAAGCGTTAGGGGCATTATATAAACCCTCTCATATGAGAGAGTCAGGTATCCAATATTCATTCTAACAATACATTATTTTGTACTTGCTCATTATTCTGCTCCTTTCTTACTTTGGCATCGAAGTGTCTTGCAGGTACACCCCTCTCCTCTCTTCGACGACCGAGCATCATCAACAGCGTTTGTGGCCCACACAAGGTTTTAATCACCAGGAACGATCAGTGGAGCCGTCTGTGGGAAACTTGTTTCCCCGTCTTTCATCCTTGGATCATTAAGACTAAAACACGTCAATCAAGACTCTCGTTATGGCTAACCGCGACGATGCAGTTGATTCCCGGATTACCGGTAACATACTCGTCAAACAGCATGAAAGTGACGGAATCAACCCCTTGCTCGGGGAATCCAACCATTTCTAGAGATCACACCAGCTAATTTTCCTTTTATTCTCATCCCTAAGGGAATCATTCTGACCTTTGTTGCATTGGTCGAAACGATGAATCAGACCAACCTCGTGATCTTGTGTCAATGAAAAAGAATTGAAGCCTTGGAGGATACTCTTCATCCTAGGTCAGACTCCCCGTCATGAAGACCCCGTATGTCCCGTGATCGTTCGCCTGAACAAAAGAAAGAACCGCCAGTTCCCAGAAGAGTCCGGGTCGATCAAGAAGCGGGTTTGTTCGTCTCTTCGACGACATTGCTCCCCCGAGGCCAAAAAGACGAGGAGGGTACTTCAGACTAAGACTCGACCATCCCGTCCTAATAAGACAAGAAACCGTTCAAGATTTCCTTCTCCATGACGACAAAGGGACAACCGCTATCGGTCCCTCTCGTACAACTTCAGTGATGACAACGAGCCACAGGGACCTCTCTCACAAGAGATCATGTCCATTAGGCTACCAAAGAGTCTGGAGAAGCCTCCTCCTTTAGGGTCCTACAATGGAACCACTGATCCAGATGAGCATATAGAGAATATTGACGCCCTCCTCGACTATCATGGCGTCTAGGGAGCCATCAAGTGTCGATTGTTTCCAACAACACTCAGAAAGGGAGCAATGGATTGGTACAAAAGCCTCTCATATGAGTCCATCACTTCTTGGAGGCAGCTCGGAAGAATGTTCTCCCGACACTTCACCGCCTCTCATCAAGACTGAGCCCTCTCTAGAAGAGATAATCCAAGGCAAGGATGATTCCTTGAGAGCATATATTGAAAGATTCAACAAAGAGGTTTTTCAGGTCTAAACTACCGATGACATGAATAAGTATCTCCTAGAGAGCGGGCTACGTCCCCGCAACGAATTTGCCAAGGCGGTTGGCATAGAAACGCCGGTCATGCTTGACGCTTTCCTCCTTAAATCCCAAGCGTACATACAGTACGAGGAAAAAAAAGCAAATAACATTGATCGAGACACGAGGCATCGGGAGGATGCCAAGCCATCAAAGAATGAAGACACCTCGACATCACGTCATGGAGGTGACAAATGATAGGATTATCTTCCCTGCGAACCACGAGAGCACAAAGGGCCTTTGAGCAGATTCCATGAGTATACTTTCCTCATAGTGTTGAGGGAAAAGATCCTCTCGGAATGCGCCAATTCAGAGTTCCGCCAGGCTGGCGTTCGGTTCCCAAAGCAACTAACGACCAAAGCCTACACAAAAAAAAACTAAATATTGTTGGTTCCATAAGTCTCACGGGCACAACACATACGACTACATACTGAGTCTGAAGGAGAAGTTTGTTGAAGTGTTCCAGCTGCTGCATATGTCTGTGTTTTGGTCTGATCAACTACTGATGGTTGATTCCTTTGTGTTCGCCTGCATATGATTGCGTGGAGGTGTTTGTGACTGATACTGATGTCTGAAAGAATGTTAGAACATCATCTCAGAAGGTGTCAGATGCTTGTAGAAGAAGAAGAAGTCAGACTACATGTCCTACCTTGTGTGAGAAGGAAATCTTATCTGACCTATAGTAAATACGTTGACGGGAGACTTGGCATTTGTCTATGTGATGCATAAAGGTTGATACTTTGATGGGAGACTTAGTATTCATCTGAGAGTTATGCATATCTGTAGTCTGAATCTTATGGTTCAGAAAGTGTACTGAGTAACTAATGCTCATCCTCAGCAGGAGCTTTAGTTGTTCATGAAAGGGTGAGTTAAGAAATGCTATTTCTGGTCAATTAATGCAAGAGTGCATAATGTTTTTAGTAAGTACAGTTGGAGTTTTGTCACCAGGACTTTGTGAAGATTGCTTTACTCAAGGAGAAGTGTCATCATTGGTATAGTTGCAAGGTGTAGTTCTAAACTTTTCCTTCTGAAGATTCAGACAGTGACAGGTTTGAAGACTTTGGAGAAACAATGGGGGTTTCTTAACAATATGTGATATTGATAGGAATTTCTGCAGAGTCTACATAATGGAGGTTGTCTACTTGGTTGATGAATTAAGTCTATGAGAGCATGGGACACTTGTTCTATTAAGGAAGGAGGTTCTTTCAAGTGGCAGAAGAAGGAGTTAAATTTAACAGCTGGATGTGGAATAATAATGTTCTAACATCTAGTTCAACATCAGAATCTTAATTGGTGAAGTGGCACATTAATTTAAGATAGAACGATCTACAGGGATTGAATTCTTCAAAAGGACTGTTATTTTGACAGCTTGCTGGAGATCAATTTTATTGATTAAGATATCATTGAAAGATTTCTGATATACGTGAAGAAGAAAAAGTGTGGCAGTTGGCTTTTTCATATGAGGATTCACAAATGAGGTGATCAAACTATGGCAATTGGTTGATCTCTAGGTTGGATTCAAAGAATCAAGATAATCAGAGTGTGGGAGCAGGTTGGCCTTGAGGATTGTCTTGGAACAAGTTACTCTTGGGCAGAAGAGTGATGAGTTGAAGACTCAAGGAGATTTATTCTTCTTGAAGGTGGATGAGAGTTTATCTCTCTTTCTGGATTTCTGATTCAAGTTGGTGGCACAATGTTGGTGAAGATTTTCAGTTCTTGGATTATTATGCTATAGTAAGTCCAGCTGGTGGAGCACATCAGGAATCTTAGTAATGAGGTCTTGGTGTTTGGAAGATGTTCTAACTCGTGTTAGGACATTATCTAGGGTGTTATGTCTACATTGTTTCTAATTTATAGTCTGCCTAATCATATGGGAGAATGATGAAGTAGATGATCTGTCTTGGAAGAAACATGTAGAGCAGACTGAAGTAGATCAAATATTGATTGCTTGGAAGTCTGATTGAGGACATTAATTCTAATTTCAGAATTAGTTCAAATGATTATTGTCTGGATTGTATGGCCAAAAGATTGTAAAGATATTATATTGGCCTAGTTTCAGGACTTGCGTGCAAGAAGATGTTAAGCATGTGTAGTTTGTGGTAATAGAAAACCAAGAAGGGATCAGGTGTGCTTTGGTACTAGAAGTGAATGTGTTCAATTGGGAATTGAACAAAGGGTGAGCTCTTGAAGACATGAAGATGCGTCTTATGTTTTCCATTCATTAAAGTGCAAAGAAACATGGATTATCCTTGATAGGGGGAGTGTGTTACAATCCTGTGCAGCTGGATTTGTGAAGTTAAGGGGGAGTAGTACCTTAACCGGGTTTTGTGATGTTACACATCATATTGTGACATGTGCTACTAAGTATATTTTTTGATAACATTTATTACTTAGTTGTGGTGTGTATGCCCTTGTGATCCAGGAGTGTCTTGTGTGTCCAAAAAGCTTATGGAATAAAACTGCTATCTGCAGTGTATTTGTGGATTCTGAAGGAGGTGTGAACCATGTTGTTGTATTGCTAGTAGACAGTATATGGTTGGATGTCAGAACATGTTTCAAAACATGTATATTATTTCCTAACTAGGAATAATTATGGACGGAGCTGATAGAAGAATGTGAAACATGGGTTTTATTCATTCGTGTTTATTATTGGGCCGTTTATTTTGGGAGAGCAGGTCACCTGGTCAAGGTCTGTTGTTGTGCGATCCTCATTTAATGGTACAGAATTTTTTGCTCCTTTCATAAAGATCTTGGACCAAGAACATTTCTTTATTCAAGGATAGTTTGTTACTATCTATGTCTTTGCTCCCTATTTATAGAAGTGTACTTCTCCTCCATCAGCATGTGAGTATTTTCATATTTTCTTCTTTCTAATGGGGTTCTTTTGTTTCTGGATGAATAATACGTAGGTGTGGTGCTGTGAGGGTTGTATTTGCCAAGTTTTGTCTAAAAATGGGGAGAAAGAGTGTGTGCAGATGATGTGTTTGGAGTTGTTGTCACAGCAGCTGCATCTGTTATGTTCATGTATGGTGGATGCCATGATGTCAAGGTGTATGTTGAATGCTTTGTCACTTGTGTCCTGAGTTAAAGAACACAATTGTGACTTGTGTTCTAAGTTACATAAGGGACTGGAAGATTGTTCTCTTATGCCACCATTGGTCTTCTAGATGGAGAATGTTCAGCAGCCTGTGAAGAATGTTTATGGGAATCTGAAAATAAAGGAAGTAGAAATGGATTAGTTCGGTCAAGAGTTCAATACTTTCTACTCCCTATTCCACTACTGTTGTTTCCGCTGGAAGAAAAGGTAGCAACTTGTCCACTGAGAGAATAGGTGATTGTTGTTCCTTTCTCAGTTTTTTTGCTGAAGAAGATGTCAAACAACATGTCCTGACATAATGGAGAGTTTTCTTTTTATGTTTTTGTTGCTGAAGTCTGATGTGTTTTTTTGTATTTTAATTGTATTTGTTTTAGCCCAAATTTTCCAAAGAGGGAGATTGTAAGTTCTGTATTTTTAAGGTTGGCATTAATTTTGTAAAACAAATAAAGCAACAATGTATATATACAAGATATTTGCAAAATAAAGAACAGTTTAAGTAAGGAGTCCTTTTGTGCACCCAAACATGTTATGTTGAAGTGTTTCAACATCTGGAACAACATGTCGAAGAAGATGTCAATACAGTTCATTCGACATCATGAACTGCTGAAGATGGATTGAAGATTCTGTTATGTTTTAACAGAAACAAAATATTTTGTAAGATTTGAAGCAATCCAAGTGGCGTTGTTTTTAAAGATCTTGAATAATCAAATTTACATTGAAGACAAATTTTAAATATTGAATAAATATAGAGTTTCTATATTTAGAGATGTTTTAGGAAGTTGTTTATTTGGAGATCTTTTTATTTGTAGCAGATTTTTCTGCATTATTGTAGCATCTGTTATGCTGTATTTTTTTGGCCCAAATATAGTTGAGAATGGGTTATATAATGAAACCTTGTAACCTAGGTTTAGTAACCAACCGAAAATTTAATAGACATATCATTAGGGTTGTGTTCTTGTGGCAGCCGTGCGCAACAATGTTAAATGTTGTGGCTGTTTTGTTTGTGAGTCTCGAAGCTTTTAAGCAAGAGATGTTGTGTTCTTGACTGAAGCTGTGAAGCAATGTTGATGTGTTGTCATGGAAGTGTGGCTTCTAGTTTGAATTGTTGGTGAGGTAAAGAGCTGTCAATATCAGCAACTGAGTGTTGGGACTGTGAGACATCACTGAGGTGATTGGAAGTGAGGATGGGTTTCTCATATTTAGGAATTCCTAAGTAGAAGTTGCATTGGTAGTGATTAAGTGAGAAGACTGTAAACTATGGTGTTTGCTGAGAAGTATTTGAATTGATACTACATAGTGGATTTCCTTCTTGGCTTGGTAGCCCTCAGAGTATATGAGTTTGCATCGAACTGGGTTAACAATTTGAATGTGTTCTTTACAGCTTTTCTGGTTTTTATTTTATGCAGTATGTGTGCTAAATGTCATATCAAATGTCTAAATATCCTGAAGAATGTTTGAATCTGATGTATCAGAATTTTAAAATATTGTTGTTGTACCTTGCCATGTTTATATGTAACAAATAAGATGTATCAACATCATATTCGACATCTGAGTCTGTCATACCAGAATTTCAGCGATACTGAAACGCCCTGAAGCATTTGGTATTGTTTAGGTTTTTAATATCGATTAATTATTTTGTAATGGTTTGTTATTTGTTTAAGTGTTTTAATCAAGATAAATGCAGTGTAAGGGAATAAATGAAGATATAATAATAATATATTATTAAGCCATAATATACATATAATACAACAATATACAAATCATCTAGAAATAAAAATAATACTAAACAGGCCCCCCGCGAGCTAAGTGTGAAATCCTAGCTAATCCATCAGCAATACTACCATCAGGGTCTACCAAGTGTGTGAGCTCATCAGCCAGCATTATTATCATCATAAATTGTTGTGCATCCTCAGGAGGAGGGGAAGAGGAGGAGGTGTGTCACCAACAGGCTCCTGGCCACCAGAAGGTACATCCTCTGAAGGTGTTTCCTCAGTCGTTGGTGGAGTGATGCATGATGGGATAGCTGAGAAACCACTCTAAATAGCCATCCCCACACCACGATGGATACTGCATAGGTGTAGATCTAGCAACAATGGTGCAAGTAGAACTGACGAAGTGCGTCTGAAACCATCTATCAATACCCTCTGAGGGTGTATCTGGTACTGCTAGTGGTATGGTTTGAATGTACCAAAACTGATGCAGACATCTCTCTCGTAGGTGCATGGTAATCAAAGTCTACCACCGCATATAGCAGGAGTATAATGACGTCTTCTCAAACGCACGTACGACTCTATGCTTATCATAGGGTGTCCAAATGACATCCTTTGTGGTTAGCGCATCCAATATCTTATGGTACTCATGTATGCCTCTAGGGTATTTCTGCCTCGCCTTACACCTCTTCGTCCGTGACTCCCCTGGTGTATAGGGCTGGATCCTCCTATCGCATATCTGCGAGAAATGCTCATAGATCCAACACTGAAATCACAACAAACAGTAAATTAGAATTAATAATATTTAAAAAAACAAAAAGTAAGTTAGAAAATGAATTAAGATATACCTGTAACAAACTAAGATACCCAGCTAGCTGCTTCGTATCAAATCGGGTCGCCTTCTCCAATGCATGATACAATTGAGTCAGAGTTGTACAACCCCAAACCCAGTTGTGCGACTCTAGATCACTGAAGAGGCACATATATCGAGCATCAACATACGTATCAGACTTGTTTTCAAAGAGTGTATATGCTACCAAATGCAACATGTACGCCCTAACGGCAGCTTGATACCTACAAGCAGCAACGAGCTCGTCGTACCTATCCTGCAACCACAACATACGAAGATAAGCACCTCGTGTATCTGCGAACTCATGTGCCACCACTGCCTGAGGTAAACAAAGATCACGAACTACCAATTCATGAGCCTGGGAAACACTCAATGAAGGAGTCGTCCAAAATATGCCACTGATAAAGATATGGAACAAGGAAGCAACGCCATCTATAGTTACAGTCATCTCTCCGAATGGGAGATGAAATAATAACGTCTCCTTGTGCCACCTCTCAATGAAGGCATTGAGCAGCTCCACATCCAACATCGTCAGGGAGCAGTGGCCAAAAGAAAGTAAGTCAAAGCTCCTCACAATTGTCCTTACAACATCAGGGAAGGGAATACGAGGGAAACCCTTCATCTTCGTGCCGTGACACTGGAACCTCAATACAGGTTGCACCTGTGACCCTAAACAATAGCCAAATTTGTTAATACATAAACAATTTATGCATTAGTAAACATATGTTAAAATTAAACGTAAAAAGCATATACCTCCCCTACGTGCTCACTATACTCTATAAGCACAGACCTATCAATTATCCCACTAGGGAATCCTAGCTTCGTGTGTTCGGATAGCTCAGTCGAAGGAACTGTCACATCCGTCTGAATAGTCTCCTATATGTCTCCTGTACCGGCGAGCCCTCCAGTGCCATCACCCTCACCATCAACATGTCCCTCCTGACAGTCTCCTCTACGACATCCCTAACAACATCCTCCACCGAAACATATCTCTCAATAATATCCACCGGCTAAGGCTGAATATCAAGGACGACCTCTAGTGTGACCTTCTGTGAAGAAAGACCTCCACGTCTCCTAACGGTGCGAGGTGCCTGGAAATTCCCCCGCTGCTCAGCTATCCTCTTCTGGTTTGAATCAGTTAGGATAACCCGTCCAGCTTGTACATGGGTATACTCAACATCAAGAGTGGTTGTACCCCTCTCCCTACCAGCTTGTAACACCCCAAATTTGCCCTCTTCATTTTAAGCATCATATCACATCATATTCATCATACTCATATCATTTCCTCAGCATCATATCATGGAAAGATGAAGCATAACATCCCTCATGTCCTAACATCAAGCATATGGCCATCTGTGGAGGTCATTGAAGCATTTCAAGCCATGAAAAGGGTCCCAATGAGTTTGTACAAGTTCTATGGTGAGTCTACACTCCATTTACAAGATCAAGTCCATTGGCAAAAGCTCAGAAGATTACATGATCATCAGAGATCTCAGGACAAGGCAAAGCTCCTATGCAGTGCACCCAAATTAGTGTTTGTGATTCAAGCACCAATATCTCACAACTTTGGCCATTTATTTTGGGATAAGTCTTCTATATGTTAATAGGATCCTATGTGTCAATTTTCATGAGAAAATTCCATGTGTAAGTCAGACAATGCCTCAGTTGCTTGCAGATGAAGCAAAAAGTCAACAGAGCCCATGAAAAGTCAACTGTGCAATTTCAAGGGGTCTAACCCAAATTTTTTGGCCAAGATGGGTCCTTACAATGTTATAATAGGTTTTTAATTCCTAAAGTTCAAGAATCATAGAGATTTGAAGGGTTTTGCAAAAATGGTACAAAGTTGGTTTTAAGGAATTTCCAAATTTGGCAACTTTTGCCCTAATTTTCAAGTGGCCTTAACATGATCAAAAATTCCTCAAATGGACCAAAGTCAAACATGAAAGTTGTAGATTAAGGGCTCCCATTTTCAAAAAGTACAAGTACATTTTCACCGGATTCCTAAATCTCCCTAGGGGCCATTCGAAAAAATCACTATTCTAGGGCAAATTTTCACTTTCCAAAAATGCACCAAATGCAAAAGGCTTCCAATCTGAATTTTGTGACTTGGTACAGGCCCAATCTTGTTTCAAAATTAAAATACATTGCATTAGAAGCATTTTGCTCAAGAGAATTGGTCATTTTCGTGCACTTTGAAAAAATCCCTCCAAAACATGCAAATTTGCAAAAATCATGAAACAAGTGTGACACTTGAATCTAAGGGCCAGGATTGTTTGGGTTTGAATCAAGGGTGGAAAATGAAACTCACACATACTGAGAGGCCCAAGAGTGCAAAGGATGCATATTCACACTTTTCTCATTTCATTTTCGTGCACTTTCTCTCACACTTTCAGCACTCATTTGTGAAGTCACAACAAAGAGAATTAGGGTTGCATCAGATCTGAAATCTCTCTCATTCTCTCATTCTCAACTTTCTTGCATTTTGGCATTTCCTCACATATCTCTCCATTCTCTCATATTCTCCACAAACTTCTTCCATATTCTTGATCAGTGAATCATATAGATCAAGAATCAACCACTCATTTGAGCTTAAAGCATAGAATTAGAAGCTTACCATTTCAAAGCAACTTGTGGTGAAATCTCAGATCCAGTCTATTTCAAGGCCTTAGATGCATTTATTTTGCATCTAAGGAGTAAGAGGAGTGATTTGCACGCATTGGTTGGAATTCTAGCTTAATATTTCAAGATCTCCATCTCAGGTATGACTTGAAATCTCATGTTCTGGAAATGGAATTAAATTATTGCTTTGTGTTCCTTGATGTTTGCTGATCATGCTGCACTTTGTAGAATTGATTTTGGTGCATTATATCATGAGTTATGTGCATTTCAAGTTTGATGATCAATGTTGTTTTGCTTCGATCCGTCCAATCCATTGAGATTTAGCTGTTTTTGAGGTCATATTTGGATTCCTTGATGTTGAATTAGTTAATCTGGACTATTCATTTTCATTTTTTGATGAATTTGTGGTACTGGTTTGGTCTCTGGTGTCGGAGCCCTAGCTCCGGTCACCGAAATTTGTTTTAAAGTTCAGTTAGGGTTTTATTGAAGAAGATGAACCACAACCGTCCATTTCCCCCATCCAACGCACATCATGCTGCCACATGGCCCTATTTTCGTCCAGCCTCATGTGTTAATTATGTTTCAATTTTTAAATCAGCATGTGGCAGCGTCTACACTACCTACCGTGCATCCACCAGTCCCCTTGCAGCCTTTGTCCACCTCAATTAATGAGGCCTTCACCAGCAGCCGTCTGATGCATCTAACGCCCCATCTTTTTCCAGTATTTCCCAATTAATTCTGTTAATTCCCACCATAAACCACATGGTCAGCACAGGTCCTTGGGCCCTAGCAAGTTGCTCTTTGCACCCCAACCATAACCATCCCAATCCAAATTACACGCATCAGCCTTACTTATCACACCTCCATTTCATTTCCTTTAATTTCTTTTTCTTCTTTTTATTTTCTTTAATTCATTTCCATTTCCATTTATTTAAAATACCTCCCTTCACTTAAAAAATCCCAAAAAAATCATGAACCTTCTTTTGTGTCTCTAATATTTTATCATATTTTTATTTTATTTTTTTCCATTTTCCACGTGTCTGAAATAATTCACCATTGCACCTAGCTTCTTTTATTTCCTTCTTTGACCAGTCTGCCTTGTTCATTTTCCATAGGTTTCAATATTTTGAGTTTTGATCCCATTCTTTTTTCATTGTATTTCTAAGACATTTTAATTTTCATGTGATTTTTCTCTGGATTTTTAGAAACTTATTTCTTGAGTCTTGGTCTTGTAACTTGTGATGTAAGTTTGTATCCCTCACTTGTGTTCTTGCCTTCATTAAACCTAGTTTGCTTCTGAATCTTCTCAAATCCTTTTGGCTAGTTGATATAACATGTTTGAGGATAATTTGGTTTCAATTGTGGAATTTTTAGATGGTTGGTTGATTTGTTGTGGATTTTATCTTGAACCTTGTCCCGTTTTGCTTCCTTTGAACCTTTTGGTCTCTCATAAGCCTAGAAAGGCACTTGTGCCCATTTCTTATTCTCATTTGGGGTTCCTTTGGGGTGTGGGTACCTTCCTGGTTCTAGGATAGGGTTTGTGTCTTCTGAATTTTTGTGTTTGCTTCTTTCTTAAGTCATTTGCTTCTTTAAGTGCTTTAACTTCATCTTATTGATTCTTTTGCTTCTATTTGGTAATTGTTTGGTCTTGTACCTCTTTTCTCTTCATCTCATTTTGGTTCTGGTTGTGAACTTTGTGTCCATATTTTGTGCATTTTGCATTGCATATTTCATAAGTGTGCATTTGTCTTCATATGTGTTCATGTTACATCATTTTGTCTCATAAGTTTCTTCTCCTCATTTCCTTGAGTTGCATTTGCATTGTGAATTTGTTCATACCATTTCACTTCTGATTGTGTGATGTTAGCATGTTATCTTGCTCATTTTGTTTCATTTGTATGCATACTAACCTTGCAGGGGCTATGGTAAGTGTGAGATGTGGGAATTGAGTTCCACATCTCCAATTCTCATCTCTTCCTCTTATGTTTATGTGCACTAACCCTTTGTTGTTGGGCTTAGGCCTTTCTCATCCCTTCTTCTATCTTCTTCTTCTCTTCTTCTTTCCTTCTTCATTAGGATAGAAACCTCACTAACCTTTAGGACATCCATGCATGTTAACACTTAGGATTATTTTAGTTCCCCATTAGAATTTTTCCTTTGAGATCCTTTGTCTCTTCTCATCTTCAAACTCAATTCCAATTCACTTAATAAAGGTTGAGTACTTTCATGTGACATGAGACTTTGCTATGATATACTTTCACGCGTTCCGTTTTGGGGCGAGGTGTGAGTTATCCCTCGTGGTGGATAGGTCTTAGCATGAGTACCTCACAAAGAAAAGCTAAAAAACACTTCTTAACCAAGAAACCACAAAAATACTTAATAATGGTAATAAGCCAGTGTGCTTAAGCCTTCACTTGCGGGACTAGCTTTGGGGATTTCCTCCATAGATAGGTATGCCTCTTGCGCATTCCATTTCGGGATGATGTGAGATGTACACATCCCATTGAGTAAGACTTAGGTACACTTACCTATGCAAACTTTCACTCATAAAAGCTTCTAAAAAAACACCAAACAAACAATAAGCGTCTTTCCTTCGGGAATTCTTTTCTCACCTCCTTCGCTCCGTACGCGAACTTGCTCCTACTTGTCACTTTGCAAGACGGTTACGCACTCGTCGTCCGAGCCTGCAACACCTGAGCAATGGCATAGGCAGTTTAAGCCTTAATTCACAAGCAATTTCCTTTTAGTACCCCTAGTTAGGGGAACTACAACGTCTCTAATCCTCATTATCCTGATGAGGTACGTAGGCAGCGGGGTAGGGCCCGTTCGAGCACAATCTTCATTTTCCCTACATTTTTTTCATTTCTTTTCATTTCCTTTCTCAGTTTGTTTTCCAGTCCGTTTCTTTTCTTTTGCTGCAACTTTCATACCCTCACCCTTTGAAACAGTTTTCTTTTGCAAGCGTGGATCCCGTCGGGTACAACGGACGATCTGGGTGCTAATACCTTCCCAGGTCGTAACCGACTCCCGAACTCAGTCTCTTTGGTTCGTAGGACCTGTGTCCTTCCTCTTTCTTTCTTCTGGTTTGTGCAGCATTACCATTCCCTTTCTTCGGGATAAAAATGCCTGACTGGCGACTCTATTCTTTTTCCGCGCCACTTTCGCGTTTGTACCAGGATGGAAATCCGGGGAGCGACAGCTGGCGACTCTACTGGGGACTACACACCAGAGATCTCTGGTTCCCCTGTGAGTCTCTCCTAGCGCTTGCTTGTTTCTGTTTCTTTGGGTGATGTTTGTTTGTTGTGACTTGTTGTATGTTATTGTTGTTTATTTACAGCTTTATTTACAACTTTATTTACAGTTTTCAGTATTTATTTTCTGCATCATATATATCATACTGGACTGTCTGGACTGGTTTTCTGTTTGGTGGGCTCGGGTGATACTGTTTCTGAGAGATAAGCCAAGTACCCGGCTTGAGTGCACTATAGGACTAGAGTGGACATATTGTACTCACATGTGACATGATGAGTGGCGATGTGTTTCACGCCCAGATTGCGACCGTCTTGGAAATATCTTGTGTGGGGATTTCCTCCACTTCGGGATAGGACCTTGATAGTTATGTGCATCTGGGGACCGATCATTGAGAACCTTTGTGGAAACAACCCTCTCCAGTGGTGGCAGTGGCAGACCATATTTTGTGGCAAACCCATTCGCACCTGAGGGTCCACTGGGGACTCGCATAGGATGGCCTGGTTCTCTTATAGGAACTCAGTCAAAGCATCTGGTCGTATGACATTAGTACTGTATCCTACGGGCTGAATGTACTATTGTTTCTCGATTTCAGCGCTTGAAGCTGGGGACTTATAAGGGATGCTTGTTTTTCCCGGACTCAGCTGAGGCCTCCCTGCGTAGTACATAATGCCTAACCGATTCCCTGATTTGGTCATGAGCCATTTCTCGGAAATGGTGAAAGTATTATTGCTATTCGGCTTTGAGAGTCCGTGATGTTTGACCCGGAGCACACCTGTGAGAATGGGAGGGGTTTACAGTTTTGCAGGAACCTTTGACCTCAACATACACTCATTTATTCAGTTGTCCTATGATTATGATATTTGGTTCTATAGTCCTATGGTTCTGGAGTTCTGGTTTTCTAGAGTTCTTGTTCTGGTATTCTTGATATTGTGGTCCTGAGATCTTCTATCAGAGAGTTGTGATTATCAGAGAGTATGACTCAGAGGACTCTTAGTTTGACAGTTATTCAGAGGGGCCCTTGTCAGTGTCCAGTTCAGACAGTCCCAGATGATCATATGTCTTTGCATTTGCATCTGCATTGCATCATCTCATCATTAATCATGTTTTATTTTCATTCACAGGTTCATATCTTTGCTTCCAGTTCCGGTATCCTCTTCAGAGATGGAAGATCCTCGCAAGCAAAATATTCACTTCAAGTTCTTTGACACCAAGGTTGACTTGCTGAAGAAGATGGTAAAGCTGATTACACCCAACCATATGGAGAGATTCAGGAAGGCTTATGGGAGTATTCCTGATGTGGTGGTAGAGTTAGATCCTTCCGAGAGGAGTGCCATTCATACCCTGCTTCAGTATTATGATCCTCAGCTCCGTTGCTTCACTTTTCCTGATTTTCAGTTGGGCCCTTTGCTAGAGGAGTATGCTCTAATCTTGGGAGTGCCTGTTCGAGACCAGATTCCGTTCAATGCTGAGATAAGTAGACCCGCACCTGAGGCTATTGCTAAGGCTCTTTATTTGAGCACTTCTGCCGTGAATTCTTTTACCATCATTAAGGGAGGTGTACCTGGATTTTCTTTGGAGGCTTTGGTAAAGAAAGTGGAAGAGTTGGTTGTTGAGGAGGAATGGGATGCTGTCTGTGCTATCTTGGCTCTTTCTATCTATGGCATTATCTTGTTTGCTGATATGGAGAAGTTCATAGATATGAATGCCATACATCTCTTTTTGCTGAAGAATCCTGTGCCTACCTTGCTCGGAGATTTATATTACTCAGTGCACTACAAGACTGAGAAGAAGAGGGGAAGTTTGGTTCGCTGCTGCGCTCCTTTATTTCATATGTGGTTCATGAGGCATCTGCCTAGTACTGGAGTGTTTAGTGACCACACCTTGGTATGGGCTCAGAAGCTGGAAAAGTTGCTTGCCAAGGATGTCAGGTGGATTACTCAAAGGCTGCAAGGTGCACGTTTCATCACTAGCTGTGGGAGTTATCTTAGTGTACCTTTATTGGGAGTAACGGGAGGGATCAATTACAACCCAATCTTGTTAAGAAGACAATTGGGATATGCCTTGAGAGAGGTACCAGAAGAATTGAAGCTGACCCCTATTTTCTACTTCCTAGTGAAGGACAATATGCCCTTAGTGAGGAAGGTTGCTGGAGCTTGGAAGTGCATTAAGGGAGAAGGGATAGCTAGCTTTGGAAAGTGCAACAATCAGACATTCCCAAAGTATGAAGCTTAGTTGAAAGACAGAGCCAGAAGGGTGTTGCTGCCATTCTCATCACCAGTTCCTCCAGTTGCTGAGTCTACTGATACTGTGTCTTTAGAGGAGTTCAAGAAGTTGGAAGCCCAGCTGCATGCAGTTAGAGTTGAAAATACTTAGATGGTGAGCCTGTACCATCATGCCAACAAGGCCAAGATTGAAGCTGAAGAGAAGTTGCTGAAGATGCAGACTACCTTGGAGGCTAAGGAGAAGGACTTTGCTGGCAGAGAAGCGCACTTCCATAGGTTGGGAATGATGGAGGCTAAAAGAGAAGCTGAACGCAAGAAGAATTCAAAGACTCTCAAAGATGCTCGTCAGTCTATTGTCTGGTTGCAGGAACAGAGAGAGCAAGAACTGAAGAAATATAAGGAAAAAGAAGAGTTCTTCGAAGTGCAGATGGCCTACAAAAAAGAAGAGGTGAAGCAAGTCCACAAGATTCGCAGAGAGAAGACTCAGCAGCTAGCAGATAGTCAACAAGCCCTCGAAGCAGCACTTAAAGAGATTGAAGACCTCAAGTTGATGGCTGGAGTCAAGAAGGTTAGGTCTGATGTGGGGCTTATTGAGGGAGGTTCAGGGTCCTCAGGCAGTGGTTTTGCTTCTTAGTTTGTTTTCCTTGTATTTGGATTACCTACAGGCATGTTGTAGGAGTCCTAGCTGTTTGTTTTTATTTTGTAAGAAACTTGTACCCTACGGGGAATTCTGTTTTATTTGCCTAATAGGTTAATTTATGTTATGCCTTTTCCACCATTTCTTGGTGTGCCTGCTGTTATGGTTTGAATGTGGTTTTTGCGAAGGTTTCTGAAAGTCGAGGATCAGTTCCCATCTGGTTTTTTGCTAAATACCAGAACCGGAGCATGAATGACCTGGGATTGGAAACATAAACAACTGCATTGCATACATGATCGGAAAATAGCAAGTGTACTATTTTTACCGATGTAGTAATAGAAGGGAATAACCCCAAATATCGATCTCAAGGACTGCTTAATAAAATAAGTTCTTAATGATTAATTTCAATTGGACAAAAGTTATGGTTTAAAGGTTTGAATTTAGATTAAATAAACTAAAGATATTAAAACGTAGACTAAAACAAAGAGTTTTCACTAATATGAAAGTAATGCCAGGGACGGTGTATGATTCGTAGTGCAATGACTCAATGGTTTCTTAATTTTACAGAGATATGCTTTAAAAAGTGTCTTTCCTAAGTCGATAATGTTTTTCCAAAATTCCTTTAAAGAAAAACCTTTGGTATTCTTCCTCGACTTTGATTCCTCAACGGTCAAAGAAGAATATCAAGCAATAATTCTGACATAAAAAGGTTTTCACAAAAATATCCCAATTCCTCAGTGATATTTATCACGATAAAATTTATGCAACAAGGTTAGGATGGTTGGTCAGACCAAATCCTAACTACGATCAATTATCCCATTTTCCAACAAAGACAAAGCATTAAGGACGTTGCATAAAATAAAGAAACGAAATTAAAAGCATAATCTCAGAATGAAGAATTCAAATAGTCATTACATAAAGCAAATCAGGGACACCCCCCTGGCATTGGGGGGTTTAGCCATTCATGTTCATAATGGAAATAAAAACAGAGCAAGAAAATTGAGACATTACAATTAACGTAGAATTCGTCGGATCGTCAATCGCTTCCGTTCTTGATCAATCCTTCTTCTCCCGTATTCGTTCTAATCCCAAAATCCCCAAATCAAAAGTTCTTCATTACAGTAATAATTGTCAAATATAAATCAGTCTTCTAAAACACCGCGAAAAGTCCGGAATACCCTTGCAGCAACAAAACATAAGATTTTCTTCTGGTCTTCACAACACGGGCCGTGTTGTGTAACACGGGCACCCGTGTTGTGCCTCTGGTTCAGCCCAAATGCTTTTCTTCATCAGATGCTATGACACGGGCCATGTTGTACAACACGTGCACCCGTGTCACAGCTCTGACTTTCTCCTTTCCTTAACAAATCTCCTTGTCTTCTGGTATTCACAACACGGGCCGTGTTGTACAACACTGACACCCGTGTTGTGCCTCTGACATCCCATTTTGCTGTCATCTTTCATGCTTGGATCATCTCTTCGGACGCGTCGAACAACCGATTACATATTGACCTGAAAACACAACAAAAAACAACCACATAACCCATTCCACAGAATAAAACGATTAAAACTAACTTGCATGCTATATTAAGAAAACTACGACGAAACATGAACGAAATACTTCAAACAAACATAATTAGACTCAAAGGACACTGAAAACCGGCTTGAAAACTACAACTAAATATCACTGATCAAACTCCCCCAAACTTGAATTCTTGCTTGACCTCAAGCAAACATCCTGTATTTATACCTTAAAACACTAGCAAGATGAATTATGATACTCATACGTGGATCCTTTGTTCCAAGTCACCCAATAAGTTCTTTTTGGTACTTCTCTCTCAGTAAAGGTATCACACAAACACTACACCGTGGAAAACCCAGGATCTGAATCTCCTTTTCGGTAACCTCTCCGACTATGCTTCGGGCTTAGGTCTTATTTCTCGATTTTCAACCCTTTTCATTCGGACAATCACTTTTAAGGCTTTTTATGATTTTCACTATGTGTACAAAATTGATCCCCTTTTTAATTGTTGGCACCGATTTTTCTTTGTCCCTTAGGGAAACATTTATGTTCAACCGCCGTTAGGTTGAATAACCTGGTGAGGGTTACCCAACTTAGAAGCATCGATCGTTCTAATGTTTTTATTCATTTTTTTTTCCGGTGCCTTCAAGCCTTTTTTTTTCTTTTGGATCAACTTTGCACACACAATTATTATAGATAAAGCCAGATATATCAATAGAAACTACTTCGGGTTTACTTCTCAGATCAAAGTACCATGGCACGAATCTACATGTCGAACTCGTTCCTAATTCCGGAGACTCAGTGTGTTCATGTGGTACCTACACATCAAAATTTTTCCATTTTTTCTCATCGGGTTTCTTTTCACTCAAATCCTATATACTTTCTCATTATTCACTCGCAACACACAACAGGTCAACTCAGGGGTGTTTATCAAATAACACATAGCTATAATTTTCAAGCCGACACTACGACACTACTAAAAATAAACATAGATTAAAACAAAACAAACGAAAACATGAAAACTAAACCCCCCCACACTTGAACTCAACAGTGTCCACACTGTTGAAGAACCAATGTCGGAGGGGACTCACAACTATCACTGCTCAGGTGGAAATCCATGAAGCCTCATCTACTGCATCCATGAATGCAACTTATCGATGAGGTCCCCTTGCCGGGTCTGCTCTTTGATCATTTCGTCCCACTGCTCGTTAGACATACTCCACTGACCGGTTGCTTGGGTTGATGATCCACCAGCAGTTTGAACCGAGACTTCTTCAGCTTGGTTCCCTTCATCCTCCTCACCTGAAAAATACTCATCAAACTGATCGTTTCCACCCTGCATAGGGTCCTCATACAACCAGTTAGCTCTATTGTCTATAGTAATAAAATTAGGCGCAGGTAAAGAAATCAAATGACGGTTCCGAGTCATCACTGAGTAATAATTATAACAGCTCTTTATCATACCTTGGTTGATTAAGGTTTCAAGATCAATTTTGGTCTTACCTGTAACTGCAGGTACTTCAAGCAACCTATCAGCATACCCAAGATGTTCAGCAATTTGCGTAATCATCCCTCCAACAGAGATCTCACCAGAGGCAGCATTGGCTACCCGCTTCAGGTGGTCTGCTGCGAAGGCCGCAACGTTGATCAGCTCATTATTTGCCATACCATACAGGAAGTACAACTCTCTCAGTGTAGCCACTCCTGTGCTATCGCCCCGGCAGAAAAGGGTATAAGCCAACCCTTTCTGAGCATACCTAAAGCATGGGTTATGAATACATGAAGCTTTTGTCGCCGACGCGACATACTCGGTACTGTCGGTGATATCTTTCCAGAATTCTCCTGCCACAAATGTACTCGGCGGTGCACCAGGCCCGTAAATTGGAAGATCTAATATCTTTCCCAAATCAGCAACTGACATCACATGATCATTGTCAAATAGGCAAAACTTCAAAGTACCGAAGTACTCTGTGTCTGATCCGGTCCACGTATGCTTGAGCTGAAACTGTAAAGAACTCAAAAATTCCAAGGTTATGCGCTCAAAAGTTGGCGCTTCATACAGCATAAAATTTAGCATGCCAATACTGTGAAACATTCTATGAACTTCGAATTTAAGCCCTAGATTCTCAAGAGTTTCATTACACATATATCGGGCCGGTATCAATTTATGCCTTACCAACTTTGAATACTTTGCTTGATGCTCCGGATCCTCAAACAAAATGCCATGAGCATTAGGCATTCGGTGTGCTCGCTTACGGGGGCGAGAAGATTCGGCAACACTCTTACCGGTATCCTTTCGAGGAGGCATTGTTCTCACCTGCACAAATTAAGCACACGAAAAAAAAATCGAAAGATTAGAGAAATCTGTCACCGTAGAAGTGACAATGGAAGGATGGGGAACACTTTTTGTGAAAGGGGTAATGTGTTTTGGTGAGTGGGTTATGGAGAAAATGAAGCTTTTATGAAGAATGAAAATGGGGTTAGGGTTATTGTAAGAGAATGGAGGTTGAAGAAGATGAAAGTTTATGCTAAATGAGTGGTTAATGAGCCACTAATGAGAAGTTATGATAATAAACACGTGGGACCCATAGAATTAAAGTTGGGAAGTTAAAAAATTTCAAAATCTGCCTTCCCGCATGTGAAACACGGGTCGTGTTGTCCAACACGGGCACCCGTGTTGCCTCCCTGGTTTTCCTCATAAACTCATTTAAAAGAACTCTTCTTCAGACATTGCAACACGGGCCGTGTTGCACAACACGGGCACCCGTGTTGCCTCCCTGGTTTTCCTCATAAACTCATTTAAAAGAACTCTTCTTCAGACATTGCAACATGGGCCATGTTGCACAACACGGGCACCCGTGTTGCATCCCTGGATCTTCTTCAGATTCACACAAAAACCAAATTTCTTCTGCTCTTTGCAACACGGGCCGTGTTGCACAACACGGGCACCCGTGTTGCACTCTTGATTTTTCAATTTTTCTTATCTTCCTTGCCCGACATCCAACCTCTTTCTTTCCTTCTCAGAACCAGTGATACACACAACCTACAAAAATGAAACAAACAAAAGTAAGAATGATAAAATCGTGGGTTGCCTCCCACTTAGCGCTGCGTTTAACGTCGCATGGCTCGACGGTCCGTCATCCTACTGAGTAAGACGAGTGACATTCACATCACCAGTAGTCTGTCCTTTGAAGTAAGGCTTTAATCTCTGCCCGTTCACTTTGAAAATATCTCCATTGGTCTGATTTTTAATTTCGACGGCTCCGTGAGGAAATACCTTGTGAACTACAAAAGGTCCCGACCATTTAGACCTTAGTTTGCCTGGGAATAGCTTCAACCTTGAATTGTACAGAAGGACCATTTGTCCTTCCCAAAACTCTTTTCTTTGAATCCTTTTATCATGCCATTTTTTGTTTGCTCTTTGTAAACTTTAGCATTCTCATACGCCCGATTCCTGAATTCTTCTAACTCGTGAAGTTGAAGAATCCTTGAACTTCCAGCTTTTGACAAATCCATATTAAGATACTTAGACGCCCAAAAAGCTTTGTGTTCAAGTTCCAATGGTAGGTGACATGCCTTTCCGTAAACCAGTTGATATGGTGACATACCGATAGGCGTTTTGAAAGCCGTTCGGTACGCCCATAAAGCGTCATCCAACTTAATAGACCAATCCTTTCTAGACGAATTCACTGTTTTTTCCAGGATTTGTTTCAGTTGTCTATTTGACACCTCAACTTGGCCGCTTGTTTGGGGGTGGTATGGAGTAGCTATCCGGTGTTTAACATTGTACTTTTGCAGCAGCTTCTCCATGAGGTGATTCAGGAAATGTGTCCCTTCGTCGCTTATTAATGCTCTCGGGACACTGAACCTTGCAAAGATGTTCTCTTTCAGGAATCTCACCACAACCTTAGCATCATTGGTGGGAAATGCAACAGCCTCCACCCATTTGGACACATAATCCACTGCCACCAAAATATAGTTTTTTCCGAACGACGGTGGAAACGGCCCCATGAAGTCTATCCCCCATACATCTAATAACTCAACCTCGAGCATAGAGTTTTGGGGCATCTGGTTTCTTTTTGATATATTCCCAGTCCTCTGACATCTGTCACACTCTTTCACTAATTCTTGAGCATCCTTAAATAAAGATGGCCAGTAAAGTCCGGATTGAAGGACTTTAGCTGCTGTCCGATCACCACTGAAATGTCCACCATACTCAGAGTCGTGACATGCTTTCAACACATCTTTTTGTTCTTCGTCAGGTACACATCTTCTCACAAGGCCATCCACCCCTCTTTTGTAGAGAAACGGATCGTCCCATAAGTAAAACCTGCAGTCATGAACAAACTTTTTCCGTTTGTTAGAATCAAAATCATCGGGTATAATACCGCCAACGAGGTAGTTTGCATAATCTGCAAACCAAGGCACCCCAATAACAGCTAGGATGTGTTCGTCAGCGAACTCATCCTTTATTGGGCGCTGCTCTTCAGTCTCCTCAATTGGTGACATCCGAGAAAGATGATCTACAACAGTGTTTTCACACCCTTTCTTGTCACGGATCTCCACATCGAATTCCTGGAGGAGTAAAATCCACCTCAACAGCTTGGGCTTTGAATCCTGCTTAGCAAAAAGATATTTCAAAGCAGCATGGTCAGTGTAAACAATCACTTTTGAACCCAACAGATATTGCCTGAATTTACCGAAGGCATACACAACCGCTAACAACTCCTTCTCGGTAGTTGCATAGTTTATCTGTGCGGGGTTCAAAACATGACTAGCATAGTAAATCACATGAAGCAATTTCCCTCTTCGCTGTCCAAGAACAGCCCCTACCGCAATGTCACTAGCATCGCACATAATCTCAAAGGGTAGGGACCAATCAGGAGCAATAACAATAGGTGCAGACACTAATTCCTTTTTAAGTGTTTCAAAAGCATCGATGCACTTCTTATTGAAAACAAAAGCCTTATCTTTAACCAACAGGGTAGTTAAAGGTTTGGCTATCTTCGAGAAGTCTCTTATGAACCTGCGGTAAAAACCCGCATGTCCCAAGAAGCTTCTTATACCTTTCTCGTTAATTGGCAGTGGCAACTTCGAGATCACTTCCACTTTGGCTTGATCAACTTCGATCCCTTTTTGTGAGATCTTGTGACCAAGAACAATGCCTTCTCGCACCATGAAATGACATTTTTCCCAGTTCAATATTAAATTGCTTTCTTGACATCGCTGCAAAACAAGTGAAAGGTTAGATAAACAGTGATCAAATGAGGATCCGAACATGGAGAAATCGTCCATGAACACTTCCATGTGTTTTTCTAGCATATCCGCAAAAATGGATGTCATGCATCTTTGGAATGTAGCGGGGGCATTACATAGCCCAAATGGCATCCTTCTATATGCAAAAATGCCATAGGGACATGTAAACGCCGTTTTCTCTTGGTCCTCCGGTGCAACAGCAATTTGATTGTATCCGGAGTAACCATCAAGAAAACAATAGTAATCATGTCCCGCTAGTCTTTCCAACATTTGGTCAATGAATGGCAACGAAAAATGGTCCTTTCTCATAGCCAAATTCAATCTTCTATAATCAATGCACACTTTCCATCCAGTAACAGTTCTAGTAGGAATCAACTCATTCTTTTCATTTGTTATAACAGTTATTCCCCCCTTTTTGGGCACCACATGTACCGGACTCACCCAAGCACTATCGGATATAGGATAGATTAATCCTGCATCCAATAGCTTAACAACTTCTTTTCGCACTACCTCCTTCATCACCAGATTCAATCTCCTTTGGGGTTGCACGACCAGTTTGTGATCTTCTTCCATAAGTATTTTATGCATACACACTGTAGGACTTATACCTTTAAGGTCTTCAATCTTCCACCTAATTGCTCCCTTGAATTTCTTAAGGACTTCAATTAACTTGTCTTCTTGCATACCTTTCAAATTAGCGCTAATAATAGCGGGACATTTTTCTTCCGTGTCAAGAAAGACATATTTGAGATTCTCGGGAAGTTGCTTCAATTCTGATATTTTTGGCTTGTTTTTGCCTTCATCAACCGTTATAGGCTGTCGCAACTCTTCCCACCGGTGCATTCTAACTCTTTTAAGGATAGGTTGAGTTTCAAGCATAGCTACCACTTCCATATCATTATCTCCAACTTCCTTATCATCTTCAAAAATGGACATACTCAGCACCCTCTCTAGAGGTAATTTGGACACACTTTCTAAATGCTCACTAGCTTCCATTTGTTCTAACATTTGTATGTTACTACTAGTGCCCACATCATCTTTATACTTCAAAGTGTTCCTTGTAACACCCCAAATTTGCCCTCTTCATTTTTAAGCATCATATTACATCATATTCATCATACGCATATCATTTCCTCAGCATCATATCATGGAAAAATGAAGCATAACATCCCTCATGTCCAAGCATCAGCATGTGGTCATCTGGAGAGTTCCAGAGGCACCTCAAGCCATGACAAGGGTCCCAAAGAATTTGTACGAGTTTTATGGTGAGTTTATACCCCATTTGCAAGATCAAGTCCCTTAGCAAAAGTTCAGAGGATTGCAGGATCGTAGGAGATCTCAGGACAAGCCCCTATGCAAAGCACCCGAATTGGGGTCTTGAGATGCAAGTACCGTGACCTCACAACTTTGGCCATTTAATTTAGGCAAAGTGTTTCTATATGTCAAGAGAATCCTAGATGTTGATTTTTGTGAGAAAAATTTCATGTGGAGGTCAGAGAATTCTTCGGTTGCTTGAAGATGAAGCAGGAAAGTCAACTGCACGGTCAGAAAAGTCAACATGGCAATTTCAGAAGTTTTTAATCAGGATTATCAATTTGTGAGGTCATATCATGTCAAGGAATAATTCAGTCGAGCTCAAATGTCAAAAATTGGGAGTATGCAAAAAGTTGCTAAAATTGGATATCTAGAAATTTCCATTTTTAGAAATTATTTGTCCCGAAACTTCAAGCTATTATTTCATGTGCTAAAAAGCTCCGAATGATTTTCCGGTGAACACAAAAGTTGTAGATCACGATTTTCCCTTTCCGAAAAGTCGTAGAACACCTTCATAGCATTTGTATAACTCAAGATATGAATTTTGGAAGTTTGATGCATTTTAAGGTTTTAATGTGCACAATTGTCATTACTCCATTGGTCCTTTATCTTGAAATATTTTTATGTCACATTTTTTGTACCTTTACATAACTATGTTTGATGAGCCATTTTTTTTACGTGGCATAAAAAGTGGTGGTGGAAGCTTTTGTTAGTTTTGTTATTGGAAAAAGGTAGAAAACTGATACAAAGTACATGTGATGGTGAGGCAAGGTAGCAAAAAAAAAAAAAAAAGAGAGAAAAAAGGAAAAAAAAGAGAGAGTCAGCATGGGGTTCCACGTGCCTTGTTTGCTCCACCAAAAGGAGAGGTCTTGTTTCTCATGCATAATGAAATCACAAATTTGGAATTGGGCTGGTATTCACGCTTTTGGCATTAAAGAATAAGAAGCTGTCACGTGAAGAGGACAGGTCATGGGAGGAAAAAGTAATGAATCATAAGTGGACACGTGGCGGAAAAAAAAGAAAGAAGAAGGTGATGGCCAGCACAATAGAGAATGCACTGCATTTTTTCTTGCTCTTGCTGTGGTTGCTGACGAAAACAAGTAGCAGCATAAGGGAGATAGATTCTTTTTTGATATTGGAAAAAACACCATAAAGGAACACTCTTATCATTATAAAAACAATCACACAAAAGAGGACCTCAGGGAAAACTTCATTTTTTTCACACATCACATTCTTCAATCTTTCTCTCCTCTCTCTCTCCTTTGAAAGCTTAACCGAATAACAGAAAAAGAAGCATCTAGATCGAATTCTCATCTCATTTCTTCATCCTCAAAGATCTGCATTTTCGGATTGAATCTCACAATACCTCCATAGCAAGGATCTTGGAGCTTTGAGCAAGCTGAAGATTCAACATCACCTTCGGATCCTCCATACTTCTTGTTATCTTTGCTCGGCAGGCCTTTATTTGGCTCATAGAAGATTCAAAGGAGCTTTCAACACCTCTGGTTTTTCTCTTTTTTTCCAGAAAGATCAATCTCAGGTTTGGTTTCAGATCTGTTTGCTTCGATTTAATCTCAATTTTTGTTTGTTTTGGCTTGCATATGATTGATATAAGTTAATGGAAGTAGAATGAAGCTTGCACATGTCTTAAGTTATAGATTTTAGTCTGAATGCTTGAACTTGTTTCGATTGGTTCGTTCTCTGTGATGCTTGTTTGTGAAAGTTACTGGCATATTTGTGATCTTTATGATCTATGCTTCATGAGGATATGCGTTTTATAAGTTTCCGGAATTTTGTTCGCGGCGGCGATCGAAACCGTGCGTGGTGGTGTTACTTCATTGCCATATTTCTCCATGTTTAGGCCGTGGTTTCAATTATTTTTTGTGCCGGTCGTGTAGATCTCATTTCGTAGTTGAATTTTGATGTTTACAGTTTTGATTTTCGTTAAGATTTGAGAGAGTTATGATAATGTGAAATTGGAAGGAAGTTATTGCTTTGCTGTGTTTTCCATTGTTGTTGCTGCTACATGCGTCTTCTTCATGCATGGGGAGGGAGGAGACGGTGACGTGTCTCCTCCTGGTTGGTCCGCGGTTTCATGAGATTGATTATTATTATTTTAATGTGTTTCTTCACTTAAATGAAAAGTGACCTATTGATTTAAATCACATGCATTGTTCATTCAGTTTATTAAAAAAAGAGGGATTAATAATAGGTATGGCAAGTCTGAGAGTTGGGAGAAAGAGATACTTTGTGGTTGCTGTATTACTGTTCTAATGAGTTTTGTTTATAATATATTCAGTTAGTAAAAGTTTAGAAAAATAATGAGTTTTGTTTATAATATATTCAGTTAGTAAAAGTTAGAAAAATAGCATAGTTTTAGGATTAAAAATATAGTAATTAAAAAAAAAGAGCTGTTAGGAAATTGTTTAAAAAAATTTGTTTAGAATACTGTTTAGGAAATATAATAGATTAATTGTTTAATGGTTAGAATAGATTAATTAGGAAATATTAATAGAATTGGTTAGAGTAGATTAATTAGGAAATATAATATAATGTTTAATCAATTAGAATTTGATTAGAATAATTAATTAAAATTGTGTTTAGGATAATTTCGTTTAGAATAATTAATTAAAATTGTGTTTAGGATAATATTTCGTTTAGAATATATTGTTTAGTTCTTTGAATATTGATTAAAAAATTATAAAAGAATTGATTTGATAATTTTTTTAGAAAATATAATATAGTTTTAGGATTAGATAATTGTTTAGAAAAATTGTTTAGAAAATAAAGGGAATTTAATTAGTGGAGATTAATTATAATAAATTTGTTTAGGAAATAAAAAGAATTTAGTTAAAAAATTGTTTAGATATAATAGAGTTTAAGTAAATAAAAAAAAATTGTCTAGGTTAGTTAGATAATTTTTAGGAGTTTAATAATAGTTTAATTAGGATAATATTTCGTTTAGAATATATTGTTTAGCTCTTTTAATGTTGTTTAGAAAGATATTTGTTTAGAATGTTTTGCTTAGAAAAATGTTAATTAGGAAAAATCGTTAGAAAATAGAATAGTATAATTAGTTAACTTTTCTTTTAGGAAAATATAGTAATTAAAAAAAAAAAAAGAGACTGTTAGGACATAATATAAAAATGTTTAGGAAAGTGTTTAGAAATTATAATGGAGACTAGTTGATATTTGTTGAGAATTATTTAGAAATAATGGTTAGAATTGTTTTAAAAAAAAAGCTGTTAGAATTGTTTAGAAATAATGGTTAGAATTTGGTTAGAACAATAATTGTTTAGAAATTGTTTAGAAAATAAAAAGATTTTTATTAGTTGAGATTAGGTAGTATAATTGTTAGGATTTTAATATTGGGTTTAATTAGCATAATGATAGTGGTTTAAGGAATAAGAGAGGTTCAAAAGAGTTGTTTATGTGTTCAGACCTGGGCCCATACCAGGTTGATTTTCGCACCCCCACTCCCTGCTAGGCCCATTCGGATTACACTTTCAAGCCCTACTACATGCACCTTTCCTTTATTTCCTTAAATTCTTTTTTTTCCATTTATTTTCTTTTTATTTCAGTTTGGTTTTAATTCGTATAAAATAGAAATATTCATCTAAAAATTCCCAAATAAATCATGGATGTTCCTTTGTGTCTCTAAAATTTTGTCATATTTTTATTTTATTTTTTTTCATTGATTAGAGTGCCAGAATTAATTCATCTTTGCACCTAGTTTCATTTGCTTCATTTCTTGACCATCCTGTCTTGTTTATTTTCTATAGATTTCAATATTTGGAGTTTTGATCCCATTCTTTTTGCATTGTGTTCCTAAGATCTTCTAGTTTTCATGTGATTTTTCTCAGAATTTTTAGAAATTTATTTCTTGGGTTTTGATCTGATATCTTGTGATATAAGTTTTCTGTCCTAGCTTGTGTTTGTCCATCCATTTGACCTAGTTCCTTTCTGAATTTGTGCAAATCCTTTTGGAAGGTTGATATAATGTGTTTTAAGATCATTTGGTTTCAGTTGTAGATTTTTTAGATGGCTGGTTGATTATTTATGGATTTTTGTTCTCACATTGTCCCATTTTGCTTCTTTTGGTTTGTTAGATCTCTCATAGGCTTAGAAGGGCACTTGTGCCAACTTTTTCTTCTTGATTGGGGTTCCTTTAGGGTATGGGCACCTTCCTGGTCCTAAGATAGGTCTTGGTTCTTCTAAATTTTTGAGTTTGCTTCATATTCAAGTCATTTGTTTCTTTAAGCGTTTAAATTCCATCTTTTGGTTCCATTGCTTTTATTTTGATATTGTTTGGTATTGTGTGACTTCTCTCTTCATCTTGCTGTACTCTTAGGCCCTTCTTTATACCATTTTGATTCTGGTTTTAAACTTTGTGCTTGTATTCATTTGTGTATGCTAACCTTGCAGGGGCTATGGTAAGTGTGAGATGTGGGAATTGAGTTCCACATCTCTAATTCTTATCTTTTCCTTTTATGTTTATGTGAATTAACTCTCTTTTGTTGGGCCTAGGACTTTCTCATCCCTTCTTCTATCTTCTTCTTCTCTTCTTCATTAGGATAGAAACCTCACTAACCTTTAGGATATCCATGCATGTGAATACTTAGGATTATTTTAGTCCCCCTTTAGAATTTTTCCTTTGAGATCCTTTGGTGCTCTCTCTTCTCATCTTCAAACTTAATTCTAATTCATTTAATAAAGGTTGAGTACTTTCATGTGACATGAGACTTTGCTATGAGATGCTCACATGCGTTCCATTTCGGGGCGAGGTGTGAGTCATCACTCGTGGTGGATAGGTTTTAGCATGAATACCTCACAAAGAAAAGCTAAAAAAACACTTCTTAACCAAAAAACACAAAAAACACTTAATAATGGTAATAGGCCAGTGTGTTTGAGCCTTCACTTGTGGGGCTAGCTTTGGGGATTTCCTCCATAGATAGGTGTGCCTCTTTCGCATTCCATTTCGGGATGATGTGAGATGTACACATCCCATTGAGTAAGACTTAGGTACATTTACCTATGCAAACTCTCACTCATAAAAGCTTCATAAAAAATACAAATAATAAGCGTCCTTCCTTCGGGAATTTTCTTCTCATCTCATTCGCTTCGTACGCGAACTTGCTCCTACTTGTCATTTTGCAAGACGGTAACGCACTCGTCGTCCGAGCCTGCAACACCTGAGCATTGACATAGGCAGTTCAAGTCTTTAATTCACAAGCAATTTCCTTTTGGTACCCCTAGTTAGGCGAACTACGTCGACTCTGATCCTCATTATCCCGATGAGGTACGTAGGCAGCGGGGTAGGGCCCGTTCGAGCACATTCTTTATTTTCCCTACATTTCTCCCTTTCTTTCCATTTTCTTATCTCAGTTCCTTTCTCATTTCATTCCATTCCAGTTAGCAGTTTTATTCAGCAGCAGTTATATTTTTCTCACCCTTTGAAACAAACAAGCAAGCGTGGATCCCGTCGGGTACGACGGACGATCTGGGGTGCTAATACCTTCCCAGGTCGTAACCGACTCCCGAACTCAGATCTTTGGTTCGCAAGGCCTCGTCCTTTTCCTTCTTCCTTAGGTTTGTGCAACATTACCTTTCCCATTCATTCAGGATAAAAATGTCTGGCTGGCGACTCTAACCTTTCCGCGCCACTTTCGCGTTTGTACTAGGATGAAAATCCCGGGAGCGACAGCTGGCGACTCTGCTGGGGATTGCACACCAGATGATCTCTGGTTCCCCTGAGAGTCTCTCCTAGCGCTTGTGTGTTGCTGTTTCATTGGGTGATGTTTGTTTGATGTGGCTTGTTGTATTGTATTGTTGTTTGTTTACTGCTTTATTTACAGCTTTATTTACAGTTTTCAGTATTTATTTTCCGCATCATTTATATCATACTGGACTGTCTGGACTGGTTTTCTGTTTGGTGGGATGGGTGATACTGTTTCTGAGAGATAAGCCAAGTACCCGGCTTGAGTGCACCCTAGGATTAGAGTGGACATATTGTACTCGCATGTGGCATGATGAGTGGCGATGTGTTTCACGCCCAGATTGCGACTGTCTTGGAAATATCTTGTGTGGGGATTTCCTCCACTTCGGGATAGGACCTTGATAGTTATGTGCATCTGGGGACCGATCACTGAGAACCTTTGTGGAAACAACCCTCTCCAGTGGTGGCAGTGGCAGACCACATTTTGTGGCAAACCCATTTGCACCCGAGGGTCCACTGGGGACTCGCATAGGATGGCCTGGTTCTCTTATAGGAACTCAGTCAAAGCATCTGGTCGTATGACATTAGTACTGTATCCTGCGGGCTGAATGTACTATTGTTTCTCGATCTCGGCGCTTGAAGCTGGGGACTTATAAGGGATGCTTGTATTTCCCGGACTCAGCTGAGGCCTCCCTGCGTAGTACATAATGCCTAACCGATTCCCTGATCTGGTCATGAGCCATTTCTCGGAAATGGTGAAAGTATTATTGCTACTCGGCTTTGAGAGTCCGTGATGTTTGACCCGGAGCACACCCGTGAGATTGGGGATGGGTTTACAGGTTTGCAGGAACCCTTGACCTCATCATACCCTTGTTATCAGTGCAGTTCATGTTATGATACAGTTACTTTGGTTCCGAAGTTCTGGTTTTCTGGTTCTGGTATTCTTGATATTATGGTCCAGAGATTCTCTTCAGAGGGTTGTGATTATCAGAGAGTGTGACTCAGTGAATTTTTGGTTTGTCAGTTATTCAGAGGGACCTTGTCAGTGGCCAGATTCCAGACAGTCTCAGATGACCATATGTCCTTGCATTCGCATCTGCATTGCATCATTGCATCATTAATCATTGTTTTTTGTTTTCATTCACAGGTTCATATCTCTGCTTCCGGTTCCGGTATTCTCTTCAAAGATGGAAGATCCTCGCAAGCAGAATATTCATTTCAAGTTCTTTGATATCAAAGTTGGTTTGTTGAAAAAGATGGTAAAGCTGATTACACCCAACCAGGTAGAGAGATTCAGAAAGGCTTACGGGAGTATTCTTGATGTGGTAATAGAGTTAGATTCTTCAGAGAGGAGTGCCATTCATACATTGCTTCAGTATTATGATCCTCAGCTCCGTTGCTTCACCTTTCCCGATTTCCAGTTGGGTCCTATTCTGGAGGAGTATGCTTTGATCCTGGGTGTGCCGGTTCGAGATCAGGTTCCTTTCAATTCTGAGATGAGTAGGCCTGCACCTGAGGCTATTGCTGAGGCTCTTTATTTGAGCCCTGCTACTGTGAAGTCTCTGACCATTATTAAAGGAGGTGTGTCTGGGTTTTCTTTGGAGGTTCTGGTAAAGAAGGCGGAAGAATTGGCTGTTGAAGAGGAATGGGATGCGGTCTGTGCTATCTTGGCTCTTTCTATTTATGGAATCATCTTGTTTGCTGATATGGAGAAGTTCATAGATATAAACGCCATACATATCTTTTTGCTGAAGAATCCTGTGCCTACCTTACTCGGGGATTTGTATTACTCGGTTCATTACAAGACTGAGAAGAAGAGGGGAGGTTTGGTCCGTTGTTGTGCTCCGTTATTTCACATGTGGTTCGTGAGGCATTTGCCTAGTACGGGAGTGTTTAGTGACCATAGTCTGATATGGGCTCAGAAGCTGGAAAAGTTGTTGGCCAAGGATGTTAGATGGTTCACTCAAAGGCTGCAAGGCGCACGTTTCATCACCAGCTGCGGGAGTTATCATAGTGTGCCTTTGTTGGGAATAACTGGAGGGATTAATTATAATCCAATCTTGTTAAGAAGACAATTAGGATACGCTCTGAGAGATGTGCCTGAAGATTTGAAGCTGACCCCTATTTTCTACTTCTCAGTGAAAGATAATATGCCCTTAGTGAGGAAGGTTGCGGGAGCTTGGAAGAGCATCAAAGGAGAAGGAATAGCTAGTTTCGGGAAGTGCAACAATCAGACATTCCCAGAGTACGAAGCTTGGTTGAAAGACAGAGCCAGAAGAGTTTTGTTACCATTTTCAGCACCAGTTCCCCCAGTTGCTGAGTCCGTTGATACTGTGCCTCTGGAGGAATTCAAGAAGTTAGAAGCCCAACTACATGCAGTTAGAGTTGAAAATACCGAGATGGTAAGCTTGTATCACCAAGCTAACAGGGCCAAGAAGGAAGCTGAGGAGAAGTTGCTGAAGATACAGACGACTTTGGAGGCTAAGGAGAAGGACTTTGCAGGAAAAGAAGCGCATTTCCACAGATTAGGGATGATGGAAGCCCAAAGAGAAGTTGAGCGCAAGAAGAAGTCAAAGACTCTCAGAGATGCTCGTCAGTCTATTGTTTGGTTGAAGGGACAAAGAGAGCAAGAGTTGAAGCAATATAAAGAAAAAGAGGAGTTCTTTGAGACTCAGATGGCTTACAAGAAAGAAGAGGTGGAGCAGGCCCACAGGATTCGCAGAGAGAAGACCCAACAGCTCGCAGACAGTCAACAAGCCCTTGAAGCAGCACTCAAAGAGATTGAAGACCTCAAGTTGATGGCAGTAGTCAAGAAGGTCAGGTCTGATGATGGAGTTTCAGGATCCTCAGGCGGCGATTATGCTTCTTAGTTTGTTTTCTTTGTATTTGGATTACCTACAGGCATGTTGTAGGAGTCCTAGCTGTTTGTTTATCCTCTGTAAGAACTCGTACCCTATGAGGAATTCTGTTTTATTGTGCCTAATGGGCTGATCTATGTTATGATGTTTCTCACCATTTCTTGGTTTGCTTGCTATTATGGTTTGAATGTGGTTTCCCGCAAAGGTTTCTGAAAGTCGAGGATCAGTGCCCATCTGGTTTTCTTTGCTAAATACCGGAACCGGGGCATAAATGACCTGTGATTGGAAACATAAATAACTGCATTGCATCCATATAACTTGTTTGTTGTTTTGCAGGTGTTGCATCAGATACTAATGTGTTTTGTGATAACAGGCACTATAGCTCCTCGCAAGGTCCGAGAACAACCAGCAGTGCACAGATACCCAACCAAGACTAACCGAGAGCGAGCCATGGATCAAATGCAGGCAGATTTGGCAGATCTAAGGCAGAGAATGGACAACTTCATGACGTTAATGGCCGGCATGGGGCAGAATCAAGAACGTTTGCGAGAGATGGTTGAAAATCAGAACCGGAATGCTGCTGCTGCTGCTAATGCTGATAACCACACCGGTGCGGGCGCACGACAGGGTGGAACTCCAGTTATACAACCAGGAGTGAATATCAACAACGAAGGGTTGCAACACCTTCAGATGGACAACCATGAGGATCAGTTTACTCTACTCGATGAAGCCGAGGGTCAAGGGGTAGAAATGAACAAGAGGTTTGAAGAGATGGCCGAGCAAATCAAGGCTATTCAGTCCCAGAGTTCTTTGGGATTCGATATAACAGACTTGGGCTTGGTTCCGGGAGTCAGGATTCCATATAAGTTCAAAGTTCCTACTTTCGAGAAGTATAACGGCACTGCTTGCCCAAAGACCCATCTGCAATCATATGTGGGGAGAATAGCCGCTCATACAGACGACGAAAAACTGTGGATGTATTACTTTCAGGACAGTTTGGTGGGAGCTTCCCTTGAGTGGTACATGAAACTCAGCAGGGTCAATGTCAAGAGCTGGAAAGATCTCGCTGAGGCCTTCGTGAAGCAGTACCAATATAACATGGATATGGCTCCGAATCGCACGCAGTTGCAACATATGGCTCAGACAGCAAAGGAAGGCTTCAAAGAATACGCCCAGAGGTGGCGTCAGCTAGCTGCTAGGGTGCAACCACCTTTGTTGGAGAATGAAATGGCCGATATGTTTATGGGTACCCTCCAGGGGGTATTTCTTGAAAGACTGGCGTCGAGTTCTGCTACAAGGTTCAACGATATTGTCATTGCGGGAGAAAGGGTTGAAACGCTGTTGAAAATGGGGAAGATACAAGACCCCAGTGCTAGTAGTGGAGCGAGGAAAGCTTTTAGCGGACCTCCGAGAAGGCGAGAAGGCGAGACCAATGCTGTATTTGGCCGAAGCCAAGGTCATGGTTATAGGAGGCCTTATGAACATATGGCTGCTGTCACCATTCCTGCAGCTCCTGTACAACAGATGCTACCTCCACCACAACAACATCAACAACAACAGCAACCTCGAACCAACTACCAGCAAAGACCATATCAGCCAAGGCAGACTCGCCCAGCTAACAGGGTGATTGAAGCTATTCCGATGACATATGCTGCCTTGTTGCCGAGATTACTAGACTTGAACCTTATTCAATTGAGGACTTTGGCACCACCACCTCCTGGAGAGCTTCCAGCTGGTTATGATGCCAACGCGCGATGCGCTTTTCATTCAGGAGCACCCGGGCACTCAACCGAGAAGTGCAGGGCGCTGCATCACAAAGTTCAAGATCTCGTAGATTCCAAGGCAATCAACTTTGCGCCGCCACCGAATGTCAACTCGAACCCTATGCCTAACCATGGCGGGGCAAGAGTCAATGCTGTTGAGAGTGATGATAAGTTGAGTTTGGTGCTGAGAATTGATGAAGTCAAGACACCATTGAGGATGGTGAAAGAGAGACTGTTGAAAGGTCAAGTGTTTCCTGGTTGTTGTCTCGAATGTGAAGATTGTATAAGTGCTGCGAATGGCTGCGAGAAATTGAAGATGGGTTTGCAAGGGTTAATTGATGATGGGTCTCTGCAATTTAGCAAGATTAGTAATGAAGAGGCTGATGATGTGTCAACCATTACTATCTTCTACGATGAAGCTGACATGCCCGTCAGACAAGAGCCGATTACCATTTACGCTCCTCAGATTAGTCCCGTGACTATAATTGTACCTGGGCCGGTGTCGTACACCGATGATAGGGCCATTCCGTGGCATTATGGTTCCGATGTCTATGTGGCGGGACAGAAGATGGAGAGTAGACCTGTTGCTGACTTGACTATTGAAAATGTGGGAGGTGTTGGAGGTTTTACTCGAAGTGGCCGTTTATTTGCTCCCCCTGCACTGAGAAAGGATCCTAAGGCCGAAGCTTCGTCTAAAGACAAAGGAAAGCAGACTGCGATTGACGAGTCAACTACTCCTGTGGCTGGGCAGGGGACGTTTGAAAAGGAGGTAGAGGAGTTCATGAGGATCATCAAAAGGAGTGACTATAAGGTGGTTGATCAACTAAATCAGACACCTTCAAAGATTTCTATCTTGTCCCTGTTGATGTGCTCACCCGCGCACCGAGAAGCCTTGCTGAAAGTACTTCAAATGGCTTACGTACCTCAAGAGATCACGGTCAATCAACTCGAGGCTGTTGTTGGAAGTGTTAATGCTAGCCATGGCTTGGGCTTCACTGACCGAGACCTCACTTCGGAGGGAAGAAATCACAATAAAGCACTGCATATCACGATGGAATGCAAGGGCGCTGTGTTGTCTCATGTTCTTGTAGACACAGGCTCTTCTTTGAACGTGCTTCCGAAAAAGGCGTTGATGAAGCTTGACATTGATGGGATTGTCCTGACGCCGAGTGATCTGGTGGTTAAAGCTTTCGATGGTTCAAGAAGATCAGTTTTCGGAGAGGTTGAGTTGCCTGTTAAGATAGGCTCTCAAGTCTTCAGGAGTGTCTTCTATGTCATGGATATCCAACCTGCGTATAGTTGCTTGTTGGGCAGACCGTGGATATATGCAGCCGGAGCTGTTACCTCAACCCTGCACCAGAAGCTTAAATATGTGGTGGACGGCCAGGTCATCACGGTTTGTGGGGAAGAAGATATATTCGTCAGTCATCTGTCAACGTTCAAATATGTGGAAATGGACGGAGAAATTCACGAGACTTTGTGCCAAGCTTTTGAAGCAGATGTCAGTATCTTGACTCCGGTGAAGAAAAACAACGAAGGCACGTCAATTCATTCCTACCAGGAAGCAAAGCAGGTCGTCCAATCAGGCAATGCTCAGGGCTGGGGCAAGCTGTTGGAGATGGAAAAGAAAGATGACAAATTCGGCTTAGGATATCAGCCTGGGGGGTCTACTCAGAGTGGTAAAGCTATCTCATTCACAAGTGCTGGGTTGCTCGACCGCGATCAAATCTGTGTGGCAAGCCAAGACGGAGATAGTGACCGAGACTGGGACAACAACTGGATCCGCCCGTGTGCACCCGGCGAGGAGCTAGGAAATTGGTCTGCTGAAGACATTGTTCAAGTCACCTGGCTCTCAAAGTAATTGTTTGTTTCCTTTTATTAGCATACTGCATTGTCAAGTCCAGCATTCTGCCCAAGATGCTTGGATCCATTGTATTGGGCCACCATGTTTTGTATCGCATTGTTATTTTGCTATGAAATAAAAGGACATTTTCAGACAAATTGTGTTCTCTTTCTTTGTTTTTAAACTTTTTCACAAAAACAATATATAAAAATGGCAATGTGTTTTTTCATTTTTTGTTTCGTGTTAGCGTCTCTTTTTCAAAATAAGCAGATTCTGAATAAGCACATCATTTGTGCAGTGTTGATCATCCGGATTCCACGGATAACGTTCCTGCTATGACTATGCATGACTTTGATAATCCAGTCTACCAAGCTGATGAAGGGGTTGAGGAAGACTGTGACCTCCCTGAAGAGTTGGTCAGATTGTTGAAACAGGAGGAACGGGTTATTCAGCCTCATCAAGAAGAGATTGAGACCATCAACATTGGCAGTGAAGATGCAAAGAAAGAAATCAAGATAGGGGCCAATCTGCAGGCCAACGTCAAACAAGAGCTGATCAGTATGCTGAGAGAGTATGTGGATATCTTTGCTTGGTCATATCAAGATATGCCAGGTTTAGATACTGACATCGTGATGCATAAGCTACCCCTGAGAGAAGATTGTCCTCCTGTAAAGCAAAAATTGAGAAGAACTCGCCCGGATATGGCGATGAAGATCAAAAAGGAGGTGCAGAAGCAGTGGGATGCCGGGTTCCTTGCCGTGACTAGTTACCCACCGTGGGTAGCTAACATCGTACCAGTACCTAAGAAGGACGGCAAAGTCCGGATGTGCGTTGACTATCGAGATTTGAACAGAGCAAGCCCAAAGGATGATTTTCCGTTGCCACACATTGACGTGTTGGTCGACAATACTGCTCAATTCTCGGTGTTCTCCTTCATGGATGGATTCTCCGGTTATAATCAGATAAAAATGGCGCCGGAAGACATGGAGAAGACAACGTTCATTACCCCGTGGGGAACATTCTGCTATAAGGTCATGCCCTTCGGTTTGAAGAACGCTGGGGCAACTTATCAACGGGCGATGGTCACGTTGTTCCATGACATGATCCACAAGGAGATCGAATGTTATGTGGACGATATGATTGCAAAGTCCAAAGACGAAGAGGAGCATTTGGTTAACCTAAAGAAGTTGTTTGACAGATTGATCAAGTACAAGCTGAGGTTGAATCCGAACAAGTGCACCTTCGGAGTGCGTTCCGGAAAATTGCTGGGTTTCATTGTAAGTCAAAGAGGAATTGAGGTAGATCCTGCTAAAGTGAAAGCTATTCAAGATATGCCTGCACCGAGGACAGAAAAGGAAGTGCGCGGGTTCTTAGGTAGATTGAACTACATTTCTCGGTTCATATCTCACCTAACTGCCACGTGCGAACCGATATTCAAACTGCTAAGAAAAGAGCAGACAGTCAGGTGGAATGATGATTGTCAAAGAGCTTTCGACAAAATAAAGGAATATTTGCAGGAGCCTCCAATTCTGATGCCTCCAGTGGAGGGGAGACCATTAATCATGTACTTGACCGTGCTAGAAGGGTCGATGGGGTGTGTGCTTGGCCAACATGACGAGTCTGGTCGAAAAGAGTACGCCATTTATTACCTTAGCAAAAATTTTACCGACTGTGAATCCCGATACTCACTGCTCGAGAAAACTTGCTGCGCTTTGGTATGGGCTGCTCGCCGACTGAGGCAGTACATGTTGACCCATACCACACTTCTCATTTCCAAGATGGATCCTGTCAAGTATATCTTTGAAAAACCAGCATTGACCGGAAGGGTTGCTAGATGGCAGATGATTTTAACTGAATACGACATCCAGTACACTTCTCAGAAAGCCATCAAAGGAAGTGTGTTGTCGGAATACCTTGCTCAGCAACCTCTTGAGGATGACTATCAGCCGATGAGATTTGATTTCCCTGATGAGGACATCATGTACCTCAAAACAAATGATTATGAGGAACCACTTCCGGAGGAGGGGCCTGACCCTGAATCCAAATGGAAGTTGATGTTTGATGGGGCTGTCAATATCAATGGTCGTGGAGTTGGTGTCGTACTCATTAATCCTGAAGGTGTTCACTTACCCTTCGCTGCCAGAATTACTTTTGGCTGCACCAACAATGAAGCGGAATACGAGGCGTGTATAATGGGAATAGAGGAGGCAATTGATCTTCGGATTAAGAACCTCGATATATTCGGAGATTCAGTCCTCGTCATTAACCAAATTACCGGCAAGTGGTATACACATCAAGAGCATCTAGTTCCGTACAGGGATTATGCTAGAAAACTGTTGACATTCTTCACGACAGTTGAGATCAAATACATACCACGTGACGAAAATCAATTTGCCGATGCTTTGGCCACTCTCTCTTCGTCGATTAAAGTCATGTGTTGGAATTTTGTGCCCAGAATTGACATCTCCAGGCTTGACTCTCCAGCTTATTCTTTCTCTGTAGACGCCATGTCTGACGAGAAACCTTGGTATTTTGATATCAAGTTATTCCTGGAGAAGCAAGAATACCCAACAGGGGCATCTTCCAAAGATAAAAAGACCTTGAGGCAACTTGCTGCTAGTTTCTTCTTGAACACAGACGGGGTTTTGTACAAGAGGAACTTCGACATGGTTTTGCTCAGATGCGTGGATAGACACGAAGCAAGCCTGTTGATGCAGGAAGTCCATGAAGGATCTTTTGGTACCCATGCAGGAGGGCATGCTATGGCAAAGAAACTGTTGAGATCAGGGTATTACTGGATGACAATGGATGCAGACTGTTGTTCATTCGCTCGTAAATGCCACAAGTGCCAAATATATGCAGATAAAGTGCATGTTCCTCCTAACCCGCTCAACGTCATGTCATCTCCTTGGCCTTTCTCTATGTGGGGCATTGACATGATCGGGAAGATCGAGCCAACTGCTTCGAATGGTCATCGCTTCATCCTGGTCGCGATTGATTACTTTACCAAGTGGGTAGAAGCAGCGTCTTATGCCAATGTCACTCGTCAAGTGGTGGCAAGATTTCTGAAAAGAGATATCATATGCAGATATGGAGTACCCGAAAGGATCATTACTGATAATGGTTCTAATCTCAACAACAAAATGATGGCAGACTTATGTTGGGACTTCAAAATACAACATCACAATTCTTCTCCTTACCGACCAAAGATGAATGGTGCGGTAGAGGCAGCTAACAAGAATATCAAGAAGATTGTGCAGAAAATGGTTGTCACCTACAAAGATTGGCATGAGATGTTACCGTTTGCCTTGCATGGGTACCGAACGTCGGTCAGGACGTCAACAGGGGCAACTCCCTTCTCTCTGGTGTATGGCATGGAAGCAGTCCTGCCTGTTGAAGTAGAGATCCCATCACTGCGTGTGATGATGGACGTCAAACTGGATGAGGCTGAATAGGTGCGTGCTCGTTACAATCAGCTATGTCTAATTGAGGAAAAGAGATTAGCGGCTATCTGTCATGGTCAGCTTTATCAGAGGAGAATGAAGCGGGCATTCGACCAACGAGTACGTACTCGAGAGTATCAAGTGGGAGAGCTTGTATTGAAGAGGATCGTTCCTCCAGGTTCAGATAACAGGGGCAAGTGGACCCCAAATTACGAAGGGCCATTCATAGTGAAGAAAGTATTCTCAGGAGGGGCGCTGATGCTCACCACTATGGATGGAGAGGACTTCCCATCCCCTGTTAACTCGGACGCAGTTAAAAAATACTTCGCATAAAGAGACCCGCTGGACACAAAAACAGAATGTAAGTCCAGGCAAGAAAAGGGCATCCCGGCGAGCTAAAAACAGAATAAAAAGCTCGGGCAAAATTAGGGAAATAAATATAAAAGATGTGTACACCCGCTGAGTTGAAAAGCCACATTGGACAGCTCAGGCAAAAAAGGGTATCCCGGTGGATTGAAAACCCGAGAGGGCGATCCACGCAAAATAAGGGAATAAGCGAACAACTGTGATCCGAGTTATCTGAACCATGTCATCGTTTCGTACAGTTTGACAATATCAGAAGGATAGGAAATAGTTCCCTTGTCCTCTCAGAAAGCCAAAGCAGAATGGAAAGTCTTGAAGACATGCAGGTCATGGCAGAAATGGAACTCCTTGGAATGTCATGTACATTGCCATTAGGATAGTTTCTTTTCTCAATTTGTTATAGTGGCTACCTCTTTCCAGGTAGTTGCTTCCTGATGTAAATCTTTGCCTATTCAGAGGCCATTCAATAAAATAATATTCAGTTAAAAAGTTGGGTGTGTTTATTTTTGTTTGCAAAATGTCCTGAATTTTTGGCAAAAATAGCATTGCATCTAAACATGGTGATAATCTTGAAAAGAAAACTGACATGCAGGGAAACTGTAACCCTCTTTGAGTGTCGGGTGATGATGGATGAACTGATCATGCCATGCAAATCCCCGGGTGTTGCACCCCAAAATTTGCCCTCACAATATAAGACTTTGTGTTCTAAGAAGGTTCACAAGGTTCACAAGTTCCCCAACACTTACAAGGCCTTTCATGAGGTTCATGAAGTCTACAAGTTACTTTATGAAGGTTCACAAGGTTCATAAGCTTCTCAACAGTTACAAGACCTTTCATGAGGTTCATGAAGTCTACAAGTTACTTTATGAAGGTTCACAAGGTTCACAAGCTTCTCAACATTTACAAGACCTTTCATGAAGTTCATGAAGTCCATAGGTTGCTTTTTGAAGGTTCACAAGGTTCACAAGTTCCACAATGATTTCAATACCTACCATGAGGTTCACAAGACACTTTATGAAGGTTCACAAGGTTCACAAAGTTCACAATTGGTCAAAGAAGTTGACAATTCCCTCAGACAATGCACCTCCTAAGCAGTGCATCCAAAACTAGGGTTTTGACTTTAATCAGGCTAAATGGACTTCCAATACCTCAAGTGAGTTTCATAACATCTTATATGTGTGTAAGAACCCCCATGACAAGTTTCAAGACTTTTTTCAAAAGTTGGCTCAGTCAGATGATCAGATAAGTCAAAATCAGTCAATGCAGTTAAAAAGTCAAACTGAGGTCAACTGTGGTCAAACCAAAGTCAAACTTCATGATTTTTTGCCAACATCAAGTATATGAAGTAAAATTCATCATTTGATCAAGGGTTGATCATGATTCATCAAGGAGATTCCAGATCATCAATAATCAGGAGTTTCTAAATTAGGGTTTCCTTAGTAAAAGTCAACTGAACTTTGACCAGGCATAACTTTCACATACTTCATCACCAAGTCTCCATCCAAAGCTCATTTTGAAGGAAATTGAATTCCCTACAACTTTGATGTTGAAGGTTAAGCCCAAAAATGCTTCATTTGAAAGATATGAGCTAAGACATTATAGGTCATTTCAAAAGTCAACAAAAAGTCAACAACTTCAAAAGGGCATAACTTGAGATTGGTAAATGATATGGACCTGAAACAAATGGGGTTGTTTATAGGACTCTTCAAGCTTTCCAAAAAGTCCAAGAACACCCTCATACCTTTAAAAATGAGGGAGATGTGCCTTTGCAAAGTTGGGAAATTTTGTGATGGTTTATGTTGAAAATGGAGGCTTAGAAGTAATTCTTTTCAAATGGGCTTGCTAAGTTGTGACCCAATCCATCTCATAACATTGTGCACGACCCAATTGACCAAAATTCAGCATTTTTATTATTTTTTATTTATTTATTATTGATTTAATTCATAAAAATCATTTTAAATAAATATAAAATATGAAAATCTATTTTTGGGTGAAGATATTGTTTCTAGAAATTCATAATTATTGATTGAATTAGAAGGAGAAGGAAATCATGTGAATTATCCCAAAATAGCAAGCACTCATGATCAAATATTTGAAATTTACAACATGATCTTTTTCAATATTTTTGGATCCAAATCTCCACACAATGAATCCATATTTCTGACCTAATTCACTCACATATATATAACAAACATAAACCTAACAAGAATTCACGGATTGGCAGCCAAAAAGTGTAAGTTCAAACTTTCAAAAATCACTCCAAAAATTGAAATTCGGTTTCTGCCATTGAGCACCCTTCAGCACGATTTAAAGGTGTAAATTGGTTCTTGGGAAGGTCTATAAGCTATCTCAATCATCATTATCATTGCATCCATGGCTGAATGCTCTAACCGAATCCATTCTTGTTCAAAATTTTATGCTTTTCGATTTCATACATTTAACTGTCCAAACTTAATTCTAATGATTGATTTGTGTTTAGTTTGAGGTGTAGAAGAAGTCTGGATATTTGGTTTGAAGTTTCACTGCCGAAATCGTGTTTTGCCATAACTAGGGTTTTAACCAAGCATTTGGGGTTATACGATTCAAGCTGTATAAACAAATTTAATTGATGAAATTGGACTGTGTGAAACCTGGGCAAGCTGTTAGCCAAATCAATTTGGACCAATTTTGTGTGTTTTTACAGGTTTTCAAAAGCATAGGTTTTCCTACGAAAAAAATCGCAGCAAAACACCCAAGAAATTTCGCAGGAAATTTCGTAGGGTGAGAGGTTGAAGACGACTGTGTTGGCGCGTCTCAGGAAATTCAAATTATGAACTTAATATTTTATTAATTCGTTCTGATTTAATAACAGGAACGTGTTTGTGGCCTGATGGTTAGGTGTATGCGCCGTTGGTGTAAATGTTTGGGGTTCGAATCCCAGTTATACCATTTTGTTTCTCTGTTTTTTCTTTACCTCCTATTTCTTTTCAGGTCTAATATATCATCAATTGTGGCCAAAGTATTAACAGATTGGCTCTTCCAGCCGGGTGGTAATGCGCATACTTGAACATTCATAAGGTCCTGGGTACGAATCCCACCCCAGGCCTTTTTTGTTTCATCATTTTTCTGGATTTTTCAAGCAAAGCACAAAACAAACTCTCCTCCCTTCATTGTTGCTTGCGTATGGGCTAGCCTGGTGGTTATTGCTGTTGCTGGCAAGTGTGAGGTCATGGGATCAAATCCCAGCCAGGTAAGTTTCTCTTTTTGCAATTTTTTCTATTTTCTTTTATCTAATTATTAAAACCATATGTATATAAATATAATTAAAATAATATTATATATGTTCAATATAATTCAAATTCTATAATCATGTAAATAAATTATAATATGTATATTAATTAAAATAATCTTAAATTTAAAAACCCTAAAAAATATGTTCTAAGATAAACCCTAATTTTCACAAACCCTAAAAATATTTTCTAAATGAACTTTAATCAAACCTAATTTTATTTTCCAAATAATTTTTATTTTTATAATTCTTAATATAGTTAGTATGTATGTTATAATTTTTTTTTTCTTTTTTTGTAAATAAAATTAAGTCTTATAAATATTTAATATAAAATTTTGAAAATATGATTATTGTTTATTTAAAATTTATTTTCTCCATAATGTGTAAATATTCTTTAATTGTTGATATATTTAGAGATGATTAAAATTTTATAATAATTAAAACTTATAATTATATTATATTCAAAATTTTTATTCTTATTATATATTAAAACTAAAATTTGTGTTTATCCTGTCATTATAATATTTTTCTATTTTATTTTAATTATTGTTACTAACTAAACTATTATGTATTATTGTGTTATATTTTTATTATTCTAACCTTGTTTATTATTTCTAATTATTCTTATTATTATTTTCACTAACCTTATTTTTAATCATATTTATCACTAACCCCTATTATTTATTTCTTATTGCTTACTTATTTATATTTTATTTGTTTTACTATTTATTTATTTTGCTTATTATTTTGCTTATTATTATATTTCTTGTAATTGCTTCCGGGATGTAAATTTTATAATTATTATTGTTGCTATGGTTAGTAATTAGGGAGTGCAAAAACATGTATGTTATATTAAAATAAAATTTAGATAATTTTAATCATAAGATAATTAAAATAAACACTCACACACACGTAAGTCGATTTTTAATCGCCGTCTCACATTTCTAAGGTTATCCCTCAAGTTGCCTATGAATAATGGTCAAGTGGGGTGTATAAAGCAAGTCCCTTTAAAAAAGAAAAATCATCAAGTCCCTCGTGGTTGCCTTTACGAATCAAGTCCCTTCGAAATAATGATGATGGTCCCTCCAGTATGCTTATTACACCTCACAGTTGCCTTTATAAAACAAAGTGTCCCTTACATGTCCCTTAACATCCAAGGTAATGACTACCTACTCCTTAATAGTAGGGATAGTCTTACCAAGGAAAGGAAAAAAGAACAAGAAAGACTTAAACATTAGGGTAGGTTCCTCTTATGTACTTGCTCACTTCAAAATTTTCAAACACTTAACAAATTTCAAACAAATTTTCAAACAAGTTTTTTACACATCCGTACATGGATTATTATTAACTATTCTGAAAATTTTTCTATTCACACACTACACTTTCAAAAACAATTTAAAGTGAGCTTAAGTACCTAAGAGCCCATGGATAACCATGGATGAAAAGGGTGCTAATACCTTCCCTTTTCATAACCTACCCCCCGGACCCAAAAATATCTCTTAAGGTCTTTCCTGTTCTTTTATAACCTTTCCTTTTGGATAAAATAAAAGTCGGTGGCGACTCTTGCTATCCGCAACATTGCTTAAAGTCAGTTCTCCCACCGTGTTACAGAACTGGCGACTCTGCTGGGGATTTAAATTTAAGAGGGGTACCCTTAGGAATTAGATCACTTTGAATTGTTTGCCTTGTTTGTTTTATATTACTTGTTGGGGTGCTCTTATGTGTGAAAGGTCCTAACCCGGATCTAGTGTACCTTAGGTAAATGGCAATAGACCAAGGAAACTGTACGACGTATATCGATACGGTTGATTTGGTGGCCATAGTTAGTGCGACTTCTTGGTTGGTGCTTATGTTCCTTAAGTCAAGTTGAGGATAATATGAGGCTGCCATATGTTGTCAATGCACTAACTAACTTTTAGAACCCTAGTTAACTCATCTTGGCCTTTAGAAAGTAGTGAGGTAACCGGCTTTGGTGCAGACTGAAGTTGGTTGACACTCGATACTACGCTCATTGAGATTCTAAACTTGGAGGGTTTTGGTTGGCAAGTAAGTTGCCTTCTGAACAACCACCCTTGTGAAGGATCAATGATATTGAGATCCCTTAGAACCTGGTTACTTTTGTAGGACAGGATGAACCATCTAACTTCAGGGGAGGGTACTTACCTTTGAACCGCATGCAAGCCTTTAAACCTAGGGCTATTGTGTGACTTGCTTGTGTGTGCCACATGTTTGTGATTGAGCATAACATCATGACATCATCATGCATCATATGCATAGCATTTTCCCTAACCATTTCAAGGACCAAAGGATTTATCTTTGTTCTTTGTTGCAGGTCATGGCTTCTGCTCGTAGAAACACCATCAGGATCAACTTTGTGGGGATACCTCCCAAGCTTAAAGAGTTGGTTTCTCAAGTGTCAGATCATTCCCAGTTCAACAAGAGACATGGTCACCTATTGGACCTAGTCACTTCAGGGTTCAATGAAGACATGATGAGTGTCCTGTTTCAGTTCTTTGACCCTAAGCACCATTGCTTTACATTCCCTGATTATCAGCTGGTTCCAACCATGGAGGAGTTCTCCAAACTTCTGGGCATACCTGTTCTTGATCAAAGACCCTTCACAGGTTTGGAGAAAGAGCTTAAACCAGAGGTTATTGTTGCAGCTCTACATCTGAAGAAGTCTGATATTGTTCTAGAAACGAGAAGTGGAGTCAAGGGTATTCTTGCCAAGGTATTAATGGATAAAGCTCAAATGTTCTTGAAGGCCATGAGCTATGATGCTTTTGAGGAGATCTTAGCCTTGCTGATACATGGCTTAGTATTGTTCCCCAATCCAGATCAGTTCATAGATGTTCATGCCATCAACATTTTCCTGAGTCACAATCCAGTGCCTACATTGCTTGGAGACATCCTACATTCTCTTCACACCCGTACTACAAGGGCAAAAGGAACTTTGATGTGCTGCATACCTTTGCTTTCTAGGTGGTTTATTTCTCACCTTCCTCGCTCAGTAATGAAGAATGAGCAAGGGTTCAGATGGTCCAAGAGGATCATGTCACTTTCTCACTCAGACATTCATTGGTGCTCCAGATCTATGGAGAATGTTACCATCATTGACCGTTGTGGGGAGTTTCCTAATGTGCCACTTCTAGGCATAAGAGGAGGCATCACCTACAACCTCTCTCTAGCTTTACAACAGTTTGGTTACGCCCGAAGTGATGGTCCACATGACATGTTGATTCAGGGCATTGTGTTTGATTACGACAACGATCTTCAGGGTTACCATCAGAGATTCATACGAGCTTGGGGAAAGGTAAACAGGGTTGATAGCAAGACACTAGAGCCTAAGTACACTATTCCTATGGAGGATTATCTCAGATGGGTACGATCTCGTGCTCAGACTCTCATGATGCCATATCCTGCCGTCCTACCAGTTACCATGGAACCTGTTGCTGAAGGAGACACAGCTTATACCATCCTTCACCCAGACATGCCTACTGATATGGAAGACTTGCAGAGATCATGGATCCAACTGAAGGAGCAAAGGGATACTTTCGAGGCTCATTACAAAGCAAGACAAGCAAGAATCTTAGAGCTAACAAAGCAGCTTCACGAGGAACGAAACCTCAACTCATACCTCAACACAAAGAGGAAACGTCCATGGGAGACTTAAAACCCCATCTTTTGTACTTATTTCATTTTCATTTTATTACTAATAAAAAGTTACTTTCTTGTTTGTTTAAGCAAATTTAAATTCTGCGGTCCTTGAAAACATTGCATATACATTCCCATATCATTTCATTGCATCACAGGTTTATATTTGTGCACAGGTTTCTCATCTTCTCGCTGTTTATTTCAGCAATGGCTCTTGAACAATCAGTTAAGGATCTTCAGGCACAGAATGCACAGTTCCAAGAGCTGATCCTGAACCTATCCAAGGGGCAGGATGAATTGAAGACACTGCTGGCTAAGAAGAAGAATCCTGAGGACAACAAGGATTATCAGCTGAAACAACTACAAGCCGAGATGACAGGAATGAGGATCCAGATGAATGGCCAGGGGGCTCTTATTCAAAGTTTAGCTCAGGGGCAAAAAGAGCTAAGAACCTTTGTCCACAAACTTCAAGGTGATAGAGTCAGGGATCTAATTGTCAGTCAACCTCCGTTAAAACAAGCTGATTTGGTTGAAAGGAGGATGAGGATAAAAGAGGGTAAGAGACAGGTTGCCATTGACTATTCTTCAATTGAAGAAGAAAGACCTGATAAGGTTAATCCACCTCAACACCAGAAAGGTAGAAGGCAGTTTATCAAGTTCAGCACTCCAATGTCACAAGTTCTGCAATGCCTGTTGGAGATGAAGTTGGTTTCCTTGGAAAAGTCTCCTAAAAATCCTAAAATTTCCTCTCCTCGCTATAATCCCAGGGCAAGGTGTGAGTACCACTCCAACAGCCCTGGACATGATACTAATAGTTGTTGGGCATTGAAGGAAAAGATCCAAGACCTGATTGACGAAGGAATCCTAGAAGTTACCCCAGAGGGTCAAGTTGAGTTCTACTATCATCCATCAAACATTGAAGCTGCAAGACAAGTTGCCCAAGTTTGCAAGAAAGAAAGCCTACCTGTCCCTGTTGAAATATGGGGCACCTTGGGACATCCAAGTGGTAAACTTGATTTCATGGTGAAGTATACTGCTCCTCCAAGTTCACAGATTGCAATTGAGGACATTCAGCCAACTGGATGGGACAGCATTTGAATTTTCATTTGTAACTTCTTTTATTTGTTTGAACATTTACTATTATGTTAAAACTTTTGTTTTCATTAATGCATTGCGTATGTTTGTCTTGAATTAATCCATTCGTTTCACTATATTTTTAAAAAAAAAAAAAATTTGTTTCTTATTTCTATCTTGTGATATTTAACTCCTGATAAAGCTATAAGCCTGTAGAGGGAGGATGACGAAAACAATACCATAATCTTATGCAGTATGCTTTTGAACAGACTATGCTGACAATGTACAGGCATTGTTTCAATTCCTAAACAGTGGAGATATAAGGAAGTTAATCCCTAGTCAACCCTTTTGAGCCTATGAAGTAGGAGTTTTTATTCTCGCACAAATTAAAACCCTTATTCGTAACCTGGGGCAAGGTAGTTACTCAGTTAACTCAAAATATGCCAAATGTATGTGTTGTACACAACTAATGATGGTTCTCTGTAATCATGAAACCTGACAGTCAATATCCAGCAAAAGAACAATTCACTAGGTCAAAACCTATGAAGGAGACTTAGTGAAACATTAAGACATCCCACTGACTGTAATCTTGAAATAAGCAGTTCAGGCAAAAAGAAGGGATAATAAAGTCAAAAAGAAGAAAAAGAGGTCACTATAAATCCTCAACAAAGAAAGATGACTGAAGGTTCAAATAAACTTTTGGTTGCCAAACCATCACAAAATATCAATATTACAACACCACACTTCTGTGGAATCTCAATGCATAAGTTAACTGAGTATAGGACTGAAGAACATCATGGAGATTGGGTTGGGTACAAATAAAATTTGAGCCTTTATCCTTTGTTTTTTAAACCATGAACCAGGCCACGTTATAACCCTTTAAAAGTCCTAACTGAAGCATGGTTAGTTCGAAAGCGTACTGCTACAAAAAGGTATCCTGACTCCTTTAGGGCTTGTTATAAAACTGGAGTTAATATCGCAGTTTTCAAGAAAAAAATAAAAAAATAAACAGTTTTTCAAGACAGACATAAGCATTGCATTTTTGAATATATTTGTTTGCATATACCTGAGTGTTTGACAAATGGAGAAGTTTACAGGATGAATGTTCAATGAACCCGAGTCCTTCCAATAAACAAAATTGCTTCCTGGATCAAAGTCCATGTATACAAAGGGGCATAGGCATTATCTCCCAATCAAGGGGGCAGACCATGATACTGCCTATCTCATATGGGGCAATCAAGACAGGATTCAGTTCTGTTTAAGTATCCAGGGGCAGATCTCCACATCTGTCTAAATTACTGAGGATAACATCGCAAAGTTCGTAATGCCAGGGGCATATGCTTATGGGGCATTCTACTTGTTTCTTTTGAGATGGCTCATTACAGATACTTCCATTATGGGACAATTCATCCTCAACCAGGGGGCAATACTTTCTTTTCAAATATAGTATCCGGAGAGAACATGGTCCATTACAACTTGAAGACACAGTCCTCTACCCTGATTTGGGATTCTCAGCAGAAGCCATGGTGGAAATTAATAGTCTACACCAGTAGTATCAGATGGTGTCAGTATCATGTCTTCAGATCCAGTTATGAAGATTTCTGGGAAGGTATTCAGGAAAGTTACGAATTTCAGGAGCTCTAAATCCAATTAGTGATACACTCTCGAAGTCGAAACAATTCTGTTTTCAAGTTCAGCTTTACTTTTCCCTCTGAATCCAGATTTACTTTTACCCTATTTACATAAGCGAAACGTCCATTGGTTGTGTCTGAATGCATCATGCTTTTGAATATGATTAATGTTTACCAGAAATGCATGAAAATGCAGTAATAATATTTACTAAGGACGAACGAGGGAAAGATTTCAACGAAGCTTCGCCGGTTCACCCTTACAAAACAATCACAAATCCCTCAGTAGGGCAAATCCATCTTCATAAGGTCTCATCTCCCCTGGAATTTATATCCATCTCTTTTATCCTCATACGGATATTCGGGAAATTACTTTCCAATAAGGGTACGACGAACGAAGACGGGATGTTATCCTATTATCAAACGAAGACGAAGGTTATATCTATCTTACTATCCCCAGCATACCGAAGGTTATATATACCTTACTATCCCCAGCATACGGGAGGTTATCTATACCCTGTTATCCCCAGCAGACGGAGAGTTATATATTCCTCAGCAACGAATCGGGATTTGTTTTCCCTGGCCAGCAGTTATTATACGAAGATATCCAGACGCTTCCGGCAGTATCATATCATACATACATCATTTACATCATACCATATCATACATATCCATATACATAATACATTACCTAAGTGCATCCTATCATACATGCATACATAAAGCATAAACTAATATCATTATACAAAAGCTACCTTGTTTCAGGTTAATTATCCAACAAACAAACTTATGAGCTCCAGGACTGCTTTATTGTCACCTCAGGGTTACTTTATCCTCCTGATAAGCTTCTTATTACTTTGGGACTGCTTTATTGTCACCTCAGGGTTACTTTATCCTCCTGATAAGCTTCTTATTACTTTGGGACTGCTTTATCATCACCTCAGGGTTACTTTATCCTCCTGATAACTTCTCATTACTTCAAGACTGCTTTAGAGTTATCATTATTGATTGCTCTATCCTCCTGAAGACATTACTTCAAGACTGCTTTAGAGTTATCATTATTGATTGCTCTATCCTCCTGAAGACATTACTTCAAGACTGCTTTAGAGTTATCATTATTGATTGCTCTATCCTCCTGAAGCCATTACTTCAAGACTGCTTTAGAGTTATCATTATTGATTGCTCTATCCTCCTGAAGCCATTACTTCAAGACTGCTTTAGAGTTATCATTATTGATTGCTTTATCCTCCTGAAGCCATTACTTCAAGACTGCTTTAGAGTTATCATTATTGATTGCTCTATCCTCCTGAAGCCATTACTTCAAGACTGCTTTAGAGTTATCATTATTGATTGCTCTATCCTCCTGAAGACATATCACATTATTATTTCAAGACTGCTTTGGAGTTGTCATTATTGATGGCTCTATCCTCCTGAAATCATTACTTCAAGACTGCTTTGGAGTTATCATTATTGATTGCTCTATCCTCCTGAAGACATATCACATTATTATTTCAGAACTGCTTTAGAGTCATCATTATTGATTGCTCTATCCTCCTGAAATCATATCATTACTTCAAGACTGCTTTGGAGTTATCATTATTGGTTGCTCTATCCTCCTGAAGACATATCACATTATTATTTCAAGACTGCTTTGGAGTTGTCATTATTGATGGCTCTATCCTCCTGAAATCATAACTTCAGAACTGCTTTAGAGTCATCATTATTGATTGCTCTATCCTCCTGAAATCATATTATTACTTCAAGACTGCTTTGGAGTTATCATTATTGATTGCTCTATCCTCCTGAAGACATATCACATTATTATTTCAGAACTGCTTTAGAGTCATCATTATTGATTGCTCTATCCTCCTGAAATCATATCATTACTTCAAAACTGCTTTGGAGTTATCATTATTGGTTGCTCTATCCTCCTGAAGACATATCACATTATTATTTCAAGACTGCTTTGGAGTTGTCATTATTGATGGCTCTATCCTCCTGAAATCATTACTTTAGAACTGCTTTAGAGTCATCATTATTGATTGCTCTATCCTCCTGAAATCATATTATTACTTCAAGACTGCTTTAGGATTGCTCTATCCTCATGAAGACATGCTGTTACATCAGGATTACTCTAGTATCCTGAAAACATATCATCAATACCTCAGGACTGCTCCAGACTCCTGACAGCTTTCATTATACCCCCATGTTTTGGACTGTTTTATCTTCCAAGAAACATATCTGAAGAACTTTCCCCTAGTGGCATCTTTTAAGCCCACTCAATCATATTCAACCAACTATCAACATCACCCTATGCACTGGTGAGTGCAAATTTTTGGGCTTTTGTGTTCAATCCCCTTCAACCTTCCAGGTTACGACTGGCAAATATACCAATCTAACCCCTCAGGTTTCAGAAAATTGAACAGGGGCAGCTGTTGCACCCCAAAATTTGCCCTCACAATATAAGACTTTGTGTTCTAAGAAGGTTCACAAGGTTCACAAGTTCCCCAACACTTACAAGGCCTTTCATGAGGTTCATGAAGTCTACAAGTTACTTTATGAAGGTTCACAAGGTTCATAAGCTTCTCAACAGTTACAAGACCTTTCATGAGGTTCATGAAGTCTACAAGTTACTTTATGAAGGTTCACAAGGTTCACAAGCTTCTCAACATTTACAAGACCTTTCATGAAGTTCATGAAGTCCATAGGTTGCTTTTTGAAGGTTCACAAGGTTCACAAGTTCCACAATGATTTCAATACCTACCATGAGGTTCACAAGACACTTTATGAAGGTTCACAAGGTTCACAAAGTTCACAATTGGTCAAAGAAGTTGACAATTCCCTCAGACAATGCACCTCCTAAGCAGTGCATCCAAAACTAGGGTTTTGACTTTAATCAGGCTAAATGGACTTCCAATACCTCAAGTGAGTTTCATAACATCTTATATGTGTGTAAGAACCCCCATGACAAGTTTCAAGACTTTTTTCAAAAGTTGGCTCAGTCAGATGATCAGATAAGTCAAAATCAGTCAATGCAGTTAAAAAGTCAAACTGAGGTCAACTGTGGTCAAACCAAAGTCAAACTTCATGATTTTTTGCCAACATCAAGTATATGAAGTAAAATTCATCATTTGATCAAGGGTTGATCATGATTCATCAAGGAGATTCCAGATCATCAATAATCAGGAGTTTCTAAATTAGGGTTTCCTCAGTAAAAGTCAACTGAACTTTGACCAGGCATAACTTTCACATACTTCATCACCAAGTCTCCATCCAAAGCTCATTTTGAAGGAAATTGAATTCCCTACAACTTTGATGTTGAAGGTTAAGCCCAAAAATGCTTCATTTGAAAGATATGAGCTAAGACATTATAGGTCATTTCAAAAGTCAACAAAAAGTCAACAACTTCAAAAGGGCATAACTTGAGATTGGTAAATGATATGGACCTGAAACCAATGGGGTTGTTTAGAGGACTCTTCAAGCTTTCCAAAAAGTCCAAGAACACCCTCATACCTTTAAAAATGAGGGAGATGTGCCTTTGCAAAGTTGGGAAATTTTGTGATGGTTTATGTTGAAAATGGAGGCTTAGAAGTAATTCTTTTCAAATGGGCTTGCTAAGTTGTGACCCAATCCATCTCATAACATTGTGCACGACCCAATTGACCAAAATTCAGCATTTTTATTATTTTTTATTTATTTATTATTGATTTAATTCATAAAAATCATTTTAAATAAATATAAAATATGAAAATCTATTTTTGGGTGAAGATATTGTTTCTAGAAATTCATAATTATTGATTGAATTAGAAGGAGAAGGAAATCATGTGAATTATCCCAAAATAGCAAGCACTCATGATCAAATATTTGAAATTTACAACATGATCTTTTTCAATATTTTTGGATCCAAATCTCCACACAATGAATCCATATTTCTGACCTAATTCACTCACATATATATAACAAACATAAACCTAACAAGAATTCACGGATTGGCAGCCAAAAAGTGTAAGTTCAAACTTTCAAAAATCACTCCAAAAATTGAAATTCGGTTTCTGCCATTGAGCACCCTTCAGCACGATTTAAAGGTGCAAATTGGTTCTTGGGAAGGTCTATAAGCTATCTCAATCATCATTATCATTGCATCCATGGCTGAATGCTCTAACCGAATCCATTCTTGTTCAAAATTTTATGCTTTTCGATTTCATACATTTAACTGTCCAAACTTAATTCTAATGATTGATTTGTGTTTAGTTTGAGGTGTAGAAGAAGTCTGGATATTTGGTTTGAAGTTTCACTGCCGAAATCGTGTTTTGCCATAACTAGGGTTTTAACCAAGCATTTGGGGTTATACGATTCAAGTTGTATAAACAAATTTAATTGATGAAATTGGACTGTGTGAAACCTAGGCAAGCTGTTAGCCAAATCAATTTGGACCAATTTTGTGTGTTTTTACAGGTTTTCAAAAGCATAGGTTTTCCTACGAAAAAAATCGCAGCAAAACACCCAAGAAATTTCGCAGGAAATTTCGTAGGGTGAGAGGTTGAAGACGACTGTGTTGGCGCGTCTCAGGAAATTCAAATTATGAACTTAATATTTTATTAATTCGTTCTGATTTAATAACAGGAACGTGTTTGTGGCCTGATGGTTAGGTGTATGCGCCGTTGGTGTAAATGTTTGGGGTTCGAATCCCAGTTATACCATTTTGTTTCTCTGTTTTTTCTTTACCTCCTATTTCTTTTCAGGTCTAATATATCATCAATTGTGGCCAAAGTATTAACAGATTGGCTCTTCCAGCCGGGTGGTAATGCGCATACTTGAACATTCATAAGGTCCTGGGTACGAATCCCACCCCAGGCCTTTTTTGTTTCATCATTTTTCTGGATTTTTCAAGCAAAGCACAAAACAAACTCTCCTCCCTTCATTGTTGCTTGCGTATGGGCTAGCCTGGTGGTTATTGCTGTTGCTGGCAAGTGTGAGGTCATGGGATCAAATCCCAGCCAGGTAAGTTTCTCTTTTTGCAATTTTTTCTATTTTCTTTTATCTAATTATTAAAACCATATGTATATAAATATAATTAAAATAATATTATATATGTTCAATATAATTCAAATTCTATAATCATGTAAATAAATTATAATATGTATATTAATTAAAATAATCTTAAATTTAAAAACCCTAAAAAATATGTTCTAAGATAAACCCTAATTTTCACAAACCCTAAAAATATTTTCTAAATGAACTTTAATCAAACCTAATTTTATTTTCCAAATAATTTTTATTTTTATAATTCTTAATATAGTTAGTATGTATGTTATAATTTTTTTTTTTCTTTTTTGTAAATAAAATTAAGTCTTATAAATATTTAATATAAAATTTTGAAAATATGATTATTGTTTATTTAAAATTTATTTTCTCCATAATGTGTAAATATTCTTTAATTGTTGATATATTTAGAGATGATTAAAATTTTATAATAATTAAAACTTATAATTATATTATATTCAAAATTTTTATTCTTATTATATATTAAAACTAAAATTTGTGTTTATCCTGTCATTATAATATTTTTCTATTTTATTTTAATTATTGTTACTAACTAAACTATTATGTATTATTGTGTTATATTTTTATTATTCTAACCTTGTTTATTATTTCTAATTATTCTTATTATTATTTTCACTAACCTTATTTTTAATCATATTTATCACTAACCCCTATTATTTATTTCTTATTGCTTACTTATTTATATTTTATTTGTTTTACTATTTATTTATTTTGCTTATTATTTTGCTTATTATTATATTTCTTGTAATTGCTTCCGGGATGTAAATTTTATAATTATTATTGTTGCTATGGTTAGTAATTAGGGAGTGCAAAAACATGTATGTTATATTAAAATAAAATTTAGATAATTTTAATCATAAGATAATTAAAATAAACACTCACACACACGTAAGTCGATTTTTAATCGCCGTCTCACATTTCTAAGGTTATCCCTCAAGTTGCCTATGAATAATGGTCAAGTGGGGTGTATAAAGCAAGTCCCTTTAAAAAAGAAAAATCATCAAGTCCCTCGTGGTTGCCTTTACGAATCAAGTCCCTTCGAAATAATGATGATGGTCCCTCCAGTATGCTTATTACACCTCACAGTTGCCTTTATAAAACAAAGTGTCCCTTACATGTCCCTTAACATCCAAGGTAATGACTACCTACTCCTTAATAGTAGGGATAGTCTTACCAAGGAAAGGAAAAAAGAACAAGAAAGACTTAAACATTAGGGTAGGTTCCTCTTATGTACTTGCTCACTTCAAAATTTTCAAACACTTAACAAATTTCAAACAAATTTTCAAACAAGTTTTTTACACATCCGTACATGGATTATTATTAACTATTCTGAAAATTTTTCTATTCACACACTACACTTTCAAAAACAATTTAAAGTGAGCTTAAGTACCTAAGAGCCCATGGATAACCATGGATGAAAAGGGTGCTAATACCTTCCCTTTTCATAACCTACCCCCCGGACCCAAAAATATCTCTTAAGGTCTTTCCTGTTCTTTTATAACCTTTCCTTTTGGATAAAATAAAAGTCGGTGGCGACTCTTGCTATCCGCAACATTGCTTAAAGTCAGTTCTCCCACCGTGTTACACCGGGACACACGTGTGTTTTCTGTTGTTGCAGGTTGCGGGATGGCGTCACATTCTATCAAACAATTTAATCTTCCCCAGTAGAATATCTCCCCAAGCAGAGATTTCTTCTCCAACAGGTATCTGAAGCCTGGCATCTCCGACAGAGATTTTATCCAGCTAAGTCTTGGTGGCAGCCCAAGCAGGTTCTTCTTCCCCAGTGAAGTGGCAGTCCATTCTTCCCCAGCAAAGTATGCCTAGCAGGTGTGACTGAAAGCCTGATAGCCCCTTAGAGTCTTGAATCATCAGATGCTCTCCCCAACCAGAGTATTCGCCCAAGAGGATTCCCCAGCCAAGTCTGAAGATGATCCGGTCCCCACAGAGTTCATATTTGATTTTCACCTCCGTCCGTGAAATATTTCTCAGCCAAGTTGCCATACTTTTGGGTATTTGATGATACAGCCAGGTATTCATCACCTCAGTCAGAGTTGAGTGTCCAGACCTCTTGACTTGTCTTCCCCTGTAGAGTTGTATCTCTTGCTGCCAATCAAGCATTTGTCTACCGCTCGTCTGCGTTTGTCAACACTCGTTTGTGTTATCCCTAAGCAGGTTTTTCCCCAGCAAGGATATATTACTGCTTTATTGTTGCTCGTCTGCATCTTTCAACACTCGTCTGCGTTAGCTCTGTGGTATTGCTCGTTTGCTTTCCCCAGCGGTGGTTTATGATTACTTTGATTCTGCTTGCCTGCAATTCCAAACACTCGTTTGTGTTTGGTTATATCAGTTGCTGTTTGCTCGTCTGCAATTTCCAGCATTCGTCTGTGCTTTGAAATGGTTACCTTGTTATTGCTCGTCTGCAATTTCCAGCACTCGTCTGTGTTTGGTTATGATAGTTGTTATTGCTCGTCCGCAACTCCTCAACACTCTTCTGTATTCTGATATGATATTTGTTGTTGCTCGTCTGCAACCTCCCAACACTCGTCTGTGTTTGGTATTAGATCCTTCGCTGCACTCGTCTGTGCCTTGATATGTATTCTCTGTTGTTGCTCGTCTGCAACTGTCCAGCACTCGTCTGTGTTTGTTTGAAGCTCGTCTGCTTTTATCCCCCAAAAGTTGTTTGTGTTCTGAAGCTCGTCTGCTTTGCTTGGATACTCGTCTGTATCATCCTCAGCACTCGTCTGTGCTAGCTTACGTCTGTATTCCTGTATTGCTACTTCAAATGCTCGTCTGTATTTGAATTTCTGGTATTCGTCTATACCAGTGGCTGATACTCGTCTGTATCATTGTCTGAAACGCTCGTCTGTGTTTCTCAGATCATTGTCTGATACTCGTCTGTATCATTGACTTATGGCACTCGTCTGTGTTATCTTGATGATCATCCAATACTCGTCTGTATTGAAGAGGTTTCGAATCCTGAAAGTGGGAATTAAATGTCGAAATGGTTACCGGTCCTGGCGTAACAGGTAAATCCGAAGGAGGCTCGTCTGTCTCAGGCACCAATTATTGTTGTTGCTGCACCTGGCGTAACAGGTTTGATCAGAAGACTCGTCTGTCTTGTACCATATATCCGCGGATAATATATGAAGAAGGTTCGTCTACCTTGATTGCATGTCTATCCCACAGACTTATATGCATTCCCGGAGCTTGCGTAAGGGTTATCCGAAGAAGACTCGTCCGTCTTATTCCACTTATCTGCGTAAGGATTAGTGAAGGAGATTCGTCTATCTCAGGCTACTTTGAAGATCCTTAAGGGCTCGTCCGCTCTCTGCACCTGGCGTCACAGGTCATTCCAAGACTCGTCTGTCAACATGTTATGATTCCAGATTTTAGTTTCAACTTGGACGAAGCTCGTCTGCTTTTTCTCCCCTTCAGTCCCCAGAGTGTCATCTGGTTGGGTTTATATCCCAGTGTTGCAGTCTTCGTCAGAGTGCAAATTTCAGGTCTTCTTGGTATTCAATCACAGTTTATCTTGAATGGTCAATAGCCAGTACTATCGTCCTTTTCAGATTAACAGTTGATTGAATAGGGGCAGCTGTAACACCCCAAATTTGCCCTCTTCATTTTTAAGCATCATATTACATCATATTCATCATACGCATATCATTTCCTCAGCATCATATCATGGAAAAATGAAGCATAACATCCCTCATGTCCAAGCATCAGCATGTGGTCATCTGGAGAGTTCCAGAGGCACCTCAAGCCATGACAAGGGTCCCAAAGAATTTGTACGAGTTTTATGGTGAGTTTATACCCCATTTGCAAGATCAAGTCCCTTAGCAAAAGTTCAGAGGATTGCAGGATCGTAGGAGATCTCAGGACAAGCCCCTATGCAAAGCACCCGAATTGGGGTCTTGAGATGCAAGTACCGTGACCTCACAACTTTGGCCATTTAATTTAGGCAAAGTGTTTCTATATGTCAAGAGAATCCTAGATGTTGATTTTTGTGAGAAAAATTTCATGTGGAGGTCAGAGAATTCTTCGGTTGCTTGAAGATGAAGCAGGAAAGTCAACTGCACGGTCAGAAAAGTCAACATGGCAATTTCAGAAGTTTTTAATCAGGATTATCAATTTGTGAGGTCATATCATGTCAAGGAATAATTCAGTCGAGCTCAAATGTCAAAAATTGGGAGTATGCAAAAAGTTGCTAAAATTGGATATCTAGAAATTTCCATTTTTAGAAATTATTTGTCCCGAAACTTCAAGCTATTATTTCATGTGCTAAAAAGCTCCGAATGATTTTCCGGTGAACACAAAAGTTGTAGATCACGATTTTCCCTTTCCGAAAAGTCGTAGAACACCTTCATAGCATTTGTATAACTCAAGATATGAATTTTGGAAGTTTGATGCATTTTAAGGTTTTAATGTGCACAATTGTCATTACTCCATTGGTCCTTTATCTTGAAATATTTTTATGTCACATTTTTTGTACCTTTACATAACTATGTTTGATGAGCCATTTTTTTTTTACGTGGCATAAAAAGTGGTGGTGGAAGCTTTTGTTAGTTTTGTTATTGGAAAAAGGTAGAAAACTGATACAAAGTGCATGTGATGGTGAGGCAAGGTAGCAAAAAAAAAAAGAGAAAAAAGAGAAAAAAGGAAAAAAAAAGAGAGAGTCAGCATGGGGTTCCACGTGCCTTGTTTGCTCCACCAAAAGGAGAGGTCTTGTTTCTCATGCATAATGAAATCACAAATTTGGAATTGGGCTGGTATTCACGCTTTTGGCATTAAAGAATAAGAAGCTGTCACGTGAAGAGGACAGGTCATGGGAGGAAAAAGTAATGAATCATAAGTGGACACGTGGCGGAAAAAAAAGAAAGAAGAAGGTGATGGCCAGCACAATAGAGAATGCACTGCATTTTTTCTTGCTCTTGCTGTGGTTGCTGACGAAAACAAGTAGCAGCATAAGGGAGATAGATTCTTTTTTGATATTGGAAAAAACACCATAAAGGAACACTCTTATCACTATAAAAACAATCACACAAAAGAGGACCTCAGGGAAAACTTCATTTTTTTCACACATCACATTCTTCAATCTTTCTCTCCTCTCTCTCTCCTTTGAAAGCTTAACCGAATAACAGAAAAAGAAGCATCTAGATCGAATTCTCATCTCATTTCTTCATCCTCAAAGATCTGCATTTTCGGATTGAATCTCACAATACCTCCATAGCAAGGATCTTGGAGCTTTGAGCAAGCTGAAGATTCAACATCACCTTCGGATCCTCCATACTTCTTGTTATCTTTGCTCGGCAGGCCTTTATTTGGCTCATAGAAGATTCAAAGGAGCTTTCAACACCTCTGGTTTTTCTCTTTTTTTTCCAGAAAGATCAATCTCAGGTTTGGTTTCAGATCTGTTTGCTTCGATTTAATCTCAATTTTTGTTTGTTTTGGCTTGCATATGATTGATATAAGTTAATGGAAGTAGAATGAAGCTTGCACATGTCTTAAGTTATAGATTTTAGTCTGAATGCTTGAACTTGTTTCGATCGGTTCGTTCTCTGTGATGCTTGTTTGTGAAAGTTACTGGCATATTTGTGATCTTTATGATCTATGCTTCATGAGGATATGCGTTTTATAAGTTTCCGGAATTTTGTTCGCGGCGGCGATCGAAACCGTGCGTGGTGGTGTTACTTCATTGCCATATTTCTCCATGTTTAGGCCGTGGTTTCAATTATTTTTTGTGCCGGTCGTGTAGATCTCATTTCGTAGTTGAATTTTGATGTTTACAGTTTTGATTTTCGTTAAGATTTGAGAGAGTTATGATAATGTGAAATTGGAAGGAAGTTATTGCTTTGCTGTGTTTTCCATTGCTGTTGCTGCTACATGCGTCTTCTTCATGCATGGGGAGGGAGGAGACGGTGACGTGTCTCCTCCTGGTTGGTCCGCGGTTTCATGAGATTGATTATTATTATTTTAATGTGTTTCTTCACTTAAATGAAAAGTGACCTATTGATTTAAATCACATGCATTGTTCATTCAGTTTATTAAAAAAAGAGGGATTAATAATAGGTATGGCAAGTCTGAGAGTTGGGAGAAAGAGATACTTTGTGGTTGCTGTATTACTGTTCTAATGAGTTTTGTTTATAATATATTCAGTTAGTAAAAGTTTAGAAAAATAATGAGTTTTGTTTATAATATATTCAGTTAGTAAAAGTTAGAAAAATAGCATAGTTTTAGGATTAAAAATATAGTAATTAAAAAAAAAGAGCTGTTAGGAAATTGTTTAAAAAAATTTGTTTAGAATACTGTTTAGGAAATATAATAGATTAATTGTTTAATGGTTAGAATAGATTAATTAGGAAATATTAATAGAATTGGTTAGAGTAGATTAATTAGGAAATATAATATAATGTTTAATCAATTAGAATTTGATTAGAATAATTAATTAAAATTGTGTTTAGGATAATTTCGTTTAGAATAATTAATTAAAATTGTGTTTAGGATAATATTTCGTTTAGAATATATTGTTTAGTTCTTTGAATATTGATTAAAAAATTATAAAAGAATTGATTTGATAATTTTTTTAGAAAATATAATATAGTTTTAGGATTAGATAATTGTTTAGAAAAATTGTTTAGAAAATAAAGGGAATTTAATTAGTGGAGATTAATTATAATAAATTTGTTTAGGAAATAAAAAGAATTTAGTTAAAAAATTGTTTAGATATAATAGAGTTTAAGTAAATAAAAAAAAATTGTCTAGGTTAGTTAGATAATTTTTAGGAGTTTAATAATAGTTTAATTAGGATAATATTTCGTTTAGAATATATTGTTTAGCTCTTTTAATGTTGTTTAGAAAGATATTTGTTTAGAATGTTTTGCTTAGAAAAATGTTAATTAGGAAAAATCGTTAGAAAATAGAATAGTATAATTAGTTAACTTTTCTTTTAGGAAAATATAGTAATTTAAAAAAAAAAAGAGACTGTTAGGACATAATATAAAAATGTTTAGGAAAGTGTTTAGAAATTATAATGGAGACTAGTTGATATTTGTTGAGAATTATTTAGAAATAATGGTTAGAATTGTTTAAAAAAAAAAGCTGTTAGAATTGTTTAGAAATAATGGTTAGAATTTGGTTAGAACAATAATTGTTTAGAAATTGTTTAGAAAATAAAAAGATTTTTATTAGTTGAGATTAGGTAGTATAATTGTTAGGATTTTAATATTGGGTTTAATTAGCATAATGATAGTGGTTTAAGGAATAAGAGAGGTTCAAAAGAGTTGTTTATGTGTTCAGACCTGGGCCCATACCAGGTTGATTTTCGCACCCCCACTCCCTGCTAGGCCCATTCGGATTACACTTTCAAGCCCTACTACATGCACCTTTCCTTTATTTCCTTAAATTCTTTTTTTTCCATTTATTTTCTTTTTATTTCAGTTTGGTTTTAATTCGTATAAAATAGAAATATTCATCTAAAAATTCCCAAATAAATCATGGATGTTCCTTTGTGTCTCTAAAATTTTGTCATTTTTTTATTTTATTTTTTTCCATTGATTAGCGTGCCAGAATTAATTCATCTTTGCACCTAGTTTCATTTGCTTCATTTCTTGACCAGCCTGTCTTGTTGATTTTCTATAGATTTCAATATTTGGATTTTTGATCCCATTCTTTTTGCATTGTGTTCCTAAGATCTTCTAGTTTTCATGTGATTTTTCTCAGAATTTTTAGAAATTTATTTCTTGGGTTTTGATCTGATATCTTGTGATATAAGTTTTCTGTCCTAGCTTGTGTTTGTCCATCCATTTGACCTAGTTCCTTTCTGAATTTGTGCAAATACTTTTGGCAGGTTGATATAATGTGTTTTAAGATCATTTGGTTTCAGTTGTAGATTTTTTAGATGGCTGGTTGATTATTTATGGATTTTTGTTCTCACATTGTCCCATTTTGCTTCTTTTGGTTTGTTAGATCTCTCATAGGCTTAGAAGGGCACTTGTGCCAACTTTTTCTTCTTGATTGGGGTTCCTTTAGGGTATGGGCACCTTCCTGGTCCTAAGATAGGTCTTGGTTCTTCTAAATTTTTGAGTTTGCTTCATATTCAAGTCATTTGTTTCTTTAAGCGTTTAAATTCCATCTTTTGGTTCCATTGCTTTTATTTTGATATTGTTTGGTATTGTGTGACTTCTATCTTCATCTTGCTGGACTCTTAGGCCCTTCTTTATACCATTTTGATTCTGGTTTTGAACTTTGTGCTTGTATTCATTTGTGTATGCTAACCTTGCAGGGGCTATGGTAAGTGTGAGATGTGGGAATTGAGTTCCACATCTCTAATTCTTATCTTTTCCTTTTATGTTTATGTGAATTAACTCTCTTTTGTTGGGCCTAGGCCTTTCTCATCCCTTCTTCTATCTTCTTCTTCTCTTCTTCATTAGGATAGAAACCTCACTAACCTTTAGGATATCCATGCATGTGAATACTTAGGATTATTTTAGTCCCCCTTTAGAATTTTTCCTTTGAGATCCTTTGGTGCTCTCTCTTCTCATCTTCAAACTTAATTCTAATTCATTTAATAAAGGTTGAGTACTTTCATGTGACATGAGACTTTGCTATGAGATGCTCACATGCGTTCCATTTCGGGGCGAGGTGTGAGTCATCACTCGTGGTGGATAGGTTTTAGCATGAATACCTCACAAAGAAAAGCTAAAAAAACACTTCTTAACCAAAAAACAAAAAAAACACTTAATAATGGTAATAGGCCAGTGTGTTTGAGCCTTCACTTGTGGGGCTAGCTTTGGGGATTTCCTCCATAGATAGGTGTGCCTCTTGCGCATTCCATTTCGGGATGATGTGAGATGTACACATCCCATTGAGTAAGACTTAGGTACATTTACCTATGCAAACTCTCACTCATAAAAGCTTCATAAAAAATACAAATAATAAGCGTCCTTCCTTCGGGAATTTTCTTCTCATCTCATTCGCTTTGTACGCGAACTTGCTCCTACTTGTCATTTTGCAAGACGGTAACGCACTCGTCGTCCGAGCCTGCAACACCTGAGCATTGACATAGGCAGTTCAAGTCTTTAATTCACAAGCAATTTCCTTTTGGTACCCCTAGTTAGGCGAACTACGTCGACTCTGATCCTCATTATCCCGATGAGGTACGTAGGCAGCGGGGTAGGGCCCGTTCGAGCACATTCTTTATTTTCCCTACATTTCTCCCTTTCTTTCCATTTTCTTATCTCAGTTCCTTTCTCATTTCATTCCATTCCAGTTAGCAGTTTTATTCAGCAGCAGTTATATTTTTCTCACCCTTTGAAACAAACAAGCAAGCGTGGATCCCGTCGGGTACGACGGACGATCTGGGGTGCTAATACCTTCCCAGGTCGTAACCGACTCCCGAACTCAGATCTTTGGTTCGCAAGGCCTCGTCCTTTTCCTTCTTCCTTAGGTTTGTGCAACATTACCTTTCCCATTCATTCAGGATAAAAATGTCTGGCTGGCGACTCTAACCTTTCCGCGCCACTTTCGTGTTTGTACTAGGATGAAAATCCCGGGAGCGACATTCCTAACATCAATTTTCAACTCTTCATCATACACCTTCAACGTTAGTGTTCCACCTTCCATATCTATCATGACTCTCCCGGTTTCTAAGAAAGGTCTTCCCAAAATCAAGGGGATTTCTTCATCTCCAGGCATTTTAAGGATCACAAAGTCAACCGGAAACACAAATTTGTCCACTCTAACCAGGACATCATGGACAACTCCATACGGCCGCTTCACCGAATGGTCCGCGAATTGGAGAGTCATCCTAGTGTCTTGAACAACACCAATACCCAACTTTTTGTAGATGGATAAAGGCATTAAACTGATGCTCGCTCCCAAGTCAATGAGAGCTCTCTTGAACGATCGGTCACCGATAGTGCATGGGATGGTGACAGCTCCTCTATCTTTTTTCTTCACCGAAATATTTAGTCCCTGCAAAATAGCACTACAAGTTTCGGTTAGAATAATAGGTTCAGCTCCCATAGTCCTCTTTTTAGCAATGATATCTTTCATGAACTTGGCATAAGTGGGCATTTGTTCAAGTGCTTCAAGCAATGGAATATTCAACTCCAGCTTTTTGAACAAGTCAAGAAATTTCTCAAAATTCTTCTCCTGCTGCCCTTTCTTCTTGTTTCTTGTAGGATATGGAAGTTTGACCACCAGTTTCGGTTCAACCGCTTTTTCTTTGATGTCCTGTGCTGGGGTAACTTCTTTTTCTTTACCAACCTCTTCATTTTCTTTGATTTCCAGCTCAACCTCAATCATTTGACTTTCACCTTCAGAATTTTCTTGAACCTCTTCACTAACTTTACCTCTTCGCGTTGTGACTGCATTTACTTTGTGATTATCTCTAGGATTTGTTACAGTAGCACTAGGAAAAGTCCCTGGAGTTTGTGGAATGGCGAGGTGTTGGGAAATTTGGCTCATTTGCACTTCAAGATTCTTTATAGAGGCTCCAGTATTCTTGAAGTTACTTCTTGTTTCTTCTTGAAATTGACAATTGTGAGCTGCCATCTTTTCAATGGCAATTTCCCAATCAGCTTTTCTTGACACTGGAGGCTGATATGGTTGTTGCTGGGGCTGATACTGTTGTTGGCCTTGAACCGGTTTTTGGATGTTCCCTTGATGATCTTTCCAAGAGAAATTTGGGTGATTTTTCCACCCCGGATTATACGTGTCGGCATACGGATTGTTCTGCCTCAACATATTAATCTGTTCAACCTGTTCTTGAGTTGCCAAACAGTGCATGGCAAAGTGAGGTCCACAACATATCTCGCAAATCACCGCTTGAACGGGTTCAACCTGAGCAACTGTTTGAGTTCCCAGATTCATCTTCTTTAACCTTCTTTCAACTTCTGCGGCAATTTGATCTTCCATTTTTACAACCTGCTCTGTCAGCTTAAGATCAATTTTTCCATCTGGTTGACTCACTGTGCGATCGTATAACTCAAGGTGTTCATTGGCAGCAATGGCTTCTATGATTCTTTTAATACCTGTGGCTGTTGAAAAGTTTGTTGACCCACCTGCAGCAGTATCAATAAGCTGCTTTGTCTTGAGTCGCAACCCATTCACAAAGTTTTGCATCTGCTCGGTCGCGTCCATATTATGAGTAGGACACGAAGTCAAACACCTTTTGAATCTTTTATAAGCATCTCCAAGTGATTCACCCTCTTTTTGTTTAAAATTAACTATATCATATCTTTTCCGGATGAACACTGAAGCAGGAAAGTATTCATTAAGGAAAGTTGTTTCCATCTCTTGCCATGTTGTGATACTCGCTGCGGGAAGAGAGTAGAACCACTCTTCTGCATCGTCAGTAAGTGTGAATAGGAACATCACAAGTCGTTTTGCCTCCTCTGAATGACCTTCGATCTTCAAAGAAGTGGTGGTAGTAAGAAATCTCTGAAGATGCTTATTTGCATCCTCATTGATTCTCCCGGAGAAAGGCTTGTTCTCTAACTGGCGGATAGTAGATGGATGCAACTGAAAGTGTGCTACATTCACCGGTTGATTAACAATCGTCATCCTGTTAGGTTGAGCATTTGCCCCTCCGTAATCCCCTAAGAGTCTCTCTGCAACAGGTTGATTCCCTGCCATGTTGTTGAATTCTGGATCAGTTTCTCTGTCTGAATCAGAGTCACTGTGCTCAGAGTGAACGGATATATAGTCCTCAGTTTCCTGATTTGGGACACTTGAACCAGTCTTAGCCAGACTATCAATTTTTGCCTTGCGGCGTCTCTCGTGCAAAGCTCTTTCTGGTTCTGTGTCAAAAGAAAATTTAGCTGAGGCCTGACCTCGCATAAACAGTTAGACACGAGTTAGAAAACAAAATTCCAATAACACTAAAATGATATACAGAGAGAAAAGTAAAATTTTAGTCGCAGAGCAACAAAATTCCAATTGATATAACACAAACAACTTAATTCTTTGGCAGTCCCCGACAACGGCGCCAAAAACTTGATCGGAAAATAGCAAGTGTACTATTTTTACCGATGTAGTAATAGAAGGGAATAACCCCAAATATCGATCTCAAGGACTGCTTAATAAAATAAGTTCTTAATGATTAATTTCAATTGGACAAAAGTTATGGTTTAAAGGTTTGAATTTAGATTAAATAAACTAAAGATATTAAAACGTAGACTAAAACAAAGAGTTTTCACTAATATGAAAGTAATGCCAGGGACGGTGTATGATTCGTAGTGCAATGACTCAATGGTTTCTTAATTTTACAGAGATATGCTTTAAAAAGTGTCTTTCCTAAGTCGATAATGTTTTTCCAAAATTCCTTTAAAGAAAAACCTTTGGTATTCTTCCTCGACTTTGATTCCTCAACGGTCAAAGAAGAATATCAAGCAATAATTCTGACATAAAAAGGTTTTCACAAAAATATCCCAATTCCTCAGTAATATTTATCACGATAAAATTTATGCAACAAGGTTAGGATGGTTGGTCAGACCAAATCCTAACTACGATCAATTATCCCATTTTCCAACAAAGACAAAGCGTTAAGGACGTTGTATAAAATAAAGAAACGAAATTAAAAGCATAATCTCAGAATGAAGAATTCAAATAGTCATTACATAAAGCAAATCAGGGACACCCCCCTGGCATTGGGGGGTTTAGCCACTCATGTTCATAATGGAAATAAAAACAGAGCAAGAAAATTGAGACATTACAATTAACGTAGAATTCGTCGGATCGTCAATCGCTTCCGCTCTTGATCAATCCTTCTTCTCCCGTATTCGTTCTAATCCCAAAATCCCCAAATCAAAAGTTCTTCATTACAGTAATAATTGTCAAATATAAATCAGTCTTCTAAAACACCGTGAAAAGTCCGGAATACCCTTGCAGCAACAAAACATAAGATTTTCTTCTGGTCTTCACAACACGGGTCGTGTTGTGTAACACGGGCACCCGTGTTGTGCCTCTAGTTCAGCCCAAATGCTTTTCTTCATCAGATGCTATGACACGGGCCGTGTTGTACAACACGGGCACCCGTGTCACAGCTCTGACTTTCTCCTTTCCTTAACAAATCTCCTTGTCTTCTGGTATTCACAACACGGGCCGTGTTGTACAACACTGGCACCCGTGTTGTGCCTTTGACATCCCATTTTGCTGTCATCTTTCATGCTTGGATCATCTCTTCGGACGCGTCGAACAACCGATTACATATTGACCTGAAAACACAACAAAAAACAACCACATAACCCATTCCACAGAATAAAACGATTAAAACTAACTTGCATGCTATATTAAGAAAACTACGACGAAACATGAACGAAATACTTCAAACAAACACAATTAGACTCAAAGGACACTGAAAACCGGCTTGAAAACTACAACTAAATATCACTGATCAATACATATAACTTGTTTGTTGGTTTTGCAGGTATTGTCTCAATTGCTAACGTGTTTTGTGTTTCAGGCACTATAGCTCCCCGTAAAGTTCGGGAACAACCAGCAGCACATAGATATCCAACCAAGATTAACAGAGAGCGAGTCATGGACTAGATGCAAGCAGACTTTGCAGATCTGAGACTGAGAATGGATAACTTTATGACAGTGATGGCCGGCATGGGTCAGAACCAAGAGCGTCTGCGGGAGATGATTGAGAATAATCAATCCAGGATAGACATGGTCTTGCTCAGATGCGTGGATAGACACGAAGCAAGCCTGTTGATGCAGGAAGTCCACGAAGGATCTTTCGGTACCCATGCAGGAGGGCATGCTATGGCAAAGAAATTGCTGAGATCAGGGTATTACTGGATGACAATGGATGCAGACTGTTGTTCATTCGCCCGTAAGTGCCACAAGTGCCAAATATATGCAGACAAAGTGCATGTTCCTCCAAGCCCGCTCAACGTCATGTCATCTCCTTGGCCCTTTTCTATGTGGGGCATTGACATGATCGGGAAGATAGAGCCAACTGCTTCAAATGGTCATCGCTTCATCCTGGTCGCGATTGATTACTTCACCAAATGGGTGGAAGCAGCGTCTTATGCCAACGTCACTCGTCAAGTGGTGGCAAGATTTCTGAAAAGGGATATCATATGCAGATATGGAGTGCCCTAAAGGATCATTACTGACAATGGTTCTAATCTCAGCAACAAGATGATGGCAGACTTGTGTCGGGACTTCAAGATACAGCATCACAATTCTTCTCCTTACCGACCAAAGTTGAATGGTGCGGTAGAGGAAGCAAACAAGAATATCAAGAAGATTGTGCAGAAAATGGTTGTCACCTATAAAGATTGGCATGAGATGTTACCATTTGCTTTGCATGGGTACCGTACGTCAGTCAGGACGTCAACAGAGGCAACTCCCTTCTCGTTGGTGTATGGCATGGAAGCAGTCCTGCCTGTTGAAGTAGAGATTCCTTCATTGCGTGTGATGATGGATATCAAGCTGAATGAGGCTGAATGGGTGCGTGCTCGTTATAATCAGCTATGTCTAATTGAGGAAAAGAGATTAGCGGCTATCTGTCATGGTCAGCTTTATCAGAGGAGAATGAAGCGTGCATTCGACCAACGAGTACGTACTCGGGAGTACCAAGTGGGAGAGCTTGTGTTGAAGAGGATCGTTCCTCCAGGTTCAGATCACAGGGGCAAGTGGACCCCGAACTACGAAGGACCATTCATAGTGAAGAAAGTCTTCTCAGGAGGAGCACTTATGCTCACCACTATGGATGGAGATGACTTCCAGTCCCCTGTTAACTCGGACGCAGTTAAAAAATACTTCGCATAAAAAGACCCGCTGGACACAAAAACAGAATAATAGTCCAGGCAAAAAAAGGGCATCCCGGCGAGCTAAAAACAGAATAAAAAGCTCGGGCAAAAGTTAGGGAAATAAAAAAAAATGTACACCCGCTAAGTTGAAAAGCCACATTGGACAGCTCAGGCAAAAAAAGGGTATCCCGGTGGATTGAAAACCCGAAAGGGCGATCCACGCAAAACAAGGGAATAAGCGAACAACTGCGATCCGAGTAATCTGAACCACATCATCGTTTCGTACAACTTGACAATATCAGAAGGATAGGAAACAGTCCCCTCATCCTCTCAGAAAGCCAAAGCAGAATGGAGAGTCTCGAAGACATGCTGGTCATAGCAGAAATGGAACTCATTGGAATGCTGTGTACATTGCCATTAGGATAGTTTCTTTTCTCAATTTTATGGTGGCTACCTCTTTCCAGGTGGTTGCTTCCTGATGTAAAATCTTTGCCTATTCAGAGGCCATTCAATAAAAAGAATATTCAGTCAAAAAGTTGTGTGTGTTTATTTTTGTTTGCAAAATGTCCTGAATTTTTAGCAAAAATGACATTGCATCTGAACATGGTGATAATTTTGAAAGAAAACTGACATGCAGGGAAACTGTAGCCCTCTTTGAGTGTCGGGTGACGATGGATGAACAGATCATTCCATGCAAATCCTCGGGGCACACTTGTGTTTTCTGTTGTTGCAGGTTGCAGGATGGCGTCACATTCTCCTAAGCAAATTTACTCTTCCCCAGTAGAGCATCTCCCCAAGCAGAGATTTCTCCTAGCAGGTATCTGAAGCCTGACTCTCCAGCAGAGATTTCCTCCAGCTAAGCCTTGGCGGCAGCCCAAGCAATTTCTTCTTCCCCAGTGAAGTAGTAGTCTATGTTTCCCCAGTGGAGTATACCCAGCAGGTATCTGAAAGCCTGACATCACCAGAGTTGGAATTATCAGAATTCTATCCTCAGCAAGAGTCTTTCTCAGCCAGAGCTTTGAATCAGCAGATGCTCTTCCCAACTAGAGTTTTTGTTCAAGCAGTTTCCCCAGCTGAGTCTGAGGATGATCTTGTCCCCATAGAGTTCATATTTGATTTTCACTTCCGTCAGTGAAATATTTCCCAGCGAAGTTGCCATACTTTTGGGTATTTTGATGATACAGTCAGGTATTCATCACTTCAGTCAGAGTTAGGTATCCAGACCTCTTGACTTGTCTTTCCCTACAGAGTTGTAACTCTTGTGGCCAATCAGGCATTTGTTTGTTGCTCGTCTGCGCTTTTCAACACTCGTCTGTATTATCCCTAAGCAGAGTTTTCCCTAGATCATGCTTTATTGTTGCTCGTCTGCATCTTTCAACACTCGTCTATGTTGGCCCGTTGGTATTGCTCGTTTGCTCTCCCCAGCAGTGGTTTATGATTACCTTGATTTTGCTCGTCTGCAATTTCAAACACTCGTCTGTGTTTGGTTGTATCAGTTGCTGTTGCTCGTCTGCAACTCCTCAACACTCGTCTGTGTTCTGATATGATATTTGTTGTTGCTCGTCTGCAACTCCTCAACGCTCGTCTGTGCTTTGATATATAATCTTTGTTGTTACTCGTCTGCAACTTTCCAGCACTCGTCTGTGTTTGGTTATCTCTTTGCTGTTGTTCGTCTGCAATTTCCAACACTCGCCTGCGTTTGGTATTGGATCCTTTACTGCACTCGTCTGTGCCTTGATATGTAATTTCAGCTGTTGCTCGTCTGCAACTTTCCAGCACCCGTCTGTGTTGAGTATGCCTGATATTTGTGGATACTCATATGTATCATCCCCAACACTTTTCTGTGTTGATCACCTTTTGAAGCTCGTCTGCTTTGTCTGGATACTCGTCTGTATCAATCCCAGTACTCGTCTGTGTGTGGATTTGCTGTTTATCCTGGTATTTTTGTTGCTACCTCAAATGCTCGTCTGTGTTTGAATTTCTGGTATTCGTCTATACCAGTTGCTGATACTCATCTGTATCATTGCCTGAAGCACTCGTCTGTGTTTCTCAGATCATCGTATGATACTCGTTTGTATCATTGACTTATGGCACTCGTCTGTGTTATCTTGATGATCATCCAAAACTCGTCTGTATTGAATAGGTTTAAAATCATGACTGTGGGAATTAATGTCAAAATGGTTACCGGTCCTGGCGTGACAGTGTAACACGGTGGGAGAACTGACTTTAGTTATGTTGCGGATAGCAAGAGTCGCCACCGACTTTTATTTTATCCAAAGGAAAGGCATAAAAGAACAGGAAAAACCTTTAAAAGATTTTTGGGTCCGGGGGGTAAGTTATGTAAAGGGAAGGTATTAGCACCCTTTACATCCATGGTTATCCATGGGCTCTTAGTTACTTAGCTCACTTTGAATTGTTTTTGAAAATATGAAGTGTGTGAATAGAAATTTTCATAAGAGTTTAATAATGATCCATGTACGGATGCGTAAAAAAACTTGTGTTTGAAAATTGTTTGAAATTTGTGAAGTATTTGAAAAGTTTTTGAATAGTGAGCAAGTAACTATGAGGAACCTACCCTAAAGTTTAAGTCTTTCTGTTCTTGAATCCTTTAAGTGGTAAGACTATCCCTATTATTAAGGAATAGGTAGTCATTACCTTGGATGTGTGGGACAAGTAAAGGGACATCTGTTTATGTAGGCAACTGTAGGGTGTATTAAGCAATTTTGGAGGGACTGTCATCATTATTCGAAAGGGACAAGATCATTATGAAGGCAACCATTAAGGGACTTGATCTTTTATTGTTAAGGGACTAGATGACTTTACTTTGAGGGACTTTTTGCTTTGTACACCCTACTTGACCTTTTGATTAGGCAACATGAGAGGTATCCCTAAGGAAGTGAGATGGCGATCAAAGATCGACTTACGTGTGTGAGTGTTCAATTTAATATTTTATCTTTTAAATTAAATGATCTAAATTAATTTTAAGTATACAAAACATGTTTACACTCCCTATTTACTAACCATAACATAAAATATAAATAATAAACATTATAAATAAATATTTACACCAAGGAGCAATTACAATAATAATAATAAAGCAATTTAAATAAATAAGCAAAATATTAATAAGTAAAATAAATAAGTAATTATAAGTAGGTTAGTGAAATAATAATAAAAACAATCACAATGTGGTTAGTAATAATAAACATAATTGATAATATAAGCAAAACATTAAATAATAATAATAATGAAGCAAATAAGCATATCATAGTAATTAAAAATTCAATTTTTATAAACAATTATTATTAAAATATAAACAATTATTATAAATTATTATAAAGTTTTAAGTTAAGTACAAATCATATAAATAAATTGATGATAACCATGTTATAAAAATAAAAATATAATTACAAAATTAATTTAACAATTTTTTTATTATTTTTAAACTTATATTTAAGAATTATTTATATAAAAAAAAATTAAGTTATAAACTATTTATGCCATATTATTATATTAATAAAATTAAATTGAAAATTGTAATTTTAAACATAATTATATACAAGATTTAAATTATAAACAAATTATAAACCTTATGCATATTATGAAAATAAAGTTAATTATATTTACACAAATTAAGTTAAGAATTTTATTGTTTTAAACATATTTTTAAAAAATTAATTACATTATTAAGATTACCTAATGATAATTTGTAAATAAATAATATTAATAAAAGGCATAGAAACATTATATACACAATTAGGATTTTAAAAAAAGATATATTTTTAAGGTTTTAATTAGGATTAATAAAGATAATGAACAAGCAAAAAACAAATTAATGGAGAAAAAATAGAAAAACTTACCTTGGCTGGGAATTGAACCCAGCCACTCTTGCTTCCAAGTACTCAAACCAGCAACAACATCCACTAGGCCAGCGCGCGCCTGGTGCTAAAGAAAAGAGTCCAATTTGTTTTGTTGTGTAATCCTGGAAATATCATGAAAAAATAAAAACCACCAAAAGGCCTGGGGGGATCGAACCCAGGACCTTTGCAATGCACACAAACACACTTTCCATTCCAGCCGGGAGGGCGCATCTGTCCTTATGATAGCTTTAATTCATTATATTTTAAGGTTGCTAATTATCTGAAAAAAATAAGAAAAAGTGGTGAAGTCAGGATTCGATCCCTGGACATAAACATCACACGCGCATCCCTTGGCCAACTGAGCTAGACACCAATTGTGAAATAAAACAGAAAACAATTCATAAAATAATATGCATAATTTTTAAATCCTGAAATACGCGCGCAAGCTTCTTCTTCTTCCTTGGTGCCTACAAAACTTCCTGCGAATTTATACACAAATTTTCCTGCGAAATCCAAATTGCAATAAACCCTATAAAACTCAAACATCAACAAAACAGCAAAATTTCACAAAATTGAAACCATCATTGAATTCCTGAGGAGGTTTGCAACTAATCTACGTCTTTAGAAATTATTTATATTGGCTCAATCATTGAATCCCAATTTGGCTGAAAAAACCCTAACAATGGTGAAACCTCATTCCTGCATCAAAACTCAAATCAAATCACCCAAAAACATTCAGAAGGTTATTACAAACAAGAATATATGATCAATTGTTATTTACAACACATAAATAAGTGAAATCGATTTTTTTTTTAAAACAAGCAACAATATGGATACGGTTTATGCGATTCTGTGTGCTTTTGAGTATGATGATGATGTATTCATGTTCTACAAGTCCTGAGGAACACAATGCAACCTTCAAAATCCTTTGAGAGTGGCTGGAAGTAGCAAGCCGAATTTGAGTTTTCCTTCAAAATTTTGAAGCTTGTTCTTATGCTTGGAGGCTGAAAAATTCCTCCTTCGTGCTTGCAGTGTCTTCAAGTATATATAATGATTGAATTAGGTTAAAAAGAATGGATCTTGTATCATGAAAATTGATTACTTGATTATGAAGAAATCTCTCATCCAAAAATATCAAAAAAAATCCAATATTCTCTTACTATTTTGGCCTAGCACGAATTTGGATGTTGATAATTGGTCTTGAATGGTGTTTATGACTTTCTAGAAGAAGAATCACCCTTAAATATTGATTTTTTTGATTTTATTTTGATTTAATATGTATTTAAATGAATAAAATTCAAATAAATATTAAATAAAATAAAAAAAAATCAGAAATTACATGGGTGGGTCGTGCTTGGTGTTATATTGAAGTTTGGATCACAAGATTGCAAGCCCATTTGGAAGAAATTGATTTTAAAGCCCTATTTTCTTCATACACCACTCCAAAATTTCCCAACTTTGCAAGGGCACATATCCTTCAATTTTAATGCTATGAGGGTGTTCTTGGACATTTTGGAAATCTTGAAGAGTCCTCTAACCAACCCCACTGGTTTCATGTCCATATCATTTACCATTCTCAAGTTATGCTCTTTTGAAGTTGTTGACTTTTTGTTGTCTTTCAAAAGGACCTATAATGTCTTAGCTCATACCTTCCAAATGAAGCATTTTTGGGCTTGGCTTGTGAGACACAAAGTTGTAGAGAATTCAATTTCCTTCAAAATTAGCTTTGGATGGAGACTTGGTGATGAAGTATGTGAAAGTTATGGCTGGTCAAAGTTTAGTTGACTTTTACTGAGGAAACCCTAATTTAGAAACTCCTGATTCTTGATGATCTGAAATCTCCTTGATGAATCATGATCAACCCTTGATAAAATGATGAATTTTACTTCATATACTTGATGTTGGCAAAAAAATCATGAAGTTTGACTTTGGTTTGACCACAGTTGACCTCAGTTTGACTTTTTAACTGCTTTGACTGATTTTGACTTATCTGATCATCTGACTGAGCAAACTTTTTGAGAAAAGTCTTGAAACTTGTCATGGGGGTTCTTACACACATATAAGATGTTATGAAGCTCACTTGAAGTCTTGGAAGTTCATTTAGCCTGATTAAAGTCAAAACCCTAGTTTTGGATGCACTGCTTAGGAGGTGCATTGTCTGAGGGAGTTGTCAAATCTTCTGACTATTTGTGGACTTTGTGAACCTTGTGAACCATCATAAGATGTCTTGTGAACCTTATGAACCTCATGGGAGGTCTTGTGAACCTTGTGAACCTCATAAAGTGACTTGTAGACTTCATGAACCTCATGAAAGGTTTTGTAAGCATTGTGAATCTTGTGAACCTTGTGAACCTCATAAAGTGACTTGTAAACTTCATGAACCTCATGAAAGGTCTTGTAAGTGTTGTGAATCTTGTGAACCTTGTGAACCTCATAAAGTGACTTGTAAACTTCATGAACCTCATGAAAGGTCTTGTAAGTGTTGTGAATCTTGTGAACCTTGTGAACCTTCTTAGTACACAAAGTCTTGTATTGTGAGGGCAAATTTTGGGGTGCAATAGACAGGTAAATCTGAAGGAGGCTCGTCTGTCTCAGGCACCAATCATTGTTGCTGCGTCTGGCGTCACAGGTTTTCCCAAAGAAGACTCGTCTGTCTTATACCATATATCCGCGGATAATATATGAAAAAGGTTCGTCTACCTTGATTGCATGTTTATCCCACAGACTTAAATGCGTCTTGGTCCTGGCGTAACAGGTAAATCCGAAGGAGACTCGTCTGTCTCATGTTATATGTAGTGTTTTGAGGACTCGTATGTCCAGATCCTGGCGTCACAGGATTGTTTGAAGACTCGTCTGTCTCAGTTTATTGTTCTTGAAGTGTTTGAGGACTCGTCTGTCCAGCTCCTGGCGTCACAGGATTGTTTGAAGACTCGTCTGTCAACATGTTCTTATTCCGGATATCAGTTTCAACTTGGAAGAAGCTCGTCTGCTTCTTTCTCCCCTGCAGTCCCCAGAGCGTCATCTGGTTGGTTTATTTCCCGGTGTTGCATTCTTCGTCAGAGTGCAAATTTCTGGTCTTCTTGGTATTCAACCACAGTTTACCTCGAATGGTCGATAGCCCGTATTATCATCATTTTCAGATTAACTGATGATTGAATAGGGGCAGCTGTAACACTCCAAATTTGACCTCTTCATTTTAAGCATCATATCACATCATATTCATCATACTCATATCATTTCCTCAGCATCATATCATGGAAAGATGAAGCATAACATCCCTCATGTCCTAGCATCAAGCATATGGCCATCTGTGGAGGTCATTGAAGCATTTCAAGCCATGACAAGGGTCCCAATGAGTTTGTACAAGTTCTATGGTGAGTCTACACTCCATTTACAAGATCAATTCCATTGGCAAAAGCTCAGAAGATTGCATGATCATCAGAGATCTCAGGACAAGGCAAAGCTCCTATGCAGTGCACCCAAATTAGGGTTTGTGATTCAAGCACCAAGATCTCACAAATTTGGCCATTTATTTTGGGCGAAGTCTTCTATATGTTAAGAGGATCCTATGTGTCAAATTTCATGAGAAAATTCCATGTGGAAGTCAGACAATGCCTCAGTTGCTTGCAGATGAAGCAAAAAGTCAACAGAGCCCATGAAAAGTCAACTGTGCAATTTCAAGGGGTCTAACCCAAATTTTTTGGCCAAGAGGGGTCCTTACAATGTTATAAGAGGTTTAGAATGCCTAAAGTTCAAGAATCATGGAGATTTGAAGGGTTTTGCAAAAATGGTACAAAGTTGGTTTTAAGGAATTTCCAAATTTGGCAACTTTTGCCCTAATTTTCAAGTGGCCTTAACATGATAAAAAATTCTTCAAATGGACCAAAGTCAAATATTAAAGTTGTAGAGTAAGGGCTCCCATTTTCAAAAAGTACAAGTACATTTTCACCGGATTCGTAAATCTCCCTAGGGGCCATTCGAAAAAATCACTATTCTAGGGCAAATTTTCACTTTCCAAAAATGCACCAAATGCAAAAGGCTTCCAATCTGAATTTTGTGACTTGGTACATGCCCAATCTTGTTTCAAACTTAAAATACATTGCATTAGAAGAATTTTGCTCAAGAGAATTGGTCATTTTCGTGCACTTTGAAAAAATCCCTCCAAAACATGCAAATTTGCAAAAATCATGAAACAAGTGTGACACTTGAATCTAAGGGCCAGGATTGTTTGGGTTTGAATCAAGGGTGGAAAATGAAACTCACACATGCTAAGAGGCCCAAGAGAGCATGAGCATAGCATGCTTATTCCACCAAGTGCAAAGGATGCATATTCACACTTTTCTCATTTCATTTTCGTGCACTTTCTCTCACACTTTCAGCACTCATTTGTGAAGTCACAACAAAGAGAATTAGGGTTGCATCAGATCTGAAATCTCTCTCATTCTCTCATTCTCAACTTTCTTGCATTTTGGCATTTCCTCACATATCTCTCCATTCTCTCACATTCTCCACAAACTTCTTCCATATTCTTGATCAGTGAATCATATAGATCAAGAATAAACCACTCATTTGAGCTTAAAGCATATAATTAGAAGCTTACCATTTCAAAGCAACTTGTGGTGAAATCTCAGATCCAGTCTATTTCAAGGCCTTAGATGCATTTATTTTGCATCTAAGGAGTAACAGGAGTGATTTGCATGCATTGGTTGGAATTCTAGCTCAATATTTCAAGATCTCCATCTCAGGTATGACTTGAAATCTCATGTTCTGGAAATGGAATTAAATTGTTGCTTTGTGTTCCTTGATGTTTGCTGATCATGCTGCACTTTGTAGAATTGATTTTGGTGCATTATATCATGAGTTATGTGCATTTCAAGTTTGATGATCAATGTTGTTTTGCTTCGATCCGTCCAATCCATTGAGATTTAGCTGTTTTTGAGGTCATATTTGGATTCCTTGATGTTGAATTAGTTAATCTGGACTATTCATTTTCATTTTTTGATGAATTTTTGGTACTGGTTTGGTCTCCGGTGCCGGAGCCCTAGCTCCGGTCACCGGAATTTGTTTTAAAGTTCAGTTAGGGTTTTATTGAAGAAGATGAACCACAAGCGTCCATTTCCCCCATCCAACGCACATCATGCTGCCACATTGGCCCTATTTTCGTCCAGCCTCATGTGTTAATTATGTTTCAATTTTTAAATCAGCGTGTGGCAGCGTCTACACTACCTACCGTGCATCCACCAGTCCCCTTGTAGCCTTTGTCCACCTCAATTAATGAGGCCTTCACCAGCAGTCGTCTGATGCATCTAGCGCCCCATCTTTTTCCAGTATTTCCCAATTAATTCTGTTAATTCCCACCATAAACCACATGGTCAGCGTAGGTCCTTGGGCCCTAGCAAGTTGCTCTTCGCACCCCAACCATAACTAGACCAATCCAAATTACACGCATCATCCTTACTTATCACATCTCCATTTCATTTCCTTTAATTTATTTTTCTTCTTTTTATTTTCTTTAATTCAGTTCCATTTCCATTTATTTAAAATACCTCCCTACACTTAAAAAATCCCAAAAAAATCATAAACCTTCTTTTGTGTCTCTAATATTTTATCATATTTTTATTTTATTTTTTTCCATTATCCACTTGTCCGAAATAATTCACCATTGCACCTAGCTTCTTTTATTTCCTTCTTTGACCAGTCTGCCTTGTTCATTTTCCATAGGTTTCAATATTTTGAGTTTTGATCCCATTCTTTTTGCTTTGTATTCCTAATACATTGTAATTTTCATGTGATATTTCTATGGATTTTTAGAAACTTATTTCTTGAGTCTTGGTCTTGTAACTTGTGATGTAAGTTTGTATCCCTCACTTGTGTTCTTGCCTCCATTAAACCTAGTTTGCTTCTGAATCTTCTCAAATCCTTTTGGCTAGTTAATATAACATGTTTGAGGATAATTTGGTTTCAATTGTGGAATTTTTAGATGGTTGGTTGATTTGTTGTGGATTTTATCTTGAACCTTGTCCCGTTTTGCTTCCTTTGAACCTTTTGGTCTCTCATAAGCCTAGAAAGGCACTTGTGCCCATTTCTTCTTCTCATTTGGGGTTCCTTTGGGGCGTGGGTACCTTCCTGGTCCTAGGATAGGGTTTGTGTCTTCTGAATATTTGTGTTTGCTTCTTTCTTAAGTCATTTGCTTCTTTAAGTGCTTTAACTTCATCTTATTGATTCTTTTGCTTCTATTTGGTAATTGTTTGGTCTTGTACCTCTTTTCTCTTCATCTTGTTGTCTTCTTAAACCATTCTTCATCTCATTTTGGTTCTGGTTGTGAACTTTGTGTCCATATTTTGTGCATTTTGCATTGCATATTTCATAAGTGTGCATTTGTCTTCATATGTGTTCATGTTGCATCATTTTGTCTCATAAGTTTCTTCTCCTCATTTCCTTGAGTTGCATTTACATTGTGCATTTGTTCATACCATTTCACTTCTGATTGTGTGATGTTAGCATGTTATCTTGCTCATTTTGTTTCATTTGTATGCATACTAACCTTGCAGGGGCTATGGCAAGTGTGAGATGTGGGAATTGAGTTCCACATCTCCAATTCTCATCTCTTCCTCTTATGTTTATGTGCACTAACCCTTTGTTGTTGGGCTTAGGCCTTTCTCATCCCTTCTTCTCTTCTTCTTCTCTTCTTCTTTCCTTCTTCATTAGGATAGAAACCTCACTAACCTTTAGGACATCCATGCATGTTAACACTTTGGATTATTTTAGTTCCCCATTAGAATTTTTCCTTTGAGATCCTTTGGTGCTCTCTCTTCTCATCTTCAAACTCAATTCTAATTCACTTAATAAAGGTTGAGTACTTTCATGTGACATGAGACTTTGCTATGAGATACTTGCACGCGTTCCGTTTCGGGGCGAGGTGTGAGTTATCCCTCGTGGTGGATAGGTCTTAGCATGAGTACCTCACAAAGAAAAGCTAAAAAACACTTCTTAACCAAGAAACCACAAAAATACTTAATAATGGTAATAGGCCAGTGTGCTTAAGCCTTCACTTGCGGGACTAGCTTTGGGGATTTCCTCCATAGATAGGTGTGCCTCTTGCGCATTCCATTTCGGGATGATGTGAGATGTACACATCCCATTGAGTAAGACTTAGGTACACTTACCTATGCAAACTTTCACTCATAAAAGCTTCTAAAAAAAACACCAAACAAACAATAAGCGTCTTTCCTTCGGGAATTCTTTTCTCACCTCCTTCGCTCCGTACGCGAACTTGCTCCTACTTGTCACTTTGTAAGACGGTTACGCACTCGTCGTCCGAGCCTGCAACACCTGAGAAATGGCATAGGCAGTTCAAGCCTTAATTCACAAGCAATTTCCTTTTAGTACCCCTAGTTAGGGGAACTACGGCGTCTCTGATCCGCATTATCCTGATGAGGTACGTAGGCAGCGGGGTAGGGCCCGTTCGAGCACAATCTTCATTTTCCCTACATTTTTTTCATTTCTTTTCATTTCCTTTCTCAGTTTCTTTTCCAGTCCGTTTCTTTTCTTTTGCTGCAGCTTTCATACCCTCACCCTTTGAAACAGTTTTCTTTTGCAAGCGTGGATCCCGTCGGGTACGGAGGACGATCTGGGTGATAATACCTTCCCAGGTCGTAACCGACTCCCGAACTCAGTCTCTTTGGTTCGTAGGACCTGTGTCCTTCCTCTTTCTTTCTTCTGGTTTGTGCAGCATTACCATTCCCTTTCTTCGGGATAAAAATGCCTGGTTGGCGACTCTATTCTTTTTCCGTGCCACTTTCGTGTTTGTACCAGGATGGAAATTCGGGGAGCGACACAGCTGCAGTTAAGTCAAACGTCCTCCCACTAGGGGCACCATCAGCACATGTAGTCCTCTCTGGAAAAAAACATTTTGAACAAAAAATTAACCAAAAATAAATAAACTACCGGGAATTTGAAATTTCCGAAAAAAATAACACTACCGGTAATTTCAAATTACCGGTAGGAAAGGAAAAAATGAACTACCGGAAATTTCAAAAAATTCGGGAAATAATTACCAGTAATTTTAGAATTTCCGGTAAATATTACCGGATTTTTTGAAATTTCCAGTAATTTAGGAAAAACCGGTACCACTCACTTGTAAATTTTCAAATCTTCGGTAGTGCAATCCAAATTCCCGGTATCGTAAATATTTTTGAAAAATCCGGCAATGTGTGAAATGTGAATATGTTTTCTTGCAGGGTCAATTTGGTCTTTTCATTGGTTCTAGGAGTACCAGGAATGAGTGGGGATGGTGGCAAGTAGATTCCTCCTCCCCTACTTAGCTGAAGATGGATTGGTCTTTTTTTCAGCCATGGATTTCCTTCTGCACCACATACATACTTCTTGTACCTTGTTTTAGTTATTGTTTAGAAATTTATTAATTAATTCTCTTGTTAAAATTATTGATTAGTTTTTTTCCATAATTATTAATCAATTTTTGATGATTAATATCATGATCGGTTTCTGGGCAATTATTGATATGGGTAATGTTGATTTTGATTAAAGTGTGGATTAATTTTGATGTAAGTGTTCATAAATTTTTGGATTGATTTTGATCGGTTTCGATTACGATGTTTCTTCATGGATTAATTATGGAAGCATAAACATTTTTTTTGCATAATGGAGATTACAAGATCTTGCGGGGAAGTTTTTCGAGTTTCTATATACGTGAATTGCAACTTTGATCAAGTAAGAATTCTCGAAACTTCGCGCATCATTCTAGTTTGTATGTGGTAATTAGGAGAATATATATAGTTGCATATTGATCCCTTCCACCTGAGGCACTGGTTATAGTTTGATTTATAGCAAAATGTAACGATATTGAGACTTAGGGTTTATGTTATTCATGATAAAGTTTACTTTCCTCGCACTTTCTGTTAATCTCAATATTTTGCTCCTTTCGTTCCAATTATTAAAAATAGTTTCAAGTATGATAAGATTCTGGAAAAATTCATGAGTGATCCTTAACCTCTTGATTAATATTTTATAAATTTAATTCTAGTTTTGGATGAGTTTAGTAATTAATTTAGATTTTCGATTCAAAGCTGACCCGAAGGACATAGTTTTGGTTTAAGGGACTAAAAGTGATTTTTCCCAATAGGTGTGAAGCTAATTTTTTGTGTGTAATTAACCACTTGAACATAGGATACTTTGATGCTCCTTTTGAATTTCTTACATAATTTTTTGTGACAGTTTGGATCCATTTTGTGAAGTTGGTTTTAGGTGATCATGCTTTGTTGTTTTGCTTATTGAGTGAATTGTTTGGACACTTTAACACATAATTTTGTAAATCAATTTAAGTCATAATGAGCTACTGACTTCATCATGCTATGCCTAAATTTTTATAATTGTGTAGGCCTTCTAACTATTTTTCACAATCCATGCAATGTATGCTTCATTATTTGATCTTTAGGATCGCTTCTTAGGAATTTAAGAGAGACACCTGTGCCATAACTTAAGGGCTTATCTTTCATCAATGTACATTTGTTATGAAATGATTTAAGGATTTATAAACTTCATTTATAGGGCATTTGTTCAATTTCTTTGATGTTATCTTTTGGCATACATTAAACATGTTAACTTGTGCATTTTGGTGACGTTCTTTGAGATCATTTTGCATACCATTCTTGTGCAATATTCATGGGTCTTAAATATGATATGTTAGGGGTCTTACTACTAAATTGAATGATTTTTTTATCAATTTGCCATGTCTCATTTGTTCTATTGAGTTGACTTGTAAGTCACATGTTCTTCGGAGTAGTTTATGGCTTGAATTGAACTTCCATAAACCCTAAAATTGTTTGACATAGAACTTATGGATTATATTAGGGCCCTATCCATGTTTTGAATTCATGATTTTAATTTAATTTTATTTCATTTATGTTCTCATTTCATTTCACACTTGTGCACTAAACATCTTTTTGGTTACTTGTGTACCATTTGTCTTATCTTTGATGTGACTTGCTTGCTTCTCTAGGCATAGTTTAAACATGAAAGCATGTTCATATAGATGTATTTAGAAGTCAATTAGTATAGGTGTATCTACTTAACTTACCATTATTAGGTCCATTCACTTCAGTTCATGAGCCATTAAGGGTCATAACTTGTGCATAGGTGCATAACTTGCTTACTCATCATGACACCTCTACATGTGTTCTTCAAGGTAGTTCAATACCATTTGGACACATTAATAGATGGCTTATATTATGATCTTGTCTCACTTTCATTTTATATTCCAATTTATTTGACTTCTAGGTGCTTTTCTTTTCTGGTTTGCCTTTACTTTAAAGTTGACACTAACTTTTGACATAGTTTGCAATTGTGTGACTTCTCTTAATTATTTAACATAGATAAGGGTTACTCAAGTGTACTGACTAACCAAACCTTTGTTTTCATGTATGTTTCATTGTGATTTCTTCCTTTTTATTACTAATGTGTTTGTTTACTTGTGCAAGGTATCTCAAGGAAGCTTTCGATCGATGTTGACGCTTATGTGATCTCATTCACATCCCTTTTTCTTATTACTCCACTTTGATATGTGATATCATTGTTTTGTGTGCTTTAGTTATTTCTCCCTCATTAGGAACCCCTTATTTAAACTTGATTCATAATCAAGTTGATACAAGTAGGCACCCATCCTAACTTGCTTAAGTTAGATGGGTTAGGGACCATAACATAGGATTAAATATTGCATGATAGTATTAGGTAGATACTTCCCTTTCATCCTCAACTATAAGATCAATCATTGCATGTTAACATTTAGGAATAATGTCTTGTCCCCCATTAGATTTTCTTTCAACTTTGAGTCTCTTCTCTCATCTTCAAAGAAAATCAAAAAGACATAAAGAAGGAAAAGGATGTACGGTGCGCCACGAGCCTTAAACACATTCGAGTAGTGCTTGGTACATGTTCCATTTCAGAGTGACATATCAGGTTCTCGCTCTTATGTCATAATCTTTAGCTTAGTGCATACCTAAAACAAACAATGAAGATAATTCTACTTAAAAGACCATGAACCAAGTTTCACGTCTTTCTTTTCTCACCTCATACTCCGTTGTGGATGCACGACATGTCAATTCCATCTACCGCAAACAGGAAACGCCCAAGCCTCGATTCAGCAAGCATGCAAGCCCTAACTACTGGGACGCGAACACTGACTCTGTCAATCTAAAAAATACAAAAAAAAAGTGTTACCCGTAGTGAGCTGAACTACGATGTTATGATTCTTCATTCGAGAATGGAGATACGTATGTGTAACACAGTGGGAGAACTGACTTTCTATAAATGTTGCGGATAGCAAGAGTCGCCACCGACTTTTATTTTATCCGTGTGGAAAGGACATAAAAGAACAGGAAAGACCTATTTTTAAAAGACTTGAGTTCGGGGGGTAGGTAATATAAAGGGAAGGTGTTAGCACCCTTTATATCCATGGTTATCCATGGGCTCTTAGTTACTTAGCTCACTTAATTGTTTTGAAAAAAGTGAAGTGTGTGATTAGAAAATTTTCTAAGTACTTTGTAATACAAAGCCTTGTTTTAAAAATATTTGAAAATAGTGAGGTGTGAAAAGTATTTTCTTTTGAAGTGCGAGCAAGTAACTATGAGGTACCTACCATAGACTAAGTCATTCATGTTCTTGTATGTTCTTTCAAGGGTAAGGCTATCCCTATTATTAAGGAATAGATAGTCATTACCTTGGATTTTATTAAGGGACGGGCGTAGGGTCATCGTACGGTCAATGAAGGCAACTGGAGGGTGTCTTTAGCAATTGGGAGGGACTATCATCTTTTAAACCGAAGGGACAAAATCATTCTAGGCAACACCGTAGGCAACATCGTAGGGACTTAATCTTTTAACCGGGGGGATGGACAAGATGATTTCATTTATAGGGTTTTGCTTAAGACACCCCACTTTGAGGGACTTGACCGTTTAAAAGGCAACCTAAGAGGAGTAACCCTAGGAGGTGCAGATAGCGATCATAGATCGACTTACGTGTGTGAGTGTTTATTTTCACATATTTATTCTTTTTATTTAATTTTTTAAGTCCAATTTTATTCATTTAATCTTTTCACTCCCTATTTACTAACCAAGCAATTATATTTACATAAATTAAAAGCGGAAATTAAATCTTCTACGCTATTATATTGGGGATGGGGATACATCTTTTAGGGGGGGAAAATTAAAAAACGGAAAATAAATCTAAATTATTACAAAGTGGAAGCAATTACAAAATAAAGCGAAAAAACAAATTTATACAATAAATATAAAGTAAATTAATTGAAAATAGATAAGAAAATTATTTTTTATGAAAAAGATTAGAGTCTAAAGAAAAATTCAGGAATCGATTAGGATTTTAAATTAAATACTATGGTTAGAAATTAAAATTAAAGTTGATTAAAGAAAATTAGGTTTAATTATGGTAAAAGAATAATTACATAAAAAAAGTTATAATTAAATTAATTACATAAAAAAGAAGTTATAATTAAATTATTATTATTTTATTTTTTAGGAAAAAAGATTAATGGTTGTTATTCTAATTAAATTAATTATAATTTGTAACTTAAGTAACCTAATTAACCTAATTATAATAATTAATAATTAAAATAGAAAACAAATGTGAAAAATAAAAGAAGTACGTCGCCTAAAATATAGATGGGGAGACCTGGTTTTGATCCCAGGACCTCCCCCTTACCAGACTGCAGGTCTATCCATTGGGTTGCGCTGCTTGTTGTGAAATCCACATGAACAACAACCAATAAATAATAAATCTGGAAAAATGATTGAATTAACAAAAAAAAAGTCAGCAGCCGGATTCGATCCTTGGTCTCTTAGGTTCAAAACGCGTGCATCATCCACCAGGCCAACTGCATTGTTAGTGATTAGAGATGAAACAATAAAAATAAAAAAAACAAGTTAAATTTCAAATTTTGGGACGCGCCAAGATCTTCATCTTCTTCCTCCAGGCTTGCGCTTTTTTCTGCGAAATTTATTGCCATATTTGCTGCAAATGTTTCCTGTATTTTATCCAATACATCAAAACATATAAAATTAACACACAATAAGGGTACCAATCAATTACCCATTGCTTACACAAATCAATCAGGTCGTTCAAATGTCTTTAGATACCCTAAATCGTAAAGCCCTAAAATTTAGTTTAAAACCCTAGCAATGACATAACTTGATTCCGGCCATGAAACTTCATACAATTAGCCCAGAAAGTTTCTATATCATCACACAAACAATGTTAGTTAAACAAAAACACTTAAAACACCAAGAACAGTCGAAATCAAAAAATCAAAAAAATTGGTATGAATATGCATTCGGTTTATCATTATGGCATGATTTTGATGAAGATATTGATTGGAGTAGTATCAAGAATGCCCAAGGATCAAGTATAAGCCATCAGAATACCTAAATTCAACCTGAAAATAAGAAAACGAAAATTGAATTTCTAAGGAAAATTTTAAGAGTGAAAAGTGTTCTTTTGTCCTGAAAATCTCGCCCCTTGAATGGCTGCACACTTGTATATATATAATGACTGTAATTAGGTCAGAAAAGTTGGGCTTTTTATCATGGATTTTGGTTGCTTCATTGTGAAGAAAGAATCAACCATAATTGTAAAAAAAATCAAATATTCCCTTGCCAATCTGGTCTAGCACGAATTTGGAGAGTATCAAATCATCTTAAATGTTGTTTATGAGCTTCTAGAAAAAATCTGATCTCAATATTGGCTTTTTATATTTCAAACATAAGCTGCTAGCGGAAAAAACAGATTTATGCATCGATGCGAAACTAGTATGAGTCGATACATGTTACTTATTTAACATGTATGAATCGATACAAGGATGTATGCATCGATGCATACTGAAGTTTTGAAAATTTCCAGCAAGTTAATTCAACCATGCATCGATACATATCATGAATGAGTCGATACATAGTCTGTTTCCAGAAACACAAAGAAGCATGCATCGATGCATAACTCGTATGAATCGATACATAGCATATAAGAAACATGCATCGATGCAAAAATCGTATGTATCAATTCATACAGAAGCAAATTCCCTTTCTTGTGATAATCAAAAACTTGTATCGATACAAAACAAGGATGCATCGATACACACACAAGCAAAAATTGTTTTTCCATCATTTCTTGACCAAAATTGATTTGTAGGACTCTTGTGAACCTTGAGAAATATTGATACACATTGCCTTGATTATGGGAGGGAAAATTTTGGGGTACAACAGTATGCATAGGCGTAATGCATAGAGAGCACAATTATCCCTGTTTTGGTTAGGACTACGTCGACTCTGATTCTCGTTACGATGAGATACGTTAGGATGAGACGCAATGTCCTCTCGAGTCAACTTCCTTTTCTCCCCTTCGTTTCTTTCTGTTCTCTTCCTTTCTTTCCAGTTAGCAGTAGATGGAGCAGATACCTACACCCTTTAAGCAGATCAACAAGCGTGGATCCCGTCAAGTACGACTAACATGAGGGGTGTTAATACCTTTCCTTCATGTACCCGACTCCAGAGCCCGGACTTGGTTGCATGGACCTTTTCTCTCCTTTCTTCTAGGTTTTCTTAGATCGTTCCCCTATCCTTTCTAGGATAAAAAACATTCAGAGGAGACTCTTTTATTCATCTTTTTCGCCAGTTATCTTTCGTGTTGCGATAAATTGCATTCACATCTAACAAATATCCATAACTTAATCTTAACAAATAGCGGGTTCGTTATTTCCTCGCTATATATATATATAATGTGACAAATTCAGGTAACAACTTTCAAACACAATTTAATCCATTCTTCTTCCTCACACACTGACTTGAGTTTTGGAGTGCTAATCTTGCAGGCTAGCCCCTTTTCCATTACACTAAAAACTCAGATCCACCATCATTTTCGATCCTTATCCAATTCTAGTTCCATAAAACAATATTGGCATCATCTGTGGGAAACGACTTTTGATTCCTACACTTTCCATGATTTCACGTCCGCTCTTCGATTCGTCAATTCATAACCTTCTCAGATCACTAAATCAAAAGCACTCATAATCGAACAAGAAGATTTGTCACGTTCGATCTAATCAAGCATCATTTTAAGTGATGGATGGATCAAGAGTTACTCATTTTGTTGTTGCTTGATAAGTTTTCGTTGTTGCTCCGACTCGAGCAATGATAAACCAACCACTTCAACCTCCACCACCTCAGCAAAATGTTGTGAATCCAAAATTGGAGGTTTCATTGCATCTAGATCTAATATAGACTCCTCAAATAGTGAGGTTTTCCCTATTGATTACGATTGGACCTCAGCTTCCACCTTCAGTTGCGCAACCCTAAGTCTTGACTAGTTTCTAATTGGTGCATGCAAACCATGGAGTGTAAGACGCTAATGAGTGGCTGCAAAGTGTGTACAACATCATTTGCCAACAGAATTCACAAACAATTGAGGAAAAGTTGTTGTGACTTTAGAAAGCATCCATAATACTTTTCCACGAGGAAACACTATTCTAGAGGTTATATCAAAGAGAACTCATACCACCTCCCTTGAGCCGACAACAACGAAGAAATGCGAAACTCCTAAATTGAGAAATTAACATGGGAGCAAGAAGCATCAAATTCCTCCTCAAATCCCCGAGGGAGACTAAGGCAACAACGTCCCCCAGATCATGCAGAAAAACTGGTCGGCAAAGATTCAACATAAGCATCCTCTATGCATAAGTATTTTGAAAAGTAAACTAGCAAAATCCATGGAGATATCATCTAAGTTAGGGGAAAATGTTGGAAAGGAATATTCTGACGAGAACATGCAACTCTTGAATAAGTGGTTGAACTACTTTAGTGTGGACAAAACTTCTAAATGAAATTTGTTTTCCCTAACCCTAGTCGGGCAGACCAAACTACGGTTCAATGGTCTGCCCGATGGGAGCATTAATTCATGGACTGATTTTTGTGAACAATTTTCCATGCATTTTACTGCTTGGAAATGACGGCCCATGACTGAAGTATCTTTAAGAAGAATTATCTAAGGGAATAAGAAAAAACATTTTCATCTTACATCGTCTGACTTACGCAAGTTATATTAAAGTTAAAAGAGTCGTAGAAGGCTTTAAGTATTGGATCTTCGAAAATGGCCTTCTAAGGGACAATCCTTTTATGTTGAAGATAAGAAGGAAGAAGGTGTGAACAACTTAAGAGATGTCGAGCATTCCAAAGTCTTACATAATATTGAAAGATAAGTTGAACAAACGCTTTTATATCCTCATCTATGTTGACACCAACTTTAGCCACCCAACAGGAAAAAGGTCCCACCGGCTCAGGACCACTCTGAATGAGGTATGCAAGGAAGGTACGACAAGTACATTCCTTTATTTATTTATCAAGAAAATATCTTCTAGGAATACGAAATCATTGAATTCAAGAAAGTGGAGTTCAACCTCTATACATCGTCTCAGAGACACTTGAGACCGACAAGTTGAAGTACTATTATTTTCATAAAGTTCACGACCATAACACTGACAATTGCATCCATCTGAAGGATACCATTGAATGGTTTATCAAGAGGGATTGTATGACCAAGTACATGAAAATAGGGAAAAAATGATAGGTAAGAATCACATAAGGGTAAATCTTCATCGAAGACTGCACATACAAGGAAAAATAGAGATAACAAGGAGACCAATAAAGGAAAATATATGTACATCACCACCATTGCAGAAGGGGCATTCGAAGAACACCTCCCCTCCAAGGGAACCACGAAGAAGAAAATCATTGATGTGTTGGTCATCCACAAGAAGAATGTAGGTACCTCGGCGAAGACCTTTCACTAGCATATGTTTGAATTCTGAGACTCAGAGAAGGTAGGAGGGGTCCCCAATGAAAGTTCCCCCCTAGTGATCACAGTTATAGTCCGACAATTTCACATTTTCTAGATCCTAATTGACGGTAGTAACTCTTGTGATATTATGTACTTATAGTTGTTGGAGAAGATGGGTCTGAAAAGAAGCAGATTATGGCCATATGAAGGCTCTGACTTGAAGGCATTCAATAGAATGACCACCTGTCTTAGGGGATACGTCAAGATGATGATATCAGTAGGCTTCATGAAGGAAATTTAGGTATTCAATTCATAATTCCTCGCCGTATCATGCAGGGGTGTCTATAATTGCATCATGGGAATGCCTTATACAACAATTTGGGATGTCGTAGCCTCACTTTTACATATCAAACTGAAGTACCACAACCTTCACAGTGAGTAGGGCACCATTAATGCCAATCTTGAATAAGTAAAGATAATCTATTAAACGCTCCAGAAAGACCAAGGATAAAGCGTGTCCATGAAGATTAATGTAATTTCCCTCACCGGACATCTCAGCATGATGGACATCCATTCCATAAGAAGTGGCTAGGTCAACAAAGGTGAATAGGGAAATAAGTGGTAACTAGCATGCCTGATTATGTTTCCTTTTCCAATTATATTAAATGATGTAATTATATAATCCTTATCCATATATATAATGGTAACTCACAATTATGAATGAAATATACTACTTTCTTAATATTGTTTTCTTTGAGATTGTGAAACGGGATCAAGGCTCAGTACAAAGAATTTAAGATCGAGTCTGAGATACGTCTAATGGGATTGAGGTGCAGTACGAAGAAAACCATAGGTGTTATCGAAGACCATTTACACGTCCGATTATAGCAATCAAATTCCCACAACACAAAGCATGCACAAAGAAAGTCAGGGGTGATGTCGGAGACGCTTTGCACGTCCTGCTACATCATTCAATTCCCCATCGTCATGTGTGATTTCAAAGACGTTTTGCACGTGTGAATACATCAATCAATATCATATTGTTAGGGGTGCTTTTGGAGACACTTTACTTGTCTTACTACATCAATCAACTTCTCACCATCAGGGGTGTTGTTGGAGACTCTTTGTACGTCCGATTATAACAATAAGATATTCTTAGTTAGGAGTACTTTCGAAGACGATGTATATTCCCTACTACAATAATAAAATCCCCATAAGAAATAATAATCCACCCCTCTAGAAGATAGCCAATCTAGAGACCATGGTGGGTTGGCCATGCGTCTACCCCTATATCGCGTTTTCACATGGGGGAAATGGAATTGACCATTGACCGGGAACCACACTAATGACATCCAATAAAATTCATGAAGAGACCTTGTAAGTTCACACAAGATCCAGAGCTCTGAACTCAGGATCCTACAAATACACCTTAAATAGGTAAAAAATATTTCATTCCAAAAAAGAAAATATATAGACATATATGTATGTATATATATATATATATATATATATATATATATATATTCTTCCATCACATCACTACTCTATATACAATACACACACACACACACGTAAAAGGTCGACATGACTACTATAATAGAGAGACAATGTTCCCATATTTAATCATTTGATATGGAAGAATTTGCTCCCTCTAAATAGTCAGAGGTCGGTGAAAATGATCCATTTTATGCAAAACATTCTCAAACGACTGTGAAACCGTCTCAATGTTGGTGTTCGCATCGTCAGCCAGTTGTTGAGTTAGATAAGAATTTTCAAGGTGCAAAAATCCCAATCCCCTCTGAGCTGCTGAAAATGATGCCTGAGCAGACGATAAATTGGCCTGAGCAACAACTGGGCATGGTTTTTCCTTGCCATATTCTTCATCAGATTAGTCATTTGACTGGCCAGAGATCTAGGGATGTTAAGGAGGACTAAAACATCCAATATATTGGTAAGAAAAGGTTGAAGTTACATGTATTTATTTTTGGTACTTATCCTACTAAAGCATCATATTTTGAACACTCTATTCCAGTAACTGCTTCTCAACACGTTGGTGGTCATACTAAAGATATATAAGGGTAACTTATAATTATGAATGAAATATAATTTGATCATGTCAATGATCAGATTCTTCAATGGCTACTGATGCTAACGTGGGTCTTGAAGTCCGTGCTCGATTGTTGAGGAAAATTGGGGGGGGGGTGTACCTGCAAGGTACTCCGATGCCAAAGTCAGAAACGAGAAAGAGAGTAAGCAAGTATGAGTAAAGAGTTTAGGAAGTCAATATTTGATACCCGACCCTCTCAAGTGAGAGGGTTTATATACAAAGTCCCCAGCGCGTGGCCAACGGTCCCTATTTTTGGGCCTGGATTGCGGATCCCCCGAAAATAGATAACTACCAGAAGCTGACCGTCAGACGAGCAACCCTGGTCGTGATAAGGGCATGTCGAGCACGTGAATACCCGAGTAGGAGACGCCTTGGTCGATTCTGGATGACCTCCGTCGATGACAAGCAGAGGTGGAGAACGAGTAGAGGGAGCCGACTACAGTTAGATGTGGTTGACGAGTTCCGTTCGATCCAAGGGGAGTGAATCTGGTGGGCCCCTTTGACGTTTTGGGCTATTGGACCGCTTCATGAGCTTGAGAGGATTGGTTCATGCCTAGTAATTGGGCCAGTCCAGAACAGGAGCCCCCAAGTCGTTACTTCTAGTCGTAGAAGTGATGACTTAAGGGTGGTCGGCTATACACATGGTAAGTCAAGACTCGTGATACTTGGTCATTCCCTGGTTCAGTGCAACTGAACTCGTATAAGATTGGTCGTTAGAATGTGGATCTCAATCATTTCGTGAAGATGTTTCCTCACGCCTGTGTCTAGGGAAGCGTGCACATTTAATGCATAATGATGGCTACTCTACGATCATCCCTAAGCAATGAGTGTGTCGTTTATAGGTAGTAGGTCTCACATGCTCACATGTGTGCTTGTCGAGGCTATAAATAGGGCGTTGGGCTTCAGTTTCATACTTTATGCTCTTTGATTCGCTGCTCGTTGTTAACAAGTGATCAAATTCTACCGTCTACCACCGCACCTTTTGAGGAGGACTAACCGGGCACACAAGACTTCTTCTAAAACTCGTAAGTTTTGTTATTTCTTGTTTATTTAAGCTTCTGATTCTTGTAGATAAAGTGGTTTCATGTGGTTAAGATGGATTTTAGGGACAATCGGACCCATAGTTTGAACCTTTAGGGTTTTGATACGGCGTTTTCTGCCTCTGTACGATGGTTTTTGGTGTCGACACCATCATTGTTGCGGTGTTTTAGGGTTTTAGATTTGTCGTTCATTACGACTCTGCCTGGTGGCTCCGGTTGAACTTCAACCGGAGTTCTGGACTATAGCGTGGTCGCACTTGTGAATTGATAGTTCTTCTATGTTAGTATTTCTCCCTTCCCCGTGTAACTGCCTGGTCTACGAAGACTGTCACCTATCTTTAAATAAGGTCTTAGATCGAGGACAACATCCTCGTTCTATAGTGCGCCCTTTCACTTGATCAACGGTGGAAGGGTGGATTTGATTTAACTTATTGAGTTAACATATACTTTTGCTGCTTTTCAGGTGTGAGGATGTCGAACGACGAGCATATTCGGATGGATGTTGAAAACCTTTCTAGTGATACTGCATCATCCCCCGCTCATTTTGAGGAATCGTCGTTGGATAGGAGTTCCCCGTGTTCCAATGACTCAGAGGAGACTACCTCTGCTAGAGACGATCACGCTGACTCCGAGCAAGGCGATGAAGATGAAAAAGATACTCCTATTGAGGATTGGGATGTTAAGGATCCAATGAACATTCAGTCCGTTTATTCCAAGGATCTGGAAGGCCCAGATCCTGTGGTCGTGGATCCTGAAGGCTGGGTCGTGAGGTTTCCGGGCGTGGATGATCGTATATATTGGTCATACGCGCCCAACAGATTCCCCTTGTATGACATCTTGTTCAAAGAGCTCAAATTCAGACTACCCTTCTCAGATTTTCAGCAATCCGTGTTCGTACACCATGAGCTATCCCCTTCTCAATTACACCCGAACTTGTTCGCCTTCATCCGGGCCTTCGAGATAATGTGCGGGTATCTGAAGGATTGGGCTACGCTCCCTCTATTCTTCCATGTTTTCCACCTCCAACGACAAGTAGTGCATGGGAAGTTTGGTTGGGTTTCCCTTAAGCAAAATAGGAAAATATTTAAGGCGTATTCCGAATCGATCAGAGATTTTAAAGATCATTATTATCTGGTCGAACCAAAATCCGAGTGTTCCCTGAACTCTTGCAAGTTTTGGGGGCTGGACACAGACGATGACGGGAATGTCTTGTTGGACAAGGAAGGGAGAGAGGTTCCTCGCTTGATGTTACTGTTTCACTTTTCTTGGTCGTGTGACCACTTTCAGCGCGGGACAGACGAGTTCCTCAAAATTTCCTCTAACCTGAGTATGGGCGACCAGACTAGCTATGACGCCATTATGAATTATGTCTCATGGATCACCATGACGCCCTTATAATGGATAAGGACAGTGGCGCTAAGGTGACCCCCAGATTCATAGAGGTGTCCAAACATTTTGCTTATGACACATACGAGGTTGTTGTAGCGTACCTTGGTAGTTTTTATATTTATCTGATCGTATGACCTTCATTCTCATTTATCTTTTATGTTCTGACCATGTTTATTTTTCTGCCTTTTTCAGACTCAATGGTGGATGTTCAAGATAAATTGATGGCCAATGCTGACAAACAACGAGGGGCTAAAAAGCTGAAGCAGCCTCACATTGTTGATCGTTTGACCACTGTAAGGGCAAACTCAGGCTCCTCCTCGTCTCCTCATGGCTCGCCAGGGGTGGCATCTAAGATGGTGAAAATACCAAGGGCTGAAGATGTTATAAATCTGGTGAACTCTCCTCCAAAGCCTCCGTTCGAGCTTCCTACTTACTTTCTGAAGCCTGGTTTCTTTGAGGAAACTTCCCTCCAAGTTCATAGGGCGGAAATGCTCCACTTGGAAGGGTTGAATCGGCCGAATAGGTGATCGTGGCTAGCTCGGGATGCAAGCTCAATCATGCGGGTTCTTACCATGGCCTCCATGTTTGCGGATGGCACTGCTACCTAGAAGCAGGACATACAGCGGTTGAAGGCCCAGTTGTCTATTTCCTAGGACGTGGAAAAGGCTTCTGCAAAGTCGTTGAAAGAGGCCTCTAAGAAAATCAAGGAGTCGGAGGATTCTTCGGCCACTGAGAGGAAGTCAGCTAAAGAGGAGATATATCGTCTCAAGGATGTTATAGCCCCTGTCATGGATGAGCCTGGGGAGCTGAAGTCTCCGAGAACTCAAGTTGAGTTGATCACGGAAATCGAGGAAGGGGAGGAAGATCTCAAGGAAATGACGGGTGCAACATTCCAAAACGTGGTGGACCAACTGAAGATTGTTAACCCCGAGTCGACGTTCAACGAGAAGGGTATCAATTTTTTGTATAAGGCCAAGGATGGTGTGATATTCATTCCTGACTACCTCAAACAACCAGAGCATGACAATGTCGCCATGAAGGAGGATCAAGGAACCCCCCGCTGATGTCTAGCCAAACGCTAATGCCAACCCATGAGGCTCTAGTCCTCTTTTGTATTTTGTTAGCCGACCTGCGTGCCCTTTTTTAATTGTGATAGGGGGATTTGTTCACCCCTTTAATTAAAATGAGAACAAGTCGGTTCTCGTGGCCGCGTATTTTAATTTCAATCGTTTTACGGCATCGATGGTCGTTTATTTACTTCTTGCTGTGTATGCACGTATGTCCGTCAGAGGACATACTTTATCTAATATTTTTGCTAAGTGTTTTCACGATGTTCAAATGTTTTGATGTTCGCTTGATATAAATATGTGATGTTCTTTTCGTGTGCCCGCGTGGGACTTGGGTTATGTTTGCATGTTTGGGAAGTTATGCTCGATTTGTTTATCTGTCGGTTTGGGGAACTGGACAGAATGCCAATGTGTATTTGGCTGGGGAATGATGCCCGAATCATGGTAATGATTCGTTCTCTGCAGCATGAACGTTCCACCGCGAGCTGGGCATTCTGTCTGGTCGTGGTACGAAGATGACGATGGACTCGATTGAGGATCTAATCGTGTGATGGTGATCTTCCTCCTTCTTGAGGGGGGTCCCATCAAAACAATAATTTTGGTATGAAATACTTGTACCTAGGTATGCATGTTAGGTCGGTATTGATGCCGATTGACGCCTCAATTGTAGTATTGTTATAGTTTCTTAGTGTTCCAAGGACGAGCAAGTTCTTCCCCATTTAGATTTTCTAAGTAGTAGGCCCCGTTCTTCATTTTTGCTCGGATGCGGTATGGACCTTCCCAGTTCGCGGCTAACTTTCTTTCTCTAGAGTCCTTCTGGTTTCTCCTGAGGACGAGGCTGCCAACCTCGAATGCCTGTTTTATGACTTTGGAGTCATGTCTAATGGCGATTTTTTGCTTAAGTGATGCCTCTCGTAGGGCTGCTTCTGACCGAACTTCTTCGACCTAATCAAGCTCCTCGCGTAATGTTTCCGAATTGGCATCCTCATCCATCAGAGCTTCTGTCCTCCTGGATGGTATGTGCATCTCGATGGGAATAACTGCCTCTATTCTGTATGCCAGTCGGAAAGGGGTTTCCCCGATTGTAGAATAGGGTGTAGTTCGGTACGCCCACAAAACATTGTGTAATTCTTCCACCCATCGTTTCTTGATTTCATCTAGTCTTCGTTAGATTCCCCAGAGGATGAACTTATTTGCGGCTTCGGCCTATCCGTTGGTTTACGGATGCTCAACTGACTCAAAGTACTATTTGGTTCCAACGTTAGCGACGAATTCTTGGAAATTTTTGTCTGTGAATTGGGTGTCGTTGTTAGTAACGATGGCCTGAGGAACTCCAAAACGAGCGAGAATGTTACGTTTGAAGAAACGTAGTATGTTGAGGGCCATGATTTTGGCTAAAGGCTCGGCTTCTATCCATTTCGTTAAGTAGTCTACCCCGACTATTAGATATTTATTTTGGTTTAAACCGACGACAAAATGAACTAGGATATCCAGGCCCATCATGCGAATAACCACGGGGAGGACATTGTCTTAAGTTTGCTCGGGGGTGCCAAGTACATGTCCCCGTGTCGTTGGCATTTATCGCATCTCTTCACGTGTTCCTTGGCATCGTTCTGCATTGTTGGCCAGTAATATCCTGCTCATAGGGCTTTCCTTGTTAGGGATCTCCCGCCCAAATGTTGAGCGTTGATGCCTCTGTGGATCTCTCGTAGGATATATGGAACCAATTCCTATTCAACGCTTTTGAGGATGGGAATCAAAAATCCACTTCGGTAGAGTTTTCCTTCGACCAATACATACGAGCAGGATCGTCGCTTGACTATGCTGGCTTCTTTTGGGTCATCGGGCAACTTATCGTTAGTTAAGTATTTGTAGATTGGGGTCATCCAGTAATTCGCGTCACTGATGATGTTGATGTCTATCGTCGAGGATATTTTTTGGATGCTAGGCTGAGGAAGTATTTCCAGAATGACAAATTTATTACCGCCTTTTCTTTTCATGCTCGCGAGTTTCGACAACATATCTGCTTGCACATTATGTTTGCAAAGAACGTGTTTGACTTCCACGGATGTGAACTTTGCAATTTTTCCCTTGACCAATGTCAAGTATTCTGACAGGTTGTCTTTTTTAACTTGGTATTCACCTTTGACTTCCAGAGCTACGAGTTAGGAGTCTGTACAGATGGTTATCTCCTTAGCTCCAAGTTTGTCGGCGAGTCTTAATCCTGCAAGGAAAGCTTTGTATTCTGCTTGGTTATTAGAGGTGAGAAAAGATAGTGTGAGGGATACTTCTATTAGGATTCCCTCCTTGCTCTCTAGGATAATCCCCGCTCCGCTTCCTATTGAGCTTGAGGCTTCATCCACGAAAATGGTTTATTTTCTGGATGAGCAGGTTTGGTTATCTGGGGTGGTCATTTCTGCTATGAAGTCGGCCAGGGCTTGCGCCTTGAGGGTTGTTATCTGCCATTGTATCGAACATCGAATTTTGATAACTCCAGCGACCATTTGAGCATTCTTCCGGCCATGTCGGTTCGACCGAGGAGTTGTCTGATGGGTTGGTCAGTATATACTACGACCGTATGCGCGAGGAAGTAATGCCTAAGTCTTCTTGTTGCATGGAGGAGCGCTAGGGAACCCTTTTCAATCTGTTGATACCTAAGCTCGGGCCCTTGTAGGGCTTTGCTTGTGAAATAGATTGGTCTTTGTCCCTTGGGTGTTTCCCGTATGTGGGCAACACTTATAGCTTCGTTGGCAACAACCAGGTATAAGAATAAGGTTTCCCCCATCTCTGGTCGGGAGAGGACCGGGGGTTCTGATAGAGCCTTTTTGAGGTGTGCCAGGGCTTGTTCGCACTCGTCTGTCCATTCAAAAATAACCTCTTTGAGGAGGAGTTTGAAGAATGGGAGTGTGTGTTGGGCGGATTTTGCCACAAAGCGAGATAACAACGTGAACACCCCGTTTAGAGATTGGATGGATTTTTTGGAAGTTGGTGTGGTTGTTTCGACGAATGCCCGACACTTGTCGGGATTGGCTTCTATCCATCTTTTGGTTAGATAGAACTCGAGAAACTTACCCGCTCGTACCCCAAACATGCATTTTTCAAGGTTGAATAGCATTTTACACTTGCGTGCCTGATCAAATTTTTTCTTTAAATGGAAAGCGTGATCGGTTTCCTCGTGGGATTTAACAATCATGTCGTCCATGTAAACCTTAAGCATGTTTCCAATTTCCACTTGAAAGACTTTGTTCATCATTCGTTGGTAAGTAGCGCCCACTTAGGCAAAGGGTAAACGTCTTTCGGGCAAGCCCGGTTGAGATCGATGTAGTCAACGCACATGCGTCATTTTCCATTGCTCTTTTTAACTAATAAAACATTTCATATCCAGATGGTATACCTGGACTTTGTTACAAATTGCGCCTTTAGGAGGTCTTTTACGGCCTGCTCGACGACTTCTACCTTTTCTTGGGATTGTTTTCTCCTCCGTTGTGCAACTGCTCAGATCGAGGGATCGATTGACAGGTGATGACACGCCGTCTCTAGGTCCAAGCCTGACATCTCAGTTGCGTTCCATGCAAGCAAGTCAACATTCTCCCTGAGATATGCTTTGAGCTGCTTCCTAGCAAGATCTGGTAGGTCTACTCCAATATTCACCTCATTCAAATGGTCTTCTTCTAGTGCAACTAGCTCGATATTGCCATCGGGGACAGGGCGAGAAGATGAGGAAAGCTTTGCGACCATTTGTTCTTGTTTTTCTTCCTCGGTGAACCTACTGTCGAGGTCGATGGCATCCATGCGAGGTAGCGTCTTGGGTTCCTCGGAACTGCAGGGGAGGGTGGCTTTGGCTGGCTTCGGCTTAGCAGTGATGATGTTGAGGCCTTTGGATGCGGCTTCGTAACATCGGCGAGCGACTTTTATATCCTCGTGGAGGGTGGCCACCTGTCCTGATGATGTGTAATATTTCTTTTTTAGGTGCACTGTGGAGGGTACAACAGTGAGCTCGGCTAGAGTGGGTCTCCCTAATATGCATTGATATAAGGACGGGGAGTCGATCACAAGGAATTGCACCTTAATGGACCTTGCGGTTTCCCCTGCTCCAAAAGTTACAATCAGACCGACGTAGCCCCAAGGTCTGGATATTGTTCCGTTAAATCATTGCAGGTCTGGCCCCACGTATGGTGACATGTGCGTCTTGTTTAGTTGGAGGGTTGCAAACAGTTGGGAGTACATGATGTCGACAGACCTTCCTTGGTCGACCAGGATTCTTCGGACGTCAAAATTGGCCATCTGTGCACGGACGAGCAGGGGAATACTGGCGTTAGGCGCTCCTCCAAGGAGGTCTTCTTTATATAGAGGGATGTGAACAGATCCTCCACAGGGAGGGTCGAGCGTTGAGGTCTGGTTAGAACTAGTGTTGATCAGTTGATCAAAACGTCGCTTCACTAACCCCACAATAACTTTGTTGGGTCCCCCTTTTGAGATGACCATAGCGGATGGGAAAGACTCCCACAGACTATATACGGCGAAGTACGCAGGATCGGTGTATAGCCCGGGAATGTAGAAATCTTCTAGTCGGGTAATTCTAAGAGCGACTTGAAGGTTTGCTTTCGCGACCGGTGGAGCGGTTTCCTCGGCCTTTTGGGCTTCTTGTACCTCCTATCGAGGAGCCTCCTTATTCTCAGTGAACTACTTCAGGTGGCCATCCCGAATGAGGATTTCAAAGGCGTCTTTCAAATGGATGCAGTCCTCGGTGTTATGCCCGTGGGACTTATGAAAGCGACAATATTTTGTCTTATTCGTGTTCGACTTATTTGGTAGCTGTTTAGGGAATCTAACACCAGCTTGGCGGAACTTGGAGTTAGAGCACTCAGATAGGATCTTCTCCATAGTTGCTAAGAGGGGCGTGTAATCGCGAAACGTCCCGATTGGGCCTTTATGCTCCCGCGGTTCATGAGAGAGATCTTCCTTTCTTTTTTCTCCTCCCCGACGGGTTTTTGAGGAGTCGTCGTGCTTGGAAGGTTTGGCGTCATCGTTACACCTGGTGACACGGGCAGTACTAGATGCCTTTTTTTCCTCGTATTGAATGTGCGCTTGTGCCTTGAGGAGGAAGGCGTCAAGCGTGGCTGGGGTCTCGATACCTATGACCCTTTTGAGGTCGCTCTGGGGACGGAGTCCTCGCTCCAGAACGTATTTCTTCATGTCGTCCGTGGTCGAAACCTGGACGGCCTATTTGTTAACCTTTCAATATAAGCCCATAGAGGTTCGTCTTTGCCCTGGATAATTGCTTCTAGTGAAGCCTCTGTCTTCGGGTGCTGTCGTGAAGTGGTGAAGTGTCGGGAGAATGTTCTCCCGAGCTGCCTCCAAGATGTGATGGATTCATGGGGGAGGCTCTTGTACCAAGTCATAGTTCCCTTCCTCAATGTTGTGGGGAAGAGGCGACACTTAATTGCTCCTCGAACGCCTCTATAATCTAGGAGAGCGTCGATGTTCTTGATGTGCTCGTCTGGATTCGTCGTTCCATCATAGTTTCCCATGGGCAGGAGCTTCTCGAGCCCTTTGGGAAGCCTGGTAGACATTATTTCTTCGGACAGGGGGCCACGAGGCTCATCTTCGTCACTAGAGAACGGGGGGACAGAGCGGGAGCGATCATCCTTATGCCTTCGAGGAGGGGGAGATCTTGAGAGGTTTCTTGCGCCCTCTGGAGATGGTCGTGCCCCTGGCTGGAGAGTCCTTCGAGTTTTCTTTATTTGCAGGGATTTGTTTCGTCAAGGATACGAACGAGTCCTTTTCTTGATTGACCCAGCTACCTCTGGGTGGTGGTGGTTCTTCTTTTTCCTAGGCGACCTGTTGTGGGATCTGCGAGGCCTCCTCGTAGGAGAGGGGGACTTGGTGCGCCTGGATCCTTCTAGAACGTCTAGTCTTTCTCCCTAGAGAAAAAGGAGGAGGTTGATGTTGTTGGTCATTTCGACCAAAGCTGCCAGCGTCGAGTTCGTCACCTCAGGGATGGGAATCAGAGGGAGTTCAGCGGGCGTGATCTCTGGCTGCATGGACGGTTCTGGTGATGGGGAGGCGGTATGCCTGTCTTGGAAACGATCAGACTCCCCGAGGGGGAAGTTTGGTTCCATCACTTTCCCGATGTTTAACGGGGATGTTGGTGAGGACTTGAGCACTAACGATGTCGTCTTGATTAGCTATCGAGAGAGATTAAATTATGATGTTTTTATTTTCACGATCAGGAGATGAGAAAACGGGGAAACACTAGTTCCCACAGACGGCGCCACTGATCGTATCAATGATTAGATTCTTTAATGGTTGTTGATGTTGACGTGGGTCTTGAAGTTCGTGCTCGACTGTTGAGGAAAATGGGGGGGGGTGTATCTGCAAGGTACTCTGATGCCAAAGTCAAAAACGGGCAAGAGAGTAAGCAAGTATGAGTAAAGAGTTCAGGGAGTGAATATTTGATACCTGACCCTCTTAAGTGAGAAGGTTTATATAGAAATTTCCCAACGAGTGGCCAACGGTCCCTATTTTTGGGTCTGGATCGCGGATCCCCCGAAAATAGGTAACTGCCAGAAGCTGACCGTCAGACGAGCGACCCTGGTCGTGATAAGGGCATGTCGAGCACGTGAATACCCGAGCAGGAGACGCCTTGGTCGAGTTTGGATGACCTCCGTCGATGACGAGCAAAGGTGGAGAACGAGTAAATGGAACTGACCACAGTTAGATGTGGTCAACAAGTTCCGACCGGTCCAATGGGCGTGAAATTCGTGAATTTGGTGGATCCCTTTGACGTTTTGGGCTATTGGGCCGCTTCATGAGTGTGAGAGGATTGGGCCATGCCTAGTCATTGGACCAGTCCAGAACATAATTATTTCTTAATATTTGTTTCTTTGGGATTGTGAAACGGGATCGAGGCCCAGTACAAAAAAGTAACAACGAGTCTGAGGTACGTCCAACGAGATAAAGGTGAAGTACAAAGAAAACCAGAGGTGTTATTGAAGACCTTTTAAATGTCTGATTATAGCAATCAAATTCCCATAACACAAAACATACACGAAGAAAGTCAAGGGTGTTGTCAGAGATGCTTTGCACATCCCACTACATCATTCAATTCCCTAACGTCATGGATGATTTCAAAGACGTTTTGCATGTGTGAATACATCAATTAATTCCCCGTTGTTAGGGGTGCTTTTGGAGATACTTTGCATGTCTGACTATATCAATCAACTTCTCACCACTAGGGGTTTTGTCGGAGACTCTTTGTACGTCTGACTATAACAACCAAATCTCCTTCGTTAGGGGTACTGTCAGAGACACTTTATATGCCCGACTACAATAATCATATCCCCAAAAGCAATACTAATCCACCTCTCTAGAAGTTAGCCAATCTAGAGACCATTGTGGGTTGGCCACACGTCTACCCCTATATCGGGTTTTCACATGGGGGAAATGGAACCGACCATTGGTCGGGAACCACACTAATGACATCCAATAAACTTCATGAAAATACCTCGTAAGTTCACACAAGATCCAGAGCTTTGAACTCAGGATCCTATAAATACACCTTAAATATTTAAAAAACATTTCATTCAAAAAATTAAAATATATACACCCAAGAGGATTAAGTAGTCTTCTTGGGTTTATGAGCACTCTTGTGTGATATTTTTACCCATAATACACTAATGTTTTCAAATTACAAAGAAGTAAAATGTCCAAAAGGAAAATATCCGCTAAAATGGGAATATGGCTAAAAGAAAACAACGTTGACTCTTGAAGAACTATATTCTAACATGCAAAATAAAGTAGACTGTATCAAACGCCTCAAATCACTCATATGCAACACTTAAGTGTTTTGGTTCCCAAGAGTCATAATGATGACACCTCCGAAAAAATAATATGGTGCATGAAATGTGTGAATCCCTAAGAAACTGAAATGTTTCTCTTTTGCTCCTCCAAAGGCAGTCAAGAAAATGGTTGGCATTCGAGGCTAACACGATAAACCATCGCCTTGCCGCACATAAACAAGGGCTTATGGGATAACTGTTATGGACCGACTATATTGACCTTAACCGATCACCACAAAGGAACCACAATCCTTCCAAAATCTTCCTAGCACTTGAGGAATATACTATTTATGATCACAAAGGATCTCAACTGCATACATATCCAACGTCTCTTATAATTTACTCATAACAAATAACACATTAGTTATTTCCTCTTTGTATATAGAGAAGACGCTGAATTTAGGTAACAAGTTTCAAATGCAATTTCAATTTATTATTCTTCCTCACATACTGACTTAAGCAATTGAGTGTTAACCATGCATGTTAAATCCCTTTCCATCGTGCTGAAATCTCAAATTCAACATCATTTTTTATCTTCTTGAATTTCTAATTGTAGAAAGGACATTAACATAATAAAAGTGACAGATATATTGTCTTTTTTTTATTTTAAAAATTCTCTTTTCGAATCGTACATTAACAAACTATTGTGGAACAAAAATATTAAATATTATATAACTCTGTTATTTTTTTGAATTATGTTTCACTCTCCTCCGTTGAATCGTGCTTTTACTAAAAAAATGTTGCAAATAAATTATTTCCTATTTTCTCTCTTTTATTTTTTATTTGCATAGAAATTATACACACAATTATTTAATTAAGGGTTTCTAGGACCTTACATATTTATTACAATTAAACTAGTGGGGATACCAGTGCCTTCGCACGGGTACTGGTCGGGACGCGCAATGATTATTAATCGGCAAAAAATAATGAAAAAAAATATTTTACATGTAGAAAAATAAACAAATGTGGTAATCTTATAATGTAAAATTTTTGAAAGATAAGAAAGTAAAATTTTGAGATACACGAAATGGAGAAGAAAAAATGAGTAGTAGAAATATAATAAGAAATTTAAAAAGTGTAATAAAGGTTATACAAAAATCGTAGAATAACTTAGATAATAACCATAATTGAAAGGTCATAAGAAATTGGTTGTAATTTGAAATAAATAACCATGAATTAAACACAAAGATTACAAATACAAAAGGCAATGTTTGATTGTACTTCGAAATTCAGCAAAATAGATAAGGAACTTAACCATATCATACAAATTAGGAATCCAAAACAAAGTTTGATCTTAAACCATACAAATAAGTTAATAAAGTTATGTTCATCCAAAATAAAGCCACGTGGCAAACGACCCAGTCCATGAACTAACGATTAAGTAGCTTGACAATGATGCTATCAACGTCATGGTGTCGTACAATAAAAGCAAGGTAATCCCCTTTTGTGATACGCTTGTTTACGGCAAACTGATACCAACCTCTTCTTATAAAAGTTTGAGAGGAGTATTTGCTACTATAATGATGCACCTCACACTCATATTCCTGGTCGTTGTCAACATCAACCAAGTCTAAGGTCTTTTTTCCAAATTGGTGGCAGTCCCTAATCAACCTTTGTGGGATTTGCTATAAAAAAATGAAGACAAAACATGTAACCATTCAAATTGGTATAATTAACCGAAAGGCATACTACATTTAATAAAAAAGCATAACACTCACAAGAAGATTTGATCTTGCCTTCTTGCCATTTCTTATGTTGCGTTTCCAAACATAATATGTTATACCGTCTTGAATTCGTGAAACATAGGAATCCTCATTGGAACTAAAACATTGACAGAGTAATGCAATTACGAATCATTCAAAGATAAAGTAATATAACAAAAATCGTAGTAATCAGGAGTTTCTAAATTAGGGTTTTCACAGGAAAAGTCAACTGAACTTTGACCAGCCATAACTTTCACATGCTTCATCAAAAATTTCCCATCCAAAGCTCATTTTGAAAGAAATTGAATTCTCTACAACTTTGTGTCTCACAAGACAATCCTAAAAAAGCTTCATTTGAAAGGTATGAGCCAAAACATTATAGGTCCTTTCAAAAGTCAACAAAAAGTCAACATCTTCCAAATGGCATAATTTGAAAATGGTAAAGGATATGAACATGAGACCAAAAAGGTTTGTTAGAGGACTCTCTAAGCTTTCTAAAAAGTCCAAGAACACCCTCATAGCCTTAAAATTGAGGGATTTGTGCTTTGTCAAAGTTGGGAAATTTTTGGGAGGTATATGAAGCAAATGGGGCCTTAAAACCAATTTTTGCCAAATGGGCCTACCAAATTGCCACCCAATCTTCATGATAGCCTCAAGCACGACCCAAACCAAGCATTATATGATTTTTTATTTAGTATTTATTTGAATTTTATTCATTAAAATTCAAATTAAATCAAAATAAAATATAAAAATCAAATATTTGGACATGATTTTGATTCTAGAAGGTCATAAACATCATTTAAGGTTGATTGATCACATCCAAATTCGTGCATGATCAGATTGGCAATGTTAGATTTGATTTTTGGTGATTTTCAAATATTGGATTTCTTCATGATCAAGCTATCCAAAAGCCCAAAGAATGGATTGATTTTTTGACCTAAATTACTTCCACTATAAGTATGTAACACAAGCCACTGCTCAAAGGACAAAAATCAGGATTCATATGCATAGTTCAAAGCTCCAAATTTCACAAAAAAAATCAAATTTGGATTTGAAGATTTGATTGCTTTCAAGGCCAATTAAAGGTTGCAATACATTCCTAGGTGATCATTGAAGGAGTCTGGATCTTTTGCAGCATCAAAAGCATTGCCATAAGCATTAACCGAATCGTGTTCTCATCACTTTATGCATTTTTTCGTTTTCATACATTTAACTACTATTGATTGAATTTGATGCCTGGTTTATGTTTGTTATGACCCTAGGATGCTTTCTGGACAATTAGATTGAAGGTTCATGGCCTAGATCATGAAACGCCATTGTTAGGTTTAGAGCTCTCGAATTGGGGGTTTACGATTTAAAAAATATAAATGAAATATGACACCATAATCTAACTGCAAATAACACGAGGATTGTGTATGTTTGTTCAATTTAGAGAATTGTTACAGGTTTAATGTTCATTGAAGAAAACTAGGAAAACCTATGAAAACTGGTTCGCAAGAAAGTTCGCAGCAAAACTCGTAGGAATTTTCGCAGGTACCATTGAAGAAGATGAAGATCAGCGCGCACATTTTAGAAATTCAAAAATCCACTTAATATATTATTCTATTATTTCTGTTTTATTTCAGAAGTGGTTCAATAGCCCAGTGGTCACAAGGCGCGCGTATGAAGCCATGAACCTGGGTTCGATCTCAGGTTTTCACACTTTTTCTTAATTATTTCATTGTTTTGCAGGTTTTCTATATAATTATATCATGCCATTAAAATTCATACGCACCCCATATGGCTTAGTGGTGAGAGTGATGACTTGACATGCTTGAGGTTACTAGTTCGATCCTGGCCTAGGGCCAATTTTTTGCTAATTAATTTGTCTTTGCAGATTTATTTTATAATATATTGTTCCCCCTTCATGATCATCAAGCGCGCGCAGCCTAGTGGTTGGGTTTTAGCCTGGTAATGGGGAGGTCCTGGGATCAAAACCAGGTCTCCCCCATTTATTTTAATGCTTTTCTTTTTGTTTTGTTTATTTGTTTTAATATTATTATTATTATATTAATTATAACACTAAATATCATTCAATAATTAAAAATAATTTTTCTTAAATATTTTCTACAAAAATAATAATAACTCTTTTTTTTCTATAATTTTTATTTTCTCAAAATTTTTTTAATTATATATTATTTTAGTTAATTAGACTTTATTTTGTAAAAATAATTGATTAGGTTTAAATTAATCGTTTCAAAACCCTATTTTTCGCTAACCCTAATTTATCTAACCTAAATTTTCTTTTTTTCGTTTAATTTCTCACTTTTATTATTGCCTTATTTTACATTTTTGCCTTCTTATCATTATTGCTTTATTATTGCTTTATTATTAATTTTCCGATTATTATGTATCTGTCAAAGCCTTGTAATAATTTGTAGATTTACTTTTCAGTCTTTATTTTATTTATAATACTTATTGCGTGGTTAGTAAATAGGGAGTGAGAATTAATTGTAAATAAAATAAATTTAGAAAATAAATTAAGATAAATAATCAAAACACTCACACACGTAAGTCGATCTAAGATCGTCGTCTTCACTTCTTAGGGTTACCTCTCAGTTGTCTTATTCAAAAGGTCAAGTAGGGTGTCTTAAGCAAGATCCTAACAAACAAAATATCATCTTGTCCCTCCCCACATTTAAAGGATCAAGTCCCTTCGAAGTTGCCTACAGTGTTGCCTAAATGGATCCTGTCCCTCCAAGTTAAAAGATGAGTGTCCCTCCCATATGGCTAAAGACACCCTACAGTTGCCTATACATATTGACCCTGCATATGTCCCTTAACTAACATCCAAGGTAATGACTACATACTCCTTAATAGTAGGGATAGTCTTACCCTTTGAAATAACATAAAAGAATAAGAAAGACTTAATCTAGGGTAGGTATCTCGTAGTTACTTGCTCACACCTTCAAAATTACTTTCACACCTCACATTTTCTAAAATATTTTCAAATTAGGCTTTGTATACACCCATACGAGGGTCATTACAAAGTACTTAAAGAAATTTTCTAATCACACACTACAAAAACAATTAAAGTGAACTAAGTAACTAAGAGCCCATGGATAACCATGGATATAAAGGGTGCTAATACCTTCCATTTATATAACCTACCCCCCGAACCCAAGTCTTTTAAAATAGGTCTTTCCTGTTCTTTTATGCCTTTTCCTTATGGATAAAATAAAAGTCGGTGGCGACTCTTGCTATCCGCAACATGACTAAAAGTCAGTTCTCCCACCGTGTTACAGAACTGGCGACTCTGCTGGGGAGTTACTAAGTAAAAGAGGGTACCCTTAGGAATTAGATCACTTAAATTGTTTTCTTTGTTTGCTTTATATTACTTGTTGGGCTTTATGTGTGAAAGATCCTAACCCGGATCTAGTGTACCCTAGGTAAATGGCAATAGACCAAGAAAATTGTACGACGTATACCGATATGGTTGATCTGATGGCCATAGTTAGTGTGAATTCTTGGTTGGTGCTTATGTTCCTTAAGTAAGTTAAGGATAATATGAGGCTGTCATATGTTGTCAATACACTAACTGACTTTTAGAACCCTAGTCATCCCATCTTGGCCTTTAGAAAGTAGTGAGATAGTCGACTTTGGTGAAGACTGAAGTTGGTTGATACTCGATGCTACATTCATTGAGATCCTAAACTTGGAGGGTTTTAGTTGGCAAGTAAGTTGCCTACTGAACAACCACCCTTGGGAAGGATCAGTGATATTGAGATCCCTTAGAACCCGGTCACTTTTGTAGGACATGATGAACCAACTAACTTCAGGGGAAGGTACTTACCTTTAAACCTCATGCAAGCCTCTAAACCTAGGGCTATGGTGTGACTTGTTTGTGCGTGCCACATGTTTGTGATTGAGCATAACATCATGACATCATAATCATAGAATTTTCACTAACCATTTCAAGGACCAAATGATTTATCTTTGTTCTTTGTTGCAGGTCATGGCTTCTACTCGTCGGAATACTATCCAGATCAACTTTGTAGGGATACCTCCTAAGCTTAAGAAATTAGTCTCTCAAGTTTCTGAAAGATCCCACTTCATCAAAAAGCATGGTCACCTACTTGACTTGGTTACTTCAGGATTTGATGAAGACATGATGAGTGTCCTGTTTCAGTTCTTTGACCCTAAACATCATTGTTTCACATTCCCCGATTATCAGCTGGTTCCTATAATGGAGGAGTTCTCTAAACTACTGGGTATATCTATCCTTGATCAAAGACTTTTCACAGGCTTAGAAAAAGAGCCTAAACCCGAGGTTATTGTTGCAGCCTTACATTTGAAGAAATCAGACATTGTCCTAGAAACGAGAAGCGGAGTTAAGGGTATTCTTGCTAAGGCATTGATAGAGAAAGCTCAGGTATTCTTGAAGGCTGTGAGTTATGATGTCCTTGAGGAGATCTTGGCCTTATTAATCTATGGCCTAGTGTTGTTCCCTAATCCAGACCAGCTCATAGACGTACACGCCATCAACATATTTCTGACTCGCAATCCAATGCCTACATTACTTAGAGACATCTCACACTCTCTCCATACCCGTACTACGAAGGCACGAGGAACTCTGATGTGCTGCATACCTCTATTGTCTAGGTGGTTTATTTCTCACCTTCATCGATCAGTGATGAAGAATGAACAAAGGTTAAGGTGGTCCAAGAGGATCATGTCACTTTCTCATTCAGACACTCATTGGTGCTCTAGATCCATGGAGAATGTTACTATCATTGACCGTTGTGGGGAGTTCCCTAATGTGCCACTCCTTGGCATAAGAGGGGGCATTACTTACAACCCTTATTTAGTTCTACGCCAGTTTGGTTATGCTCGGAGTAATAGTCCTCATGACATGCTTATTCAGGGTATTGTGTTTGACTACGACAGCAATCTGCAAGGTTACCGTCAAAGGTTCATACGAGCTTGGGGTAAAGTGAAAAAGGTTGACAGCAAGACTCTGGAACCAAAGTACTCCATTCCTATGGAACCTTATCTCAGATGGGTACGAGCACGTGTTCAGACTCTTATGATGCCATATCCTGCTATCCTGCCAGTTACCATGGAGCCTGTTGCTGAAGGAGATACTCCTTATATCATCCTTCACCCAAACATGACCACTGACATGGAAGAGTTGCAGAGGTCCTAGATCCAGTTGAATTAACAAAGGGATACTTTTGAGACTCATTTCAAAGCTAGTCAAGAAAGAATCCTGGAGCTGACAAGATAACTTCACGAAGAGCGGAATCTCAACACATACCTCCATACAAAGAGGAAACGTCCATGGGAGACTTAAGACCCCATCTTTGTATTTATTTCATTTTATTGTAAGCCCAAGAGGAAAACAAGTTTATTGCTTACTAATAAAAGTTTCATTTCTGGTTGTTTACACAAATTTAAATTCTGTGGTCCTTGAAAATATTGCATATGCATATACATACCATATCATTGCATCACATGTTTCTTATAAACATGTATCTTATATTCTCGCTGTTTATTTCAGCAGAAATGGCTCTCGAACAAACTATCAAGGATCTCTAGGCTCGGAATGCTCAGTTCCAAGAAGTGATCCTGAATTTGTCCAAGGGGCAAGAAGAGTTGAAAGCATTCCTCTCTAAGGATATGAAAATGAAGAATCCTGAATATAACAAGGATAATCAGTTGGAACAACTGCAAGCTGAGATGACAGAAATGAGGATCCAGATGAATGACTAGGTGACTCTTATTCAAAGTTTAGCTCAGAGGCAAGAAAAGCTAAGAACCTTTGTCCACAAACTTCAAAGTAATGGAGTCAGGAATCTAATTGTCATTCAATCTTCGTTAAAACAAGCTGACTTGGTTGAAAGGAAGATGAGGATAAAAGAAGGTAAGAGACATGTTGCCACTGATTATTCTTCAGTTGAAGAAAAAAAACCTGGTAAGGTTAATCCACCTAAACACAAGGAATGTAGAAGACAATTTATCAAATTCAGCACTCCAATGTCGCAAGTTCTGCAATGCTTGTTGGAGATGAATCTAATTTCCTTGAAAAATCTTCCTCAAAATCCTAATATATGGAGTTTCAATTCAACACTTAGTATGTCTAACATTAATTATCAATGGAAAAATTTACGGAAAACTAAGTATATAGGGTTCAATGTAATAATAGTGGAACCATAATTTAGGGGTGTTGAATACACACATCAAGTTAGGTTTTCATCTTTGGTAAAGGAAATGGAAAACGAAATTAAATAAATACAATCATCTTCATCAACGAAAAACAATGTCGTTAAACCCTAAAATGTGTATGAAACACTAAATTACGGAGTTTAACTTCAACAGTTAGTATATCTAACATTGAATATCAATTGAGAAGTTTACAGAAAAGCAAGTATACAGGGTTCAATGTAATGATATCGGAACCATGATTCAGGGGTGTTGAATACACACTTCAAGTTAGGTTTTCATCATTTGTAAAGGAAATGGAATACGAAATGCATGAAATTCAATAATCTTCATCAATGTACCAGATTCAGAAGGAAAATCAGAATGGAATTAAAGTCATACCTGAAGCCAACATGTTGATTGTTTGAGGCTGACATGTTAACCTCAATAAAACCTAAGTTGTTACTGCTCGTGTGTTGTTTGGTCATAGAGATCAGAGGTAAATGTGAAAGAGAGGGAAAATGTGAAAGAGACAGTGCCACCGCTTGAGAAGTGCTGAGCCTTAGAAATGGATGTATGGACCTTCAACATTCATTTTATTTAATGGGTTAACTAAATGAAGCCCAAATGTTGTAATTCAATGTAAGATTGAAATATATTTAAAAAATGGTCCAAGGTGAATAGTTAATATTATATACTGTTAAATTAAAATAGTTAATGAAAAAGTAAAAACATATGTTACGTGGTAGTGTTTCAAGTAGGTAACGTGTGTTTGATTAAAGAAGTAAATGTAACCGGGTTTGGGAAATGATATATGTAATGGAAACATAAAGTCATTATAACATGCAAAATAGGGAAGTAAACGCTTTAGACTGCTGAGAAAAACCGATCGAAAACATGGACAAAGGTGGTGAAAAGAATTTGTCTATGAGGTAAGCGATTACATATTTCATGTTGTTTGAGTACTGGTTTTCTAATTACATTGATACTTTGTCATCCCTCCAACTCACGTTGTTTGTAGGCCTCCTATCACAGAGGAAGAGGAAATTGAAGCGAAAATACGCATGTTGATTACCGAAGCCTCTATAAGCAAGATGAACACACCGAAAGGGAAGGGAGTATCATCGAAGGTCAGAGTTGTGGACCTGGCACAGGAAGACGGTGAAAACCACGTAAATAACGGGAACGACTCAGCTAGGTAATCGTAAATTCATACAATCTATAGGTCATGTAAATATTTTACATTGGATGAAAAACACTATTTGAAATGTGTTAGGGCCATTAAATATATTTAAACCTTAACTGTGATTGGGGTAAACTTGTGCCTTTATTATCTGTGTGTGAATAGGGAGACTATACATTCTAAAAAGATCGTGGAAGAAACAAAAAGACGGGAGGAAATTAGAAAGAGACAACAAAGGTATGAATATTTGACATAGTATTTCTATATGTTATTTGGAACATATATAGTTGTGTTCATGTTGGTTTTTTGTTATTGTGTGATATTGTTATCGTATGTCAGAATTTTGTATTATGTGTGCCATAATTAGTTTGTTTTCGGGGTGATTAAGAAATCTAAAAACGATATCAGTGATTAGAAAACATAACTTTGATGTGTTTTATATAGAAACCTAGAGTACATGCAAATGAAGGAAGACCTGGATGAAAAGAAACGGCAAATGAAAGATAATGCTGGCAAGGGAAGTGAACACTTAAATCAAGCGGAAGGTATGAAAAAGGTAACATTTGCTGATGATCTCACATAGGTGTTTGGAGTATACGAAGCAGGTGGTGGAGTTGTGGAAAACCATGGTGAATTAGACAGAAACAGGTACATAGTTTTTATAATGATACAATGAGGTATATAACATCGTATTGTTTGGATTACAAATAAGCCTGACATTGGTATAGATTTGGTCAACAATGTTGTAGTATTGAGTGCGTGTGTTAAACTCTTAATGTTGGGAAATTAAGTGTTAATCCGTAATGAAATGTAGGAGTGGCGTTAGTGTCGGAAAGGAATCTGAAGAAAAAGAACAGGGTGCTGATACAGACATGCCAGAGTCCGAACCTGTAAGACTGGAACGGGTTGCCCCTCCTGCTTACAATGTTACTGATCACAATGAAGGAGGTGTTGGTTCTGAAGAGGAAGAGGAGTCAGATGATGAATACAAATGGGAAAGAGATGTTCATTTCGGTTACAAAATTACAAACAATGTTATGGTAAGTTTGTAATACTTTAAAATATGGTAACAACACTTTTTTAGAATATATAAATCTATATAATATTGTGCTTATAAATTACGTGGTGAACAAATGCAGCACTTTCTAATGCATGTGACCAGAAACATAATTGGATTTAACCAGAAATCAATTGAGTTAGTGGACTGGGACAACCGCAGGAGCTACACGGCGAATATTCACTGTGCAAAGCGAGACAGGAAGAAAATTGTATTTGAAAAGTTCATGGGACGCGGATGGTACAAATACGCAAAGCATAAGGGACTGGCAAGGGGAGACAAGTTAAGATTCCGCATAAAAATACCTGCAAATCGGGTTTATGTCAGTGTTCTGCGAAGGAGGGCAATTTTGTCAACATAAGTAGTATTAGGAAGTTGTAATTAAGGTTTTTAGGATGTCTGTGTTATTTTGTTAAAATGGTAACCGTGTTGAAACAACATCAGTACTTTAAATATGGTAGTAGGATGTGGTATACATGGTGGTGGCTGATAAGTAAACAATGTTAAGAATGTTTTGCTAGCTTGATCTAGCCTCTTATGTTGAATATCACAGTTCTTTTGTTGCATTTTTAAGTTATGTTATGTTGTTTTGTCATATACTTTTAAGCATGTATTGTTTGGATGTTCTAGACTTTTAAATACATGGCGTATAATATAGCAAAGAATGATAGGCAAAGTGATCTATAGTATACATCAGCACCCAAGCCTCATGAAATAAATGTACTGGGATCTGCATGGTTAGTTATATACACAACTGATTGGTATGTAAAAACATAACAGTAGACATGTTTCTGCATTAAGAACAATTGTATCATATGTAGGGGTATGGAAAATAGTACACAAATACACAATCCATGTCCATACACAACAAATAATGAAAGTAAGGAATAAAGATATTCTCATGTTTCGTAAGAGACGGAAGAATATGAAGATTCCCAATTATTCAAAACTCATTGAGCATGGCACATGCACGTAAAATGTTCGCACAAAAATTCGGGTAAAATTATTACTAAACATTGGCAAAAATTTCCTTATAAACGACGTTAGTGGTGGAAGACTTTTATCTGTTGTCATCGCCATGTATAAGGATCTTGATACCCTTTTTGCTGGTTACCCTCGAGATAGCAACATAGAGTTGTCCATGGGTGAATACATCCTTCAGAATGTATAGTCCAACCCAATCCAATGATTGACCCTGGGACTTGTTGATTGTCATGGCATAAGATACAATTATTGGGAACTGTATTCTGCTTAGTTTGAAAGGCCAAGGTAATTGTGAAGGAGACATATCCATTCTTGGAATGTAAATGACTTTTCCATGACCTTTCCCACCCATAACCTGAGCCCAAGTACATGGTTATCCATTCTTTTAACAATAAGCCTTGTACCATTGCATAATCCCTCAGCTTGATCAATGTTCCTCATTAGCATGATCGGAGTTCCAATCTTCAATTTAATGTGATGGTTTGGCATCCTAGAGGTCCTTAGAGAACTAAGAAACTCAAGACTAAGAACTTCGAGAATGCCATTATCATGTATTTCCGATTGATCCATGGAATTAGAACTATAGAAATCGCTTGATTCGCCTACACATAACACAGGGAATTAAACAATACATTAGACATATTTAACCGTATTGTTTATCCACGCGTAAACAATTAATGCAAGGTTAAAGTAATAACCGGTAAAAACATATTTATGATATTTACCAGGCATCATGTCAAGAATATGATTATTGATTTTATCAACCATGTCAAGGGTGGATGCTAGAATGGCGCGGGATTTCAAGTACTCGTAAGAAGTATAATTTTGCAAGAGAGACAGATATGTGCTTTCCACAATTGCTACGATGGGATCTTCGAAGCCTGTAATAAGTAAATCAAATGGAATTTCAATATCAGCATACCCATCGTTCGGCTCGCATAGCCTACCCTCACCTAATTTTAATAGCCAAACGGAAAATTCAGATATCTCAACGGAGTCAACGTTAGTAGCACAACCCTTGAGTTGCATATTTTGAGTTAATGTCAAAACCTCACATGAATCCCATATGTAAGATGCATTGATTGCAGAATGGACAATGTCAGATATAATGCCTCTTGGAGTTACCGACAAAATTTGTCTGAAATCTCCCTCGAACACAACCACCTTCCCTCTGAATATGACATCAGAATTCCCATGCTTACTCATGACATCGCACAAAGTTTTATCGAGTGATTCAATTGTAAATTTGCTAGACATAGGTGCCTCATCCTAGATGATCAACTTTGTTTGTCGTAGCAGTTCACCGTATTCATTATCATAATCAATCCTACAAGTTGAATTTTCCAAAGTTGGAACAGGTATTTTAAACTTCGAATGTGTCGTCCTACCATCAGGCAATAAAACAGAAGCAATTCCACTGGAAGAAACAGTCAAAACTATATCGTGTTTTGATCTCAATGAAATGAAAAGTGTTTTCCAGATATAGGTTTTCCCCGTACCACCATACCCATGAAGAAAGAAGACACCTCCTTTTTGTTTTGAAACCGCAAACATTATTTTGTCGTAGATAACACGTTGTTCATCTAACAAAAAATGAAAAACATCAGGCATACAAATAAACATAAAAAATAATATACATAATAGAAGTTTCAAATAATTTTAAAAAAAATGTGAGTGCCACGAAAATTGAATTGAACTCATTCTTCATGAAAGAAGTGTCATAAGATCTTTCGTCGTAGATAAGGCGGTTTCCCAGCTGTTGTATAACATAACCATTAGCAGCCGACATCATTTTGAATTGTGTAAGGCTCCTTCGATTGGATTGAAGTAAAGATTTTATTTCAATCAATGTTAAATTCTTGAGATCAGTATCTTGCAATACCAGTTCTACATGATGGGAAACAATATATTCATCGTCAGTAGATTCAAAAGTTTCATTATGCTTCTAAAGTTAAGTGGTAATTTCAGACACGATGCATAATCTTCATATTGAAGTCATTACCTTTTTTATTTGCAACCTGTCTCTCCCTGTGCAAAATGCCATCACATAATAAGGACCAAGTTTCATTCCAAACACGTGCAGGTCTGTTAATAGCTCCCGAAATAAGCATAACAACGAATAACTTCCTAAGGAAATGTTCGGATCCCCATTGACTTGCATCTTTAATGGCCCCAATGTATTCGCGGTCATCATCAAGGAAACCCATGGCAAAACATGCTTCCCGAAAAGAGTCATATTGCTTTCCTCCGACACTTCAAATGTCCTCGTAATTCTTAGGTCCCTTAACGATTGTGAACATCATCCTGAGATAATAAAGTTCGCCTGTTGTAGGAGGAACCCAAATCAAACGGCCAATGGTATAACCCTTCTGTCGTGGCTTCCATGCCCTTTTTCTTTTGACATAGACAAATTTGGAAACAAACTGGCCGTAAGTTAGATTTTCTACTTCACGAAAAGTTTGATTTGCAATTAACCATGAAGTGAACACTGATTCCGTTACACTGGCTTTCTCCAAAACATTTTCCATTCTTTCAAAATCAGTATAGTATAATGGTTCCTCACCAACCAAATGGTAAAACATACGTTCTACTGCAGGTTTCCTCCCATGAATTTTATAGAAAAATAATCTCCACGACGCCTCACTCGGGGAAACATACCTACAATCAAGGTATTCCTTGATTTCATCAACAAATTCTTGGCCTCCTAAAAAAGAATTAGCAGCGGGTACTACCGCAACGATGATTCTGTCGTATCCTTTGTGGATATATTTGAAAAGGTATTTGATGGAAGTTCTTTGGTTACACCACTCCATGTTGATGTGAGCTTCAAATTTAAGAAGCAAGTGTGTGTTATAAGGGACCACGTGCCTATTATCCAGTGTAATGCCTGATTTGAAAATCGAATGTGTTTTTGAACTTCTCTTGTAAACGGGATACCCTTCGCTGTCAACAACCGTTTGTTCGTTGTGTTTTTTGGGGAAACACTTGGAACACCTATTGTTTTTCATGCATGGTGAAATCATTATGGAAAAACCACAACGTCCATGCATCATGTGTGATTTGACCAATTGGTATAGTTTTGGATGAAGAACGGGATCAGGTATTTCTGCAGAAATGATGTTGTCAATGTCCGGTGGTGTGGGATACTTACTGTTTGGATGCAAGAAAAGTAGAATATATGCATGTGGTAGACCCCTTTTTTGAAATTCTATCGTGTATATATCTACAAAACAAAAGTAACAACATTTAGTTTGATAAACATAATAGAGTGTAATTGTAGGTCAACCATGTTAGAGGACTCACATGCCAAGACTTTTCCCAGTACATGCCGTTTGGTAAGGTCTCTCATCAGTTCATCAAACTTTATCTTGAATACTTTGGAAACGATATTGGGCTTGTCGCGTGGTTTTAAGTTATCCTTTGAAAGAAGTCTAGTGATCTTAGGCCACTTGGGGTTGCACGTAAATGTAATAAATAAATCTGGGAAACCCAAAGCATTTGAGATTGCCATACCGTCGAAGTATAGCTGATACATGTAGTGTTTTCCTCCAACATAAGATGACGACAAAGCAACTTTTCTCCCCACTTTGTTGTGCGGGTGGTGTTGAGAAATTCCCCGAGCCTCATTTAGTTATGTATACTTACCTACACACAATTTAGTCTGGTTTTTTCGAATCCAGTTAAGACGCTCCGTCTCCATCATTGCGTATCCATCAACCAAAAATTGTTGAAAGAGTCTCCTAGAACTAAGTAAGGTTTTTGCCTCACCACTTCTGGTGTGCAATCGAAAGCAAATCCAATCCTTGATAGTTTGGAGATTTTGCTTTGTTACGACCTGTTGGTGCATAAACCGGTGGAGTATGTTAGGCCTATATCCATCCTCACCATAAGGAAAGAGCAAAGGGTATTGATATGCTAAATACGCCGGATGGAATTCATCAATCCGTTGTAAGTGTCCATTGGAATATTGAATAATAATGTCTCTTTTTGGCGCCAAATCTATATCACCAACTATTAAAGCAGCTACTTCCGATACTGTTGGGCAATTATAGATTCGACCGCCAGTGGATCGTTTAGATATGAGTCTCAATTTTAAATCCTGGACGTTGTTTGTTGCCAACATGTCTCTGGCCATGCGAAAATCTCTTGCATGAGGGTTATATTCATCCAACATGAATTTAAGGGTTGTTATAATGGAACTGTCTATGGATTTATTGTCACTGGATAGGAATAGTAAACAAATGCAAGTTAATAAATAAACTAACGATTTAGGTGACAAACTTAATCAAAATGATAGATTGTATGTAACCGAACCTAAAACACCCGATCCAGTTTGCGATTTCATTGTCAGTGTCGTGGATATACAATTGTGCATATTTAGGCCGCTGATCCACTTCAGGAAGCAAGGTACCAATTTGATGGCACGTCTGGCCATGAAGCCTAAGTGTAAGTGGACCCCTGCCACATGTTATGTTGGATGAATCAAATTTCATCCCAGGAGATGTGAAAGAGAACATTACGTTATAGGTGCGAATGTTAGATTGAAAAGCCTTAGCCCGATGACAATCCTTATCAAATAGAAGTTTTTCCAATTGAGGTGGTGGAATTTTAAGTAGTGGAACCACAACTTTTCCTCCCTTGCAGCAGAGGGTGAACTTAGCCTGTGTTGTGTGTCTTATCTTATCCGTCCGCTCTTGATACCACATAAAGGAAAAACGATGATGGCATTCCCACATCGGGTCTCCAATGTCAATATAAGTTGTAAGAAAAATGAATCATACATTAATAAAATCTGCATTCAATTACAGAAACATTAAATTAAAGATCAAGAAACATGAGAAAAATAATGGAACAGTAAATTGATGGTAACTGTAGTATACTCTGAGAATAAGAACTTTGTAATGTGTCAGATTGTGTGGCCTCGTCGTCACCAGAGCTGTAGTCAAAAGCATCATCCCCATCATTGTTGTCTGAGTGGTTTGTGTCCTCCATAACATGAGTTTGAGGTGCAGGTCTATCATTATGCAGGGTGTTGGGATTTCCAGAAGAATGAACAGGATGGGGAATGAAATTTCCTGCATGGAGACATTTTTGTCTACATTGCGTAACGACGTTGAATTGCAGTATAAGATTATCCTGGTCCGGAACTGGAAATCGTGGCCTCTTAGACAGATGCTGGTCGAAACGATGACGACCAGAAGATTCAATACGTAGTATACTTGAAATGTCTGTAGTTAGAGGTGTTCGTAGTCTACTTCCAGAAGTCGTGGTTGGCGTGTTATATGCTGATGGTTGTGTATGCGAACCATTGTTTTCCTTGTTATTAGGAGTATGTAGTTTTTGTGTGTGTAGGAGATGTAGTTTTCTTTTTCTTCTAGCTTTCCTTGCAGCAACACCTTTGTTGAATCTGTTTCCCTCATCCATTGATAAATTATGAAATTCTGAATTCTTATTTTAGGATGAGCATTGTTTAAATAAAACATAACATCATAACAACTTCATAACATTTCCGTAGCAATGCTCCAAAAAGGCATGGAAATATGACGACATTAAAATGGAATTTGATCTGCAAATAATGTTGTTCAGATTTCATAGAAAATGATTCAAACTTAGAAAGTTCGAAATTTTTTGGAAGAATTCAACTCAAAAGTCATAACAGAATCCTCTTTATAATCCATTTAGTTTGTCTTTCAACTTTATGGTTGAAAAGATGAACAATGAGGATTAACACAAAAAAGAGTGGGAGTTGACAATTTTTTTTTGTTTGAATAACAGCCTGTACATGGATGATAAAGTTTGTCCAAAGGTTGAAGGTACAACAATAAATATTATAAAACTGCAATCTAAAATATAGGAAATGATGTTATAGGTGTCACTTGAGCACAAAAGGACAATCACAACAAGCAATGTGTGCAGCAGGAATTAAACAACAATGTAGGAAGCACACAAACCAATGTCAAAAGGTAGGTAATACACAACCCAAGATTGATGTTTGTACGGGGAATCTAGGAATAAAGGTTGAAAGGTTGTTTTAATAGTATGTGTTTGGTGTTGTAGGCAATGAGAAAATGTTAAATAAACATTGTTGGTCCAAAGTTGTAAGTAGGGATACTAGGTTTATAGGACATTTTTGAAATCCCATTGAAATTCCAAGGGTTGAACATTGTGAATGCAGGGCGGAATTAAATATTGATGTAAATATTATAAATTACTGGTAACAATACAAAATGGGATAAATAGGTGGAAATTACCATTGGTTTTTGTTCATACATTATCATAACCATTGGAGCAGCAAAATAACATTGTTTAGATATTACAAAAAGTCATAAAAAATGCATATAGGTTCTGTATTACAAAAGAAATTATGGAAGCCAGATAATTGTCTGAAGAAAATTTACAGACATTGACATTATAAACTCGTGGACGGTTATTAAACGAAGACATTACATAGGTAATTCCAATCTACTTCTCCAACTTGATTATCTTCTTTAGTTTGGTAGATGAATGTTGAAAATATTCATCATTGGATAGTATACATGCATCTGATTCAGCTGTTGCAACCCTCTTTGACTGCGTCGTAGGTGTTATAGGATCAAGATTAAGATTAGAAGTGACATCAAGTTCCTGGAAAAGATACAGAATAACATCAGCGAATAACATGAAATCCACACAACGAAATTGACAATTAGACCATGACAGAAGGATTAAAATGTCTTAGTTACAACAACTAATTCCCATTCCCCAGTTGGAACAACTTCAAAAACGCTTTCAACAATCTGCAGACACATAAATCACATAGCGAAACATAAGTATACTCATAAAGTCATGTTTAATGATTTTGTATATAAGGGACATCATAAGTCAAGGTCATGTTTATATACCTGCAGCATGGAATTTTTTGTTGGAGATATTGATTTTAGCTAATTTGAATCACATGACAATAAACATATTAGGATATAACATTTATAAAACTTCAATTTCGTAGAATATATATTTTTTACCGGTTCCGATGATATTGATATTTGAAGTTGTTTGATGACTGCTGGATCACGAAAAATGGAGACCACAGATGCATTCTTATAATCCTTTTGCCACTTAACTTTGAAGGCAAGATTCAGACCAACCAAAGCATCAAGTTCCAAAGGGTATTCGAGCGGGTCGGTCACACCAGCCTAATAGAAAAGTAATAAAGTTACATATAATGGATTAGCATGATTATACCAACAATTACGATACGAATTGAAGAATATAGTTTCATTATGTTAAGCATGTTGGTTCCCAGTTGATCCGCTGTAATGTCCAACAATTTTGAACATTCACGGTCCCATAGGACAAACGTTGCTCTACACCCCTGACTAACAACTTCTACCAGAATCTTATACCTAAACATGATAAAAGTAGATGTTAATATAGAAAACATAAAGATAAATATGATCCTTCCCATGACAGATAGTTTATCACATTATCTAAAACATTTAAGATTATAACATAGTATAAACAGGACCTGTATAGCTCACACTCGGTGTTATGGCCAGAATCATAAATAAAAGGAGGAATGTTTCCTTTTGCCACCCTTGGACATTCATGACAGGCCCGATAATACCATCCCCCTTGGGATGTCTTGAGCATTTCAATTTTTTCAATGGTTACACATTGAGTGATCTGTGATAAACCAATGTGATTAAACAAACATATCATGTTAAGTATTGAATATACAATAGCTCCATAGGTAGGGTTGAAGAACAAACTCATTTATTTACCTCATTTAGCTGAACTATCTGCCCCAGCGGCAGTACAACGACATTGTACATGAACTTGTCATATGATGTTAGCTGTGAACTCCCAGAAGATTGAGACCAATTTGTTGATTGTGTTGTCATAGTCTGAAAGGAACCCTGAAACCCAACCATGCGTCGGATGTTATGGTTGTAAAGAAAGATTGGAATTTAGTTAATACACTAAGCTCATACATCAATATTGATAAAAAAAGGTCCAAGTAAATTAAATGGATAAACATCCAACCTATTGAGGAAATATGTAATTTCACGCATTTCATCGTTGCTGTGCAGTTTAGTCATATTAAATGTATTGGAAACACATAAAAGATATTTCCCTGAAATGGAGGGAAAGTAGATAAGCGATATGATGAATAATTGAAATCACAACACATGGATAATAAAAAAATGAGCAACATATATACCTTCCTCCTTGACCCGAGCAAATTGTAAAATAACAATGGTAGGCAGTGTGGTATCCTTTCGGTTGTTAAAGTATTCACCGAATTGGATAACATACCCCTCCCACAAAGTACAATTGATAGTGTTGTTCCTATAAAATAATGATACATAAAAGAATTATTGAATATTCAATTATCTACTATTATGAAGGGTTCATAACCAAGAAACAGGAAAATTACCAGATCTTTAAGAACCAAATTAATCTGCTGTTTCTTGCTCCCACTATGAAGTTGGCTATAGCCAATGTCCGTGACCATACCTATGATATTTGTGAATGGAATCATTCCAATCCCCTTACAATTGTTACAAAAGAACTTAATTGAAGTAAACAAATAAGAAAAGAAGTTGTGTTTAGAAAACTGATCCAGTAAAACGTCCCTCTTCCACTTTCCACAAATGATATCCGCAAAGGGTGTAAACTTCAGAACCCTGGGGGGAATGTTGTGCTTGTTCTTGTCACACACTCAAGTTCCACCAGTAAATACCATCACGAATTTGTGCTCCGAGGCCTTGAAAAGAAGTTCATTGGGGATTAGTTGAAAATTTGCTATTGTGTAAGTATTGTCGATGGATAAGACAGAATCAAAGGTCTGCTTCATAATGGTTGGAACCCTTGCATGAATATCATTACCCTGCAGGATGATTCAACTGTTAGTGTACAGACTCAATCTATAAGGGACAGCTAACTCAGGTTGAATGGACAAAGACATGATAAAACTAACAACTAACAACAGTATCAAAGATGTTAAACCAGTTCATGGATAAAGAGTTATTAGCCCTGTTTACAAAAGAATGTATCATGGTTGGCAACAACATAAATGAATATTAGATGATACTCATGCATTTGCAGAATCTTCAAACATTCAAAATACAAAAACTTATTACATTTCAAAATACATTAAACTACCAACATCTATATAGAGAATAAAAAAATGTTTGTCTTAAAAGGATTCAACTGTCAATACTATAACAATGGATTATGACGTACCTCTTTATCAACCAAGACCATTTCAAAATGTTCTTTTGATTTCGCAACCACAGTCCATTTATGATGCACTCGAACAACTATTTCCCACAACTCCTTCCCATCGTTCAAATCCATAACAGATGCAAAGGGTCTTGCCATTTTGAAGGTTTGTAAGCGGAATTGGTTTTGCCTGCCGGACTGATATGGCTATGCAGGTTATGTATGGTTGGTGAAAGGAAGTGTATGAAAACCAGCTGTGAGTGTATAATAGGTAGTACAAGTGATGTGAATGATGTATTGGTAATATTTATTTTGAGTGTGCAACATGATTTTCATGGGGCAATGCGCCTCATAGCTTCTTGTACGATCAACCAAATCCTTCCAAACAACAACTTTTTGGTTGATTTTGGTTGACTTTGTGGTCGAGATAGGACTAACATTGATGCATGGTAGTGTATTATGATATGAAACCAGTAATTAACATTCAACTAACACAAAATTGATTACAATTAGTTAATTTTGGACACAAAATATCCTTGAGGTGGAGACCGGGATTAGTAGGACTAATGGAAGATTTACTCGACGATTAGAGTTCTTATATTATAGATTGAAAATTAGAAAAGATCGAAATGGGGAATGTGTCGAGCCCTATGACTACAATTCACAAGTTTTGACTTTTGGAAGTTGGACATGAATTAACTTGATACATTTATGACATGTCATAGGATCTGACAAGCTTTAATATCATAAAATGGTATACTATTGGCATTCGCTGCAGAAGAAGATGCTGATGCGGCCATTAACATTAACACCGAATTGTTTATCTCACTTTCACTCTCTCTCCCACCACCACCACCTCCTCCACCGACCCATTTCCGAACTAAACTCCCTCATCAACTCCTACGTTCGCCGAGGTCTGCCCATCTCCGCTTGGAACCTCTTCCGCTCTCTCCGTCGTTCACGTTCCGACATCGATGCTCACACGTTCACCCCTCTCTTACGTCCATCTTCTCCATCACTCGGCAAACAATTCCACGCACAGATGATCAGAACCGGTGCAGATTCCGGAACTGTTCCTAAAACCGCACTCCTTGATATGTATTCAAGGCACGGCTCATTGGATGATTCCCTTAAGGTGTTTGATGAAATGCTTCACAGGGATGTTGTTGCTTGGAACGCTTTGCTTTCTTGTTTCTTGCGGTGCGGTCAACCTCGGGAAACGATCGCTGCTCTAAGGGAAATGAGAAGAGAGAATGTTGAGCTTAGTGAGTTTACACTGTGTTCTGTTTTGAAGTCGTGTGCTTCTTTGAAGGCTTTGGAACTTGGTAGACAGGTTCATGGTTTGGTGGTTTTGTTGGGGCGTGATTTGGTTGTTTTGAGTACTGCTCTTATTGATTTTTATTCTAGTGTTGGGTGTGTTGATCATGCTTTGAATGTGTTTTATACTTTGAATGGTTGGAAAGATGATATGATGCATAATTCGTTGGTTTCTGGGTGTATTAGGAATGGGAGATATGCTGAGGCGTTTAAAGTTATGAGCTTGGTGAAGCCCAATGCTGTTGCATTCACTAGTGTTCTGGTTAGTTGCTCTGAGAAATTGGATTTGGTTACAGGGAAACAGGTGCATTGTGTTGCGGTTCGTCGGGGTTTTACTTTCGACACCCAATTATGTAATGTACTGTTGGACATGTATGCAAAATGTGGGAAGATTTCACTTGCACAGTCAGTTTTTGATGGAATTCGTCGAAAGGATGTGATTTCATGGACTTGTATGATTGATGCATATGGAAGAAATGGGTGTGGAGATGAAGCTATCAAGCTCTTTCAGAATATGAGGGAGGATGGGAGTGAGGTGTTGCCGAATTCTGTGACTTTTTTATCTGTTTTATCAGCTTGTGATCATTCCGGGTTGGTGGAGGAAGGGAAAAAATGTTTCAATATGATGGGGGAGAAATATGGCATTGACCCAGAACCGGAACACTATGCATGCTTCATAGATGTCTTAGGCCGAGCCGGTAATATAGAAGAAGTATGGTCTGCTTATCAAAATATGATTGAACAAGGTACTGAACCTACTGCAGGAGTATGGATAGCATTGTTGAATGCTTGCAGTCTTAGTCAAGATTTTGAAAGAGGCGAGTTTGCTGCAAAGCATCTCTTGCTGATGGAACCCGACAAAGCTAGCAATATTGTGCTTGTATCAAATTTTTATGCAGCCATTGGTAGGTGGGATTGTGTTGATGAACTGAGAAGCATAATGAGGACAAAAGGGTTGGTCAAGGAAGCTGGGAATAGCTGGATTGGCGAGGGCTTCAATGGACATGCCAGGTCACTATCTACTTGATTGTTCAGCTATACAACTGGAAAGTTAGAGCCTCACTCCTGTTGGGGTGATTTGATTTCCAGTAGAGTCAACCTGGAACTGGTTACATGAAAGAAAAGGAAGCAAGTCAACTGGTAAACGTCTGCTTCCCCATTCCTATAAAATATCTCTCCTTGCTATTCTGTCTTTTTATGTTTCCCCTATTATGTATCTAGAGTTTCAGTAGCATATTTTTGGTATGAATAGGCTACGTCAAATAAATTTTCCATATGAAGAGATTTTCTCATGATGGATTTTGCTTATGTTTTTTTTTTTCTTCCAAAAATAGATAGGCTAAAACACTCCTAAAACTATCACTCACTTCTAAGCTGAAACTCTTCCGAGTTTCACTACTTAACATTGAGTGGCATGCTGTGGGAGACATATATTCCATTGTGCTGACAACTGCTTGACGATGCTACCTGTTATCTGGCATGGCCCCCTATCCATGACTATGACCATGACCACTATCCCACTTCTATTTGAATAGTCTAATGAGACTGCTCTCAGGTATGTTCAACTCTAACCTAAACATTTAACCTTAATTTCCCTGCTATTTGACTTGGGCATTAGGGTGTAGTTACTCATTATAGATGTTGTTGATCATGCACCAACCACTGAGTAGGAAATTCTTTGGCTTGACCAAGTAAGCAAACAGACCACCCCCAAGTTTGCAAGGAAATATATCACACTTTTGATTTTTCTCTTGTTTTTTATTATTTTAGTTTTACAGTTCCCAACCATGGCCCCATCATTAACCTGAATAGAATTCATCTGATTCATTACATGCATGTATGATGAATGGTGGACGTATTTTAGAATAGTTTAGAATGCTTATTATTTTCTCCCGTGATTGTGGCAGGAAAGTGTACAAAATTTGAGCTTAAAAGATCAAAGCCAGACTTTTGTTGGGTTAGCAGAAGCTCAGAAAAAATATCAATTTGCTTCTTTGACTTCAGTGCTTCACACTAGATTTTCTATGCCTATGCACTTTTGAGTTCAAGAATCTAAGTTTACAACTTCAGCGGCTTGGCACCCATAATCAATGTCTAAGCACCCGGAAAATGACTCTCTAGTGAGTCATGAGACACAAGAGTTCCAGTGAAATTTGGACTTTCAAAAGTAAAAGGGTTGTGAGATTAAAAATGTGAATCTCATGTTAAATGTTCACGGGAGTGAATCCCAATCCCTAGATACTCAGACCTGCAAGTGTTTCTGGGATTTCTTTTCTCCTCTGGATTGTATGTATGTAACACCCAAAAATCAATGCACGGGCATCCAGAAACTTCTTGAAATGTCATTTAGTGCGAAAATGAGTTGTGTAGTTGAACAAACAACACTTGTTAATATTATCAATTTTCTGTTGTATTCAGTTAGTAGATGGCTTCAGTCAACCACTGTTAGTTATGCCTTTCAGATACTCTTAATTGTAATTCTGTTAGGCCTATCAGTATCTTATTATCGGCTGATATAAAAATCAAAATATGAGGCTTTGTAGTGTTGAGTTGAAACAATCCAATGTATCAACAATTTCATGAATGAGGTCCTTTCTTCTTACTTTCATTGGCTGTGCCAAGTTCAGTTTTACAACACTCCAGAAAAAAGGAGACTTGGAGATTATGGTTCTTGAAGCAAGTTTTTTTGGGTGAATTCTCTATAGATTCACCTCTAATTTCTATTTCTTGAAGATAGGTAAGAAGTTCTCTTCACTCTTTTGAATCTTTAGTCTTATTTTATCTATCCCAAAACCTTTTAAGTTACAAGGACTCAAATGGAATAGTAATAATTGATTTGTTACTTTAAGATCTTTGTTTGACTTTTTTAGTCATGCCTTAGAAATATCGATTAAATTCAAATTTAATTTAAATCTACTATCAACTCATTAAAATTTTATTGCATGTATTTTCGATTTTACCCTTTCACTTAACAAATCTACTATTAACCCATTAAAATTTTATTGCATGTATTTCCGATTTTACCCTTTCACTTAACAAAATTTACATTATAAAAAGGACTAATAAATAATTAACAAATGTTCAAATTAAAACATCCTCACACATCTCTTTACATTACACTTGTCATGCTCTGATTAGAACAAAATCTTTATTCCAATTTCAAATATCTCTTCTCTCTCACGTTTTCACATTTTATTTTCCACACTTTTTATCCCCCATTTTCTCTTGCGACCACCACGTCCAATGAAAAACCCAAGCCGCATTCTTACTCTTCTTCTCACGACATTTCTAACGAACTGGTTGAAATTTTGTTTCGATCAATTTTATCGTTGATAATTGTTCTCTTTCCACTGTTATGCTCAAAAGGTATGTTGTTTGATGTTACTTTCTTTAACTTTGTGATTGGTTTTGTCTTCTCTGTTTTCTTTGTTATAGTATTTGAAAATCTGATGTTTGTTTTGGAAATAGATATTTGTTTTTGTTGCTTAAATTTGCTACTCTGTGTATGTGATGATGTTAGGTGTTATGTTTAGAGTAAAAGTTTGTTATTGATTTGAGTCCGAAATCACACAACAAATGTGGGATTCTAAGAATATGATGTGCGCTGCTGACCCTAGACATTGACCATACCTCACTGCATCATTATCTCTGTTTATAATGTTAAATTCCAGTTTATGTGAAATTAATCTACCAAATTTGTTTTATTTCTTTTGTTTTCTTCCATAATTTATTGCATTATTATATCTTTACTAGTCAAATACCCGTGCAGGATTATTTGACACGATATAAAATATATATAAACGTATATGTAAATTTAGTACAATATAAAATGTACTTATATACATATTTAAATTTTAAATTAGCTATTAATTTTAAAATAAACAATAATTATATAAATCCAATTGTATTAAAATACAAAGAAAAAACGATCTCCTGAGATAGAATAAAAAATATTTAATATTTGAAAATAAAGATTTTATCTTTAAAATTAATTTAATTATTGATTTAAATAAAATATGTATTGTGTTTATAGTGACTCATGAAATAAAATAACTTGTGAAATGAAGAAAGACAAAAAAAAAAAAAAAAATTTTGATGCGATAATGATTCGTGAAATAAAGAAATTATTTGATGCGATATTAATGTATTTAGATACAGATTCAAAATTTAAAATGATTTACTTAATTGTAAAATTAGCAATAATTATATCAATTTAATCGTATTAAATAATTATATAAAAAGAAGAAGAAAAAGAAATCGTAAGATGGAAAAAGAAAAAAAAATATTTAAAAATAAGGATTTTGTCTCTCAAATTAATATAATGATGGGTTAAAATAAAATAAATATTGTGTTGATAGTGACCCATGAGATAAATATATAATATTATTTTATTAAAATCGAAAATTAGATTATTAATATTTTTAGTGATTATAAATAAATAGTAAAAAAGTTAAAATGAAAGTGATAAAGTGGGAAAAACATAAATGTGAGGGGATTTCAAATTTGAATGAATAGAGAGAATGAATGTATATAATGTTTAATTGTGATTTAATTGATGAAGGTTGATACATGAATGTCACTTGTCATCATATAATAAGAGATGAGAATGAAATGATAGTTTTGAAAGTTCATACAATATATCTCTATTATAATTCAATTGCATAAACTTCTAAAATTGTCTTTTCATCACAAATTATTTACACTAACAAAATAGTATTTTAGTAATAAACTAATATTTACTTCTTTTTTTTCATTCTCATATCCTATTATATCGACAAATGACATTCATGTATCAACCTTCATCAATTAAATCACAATTATACATTATATACATTCACTCTCTTAATTCACATTTCAAATCCCCGTTACATTTATCTTCCCACACTTTATCATTTTCATTTTATTTTTTTTCTATTTATTTATAATCACTAAAAATATTAACAATCTAATTTTCAATTTTAATAAAATAAAATTATATATATATATATATATATATATATATATATATATATATATATATATATATATATATATATATATATATATATATATATATATATATATATATATATATATATATATATCACGTCACGGGTCACTATCAATACAATATTTATTTTATTTTAACCAACCATTGTGTTAATTTGAGAGACAAAATCATTATTTTTAAATATTATTATTTTTTCTTTTTCCATCTCACGATTCCATTTTTTCTTCTTCTTTTATATAATTATTTAATACGATTAAATTGATATGATTATTATTAATTTTACAATTAAGTAAATCATTTTAAATTTTGAATTTGTATATAAATATATTAATATAACATCAAATAATTTTTTTTATTTCATGGGTCATTATGGCTTCAATTTTTTTTTTGTCTTCTTCATCCCACAAGTTTTTTTATTTCTTTTTTATTTCACGGGTTACTATAAACACAATACATATTTTATTTAAATCAATAATTAAATTAATTTTAAAGATAAAATCTTTATTTTTAAATATTAAATATTTTTTGTTCTATCTCACAAGTTCGTTTTTTCTTTGTATTTTAATACAATTGGATTTATATAATCATTGTTTATTTTAAAATTAATAGCTAATTTAAAATTTAAATATGTATATAAATATATTTTATATCACACTAAATTTACATATACACTTAAATATATTTTATATCAGGGCATGGATATTGACTAGTTTAATAATAATATTAAAATTTCATATAAGTTTATCAAAATATTTTTTTATTTCTTATGTTAAATCTTTACTTCATCTCTTCAGGGATGACAATAGGTAAGGGATGAACATGAGTCTATAATACTTGTCCCTGTATCTGTAGTTTGAAAAAATTATCGTATACAAATCAATCCATATGCGGGTACCAACATTTGTACCAATACGCATACTTTCTATGAGTATCTAAGTACTCGTATCTAAGGGTGGCAAAACAGATCAAGCACGTTCATTTGACCCGTCATTTTTGGTGGGTTGGATTGAGATTTTCTGCTAAGTATCGTAAGTTGACTTGTCTCTCCTAATCTTTTTTAAAAGTAGAGCGGGCTGGTGGGGTTTGGTTTTACCTGAGGGTTTTTTTTGTTAACTTTTGTTTTTTATTTACTGATAAAAATTGGAATTTGAATACTCACGTTTTATGAGTCGATATAAATTAGAATTTTTTATTTATTCATGTAGTTTCACTTAACATGGATGCAAGTTGCAACCATAAAAATTAATAATTTATGAGATAGGAACTTGAAAAATTGAGAATAGTAAATTTGTTTTTGTTATTGTTTAGGAAAATCCTACAACAATTTTTTTTAATGTATTTTATTGTTTAGTGACTCTTTTTTTTAAATGTATTTTATTGTTTAGTGACTCTTAAAGTGTGTAATATTATTTGTATGGCAATGGTATATAATCTAGAAGCTTGTAAATAAAATAGTAAATCAAACTATAAATCAAGTAGTAAATGAGTTGAGCTTAACTTTGAATCTCAAACGTCTAAGTTGGTCTGTTTCATTTTTAGACGGATTATCCACTTTGTCATTTTTGCTCGTATGTTTATCCGCATTTTTAATAAAAATAATTTACTATGCAAAGCAAAGGAGATGATAAATTGGGAGTTAAAAATCCCACTGAGGGAAGGTTTGTCTCTTATAGTTAGTGATATCCAGAATTGGATTTTTAACGAAGATGAAGGTAAAGGAATGAAATAAACGTAGTGGCTAGTCCAACTTGTTAATTTTTTAATTGGTAAAGGAATGAATAATTGTTATTTGTTTTTGATAAAATTCTTTTCTATTGCATGGTTAGAAGTTCTAATATCCAATATTCATTAATAAAAAATTTGTTTTTAGTGACTGAAAAATTATTAAAATCGGTCATTAAAATGTTTAGCGATCAATAAAACGACTACTAATTTTTGGTTGGAAAATTGCTAGTCGTTAACCTATAACGACCTATTTAGTGACCGTTTTCAATTAATTAAAATAAAATAAAAAAATTTGCCACAGTAAAAAATTGAACCAATGTTTTAGAAATTTATACATAATCACTATACTATTATGTTTTAGATGTATATTTTTCTTTAGGAATGTATGTATTATAAACGAAATTCAAATTTTAAATATTATTAAAATAATTTATTAAACTAATTATCATTTAAATTATATTTTTTAATTAATAATTTAGTATAAAAATATATTTTATTTGTTAAAATAATAATAAAAATAATTTGAAACTTCCACTATATAATAAAAATTGAAAAAAGAAATTAAAATATTAGTGACCGAATTTTCGGTCACTATAATTTTTTATAAATTAATTTTTTATACAAATGTTATTTGAGACTAAAAATAACGGTCACAAAATTTCAGGCACTAATTCGGCAGCTTATTTTATTTAGTGACCTTTAAAATTTTATTATTTTGATGTCAAATTTTGGTGGCTATGATGACCGAAAATTTTCAGTCACTAAAAGCGATTTTTCTAGTAGTGATTTGAATTTTGGTATTATGAGAATGAAAGCTTATTTGATCAAAATTGTAAAACTTGAATTTTTCTAATGTGAAATTTATAAGATTTAAGATGGTAAATAAGTATAGGAAAATGCTAATGACACATGTTACACTATAAGCAAGAAGATAACGAATTAGGATATGCAATTTTTTCAAGATTATAAGAATTAATATTTTTGAATTAGTTAGGGATTAACTTCAGATTAACTATAAATTAGCTACAGTTTCTGAGTTAATATATAATGTTCATGTTAGTTATGGGTTTAGTGACAGAATATTCGTTGCTATAAATTAAATTATATATATAATATAAAATGGCGGACAAAATATCATGTGTCAGCATCTTTGCTATGTGTTAATGCCATGTCAGCTCTATTAACGAACGTTAGCAGCATGGATCAAAAGTGTGGATGAAAAATATTATGAGGACCATTCTTTGAAGGAAAATTTTTGAGAGACTAAAAGTGAATGAATTTTGGGATATTTATGAGGACCTTAAACATATTTAACCCTAAAATTTATAAATTAACTTTATATAATAATTAAATTTAAAAAACATAAATATATATCGTGTGTGTATGAGGTGGGGTGGATATTAATGTATTTGTATCCGTGTTCATACCTGATTATTTTAATGGATAATTGCTCGTGTTCGTACCCATTTTAAGGATTTTTATCATATTCGTTATAGGTAAAATTTTCAGATATCCACTTGAGATGAGTCTAATTTTCATTTATTCATCTCTCACACCCCCATAATGTCAAACCACTCCAATAGATCGATCGCCTCTTTCTTTATTTCACTAAGTCTAGTAGGGTTATAACCCATGATAACAATGAGCTCACCCATCCAATATTGGGCACATCCATAACCCAAACAAACCATTACCTCTATTGTTTGTAGTTAAAAGTGTAAAGGGATAAAAGTGCTCGTTTAGAGATTATGCTCATGGAGAATCATCCGCTCTTATTCACCCCTTTGGTTTCGTAGAAAGAAAAATATATATTGTTGTATGAGTAATGTTGATGCTCCAACATAGGATTTCAAAACCTCAGATAAATGCCCCTCCGTAGAAGTATTATTCAGACCCCAACATTAGATAATATACCATGCCTTGAGCTTTACACACATATGTTCCACATCTTACACTTCTTAACATCATTTATGGGATTTATGACTCTCCCATACGAGTCACACTCTCGAATTAAAACCATAAAATAAGAAATGGAAAAGGCAGAAGAAATATGGTGTTACCTGGTGTCATGTGCGTTTTGCTAAAGATTCAGGATTGTGAGGGAGAATGCACACAAAGTTACTTGCTACAAACCTATTAGGTAAACTGAATATTTTAGAAAAAGAAGAAACAATGACACCTATTTAAAGGATTAAGTGTTATACAAAATGATAGTTGCATTTAACGCAACCTTATTAAGGTTGCAAGAAGTAAGGATATGTCATGAGTGACTCCTATTTCTAAGATGTTCGACAATCACAACTAGGGAAAGTGGTACAATTAAGTGACCAACAAACACTTTTCGACAACGATCAAAGACTTCCACACCTAAAAAAATAGAGCAAGCTCGCCCAAAAAGAGCTTCCATCGAAGCACATCGGTTAATGGCAGACCAATATAGAGAAAACATTTCACCCTTATACACCTCATGCTTTAGGGGTTGTGTTTAGAAAATCATTTCTCCTTTACACGACTCATGCTTAAGGGGATATATACATGTACGATTTCTTGGGTCAGGTTCTTAAATTGGGTATCCTGGACCTAATGGAACTTACCCCGATTAATGATTTATCTAGAAGAACAAGACCATGTTGAAATAACTAATGGACTAGGTTGATTATGACGACCCATGTCTAACGTAAGGCAATCAAGATATTAGTCTAAGATTCGGGCAATCAAGTCTGATTCCCAATCACCATTAAAAGGTCATGTGAATCGAAGGCAATCACATTAAAATATTTTTTATAATCTTTCATGTAAGACATGTTAGAGTTGGCATATAAGGTGAAGAACACAAGAAGATATATACTTTATTGATTCACATTAGTATAATTATCATTGGTGTAATTTTCTGATTACACAACAGATCTGACCTGATTAGGAGGAACCTTCCAATTGAGAGTAGCTTCTGCGGTGGAGAAAAAGGGAGTGTACCTACAAGGTACTCCGATGCCAAAATGAGAGAGTGCTATGGAGTAAGAGAAAGTACAGAACAAGTTAAAATAACAAAATACCTGACCCTATAGTGAAAGAGGGTTTTATAGTGTACCCCCAGTATTGGGCCAAGGTTCCCTTCATGGGCTGGATCAGGTAGGCCCATGGAGAGAAGTATTAGGGTTTGCGTATGAGCAACTAAGACCTAGAACGTGGTCCTACCCCTG